>OY288281.1:29413368-30066957 GCA_958450335.1 Hibiscus tridactylites
ACACATTTTTTTGAAAATACAAGAAGCAAGAAAACTTGCTATTCTATTATTTTTTATATTATTATTTCGAATATAAAAGCAAATGGATATTTTTTTACCATTTTGAGTTACCGCCGTCGGATTTCAAGCAAATAAGTCACCGGATTCCATAATTTTTTTAAAAAATGTAGGATTCGAATAGCTTTTTTAAAGTTTTTAGGTATTTTCAAAACGATTTGGGTGATTTCATGGGAGGATTTGTGTTTGGGGTTTAAAAGGAAATCGAAAAATATTTTTTTTAATTTACCACTGCCGACAGATGGTGGCCAGCGTCGGTGGGTGGCGGCGGGCACGGAAGAGATTCGCCGTTTTCTTAAAAAATAATAATAAAGAACATGGATGAGCCTTTGAGAAAAAAAAATAGAAAAGTGGTTTTGATCCAAAAAAAATTAGGGAAAGAAAATGAAAGGTGTTTACGAAAAATGAGTTTTATACCCACATGTTTTAAAACAAAACGAGTAAATTACGTTCATTTAAACCCTCCACCCCTTTGTTTTTCGCGCCATAATCCCCTATTTTTCAATTTATGCATTTCGGTCCTTTTTGCTTCTAATTTGGCTTTCAAACCCTTTTTTAATTTAGTCACTATCCCTAATTTAAGTTAACCCTCTATTTTTTTTTAATTTTTTATTAAAATTATACTAATTAATAGCTTTACCTTTTTAAACTCATTAAATCCTTTTTATTAATCTTCTTCTCTTTTTTAAGATTCGTTTTTATAAATACGGCTCACATATTGTATTAATCCTATTTAGGGAATGATACATATTTCCTTAAAATTGTCTCGTTTATCCATTTTCTTTAGTGATTTTTTTTAATTTTTGTACCTTATTTAATTACGTAATTCAAACTTATATTGCTTTTAGTTTATTTTGTTAATTTTATTCACTTTCTTAAAAATTTAAAATGTCAGTCTCTTTAATTAAAGCTTTAGGCAGTGGCGGATCCACATGTTATTTTGGGTGGGCCTGTGCCCACCCTAAAATTTTTAAATCTTACACATTTAGCTTCGATTATCATAATTTTTATGAATTAGTCTTTAAATTTTATGAGTTGTGCCCACCCTGAAGTTTTGAGATTTTTATGATTTATACCCATCCTACAAAGTGTTTTGATTTGTGCCCACCCTAAAAAAAAAATCTGGATCCACCACTGGCTTTAGGTCATACTAAACCTTTAGTATTAAATTCTTTAATTTAAGCCTTAATTTAATTTAGAGTCTGTAAATATGATCTCTTTAGAGTAGTCTCTTTTGTACCGTAAAACTAATAATCGGCACTTAACAAAACTTGAATTCTCATTAGGTAAAATTCATTTAGACCGCTCTTAATTAAGTTTAATAATTAACATAGAATAATAAAAAACTTTTAACCCCTAATTTAAATAAATCTAATCCTTGATTTCATGTTTAACTTCGGGTCATTTAATGTGTAACCCCCTCGTTCCGGTCTGGTCGGATGACTGGTCCGAGTGGGCCACACGGGGAAAACCGAAGCGAAACTCGTTAAGATTTCCCCTCGGTTAACGACCCAAAAATTTCTTTTTATTTTATCTTGTCTATATGCATAAATTAATCCTACATGAGGCACAGCAGCGGAAATACAAACATTCGCAACATACATCGGCCGACCACACATAAAACAGCTCATTTTAATGTTCTACAGCAGGCCGTTTCGAAACGCCCTTAGGGTGTTCCGAAACGCCTTGACCTAGTCAACGGGCCTGGGTCAACCATAAGGTGACCGTTCCGAAACAGGGGAGACCCGTATCGGAACGACCTTGACGGTCAATATCTCGTGGTCAACGAGATTTGACCGTTTCAAAACATCAAAGGCTCGTTTCGGAACGGCTTCATCTCGCCAATTTCTCAAAATTCCAGTAGCCAAAATGTTCTGAAACGACCCTCATCCGTTTCGAAACGGCAGGCCATTTACAAAGGGACCGTTCCGGAACAGGGGGACCCGTTCCGAAACACCCCCTGTCTGCAGACTCAATTTTGCTGTTTTGAGGCACAAAGGTGGCCCAAAACTCCACCAAAACACAACACAATACCACATTGATTAAACTTAAGGCATACCAACCATACTAGCATGCTTCAACAAGGTTTAGACAAATCTAACACTAGGCAACACCTCACAAACATGCATTCATTCAAACATCATTCGAACACATATATAAACTCTTAAGGCATAAGGCTAACATTCAAAAGAGCAACTTAGGCATGAGTTAACATTCATCATGGCAACACCACCATGCAAAAGCAAGATATAAGGGAGTCTATACATGCTCCTAAACATCCAACAACTATCCAACAAAACCATACATGTCCCATTGCTCAAACCATTACATGTTTAACATTAAAATCCATACTTGATGAACTCAAGCCAAAAACCACACTTGGAGGCCCTCCACTTGCCCGAGCAACCCACGAACTAAGGATCTGCAATGTTGAACAAAGAGAGCGTAAGCAATGATGCTTAGTGAGGGTAAGCTCTAAAAACAAACCTCAACATCGCAGGGTCCGAGCACGATCTAGCCAAGGTAACACAATCATACCAAAGGTCCACAAGATAAAATGCATGAGCAATAGACAATATTAATGCCATGATCATAAGCTCAATTTCCATGATACATGTAATCACAAACAAGTATCCCAATAAGAACCATGAACCTCAACACATTGTTATATACATCAAACAACATTGGCACCTAGCTAAGACCTGAATACGCGGATAGACATGTTGGAAACTCACATCCAACAACCACATTACCTCACGGTGGGATTTCACTCATCACCGGTCTCGCGGAGGGGATTCCACTCATCCTCACGCCCCGTTGATGGGATTCCACTCATCACCGACTACATTTAAATACAATTCCGGGCGAACCCGTACTCCTCCTTGGTGACTCAACGCCACCAAGGCCACGCGCGACTTTAGACTCATGTGTACACACTAACATCCTAATGATCGATCATTTGTATTCAGGTTTACTAGTGCCAATATTTACTCACTTCACATTACTCATTTCGATAGCCTTGTGCTTAGCACGTACTCACCAACAATCATCACCATGCATGTCTCAAGCATCATAAGTCCAATCTCATTTCACATGTATAATGCAATATACATAAACATTCACATCACATTTCATACGAGACATACACAACCATGTAATTAAGTTCAACCAAAGGCTCTAGATCAAGCTTAGGATTAGGCTACCACCCTAATCCTAACTCTAGGTGGGTCTACCAAGCCCAACCTAGTCCAAATACTCGAACCAACTATTTTAAAATCATTTAAAGTAATTAACCACTCACCTAAACACCCAAGCTCAACGACCAAGCGAGCAACAACCTTCAACTTCCCGGATTCACTTCCGATGCTTCACCGATGCCCAAACTTGATTCTAATCAATCCCAAATACAAACAAAACATCCACAATCAATATTTTATCATCGAAACTAACCCGGATTAACATTACCAAGCATCCAACACTCAAAATCAACCCCAAAAACAGAATTTTCGAGCAGCCCTTAAAGCCCACCAAAATCTTCCATTTCGAACACCCAAACAAGCATCAATTACACCCAAAATGATCCTCATATATCATACTACCTACAGCCCCCAAAACCCAACCTTAAACAGCCCCAAAACACACTTTAAAACCTCCCAAAAACCCTCTTAAAGCCAAATTCCGAAAACTGATTAAAATCATTTGAAATTCACATATGTAACATCATTTGGCTCCTATATCCCATAACTAATCATAATAAATCAAAATATTAGGTTTAGCTACACAAAGGCACTATTTTTAATCAAAATATTCAAAACCTCTATTTTCTAAAAACTTCATGAAAATGAAAAAGAAGGGTACTTTTATGAAGGGGAAGATGAGGGGAAGTCAAATTTGCTCTTACCTTTCAATTTGGAGCTGAAATGGAGAAGGAATAAGATGGAATAGTAGATTGGGTGGGAGTTTTTGTTTTCTCGTTGGTGAAGAAGAGAATGAATAGGAGAAATTGGTGTTTTATGGTATAAAGGGGGTTTAAATTAGAAAATGGGTAAATTACGATGAGGCCATTAATGAATGGTTGTTCTTGTTTTTAAAATGGTTCTTCCATTTTGATACTAAATCAATTTGGTCCCATTTTAAAATGTTAATTTTGAAACCCACGATTTTAAAAGGGTCATTTCAAAAACCAACCCGAGCCCAAATAATATTAAAATATTATTTTCACCTAACCCCTAAACCCGGGTGTTACAACTCTCCCCCACTTAAGGAATTTCGTCCCCGAAATTACCTGGTGGAAACAGATACGGAAACTGCTCAACCATATCCGCTTTCCTCTCCCACGTGGCCTCTTCCACACCTCTGTGTCTCCACAACACCTTGACCAACTCTATGGTCCTGCCACGCAACACCTTGCTATCAGAAGCAAGTATCTCAACGGGCTCTTCATTATAAGACAAATCCGGATTCAACTCTATCTCCTCAACGGGCATCACATGAGAAGGATCTGATCTATATCTCCTAAGCATAGACACATGAAAGACATCATGGATCTTCTCTAACTCAGAAGGTAACCTCATGCGATAAGCTACAGGCCCAATCCGCTCAACTATCTCATACGGACCAATGAATCTCGGGCTCAACTTGCCCTTTCGGCCAAATCTCATTACCTTCTTCCACGGAGATACTTTCAGAAACACTTTCTCACCCACTGAGTACTCAATCTCCTTCCTCTTCAAATCTGCATAAGACTTCTGACGATCGGAAGCTGCTTTCAAACGGTCACAAATCAACTTCACTTTTTTTGTAGTTCCCTTAAGCAAGTCTGGCATAGGTAACAACCTCTGACCTATCTCGGCCCAACAAATCGGAATCCTACATCGTCTACCATACAAAGCCTCATAGGGTGCCATCTGGATGCTAGACTGATAACTATTGTTGTAAGCAAACTCAACCAACGGTAAGTGCTTCACCCAAGAACCCTGAAAATCAATCACACAACAACGAAGCATATCCTCAAGAATCTGTATCACTCGCTCTGACTGCCCATCGGACTGCGGATGATAAGATGTGCTGAAATGCAAACGGCTACCCAAGGCACTATGTAAGCAACTCCAGAACCTCGAAGTAAATCTAGGATCCCTATCTGAAACAATAGACTTCGGAACTCCATGAAGTCTCACAATCTCACGAATGTACAAGTTTGCCAACTTGTCTAAGGAATCCGTAGTGTTCACTGCTAAGAAGTGAGCACACTTAGTGAACCTATCAACAATCACCCAAACTGAATTCTTCTTCGAAGGAGACAAAGGCAACCCCGATACAAAATCCATGGTGATCCTCTCCCATTTCCATTCCGGAATCTTCAAAGGCTGTAGCAAACCTGAAGGAACCTGATGTTCTGCCTTCACTCTCTGACAAACCATGCAACGGCTCACATACTCGGCTACATCTCTCTTCAAACCAACCAAGAAGTAATCATTCTTCAAATCTCGGTACATCTTGGTACTACCCGGATGCATAGAAAAGGGACTCGAATGTGCTTCACTCAAAATCTGACGTCTCAACTCAACATCTTCTGGTACAACAATTCTATCTCTAAAGCACAACAAACTCTCACCACTGAAACTATACTCAGTCGGTCTTCCTTCGGCTATGTCCTGAACATGGGGAACTAGGCTTGCATCTTGCAACTGCTTCTCTCTAATCAACTGAATCAAAGAAGGCTTCACTTGCAACTCGGTGATCAAACCACCATCATCGGACACACTCAATCTAGCAAACATAGCTCTCAACTTAACGACCACTTTTCTACTCAAAGCATCGGCTACTACGTTCGCTTTACCCGGATGGTACTCAATGGTCAAATCATAATCTTTTAATAACTCTAGCCATCTCCTCTGTCTCAAGTTCAACTCTTTCTGTGTCATCAAGTACTTCAAGCTCTTGTGATCGGTGTAGACAATACACTTCTCACCATACAAGTAATGACGCCAAATCTTCAATGCAAACACAACTGCGGCTAGCTCTATGTCATGAGTAGGATAGTTCTTCTCATGAATCTTCAACTATCTAGAAGCATAAGCAACCACTCTCCTATCTTGCATCAAGACACATCCTAAGCCTACGTAGGAAGCATCACTGTAAATCACAAACTCCTTACCTGAAACAGGCTGCACTAACACTGGAGCATTCGTCAAAGCTTCTTTCAATTTCTCAAAGGCCTTTTGTCTTGCATCTGACCATTCAAACTTGACTCCCTTTTGCAACAACTTAGTCAAGGGAGCAGCTACTCTAGAGAAGCCATCAACAAACCTCCTATAGTAACCGGCTAATCCTAGGAAACTCCTAATCTCAGTCACGGACTTAGGTTGTTTCCACTCAACGATAGCCTCAATCTTCGATGGATCAACTCGGATACCTTCGGCCGAAACAACGTGGCCAAGAAATACAACCTCTCGAATCCAGAACTCACATTTACTAAGCTTCGCATACAACTGATTGCTCAACAATCTCTGTAAGACGAATCTCAAGTGCTCATCATGCTCTTCTTCTGTCTTCGAATACACAAGTATATCATCAATTAAGACAACCACAAAACGGTCTAGATAGTCCCTAAAAATTCTGTTCATCATGTCCATGAATGCTTCTGGTGCATTCGTGAGCCCAAATGGCATCACAAGAAACTCATAGTGACCATATCTAGTCCTAAAAGCTGTCTTCGGAACATCACACTCTTTCACCTTCAACTGATAGTACCCGGATCTCAAATATATCTTCGAGAACACTGAAGCACCTCTCAACTGATCAAACAAATCATCTATACGAGGCAACGGATACTTGTTCTTCACAGTCAACTGATTCATCTGCCTATAGTCAATACACATGCGCATGCTACCATCTTTCTTTTTCACAAACAACACTGGAGCACCCCACGGAGAACTACTAGGCCTAATGAAACCACGGTCTAATAATTCTTGCAACTGACTCTCCAATTCTTTCAACTCTTTCGGAGCCATACGATACGGAGCTATCGAAACTGGACTAGACCCTGAAACTGTCTCAATCACAAACTCAACATCTCTGTCAGGAGGCAAACCCGGCAACTCTTCAGGAAACACATCTGGAAAGTCACACACTGTTCTGATATCTTTCGGTCTAGCTTCACTCATGTCCGGATTCATAACATAAGCTAAATAGGCCCCACATCCAGAGTCCATCAACCTATGAGCCTCTAAAGCTGACACCACATTAGACAAGAACTTAATGTTCTCGCCCACTACCACTACCTCGTAGTCATCAGAAAGCTTCAAGGAAATTCTCTTTGTCTCAAAATCCACACTAGCCCGATGCTCAACCAACCAGTCCATACCCAAAATAACATCAAAACCATAGAAGGGAAGTTCCATCATATCAACTGAGAACACATGACCCTGAATCTTCAGTGGACACCTCCTATACATACGTCTAACCACAACTGTCTCACCAAAAGAACTAGTAACATGCATACCTACGTCTAAGATCTCAACAAGAATATCTAACTTCTGTGCATGCTCACTCAAAATGTAGGAATGCGTAGAACCCGAATCAACCAAAGAAAGCAAAGACATAGACTGTAACTCGAAATTACCTGCTATCACATCGGTGTCGTTCCCGGCCTCTCTCTGAGCATAGACTCTCGCTGGTCCTCCCGCCTCTGGCTGCACAGCCACAACATGAGCAAGGTTCCTCTGAGCATCTACCCTAAGTGTGTCAGCCCTAGGCTGGAAGTAGCCACGACCGCGCCCACGGCCTCTCTGAAAATCATTAGCTCTCGCAGGAGCCTGAGCAATGTTCGGTGCCTGAGCCGCCTGATGCGGACAATCCCTCCTAAAGTGGTCCCTCGAACCACAGTTCCAACAAGCATGGAAGTTACCCCAACACTCACCAGCATGTTGTCTCCCACAACGGGTACACTCGGGCAAACGCCCTCCTCCTCTATGGCCCTGATGGCCCCTACCATGGTGGCCACCGCCACGTCTATGGTCAAACTGATGTCCGCCACCTCTGTGCCTCTTGGCATCTCTACCATCAAAGTTGTTGTGCCTCTTACCAGAACTAGATCCCCCGGAACGCTTGGCCAGCCTGAAGCTGTGCTCAATGTCCTTGGCTCTAGCAACCAAGACATCAAAGTCAGAATAATCAGAAGCTAAGGTATACCTCTTAACTTCCTCATGAAGTCCGTATCTGAAACGATCACATCGAGCCCTCTCAGTAGGCACTAACTCCGGAGTATACTGACTCAGACGAACGAAACGAATCTCATAATCAGTCACAGAAGCATCTCCCTGAGTGAGAGCCATGAACTCTCTCTTCTTCTCATCTAGGTACCTCGGTCCCAAGTACCTCTTTCGGAAAGCAGACTCAAAGAACTCCCAATCAACCTCTGTCTCTAGAACCCCGGTAGTAATGGTGACCCACCAGGTGTAGGCATCACCCTGAAGCAGTGAGATCACACAACCCAATCTACGTGCGCCCGCACAACCCATCTGAGCCAAGATACGAACTGTCTTCTCCAACCATAACTCCGACCTCTCCGGAGTAGATCCTCTAAACTCCTCGGCCCCTAAGCTACGGAGCCTCTCTAAAGGTAAACTAGCATCATCACACCTAGGCTGAGCTGCAGCCTGAGCTCCCGCAACTGCGGCCTGAAACGCTCCCGCTATTGCTTGCACTAGCGGAGTCATGTCAATTCCAGCTGGACCTTGGCCACCTTGGCCACCTTGTGGTCCATTTCCTCCGGCTCCATCCTCGCCCCCAAGTCCAGGTGGAGGAGGTGGTGGTGGTGGAGGTGGTGGAGGAGCGCCAACTCCCGCGGCCACCGGCCCTTCAAGGTGAGCCTCCACACCAACTGCCGGCTCAACAGGAGCCGCAACTCGTGGTTCCTGACGAACCAACCTCGGTCTACCTCTCGGTCTAGACATCGCTCTCACAGATATCAACTACAACCACAACAACAAAACATACAAGTTGGGTTAGCAAGGCAAGGCTTCCAAGTGTTCAAGTATGTTCCCTCACTTAAAAATCAGTTTTCCAATGTAATAGCAGCAATGGGACCTACACACACATGCTTTAAAATAAAACAATCAGCATACTTGTCACACAAGCAACCATTCTTGCAAAACAAGCAAACACCGTGCAATTCAATTTAAAAACTTGAACTTACCTCACTTACCTGCCCAAGGTCTCGGTAACCTTAGGCTCTGATACCAACAAGTGTAACCCCCTCGTCCCGGTCTGGTCGGATGACCGGTTCGAGTGGGCCACACAGGGAAAATCGAAGCGAAACCCGTTAAGATTTCCCCTCAGTTAACGACCCAAAAATTTCTTTTTATTTTATCTTGTCTATATACATAAATTAATCCTACATGAGGCACAGCAGCGGAAATACAAACATTCGCAACATACATCAGCCGACCACACATAAAATAGCTCATTTTAATGTTCTACAGCAGGCCGTTTCGAAACGCCCTTAGGGTGTTCCGAAACGCCTTGACCTAGTCAACGGGCCTGGGTCAACCATAAGGTGACCGTTCCGAAACAGGGGAGACCCGTATCGGAACGACCTTGACGGTCAATATCTCGTGGTCAACGAGATTTGACCGTTTCGAAACATCAAAGGCCCGTTTCGGAACGTCTTCATCTCGCCAATTTCTCAAAATTCCAGTAGCCAAAATGTTCCGAAACGACCCTCATCCGTTTCGAAACGGCAGACCATTTACAAAGGGACCGTTCCGGAACAGGGGGACCCGTTCCGAAACACCCCCTGTCTGCAGACTCGATTTTGTTGTTTTGAGGCACAAAGGTGCCCCAAAACTCCACCAAAACACAACACAATACCACATTGATTAAACTTAAGGCATACCAACCATACTAGCATGCTTCAACAAGGTTTAGACAAATCTAACACTAGGCAACACCTCACAAACATGCATTCATTCAAACATCATTCGAACACATATATGAACTCTTAAGGCATAAGGCTAACATTCAAAAGAGCAACTTAGACATGAGTTAACATTCATCATGGCAACACCACCATGCAAAAGCAAGATATAAGGGAGTCTATACATGCTCCTAAACATCCAACAACTATCCAACAAAACCATACATGTCCCGTTGCTCAAACCATTACATGTTTAACATTAAAATCCATACTTGATGAACTCAAGCCAAAAACCACACTTGGAGGCCCTCCACTTGCCCGAGCAACCCACGAACTAAGGATCTGCAATGTTGAACAAAGAGAGCGTAAGCAATGATGCTTAGTGAGGGTAAGCTCTAAAAACAAACCTCAACATCGCAGGGTCCGAGCACGATCTAGCCAAGGTAACACAATCATACCAAAGGTCCACAAGATAAAATGCATGAGCAATAGACAATATTAATGCCATGATCATAAGCTCAATTTCCATGATACATGTAATCACAAACAAGTATCCCAATAAGAACCATGAACCTCAACACATTGTTATATACATCAAACAACATTGGCACCTAGCTAAGACCCGAATACGCGGATAGACATGTTGGAAACTCACATCCAACAATCATATTACCTCACGGTGGGATTTCACTCATCACCGGTCTCGCGGAGGGGATTCCACTCATCCTCACGCCCCGTCGATGGGATTCCACTCATCACCGACTACATTTAAATACAATTCCGGGCGAACTCGTACTCCTCCTTGGTGACTCAACGCCACCAAGGCCACGCGCGACTTTAGACTCATGTGTACACACTAACATCCTAATGATCGATCATTTGTATTCAAGTTTACTAGTGCCAATATTTACTCACTTCACATTACTCATTTCGATAGCCTTGTGCTTAGCACGTACTCACCAACAATCATCACCATGCATGTCTCAAGCATCATAAGTCCAATCTCATTTCACATGTATAATGCAATATACATAAACATTCACATCACATTTCATACGAGACATACACAACCATGTAATTAAGTTCAACCAAAGGCTCTAGATCAAGCTTAGGATTAGGCTACCACCCTAATCCTAACTCTAGGTGGGTCTACCAAGCCCAACCTAGTCCAAATACTCGAACCAACTATTTTAAAATCATTTAAAGCAATTAACCACTCACCTAAACACCCAAGCTCAACGACCAAGCGAGCAACAACCTTCAACTTCCCGGATTCACTTCCGATGCTTCACCGATGCCCAAACTTGATTCTAATCAATCCCAAATACAAACAAAACATCCACAATCAATATTTTATCATCGAAACTAACCCGGATTAACATTACCAAGCATCCAACACTCAAAATCAACCCCAAAAACAGAATTTTCGAGCAGCCCTTAAAGCCCACCAAAATCTTCCATTTCGAACACCCAAACAAGCATCAATTACACCCAAAATGATCCTCATATATCATACTACCTACAGCCCCCAAAACCCAACCTTAAACAGCCCCAAAACACACTTTAAAACCTCCCAAAAACCCTCTTAAAGCCAAATTCCGAAAATTTATTAAAATCATTTGAAATTCACATATGTAACATCATTTGGCTCCTATATCCCATAACTAATCATAATAAATCAAAATATTAGGTTTAGCTACACAAAGGCACTACTTTTAATCAAAATATTCAAAACCTCTATTTTCTAAAAACTTCATGAAAATGAAAAAGAAGGGTACTTTTATGAAGGGGAAGATGAGGGGAAGTCAAATTTGCTCTTACCTTTCAATTTGGAGCTGAAATGGAGAAGGCATAAGATGGAATAGTAGATTGGGTGGGAGTTTTTGTTTTCCCGTTGGTGAAGAAGAGAATGAATAGGAGAAATTGGTGTTTTATGGTATAAAGGGGGTTTAAATTAGAAAAGGGGTAAATTACGATGAGGCCATTAATGAATGGTTGTTCTTGTTTTTAAAATGGCTCTTCCATTTTGAAACTAAATCAATTTGGTCCCATTTTAAAATGTTAATTTTGAAACCCACGATTTTAAAAGGGTCATTTCAAAAACCAACCCGAGCCCAAATAATATTAAAATATTATTTTCACCTAACCCCTAAACCCGGGTGTTACATAATGTGTAATGTAGTGTTTCACCAAAAAGGGGTAAACGGGTTAGCGCCATAAATGTTGGTGGTGATTATTGTTTATCTCTTAGATGGTAAGGCCGTTAAAATGAATTCATATTTTAATAAATGGATGAAAATTAAATTTCACACGAACTTGCAAATTTCGACAAAATTTTTTTGTAATTGGCTAGGTATCAATTTTTGGGCGTTGTGGGGGTGCTCACCCTTCCCACGTGTAACCGACTCTCGAACCCGTTTTTGTATTTTCGTAGACCAAAATTGTTGTTTTAGTAAAACAAACTGTTTTTATTAAAATTTTTCGTTTTTAGGTGATCCAATCAAAAAAATATTGTTGGTGACTCCATTGTTTTTCTTACGTCGTGCTTGAAAAATATCTGCGACATATGGTTGGCTAAGAACGAGTTAATATTTAATAAAAAGAGGACGTCGGTGGAAGAAATATTTTTTTTTCTTGTTAAGCTTCGAGTGTTGTATTGGGTTAAAGTTACTAAGGAGAGGCATTTGGTCATGGAAGCCGAGTAGTGGACTTGTCCTTGATTGTGTTGTCCGAGAGCTATGAAAGGGCTGGATCAATCAAATATAGCTTGGGTGCCGGCCTATTGTCTGGTTCGTTCAAATTTAATGTGGATGACGCGGCGCGTGATAAACCGAGTCCTGCGGGATGAAAGGGGTATTACGTGACGATAAAAGTTGGCGTTGTTCTCATGTCCCTTAGGCGAAATGGAATCCAACGAGTCCGAGCTTCGTGCTATAGCGTATGCCTTGGAATTGTTGGGGGCAATCTCCAATCTGATTGGCGGGCGGTGTCATCGATTGTATCCATGTATACTATTAGGAAAATATATCATATGGTACAATTCAGTAAATAGAAGACGAAAAAAAAACAAATCTAATAGTACTAATTATGAGGGAACTTTGTTTTTTAGTCATTACACAAGACTACTTTACCACAAACAATAAAAATATTAGGCTTTGGGGGTGCTTTTTAGGGCGTTTTTAACTTTACCCGTGTCTACTAACATATTAACAATATAGCGCGATTGTTCAAAAAAATTAAAATATAGTGTGCACCGACTTTTACTGTTACCAATCAATTACAAATTACTTTTAGCATATATCAAATTCAAACTTATTAGCAAAAAGAAAATATTAAGGCCAAGTCCAATTTGAAGACGGCATCTTAGTTAGGAATGGGATTAAGATAAAACATTCAAGAGTCAAATTGACAAAGATTTAAGCAATATTTTAGAAAAGAGATTAAATTTTAATTTATCTAATTCTTTAAAAAAATTGATCAGCAATAAAGTAACATTGCTCTATTGGCTAAATGGACATGGCGTTACGCAATTGAACGACATTCTCTTTGGCGAGAGATAATTGTCTCAAAGTACGGAGAACAAATTTTATCTTGGAGAGTCAATTGTGTGAATACAAATCGGATGTCGACTATATGAAAACAAATTGCGATGGTTCAGGAAAATGAAAGAGTGGTTGAGTTCATAGCCGAAAATCGGTTTCATTGGTTGGTGGGAAATGGGAAGCGTATTTTATTTTGGTATGACACGTGGTGTATGGATAGGCCTTTGAAGTTAGTTTTTTTCGAGATTATTTCGGTTGGCTGTGAATAAAACGATATGCGTGGAAGAATATGCGAGGGGGGATGTTTTGATCACGACGATTGGTATGGTTTTTTTGGGCGTGAGCTACGCCAATTCGAACAAAAGATGGTAGCTGAGTTGAAGGAAGTGGTGCGGGGCTGATGGCTAAGAGAGGGATGTGACGATAGACTCATTTGGTGCCCAAATGCGAGAGGCGAGTTTTCTATGAAAGAATTATTACATCTAATGACAAGTTATGGTGTCGCATAGGGAGAAATGGAGCATTTTATCGTATGGAATATTGATGTGCCACCCAAGGTTCAATGCTTCCTTTGATTTGTTTTCATTGATCGTTTGTCGACTTTATGTTTTTTGAGAGATCGATGAGTTCCATTGGGGAATAATTCGGTGCGTTGTGTATGGTGTGACGAGGGGGAGGATGAATTAAATCATATCTTGTTGTATTACCCATTTATATACGGTATATGAGATACATTTTTGCAATGGTGGGGCGTGGTGTTGGTACGTCCTAGGATGATACAAGATTTAATTAGGCAATGTTATGAGGGGGTGTTTCGGGGGCTGTTACGGAGATGGTGAATTGCGGGTTGCGCGGCGTTGTTATGGTCCGTATGGCTTGCTCATAATGAGGTCATCTTTCGGCAAAAAAGAATGGTAATGGATGATGTTTTGTTTCTAATTAAATTACGATCATTGCATTGGATCAAGGTTACACAAGATGGGCAGCTGGTCGGAGAGTCAGCTTGGTGGACTTGCCTGCGTATGTGTGTTCCGATGGGAGGGGGGACGTATCGCGGCCATTGACGGTCTAGTCTCCACCTTGTTTGGGGGCGTTAAAATTTAATGTGGATGTGGCGGCTCGAGGTAAGTCGGGTCCAGCAGGTTGTGGGGGTGTGTTGCGAGACGAGAAAGGAAAGATTTTAGCATTATTTGCTGGACTGTTAGGGGTGATGGACTCGAATGAGGCGGAGGTGTGTGCGATTGCGTCCGCATTGGAGTTTTTATTGGAGCTGAATTTTGTGGTACCTTGTGCCATCATTGAGTCCGATTCACGAGTGGCGGTGTCTTGGGTGGAACATCGGGAAATGAGGCTGTGGAGATTGTGATCTTGGTTCCGTTTGATAGATGAAGCTTGTCGCCTATTACCGTGTGTATGTTTTCCTAATGTGTTACGCGAGGCCAATAGTATAGCGGATGCTTTGGCGAAGGGAGGAGTGACGCAAGTGGAGTGGCGTCGAGCAAGTTGTTGAAGGTTCCTATGCTGCTGGGTGTGTTTTGTGAGGGGTGTTGCTGGTGTGGAGGACATGGGGTGGATTGGGGTGTGTGTTGTACTTGGAGGGTGAGATTTATAGGATGCTTCGGTTTACTAGAGGGGGAAAGGAGGTGATGAGTGGGTGATTGGTGAGCGACATGGGCGTGTGTGTGTTGGGGTTGGGTGCGTGCTGTGTGGAGGGTGCGGGGTGCAATGTGGGGTAGGTTAGTGATGCCTTTGTTGGTGTAAGGGTAGGGGTGTGTTTGGTTGGGTCTATTGGTTGTGTATGTTTGGCGTGTCGTGTTTTATCGTTGGACATTTACACGTCGTACTATTTTCCTACATATAGGTTGTAGGGAGGTTTTTAATGAGGCACATGTAAATGTTAGTTGTATGATTTGACGCTAATAAAATCATACTTTTGCCAATAAAAAAAACAACGTATTAACTTAATAAATATTTAAACTTAGAAAATGAGGTTAAGTATTAATTTGAATCATTTTAAATTAATTATGTCATTTTATTTCGTGTAAAATTAAGGGTTAGTGATAGAAGAAAAAAAAAACAAAATCGATTAGTTGAATGACTAGTTTATAACTTTTATAGTTTGATGGTAAAAATAAATTTATTCATAGTTGAGTAAACACACGAGTAATTTACTCAATAAATTAATTATTTGTACTTTCCGTAATACTAGTGTGTTAAGTAATACATCACGTCAATTATAAACTAACCAAAAATGACAAAAAAATGTTAAATATGTGAATATGTTATACATTTATATCTGATATATACTAACTATATGTACCAAATTTATGTTAAGAATTAATTATAAGGCTTAACCCTCAAATAAGTGCTCAAACTATACATTTTTTAGATAAATGTTCGAACTATATTTTGGGCCAAATAGGTGTCTAACGTTTTCTTCCGTTATCTAAATAGGTGTCTCACCATGACAGACGTTAATTTTTACCTCTACTTGACACGTGTCATTTTTTGAATAATCTCAAGCATCAAAATTCTCCATTTACCCTCATTGTCCTATCAAATTTCCCTCATCACTTGTATCTTTTATGGCACAAAAATTTTTTCTCAGCAACCAAACAAGAAAATTTCTCCACCTAACCTTATGAGTTCAAAATTTATTATGGGCAACATTTAATAAACAAACCATCTCCTTTATACTTAGCAATTCAACACTACAACCAAAAAAATCTGGGTTACTACATATTTGGCAGATTCAACATTATACACCCAAAAAAATTTCGGTAACAAATTATTTTTCTTCTCTGTTCTTTTCTACTGTCAATTCAACATTACACCCCAAAAATCTGTCACACAAGAATTCAAGATTCCACCGAAAAATCCCCTTTTCCATTAACAAATTCGTTATGAGCAATAATTTTAAAAAACTTAGATATCAATTTTCCCCCTCCACTTTTTCTATGTTTGTTTTTCAAGAAAATGAAAAATAGGGTGCTGTGGGTTTGAATCTCAATCATTTTATTTAATTTAATCTCAAGTCATCATGTAAAAGATAGAGAGTTTGGAAAGCCATGGCCAAAGCTTTGAAGAAGAAAATAAAGGGGATAGTTAAGGTTTATGGCTAGGGATGGTTGAGGAAGAAAAAGATAGTTGAAGGGGGTTAATTGTTTTTTGTTTTTGTTTTTATTTTATTTTATTAATTAATTTATTTTCAAATATAATTTTAAAATTTTAAGAAGATGACATGTGTCAGATAACAGAAGTTAACGGTAAAATTTAACGAATATTAACGGCGGGGCACCTATTTGAATAACGTTGAAAATGTTAAAAACCTATTTGGCCTAAAATATAATTCAGTCATCTACCTAAAAAAGATATAGTTTAAGCATTTATTTAACTATTAAGCGTAATTATAAATCTAACATTAAATGTGAGATGAAAATAGATTAGATAATTTCCATCTTCCCTCGATTCTTAATTTGGATGCAGAAAAAAATACTAGGCCTCGGTTAATAATTGTTGACCCAATAAAAACATTTGGGCAGGGTTTGGGTCTGGGGGGAACCCTTTAAAGCCTAGTAGCCCGTACTAGCCCTAACCTCTCTGCTGGAGCCCAATGGCTTGTCCTAAGATGAAAGCTAATTGAGTGGTTTAAGGATAGGCTTATATCATAAATTGGTCCAAGTTGAATTAAACAATAATTGTGATGATTAAGTTATTGAGTAAAATGTTTCAATTAAGTTTTTATTTTCAATTGAGTTATTCAAATTTTAGTGGCTTGTTTGATCATGAATTTTCAAATAAGAGTTCAGTTGGGAAGACATTTTACTCTAATTCTTACTTGATTATCGACGCCTAATTCGACAAAGGTAAATTTTTTATATAAACCTTACGGATAAGAAAAAAAAAAATTCATGCACTGGCAGTGAAAAACTTATTTTCCACAAGTAGGTTCAATTTATGGTTTATAAGTTTACTTTATGGTTTATGGTCTAAGGGTTTAAAAGTTATGATTCATGCTTAGGATTTATATTTTAGAGTTTAAAGGTTAGGGTTTTAGAGTTAGAGATTAAAATTTTAGTTTTAACGTAAAATTAGATATGTTTGTGAATTATTTTTTCTACCGTTAATGCATCAAATAATAACCCTACGAATAATATATTTATGTAATTGAACTTTTATTCAAGTAACGTTTTTTAAAATTTATTAAATTATATCATTTATTTTTTTGTTATTAATAATTAATTCATTTAAATTATTTTCGTTAAACCATGTTTAAGTACACTCAAACATACATTTTCTAAAGCGTAAACTACCTGGTGACCACCCAACTATTGAGTCTGACTTGTTTTGACCATCAAATTATAAAAATTTAGAATTTAACCATCCAACCATTTAATTAGACCTATTTTGACCACCGGCGGTTAAAATTTAACAGATTGGTGACGTGGCTGTTAATGAAAATCTGTATAACTACACATTTGGTCCCTACATGTTACCTATTCTATCAATTTGATCCTAATTTTAATTTAATTTAATAAATTAATCATTCAATTAGGCGTCGACACGTGACATCACCTTATTGGAGGAATTTAATTAATTGTTTTTTATTTAATAATTTTATTTTCTCCTCAAATCAGGTGGTGACACGTGTCACCTGATATAAAATACATAAATTAATATATGTTTTAAAAAACTATATATATAATTCATGATTTAAAATAAAAATTTAATATTATATTAAAAATTCATTTAACGAATTCAAACTCACGAATATAACTCTAATCATAAGATAAGTTTAGTTTTGTTAAATGAATTTTTAATATAGTTTTTAATTTTTTATTTAATTAAATTAAATCTTGTTAAAAATAAAAATATAATAATTAAATTAAAGTTAATACCATGAAAAAGGAAATAAATAACATTCACAACAAAATTAAAGTTGACTCGAATATACTTTTTATTTTTAATATAATTTAATATATAAAATGTTGTCTACTTTAATTTAAATATTATATTTATGCAGTGGTTTGAATGTTTTTTATGCGTCTTAAGCGTTTTATATTCGAGTCCTCTTAATCCATATTTATTTTCTTTTCCTTGCATTAACAACAAACTAAAACATATATTAATTTGTGTATTTTATGTCACAACTCACCACTTGGTTTAGCGATTAACTCATGCCAATTCCTCCAAGGAGCCCTAGGTTCAAATCCCACCGAAGTTATTAAATCCTTTTGTCTTATTTTCTTTATTTAATCAGGTGGTGCCACGTGTCGACACCTAATTGAATGATTAATTTATTAAATTAAATCAAAATTAAGATCAAAATGATAGAATGCGTAACTTCCAGGGACCAAATGTGTAGTTATGCAGATTTTCATTAACAGCCATGTCACCCATCTGTTAAACTTTAACGGCTGTGACAAAATGTGTAGTTATACATATTTTCATTAACAACCACGTCACCCATCTGTTAAACTTTAACGGCTGTGACAAGATGTGTAGTTATACAGATTTTCATTAACAACCACGTCACCCATCTGTTAAACTTTAACGGCTGGTGGTCAAAATAAGTCTAATTAAATAGTTGAGTGGTCAAATTTTAATTTTTTATAGTCCGATGGTCAAAACAAGTCAGACCCAATAATTAGGTGGTCAACCAGGTAGTTTACTCTTTTCTAAATTACTAGATCAACAACAATAATGCCTTATAAGTTATTACAACAATAACAATATAAATCAAACTAATTTTTTTTGAATAATTAAAAAGTATTAGGGTTTTTAATGAGCCCTTTCTTTTTTAAAAAAGATTATTGGCCCTTGGGGTGCTATATCATAGTTAATTCTAACACAAACAAAAAAGAACAGTAGTAGTTTTAACTATTTTATTTGCATTTTGCAGGTTTTCATTAATTTAAAGGAAAATTATAACAAGATCACTGTAGAAAAGTTGCTTGTGCTGTGTTCCACTAAGTCTACTTTTAGGTTGTTGAAATCTTTCTATAGGAGCATTCAGATTTTATGATCATGTTAATGATTAAGTTGTGCATTAGAATATAATTATTTTGATTTTAATTTCATCCTCTCGTGGGTGGAAATTTTAAAGTCATTGTTATTTTAAATAATTATTTGATATGTTAATTATGATTTTTTACAAATATGTTTAACTCACTGTTATATCATTTTAGTATTATAAAATAATCGATTGGTTTAGTGGGATGATGTATTAATTCCTTTAAGTAAGGTTAACTATTCAGATTCTAACGTTAGGAATTGAGCAATTGTGTTGGGAGGTTCATCCTCACAATAAATCTCTACAATACACAATTCAAATTGGCCAGCTAATAAGTTGAACATCGATGTTATAAAAGATACCTCTTACTATTTATTTAAATAGTAATTAAAAACATAGAAAATTGATTAAAATCTATTAGGGAGAAAAAAACTATTGTTAGATCAAATAATATTTTGTCGAGGTTCACTAATTGATCTAGTGGCTAATGATGCTTATATTGCCTTATCTTGTATGTAGGGGTGAGCAAAACTCGACTCGACTTAGAAAAATCGAAATTTTTGACTCGACTCGAGGCGAAAAAACTCGACTCGTTCTGACTTGACTCGAAATTATAGAAACTCGACCTGAAAAAAAATTCAAATAAAGTTTGAGTTGTAAAATGGAAATTGAAATAACTCTAATAACTCGAAATTTTTAGTAATTAGTGGATTGGTTTTTAAGTTCGAATCAAGTTCCTCAACTTTTCCTGATACATATATATACCAATATAAAAATATATGAAGAAATATATGCCACATATGAAAAAATATGATTAAACATATATGCATATCTTATATGATTAGAGAAAATCGTTTAAATTAAAATTAAAATATACTATAACATGGTAAATAATTACAATTAAATTTGTATAGGAACTTGAAAACTCAACTCGACTCAAATTGAAAAAAATCAAATAAAGTTTGAGTTGTGAAATATGACGCTTCAACTCGAATAACTCAAAATTTGTTGACTCGACTTGATCGAACGCTCACCCTACTTGTATGAATACGAATCCTGGTATGAGAATATAATACCTCTTCAATTAATAGAAAATAACATTGTCTTAAAATAATGTGCAAACCACATATCATGTCACTTAATTACGATTACGGTAACAAAAAAATCAAATTTCTTCTAAAAATTACAAACATATCACTAAATTAATGTATAATAACAATTTTAATCCTCAAAACTTGTATAATCTATTATTTTGGTCATAATTCAAAATAAGAAATTTAATTCTTCATATTTAAAAAATTCATTATTTTAGTCTTTGTTATTCTCTTAAATTGCTTGTTCTTCTCGCATAAATATTAAATTATTTTCTTATTACTTCATGGTGTAGTAACAATTTAACAATAACTTGTTGTCGCTTTATGATAAAATACAATTATCCAATTGTTGTTTTGATCCCATAAACTCACTTGCTTTAGTAGTATCACAAAAAAAGAAAAAGAAAAAAAAGAAGAGAGACTAAATTTATGAAAATTTTAAATATAAAGTGTTAAAATTATTAAATTGTTTCAAACTGGGACAAAGTTAATAGAAAGTTAGTTTTGATTACTAAATTTTTTTATCATATCATAACACATTAGACGTCTATTTCAATTTTAACGACGTAATGACCTATTTGTAACAATATTTTAATTGAATGACTTATATATAATTTTTTTTAAAAATCAACAAATTTATTATCAAATCTATAATTAAGTACCTTCCATGTAATTTACTCTAAAATAATCAAGTTTTGTCTTCCACCAAGGGTTTAAAAATCGGATAAGAAATTCAAATCTTAATTAATTGTTTAGTTAGTTCAATGGATGTACCCGATGGCTTTGATTATTCAAAATTTATTAATATTTTAAGTATAATAAATAATCAATAAAATATACTCCATTTAACATAATGATATTCTTTCCAATATACTTTTAAAAAGTAAATGTTTTGTGCCCAAAAAAGTTAAATGTTCAAATCATTTGATGGCCAAAATAATAATGAAAATATATTATTTAACAAACATTCAAAGATAGTAGTTGGAAAGTTGATCTAGCTAGTTTGATTGGACTATTGAACTTATTGTTTCTATTTTGTTTAGGTTCGAAACAGATATTTAAATTTTTTATATGGATACAGTTTGAGGTCAGATTAGATTAATTTTTTGTTAATATCCCAAGTTATGAATTTAAAAGGAATTGGCAATGAAACGACCATTTTATAATTGTTAGAAATATTATTGCAAAGATAAACGTAAGCACTAATAAGACAGAATAAAACAATCGATCACATAAAAAAATTAGTTTATGGTGTCGTGGTAAACTACTTTCTTAAAAGCAAATTCACCTCAATTATTGTAATCACTGCAGTAGACAATTTTCCAAAGTTAACACATTTTATAATTATGCATGTTAAACATTAGTTTAACAATTAATTATAATTAAATAATAGAGGATAAAAATATAATCTTATTTTCAAACCAATTTTTTTACCCAAAAATTATAAATCTAACATTTTGATTTGGGTGTAAAATCAATTTTAAAAGTGATTTTTAGTGTTGAAAAAACAAGTGGTTTACATTGATTACGCTTAAAAAACGATTCTAGGTTGCTAGAAGCAACAACAAAAAAAAAAAACTCTACTTCACTAAACAAATTTGAATGCAACAACAAATAACAATAAAAAGATATCATAATACTGAAGATCACCGACAAATCATAAACAGAGACGAATACCGTAAAGAACTCTACGTGAACGTAAATCTACCGTAAATGTAGGCGAAAAATGTGTCATTAGGCAAATGCGTGCACACGACATAAGAAACAATTGCAGCAAAATGAGTGAAAAGTAAGAACCGAAAACAAAGAGATTCTTATTAAAAAAATTAAAAGAATACCAACATAAAACAAAAATAAAAATGGGATATAAGAAAGAAATGAAAAAAAGAATACCAACGGTCGGCGATCAACAAAGTCGTCTCAAACATTTTCGGGATCCTGAGTGAAAAATAAAAAATGACCCCTATAGAACGAAAATATGTTCTGTTACTTTAAACAAATAATTTAATATTTCATCAATAAACTATAGAAACAAGATTAAAACTTATCAAGCACGTTATTTTTATTATTTTGTTAAGAAAATACCATAAATACAACTAAAAAATAACGAGCAACAAATAACTTACTAGTTTGTCACTTGAAAAATATGTGAAGTTATGAAGGTAAAAGGTGAGGATCCTGAGCGGTCGCTCATGCTGCTCTCCCTTGCCAGATGCCACTGTTGTCGATTCGATTAAAGCGAAGTTTTTTGAGATGGACAACAAGCAACCTGTTATAAAATAGGTCTTTAGAGTAATATATTTATTCTCTTTTTTATTTAAAAAATTAAGGATTTAATTGGAAAATATATAAACAGTGACATTATAGTAAGTACCCCTAAATATATGAAAATTTGTATAAATATTTTAGGTTGAGTCAAAATTTTTACTCTAAATTTCAACTAGACATTTAATAATCTTTCACCCGATCTGATCTAAACTTGTTTTTTAATCCAACCCCATAGAATCAGATCGAAATACGTCAGGTATGGATCTCATACACGTCCTTATCCACACCAACTATTATTTTAAATCGGCTTAACTTCAAAATAAGTACCCAAACTATATTATTTTTTGAGATAAGTGCCTAAAGTTTTTTGACTGAAATAGGTGCTTAAATTTTGTGTGTGGCCATAGTAGGTACTTTAATTGATTTTAAAATAAGCTAAAAATGAAACTTTAGGCACTTGTACTACCCATATTTTGTTTGGGGTTCATATTATATTAGTAATTCACTATAAATAAAACCAAAATAAATAAATAAATAAATAATATAAACTCAAAAAATATATAAATAGTCCATATATAATAAGTGTCCATTTACATTCATAAATACCCAAATTCCTTTACACAAAACCAGAAAGCCCAATCCCAAGCCCAACAAACACAAAAATCGGATGAATTTTAGTTTTTCCGCTCAAAAACGGCCACCTGGCAGCTTCTGGTTGGTCTATTTCAACTTCACACAGATTATGCTTTTTTGGCACCAGTTGGCATGACGTCATCACCAATGACGTCAATAATGACATCATAATTTCAGACCCCCATAAATAGAGGATATAGATTTCTATTCCAATTATTATCCATTAATTACCTTATAATAATAATAATAATAATAATAATAATAATAATAATAATAATAATAATAATAATAATAATAATAATAAAAGAAGAGGGAAATGTTACCTCTGGAGCTAAACCGCCGCTGAAATTGGAGGACCGTCAGAGGGTTGAATCGAAGCCGGAGAAGTCGACCGTCACTAGAAACGATGGCCGAGACTGTAACCCCCTTGACCCGATCTAGACGCTAGACCGAACCGAGCGAGCTACATTGGGTTTGTCGAAACAAACCAGTGAAAATTTTAACTCGAAATACGTCCATTCTTTCTTTTTATCTTGTCTAGATCATCATTATATCCTAGGGTGTGCATGTTGGCAGTAGGTGAAATTTCAACTCAATCGAGCGTCGAATCGACATCCAATTGCACGAATTTGCAATTTAAGGGCCAAATTGAAAGTTTGGAAAATTACAGGGACTTAGTTAAATTTGATGTTACCAATCCTCAATTAATCAGGTTTCATGATCACATATCAAATTTCAGCACAAAACGATCAACAAAACTCATTCAATTGCATGCATAACAATCACAGACCAAAATGGAAGAATATGAACCTTTAATGTCATATTAACAAAAATAACGACCATGCATACCAATACAGTCCCTAGGTGTACATATACGTGGGGGAGTGTAACACCCCCTTCCCGGTCTGGTCGAGAACCGGGTCGGAAGGTGAAACCGGTGATCAATACAAAATCCAGTGCAATAAAATTTCATTCTATTATTAACAATTTTAAACCACATCACACAATGAATCATTACAATTAAATAATCAGTCCAATTTACTCAATTAAGCAATGATTAATCATCTAAGGGCTAAATCGCAACTATTACAAGTTTTAGGGACCAATTTGTAATTTTGACAAACTAGGGGTCCTTCAATGTAATTGATTTTATCAGACTGGAATTCGCTGTATTAATATCATCCCTGAAAAATTTCATACGATTTGGAGATCATTGACTCATTCAATTTAACCTTACAATGTTCGGTGACCAAACTGTGAAAATAGCAATCTGTTCAATGAGCCTTTAACTAACTTACCTAACCCCGTATCGAAACACCCTAGAATTGTTTCGAAACGGGTGAACGATGGTCAACTCTTGTTGACCTTACCCTTAAGATCGTACCGATACAAGTATACTATTGACCTCCTTTGACTTTGACTTTGACCCGTTTCGATACGCTATAAACCCGTATCGTAACGAGAGATTTTAAAGACAAAATGTTTCGAAACATCCATTGACCTTTCCGATACACCTTATTTCTCAGACCAAACCGTGCTTACCCGTATCGAAACACCATCACCCGTTTCGATACGGCCTGACCTGTAATGACATATTTTTGCTGGTATTTAATCAATTTGACCTATCGAACGATGTCTAAATGCAACGAAACTTTACACAATATTTCAATGGTATAAACTACTAGCATGCCAAATTTCATGATCAAATGAATGAATTTACTATGTTTTTTCCTTTTTAAGCTAATTATGCATTTTTATACCACTTTAAGCCAACCAAAAAGGCCATTTAGGGCCATATACCATATTACAACTTAGACACTTCACCAACACATCAAAATAGGCACAAACGACTAGTTCAACTACTTTTCCACCTTCCTAGGAGTTTATAAGTCAAAATACATTACTTTGAGGCCTCTAGTGACTTGTCTTGCTTGCCAATCCGAACTTCTGACACACGATCTTTTTTAACCTAAAAATGCATGAGATGAGACATGTTAGGCATACTTTGCCTAGTGAGGTAGTCATAAACAATATGAACAACATCAATGTATTGAATATCTAAAATCATGATCTCATGCCATAAACATCAATGCTATGCAATAATATACAATGTTTAACATGTTCATTTCATCATTAATCCTTAGATTGAATCAAGATAATGGATACGCGAATTCCTACGCCTCACTAAATCAATGAATGGTCTAATCCCTCTGCCTCACCAATATGACCAATATCAATACACATCCATCCGCCTCGCCAAATCAATATAGGTCATAACCTTAGGACCGTAGTCCACCCGTACACCGAGCTCATGAATTCTATAGCATGCCAATTGTATCCAATGTCTATTCAAATTCAAGGTTCCAATGTTCATATCCATTTCAATAATCAGTAGTATTCCAATGTCCGATGATTTCAATATTACCAATATCAAATATATATGTATCTCATCATCAATATTTCATAATCCAATGTCAATATCAATGTCCAATGATTTCTATACAATAATCCGATGACAATTACTATATCAATGACGATGCACAATGACGATATCAATGACTATGTCTGATGCTCAATGACAACTTACCAAAAATTACCAAGGTGTCCGATTAACCATCCAATGCAATTTCTTCAACAACAATGTTAGCGATATAATCTAAATTATCAAATAATGATCCAGGAAGGCCTTTTGCCTAAACCCGAGACTCTGACTACACTCACCTTAGCAATCTGAAGCTTTCAAGGCTCTCGGATAATAATCCCCTTGTCTCTAGCTTGAGATGGAGACGATGAAACCTCTTTCTCCACTACTTGAGCTAGAAAGTCAATAGAAAACTATTACGTTCGATATTTCGATATCAAAATCAATACAACGATATCAAAATCAATATCTAACTTCAATATAAACACTAACGATGAAATATCCATGAATGGTCAAAACCCTAGCTTAAGATTAAACTCAATATATCCATGGAATTCAATAATCGATTGAGGATTATAGCTTACCCGATCGAGAGGAACAATTTTATATCAATAAAACGAAGAGAAAGTGAAGCTCAAAACTTCCTCCACTAGAGGTGCTTGCTTCAAGGAAGAAGATGAGGAAGATGAAAAGATGGAGATGTGTATGCTTCAAAGTTTTTCGGGTAAGTTTTCTATTCTCTTTCAATTCCTTTCTTTTATTAATTATAGCTCACAAATTAAGCTTTCCTCATGGTGAAGCAACTTCACCAAGCTTTCCCACGTAGGTGTATTTTTTTATGAAAGAGGGGCTAATCACAAGATTAGTCCCTCAACTCTCATTCTACTATAGTTTTGACCTCCATCTTTCATATTCTCCACTTTAGTCACTATATAGGTTCAACATTATTCAATAGAGTCCGATGGCGATGTTTTAAGCTCAATTAGGGTTCGATATCAATAATTAACTAGTCGATACAATATTTAGACCTCATCAATATAGAATTTCCAATCACCGGATCTAAATTCTGACTAGACCGGATTTTGGGGTGTTACAACTCTCCCCCTTAAGAAAAATTCGTCCTCAAATTTTTACCTGAGCTAAAGAGATGTGGATATTGTTGTCTCATGGTCTCTTTAGGTTCCCAAGTGGCTTCCTCAATGGTGTAGCTCCTTTAGAGCACTTTAACCAACGATATTGTTTTGTTGCAAAGTCTCTTGACTTTTCTAGCAAGCATTTGAACCGATTCCTCCTTATAGGACAGATTTGATCGAAGTTCCACAGATTCAGGTTCCACAATGTGTGAAGGATCAGAATGATACTTCCGGAGCTTTGATACATGAAAAACATCATGGATCTTACTCAATTTTGAGGGTAACAACAGTTGATATGCTACGGGGCCAACTCTTTCAATAACTTCAAAAAGTCCAATGAATCGGGGACTCAATTTTCTCTTTTTGCCAAATCTTAAGACTTTCTTCCTTGGTGATACTTTGAGGAAGGCTTTCTCACCAACTTTGTACTCAATGTCTCTTCTTTTGAGGTCAGCATAAGCCTTTTGTCGATCAAAGGCAGCCCTTAAACGATCATGAATTATAGCGACTCACTCTTTAGTCTCTCGAAGCAAGTCAGGGCCTAACATCTTGCCCTCGCCAAGCTCCGACCAACACAATGGAGTTCTGCATCGCCTACCATACAATGCTTCGTACGGAGTCATTTGAATATATGCTTGGTAACTATTGTTGTAGGAAAATTCGACGAGGGGCAGAGACTTTTCCCAAGTTCCACCAAAGTCAATAATACATGCTTGAAGCATGTCTTCCAAGATCTGTAGAGAGAGGTTCAGTGACAATGCAAGTTTCTAGGATTTTTAATGGACAAATTTTTTGATGATTTACCTGGATTACCCTTTCTGACTGGCCATCAGATTGAGGGTGAAAAGCTGTGTTGAGATTAACTTTGGTGCCGAGAGCTCTCTGTAAAGTTCTCCAAAATCGAGATGCAAATCAGAGATAATAGACTTAGGTACTCCGTGGAGTCGGATTACTTCCCTAATATATAAGTCAGCTAGTTTGGGAAGATCGTAGTCCATTCTAACCAGTAAGAAATGAGCTGATTTCGTGAAACGATATACAATGACCCATATAGCATCATGTTTCGTAGGGGTTAACGGTAGACCACTAACAAATTCCATAGTTATCTTTTCCCATTTACATTTCGGTGGATCGATAGGCTATAATAGTCCAGTGGGAGCACAATGTTCTGCCTTAACACGTTGGCACATGAGGCATTTGGAAATGAAATCAACTATGGCTTGCTTCATGCTCGACCACTAATAGAGTTCACGTAGGTCTTTATACATCTTCACTGACCCGGGGTGAACAGAAAAAGAACTCGAATGAGCTTCGGAAAGGATATCGGTGCGAAGAGATTCATCATTAGGTACACAAACTCGGTCACAAAAACATAAAAGTCCTTTAAAATTAACTTTGAAGTTAGGGTTGTTCGATAGTTTAGAGACAATGATTTGAAGCTCAGGATCTTGCTGTTGCAAATCTTTGATTCGCGAAACGATGGTAGACTGAACTTGAAGTTCAGCTACAAGGCAACGATGCTTCCGAAGTCGGAAGTGAGCTTTAATTGCTCGAGGAGCAACAATATAACAATGCTACAATGAGTTAATGTACTACATAATACATATAACTCCAAATTCATTGTCAATGCTTACTAGGCAATGGTTTGCGGCTGAGTGCATCAGCTACAACGTTAGCCTTGCCCGGATGGTAATCAATGACAAGATTGTATTCTTTAAGGAGTTCCATCCACCTCCGTTGCTGAAGGTTCAGTTCCTTTTGAGTCAATAAATACTTAAGGCTCTTATGGTTGGTGAAAAGATAGCATTTCTCTCCGTAGAGGTAATGTCTCCAGATTTTCAATGCAAAGACAACTGCAGCCAATTCAAGGTCGTGGGTGGGATAATTCATTTCATGTGGCATAAGTTGCCTCGAAGCATAAGAGATGACTTTGCCTTCTTGCATTAGTACACATCCTAACCCGAGATGCGATGCATCACTGTAAACTGTGTAGTCTTTTCTGGACTCGGGTTGGGTCAGGACTGGTGCATGAGTCAACACTTGTTTCAACTAATCAAAAATTTGTTATTGAACCTCGGTCCAAACAAAATGAGCTTCTTTCCTCAATAATTTGGTTAAAGGAACGTCTATCATAGAAAATCCTTTTAAGAACATGCGATAATAGCCAACAAGCCCAAGGAAGCTTCTGATTTCACCAATGTTCTTCGGTGGATGCCATTCTACAATGGCTTGGATTTTCTTCGGGTCCACTTGAATAGGGGTGGGAGAAAATACCCGACCCGAAAACCCGACGACCCGAAATTAAAATAACGGGTAATTCCCGAAAGAAAATTACCCGACCGGGCCGGGTACCCGACCCGGCAAAATTTTCGGGACACGGGCCGAAAGTTTTCCCTTACCGGTTACCCGACCCGACCCGATAAAATTTAATATATATTTTTTATATTTAAAATTATATTTTTATTTTATGTTTCTTAATATTTTCACTCTAAAATTAAGTTTAAATCCCTACATTTTTTCTATGTTTGTATTATATTCTTCTAAGTTTTAAGTTTAATTTTTTTAATATTTTTGTGTTTAACATGTGATTTTTTTTTAATTTTAAAATAAAAAAATAAAAAAATAGGAACCGAGTACCCGGTACCCGATTACTTGGGTACCCGAATTTTACGGGTACCCGAATCCCGGGTACCCGGATATAATGGGCCGGGACACGGGTCGTTTAAAGAGGTACCCGGATGAACCGGGTACCCGAATCCCGGGTACCCGACAATTCCCACCCCTACACTTGAATACCCGAAGCCGACACGATATGCCCTAGAAAGGTAATTTCAGTGATCCAGAACTCACACTTAGAGAACTTCGCGTACAACTGCTTCTCTCTCAGGGTTTGAAGTACAATACGAAGATGATCTCGATGCTCCGCTTCATTTTTGGAATAGATCAATATATCGTCTATAAACACCATTACAAACTTGTCAAGGTAGGGTCTAAATACCCGATTCATCAAATCCATAAAAGCTGCCGGTGCATTGGTTAGCCCAAAGGTCATCACCAAGAATTCGTAGTGTCCATATCTTGTACGGAAGGCAGTCTTTGGAACATCGCACTCCTTAACCCTCATTTGACAGTAGCCCGAACTTAAGTCGATCTTGAAAACACAGAGGCATCTTTTAGTTGATCGAACATGTCGTCTATTCTAGGCAATGGATATTTGTTCTTGATGGTTACTTTATTCAACTGTCTGTAATCGATGCACAATCACATATAACCATTCTTCTTCTTAATAAAGAGAACCGAAGCTACCTAGGGTGAAGAGCTGGGTTGAATGAAACCTTTGCTCAATACTCTTGGATCTGTGTCTTTAATTCTTTCAATTCCATAGCTGCGATGCGATATGGTGCAATGGAAATGGGAGCAGTCCCAGGTTGCACCTCGATGCCAAAGTCTACTTCACGGGTTGGGGGCAATCTCAAAAGTTCATTGGGGAAGACATCAAGAAATTCACATACAATGTAAAGGCCTTGTAGTTGTGGTTCGCCTTTGGTTTCCAATGTCAAAGCATACAATGATGGATTCCTCGCATTCATCAGTACGACACTTTCTTTACCCAAACCCCGAAGGTACAATTTTCTCTTACAACAATCTACCCAGGATTGCTGCTCACTAAGCCAATCTAAGCCTAGGATGACATCAAATTCGTGAATCGGTAAAGCCAACAAATTGGCCGGAAAAGGAATCCCTTGAATCATTAAGGGACAGTTCTTGCACACTACCCTTACGGTGACACAATCTCTTAGAGGATTGGTACAGAAATTCTTGATGCTATTGGTTCAGAAGAACTGTTATACTTCTTAACTACAATGGTGCTTATAAAAGAATAAGTAGAACCAAGGTCAATCAATGCATATAAAGGACGCGAATATAACTCAATGGTACCTGCAATAACATCAGGTTCATCCTCTTCTTCCCTGCTCCTCACATGATACATTTGGGCAGTAGCTTTTGAACCTTGTTTATTAAAGGGTTTCCCCGGTCCACTCGGTCGTTCACATGTTCTCGTTGATCCTTGCTCCAATGCTATCAACGGACGCAGCTTTGGTAAAATACCGAGTCACAGACTGAGGTCTCTCAATGTTCCTAGATCGGGAGGGCTGTGAATAGATATTCTATTTGGGGCCTTGATATCTCCCCTTCTTGTTCCATCTCGGAGGTCGAGAATCATCCCTGAACCTCTTCTCAGATTTTCTAGACCCACCAGCTCGTTGATCTCTCTAGGCAGCTTTAGTGGCCTTGACTCGGTTCACCAGATCCTGGAAGTTGGTGATACCAAGGGCCGTAAACATGGGTCATAGCTCATCGCTAAGGCCAACTATAAACATTATGCATTTGTCTTCCTCTTTCTTTATAAATTCTGCTCCGTATTGGAAATATCTGCAGAAAGCATGGATATATTGCTCGATAGGTCGCCCACCCTACCTCAGGTGGAGAAAGGTGCTCTACCTTTCCGCAAGGTAATATTCACTAATATATTTATTCCGAAATTCCCAGAGAAAGAACTCCCAAGTAACCCATTCTCCAAGAGATGTGAGAATAGTGGTTTCCCACCACATGAGGGCTTCATCAGTCAATAACGCAACAGAAAACTCAAACTTGTGTTCATCCGTACACTACAACTGCTTGTTCAAGATACACAACGTGTTATCCAGCTAGTATCCGGTAACTTTATAATTATCATCATCTTCTCCTGTAAAGGAGTAGGCTCGGAGTGAAGCCAACTTGTCCACAGGGGCACAAACATACTGGACAACAGAAGGGGTAGACTGAACAGATGGTGTTGCTTGCATCACAGCCATAAACTGTTTGAACATATTAGCCATGTTTTGATAGCATTCACCCTGAGCAGTAGGTGTTGCAGGCTTAGTACCCGGAACAGGAGGGTCATGTGGTTGCGATGGGTTCTGAGGATTTCCTCCTCTAATCTCTTCGCCATGTGTCGAGGAGCCAGTAGCGAGCTCGTCTATATGAGCTTCGTTCACCTCAGACATATCTATATGAAAGATCAGATTAGTCGACAAGTCACAATATACACAATTTAAAACTCCTAGGTGGCAAAGTAACACAATAGTAATGCAACAAGCTTCGGTTTAGTCCTAGAATCGACTAAACTCTAGCTCTTATACCACAAATGTAACACCCCTTCTCGGTCTGGTTGAGAACCGGGTCGGAAGGTGAAACCGATGATCATTACAGAATCCAGTGCAATAAAATTTCATTCTATTATTAACAATTTCAAACCACATCACACAATGAATCATTACCATCAAATAATCAGTCCAATTTACTCAATTAAGCAATGATTAATCATCCAAGGGCTAAATCGCAACTATTACAAGTTTTAGGGACACATTTGTAATTTTGACAAACTAGGGGTCCTTCAATGTAATTGATTTTATCATACTGAGATACACTGTATTAATATCATCCATGCAAAATTTCATACGATTTAAAGATCATTTACTCCTTCAATTTAACCTTACAATGTTCGGTGACCAAACTATGAAATTAGCAATCTGTTCAATGAGCCTTTAACTAACTTACCTAACCCCGTATCAAAACACCCTAGAGTTGTTTCGAAACGGGTGAACAATGGTCAGCTCCTGTTGACCTTACCCTTAAGACCATACCGATACGGGCATACCCGTATCGAAACGGGATTGACCTCCTTTGACTTTGACCCGTTTCGATACGCTATGAACCCGTATCGAAACGAGAGATTCTAGAGACAAAATGTTTCGAAACAACCATGGACCATCCCGATACACCTTATTTCTCAGACCAAACTATGCTTACCCGTATCAAAACGCCATCACCCGTTTCGATATGGCCTTACCTGTAATGACAGATTTTTACTGGTATTTAATAAATTTGACCTATCGAATGATGTCCAAATGCAATGAAACTTTACACACAATATTTCAATGGTATAAACTACTAGCATGCCAAATTTCATGATCAAATGAATGCATTTACTATGTTTTTACCTTTTTGAGCTAATTATGCATTTTTATACTACTTTAACCCAACCAAAAAGGCCATTTAGGGCCATATACCATATTACAACTTAGGCACTTCACCAACACATCAAAATAGGCACAAACGACTAGTTCAAGTACTTTACCACCTGCCTAGGAGTTTATAAGTCAAAATACATTACTTTGAGGCTTGTAGTGACTTGTCTTGCTTACCAATCCGAACTTCCGACATACGATCCTTTTTGACCTGAAAATGCATGAGATGAGACACATTAGGTATACTTTGCCTAGTGTGGTAGTCATAAACAATATGAACAACATCAATGTATTGAATATCTAAAATCATGATCTCATGCGATCAACATCAATGATATGCAATAATATACAATGTTTAACATGTTCATTTCATCATTAATCCTTGGATTGAATCAAGATAATTGATACGCGATTTCCTACGCCTCAGCAAATCAATAAATGGTCTAATCCCTTCGCCTCACCAATATGACCAATATCAATACAGATCCCTTTGCCTCGCTAAATCAATATAGGTCGTAGCCTTAGGACCGTAGTCCACCCGTACACTGAGCTCATGAATTCTATGGCATGCCAATTGTATCCAATGCCTATTCAAATCCAACGTTCCAATGTTCATATCCATTTCAATAATCAATGGTATTCCAATGTCCGATGATTTCAATATTACCAATATCAAATATATATGTATCTCATCATCAATATTTCATAATCCAATGTCAATATAAAAGTCCAATGATTTCTATATAATAATCCGATGACAATTACTATATTAATGACGATGCACAATGACGATATCAATGAATATGTCCGATGCTTAATGACAACTTACCGACACTTACCAAGGTGTCCGATTAACCATCCAATACAGTTTCTTCAGCAACAATGTTAGCGATGTAATCTAAATTATAAAATAATGATCCGGAAGGTCTTTCTCCTAAACCCGAGACTCCGACTACACCCACCTTAGCAATCTGAAACTTTCAAGGCTCTCGGATAATAATCCCCTTGTTCCTAGCTTGAGATGGAGACGGTGAAACCTCTTTCTCCACTACTTGAGCTAGAAAGTCAATAGAAAACTATTAGGTTCGATATTTCGATATCAAAATCAATACAACGATATCAAAATCAATATCCGACTTCAATATAAACACTAACGATGAAATATCCATGGATGGTCAAAACCCTAGCTTAAGATTAAATTCAATATATCTATGGAATTCAATAACTGATTGAGGGTTATAGCTCACCCGATCGATAGGAACAATTTGATATCAATAAAACGAAGAGAAAGTGAAGCTTAAAAATTCCTCCAATGGAGGTGCTTGCTTCAAGGAAGAAGATGAGAAAGATGAAAAGATGGAGAGGTGTATGCTTCAAAGTTTTTCGGGTAAGTTTTCTATTCTCTTTCAATTCCTTTCTTCTATTAATTATAGCTCACCAATTAAGCTTTTTTCATGGTGAAGCAACTTCACCAAAGTTTCCCACATAGGTGTATTTTTAATGAAGGTGGGGCTAATCGCAAGATTAGTCCCTCAACTCTCATTCTACTATAGTTTTGACCTCCAACTTGCATATTCTCCACTTTAGTCACTATATAGGTTCAATATTATTTAGTAGAGTCCTATGACAATGTTTTAAGCTCATGGGTTCGATATCAATAATTAACTGGTTGATACAATATTTAGACTTCATCAATGTAGAATTTCCGATCACCGAAACTAAATCCCAACTAGACCAAATTTTGGGGTGTTACAAGGAGCATCGATACGGATCCCAAGTAAATAGATACTCAGGCTAGAAACCAATTTCCCAGAATTCCAGTAGCTCAAAACTATACTGATACACCTCTACCCGTACCGATACCTAACATGGATCCGAACATGCTTCATCAAACCCCAAACATGTACGCAACTAATCTAGAGTTCAAACCAAGAAAGGACATAAAAAACATGCTCAAATCATAATAATTAGCAACATACTTCAACCGGAAGTCTATAGGAATGCTACCTAGAAAAAAAACCATCCAAAGCATGAAACGTAAATCCAAAGCAATAACCAAACATATAAGTCCAATTACAAATCCTCAACAACAATATAAACTTTCTCAAAAGGGGAGTTTAGAAAAAACCCTCCCAAAACAACAATGATCCCCATTCCCCTTATTACGACTAGTCTAGTTTGAAACCATACTTTCAAATAGCCGAAGTCCTTGGATTTCCTTCGCTTGCTCGCTGCCTCTAACCTTTAATTATCTGCATTGATGGACAAAGAAATGTAACGCCCCGGTTTTGGGCCTAGATGTTTTGGACATCGGATCGGACCGGTCGGGAACGGTTCAAATCGAGTTTGGTTATTTAAGGAAATCAAGGATCGGGATAGGATAAAAATATGGTAAAAATTGATAAAATCCTCTAAAATCATGTTTAAGAGGTTGGTCAAATCAATTTTACAAAAAAAGTTTCGGAAGAGGTACATTTTGGATGGTGACCAAAATGTAAAGTTTCAAAATTGTGGAAAATGTGATTTTTAAAAGAGGAACCAAAATCTTAGAATCTTTAGGGAGCTTTATGGCAATTTAGCCTTTCCTTAATATGACATGTGTTTTAAAAGGGATTTTTAAAGTGATTTAGTAAAAGGATTTTTTATTAAATTAAAATTTATAAATTTGGAAAATGAGATTTCACTTGACGTAACTACCTTTCTCTTCTCATTTTTAGCAAAAAAAAATTCTAACTCATTTTCTCCAGAATTCTTTTCTCCCAAACACTCTCTCAATATTTTCTAAACAAACTTCAAGAGTTCTTTCAAATTCTTCAAGATTTTTGCTGAGGAAAACTTGTCATTCATTGAGGACAGCAAGGATTGGAGGTAAATTAATGTTTTTAGTTGAATTTTCATTATAGTATTGATTTGAGATTGAAACTCTGTCAAAAAATAAGATGAAATTCTTGATTTTCAGACTTGTTTTGTTAAGCTCTGTTTTAGATTGATTTTAATTGAGTTTTGAAATGGTTAATATGTTGAAAAGAGGTTTTGTTGATATAGATCCCAAAATCCTTGAGATCCTTGAGTTTCTTGATAGTTCTAGTTGGGTTTTTGAGGTGATATGTGGGAGTAATGCTTGCTGGAGGTATAAGGAAGGGTTTAGGTTGATTTTAGATGTGTTTTGATGTTTTTCATTGTTTGGAAGTGATGTATGTTGGCCGGGCTTGGTTTAGGAAGCAATCGATTGAGTTTTCGGTTGTTTCGGATGGGTAAATTGGTGTAGTTTGGGTGAGCAACGAGTTTATGATTGGTTGCTGGTGTTGAAATGTATTTTAATACATTTGGATCTCTATTTTGATGATGTGAAAACATGGGATCTTGATCCGGGAGCAATCGAGATGTTGTTGGAGGCTCCGGAACATTAATTTTCGTGTCGGCGAGCAAGGCTTTGCGTATAGATGAGTGGAAATGGATTTTCCAGCATTGTAACGCTTTGAGTGTGGTCTTGGGAGCTTAGTGTAAGTTTGAAACACTTAGCTAAGCTCAAGAATAAGTGATTCGATGTGCAATCGAGACGTTGTGATCGCTTCCGGTACGGGCTGGTACAGGAAGTCAAGACGTACATGTTGGCTGCGGATTACACTGATTTCGATGTGCTGGTGTGTCGAGCCAAAGACATTGAACAGAACTTGGGTTTGTCGTCTCGAGGTGTTTGTTCTAGCTTTGGGAAGAGAGCATCTGCGTATAGTTCAGAGGGTGGACGGAACAAAAGAGGTTGTGATAAGAGACATCAGCCTGAGGTGAGGCGAGGTGCTCCGAGTCTAGGCGGGCAGGTCCAGGAAGGCCGAGTGAGGTCTGAGCAACACACGTGCTGGACATGTGGATCGAGGGACCATCTGAGGCGAGATTGTTCTCGAGCAGGTAGAGAGGCTCAAACTCCTATTGTGGTGATGAGAAATTCGTGCTGGAACCATGGTTTAGCAGATCACCTGAGGCGGGAGTGTCCTTTATTGACTGATGAAGGCCAGGGACGTGCACCTGCTGTGGCTGCACCTCAGAGAGGCCGTGGGCGCGGCCGAGGGAACTTCCAAAGGAGAGACGAAGGTCAGTGAGGCATTGGACATGTGGTAGCAGTTCGACCTGAAGGAGGCGGTCATGCGAGGGTTTATGCTCAACGCGAGGTGCGCAACGATACAAATGTTATCGCAGGTACATTTGTTCTTCAGTATTTATCGTTGTTGGCTTTGATTGATTCTGGATCTACGCATTCTTATATCTTGAGTGAGCATGCGCATTTGCTTGATATACCTGTTGAGTTTCTTGAAGTAGGAATGCAAGTGACTAGTTCTTTTGGTGAGACTGTAGTCACTAGAAAGTTGTATAGGAGATGCCCTTTGTCTGTGCAAGGTCATGTTTTTCTTGTGGATTTGATGGAGTTTCCCTTCTACGGATTCAATGTGATCCTTGGTATGGATTGATTAACTGAGCATAGAGCGGTGGTTGATTTTGATGTCAAGCGGGTCACCTTAAAGCTTACAGATGATTATGAAGTGGTGATAGTAGGCGAGAATGTGAAATTCTTGTCGAATGTGATTTCGGCTTTGGAAGCAAGATGTATGATGAGGTTGGGTTGTGAGGCTTACATTGCCTCTGTGATGAATCCTGGCACAAAGGATGTACGTATGCAGGACATTCGAACCGTTTGCGATTTTCCGGGTGTCTTTCCGGAAGAATTGCCTGGGTTGCCACCAAACAGAGAAGTTGAGTTTGGTATCGAGTTGTATAAGAATACAGCCCCGGTGTCCATTGCTCCTTATCGCATGGCACCCAAAGAGCTAAAAGAGTTGAAAACGCAACTACAGGAGTTGTTGGATCGAGGGTTCATGCGGCTGAGTGTGTCACCTTGGGGTGCACCGGTCTTTTTTGTAAAGAAGAAAGATGGAACAATGCGGATGTGCATAGATTATCGGCAACTAAACAAGTTGAAGTTCAAGAACAAGTATCCCTTGCCTAGGATCGATGATTTTTTTTGATCTGTTTCGAGGAGCCTATGTGTTTTCTAAGATAGACTCGAGGTCAGGATATTACCAGCTGAAGGTGAAGGATGTGGACGTACCTAAGATAGCTTTTCGGACAAGGTACGGGCATTATGAGTTCTTAGTGATGCTGTTTGATTTGACCAACACACATGCTGCTTTCATGGACATGATGAATCGCGTATTCCATGAATTCTTGGATCAGTTTGTGGTGGTGTTCATCGATGATATCCTTGTGTATTCGTGTACCGAGGAGGATCATGATAGACACTTGAGAATCATTTTGCAAGCGTTGTTGGAGAATCAGTTGTATTCCAAGCTAGGTTAGTGTGAGTTTTGGCTTAAGGAGGTGGTCTTCCTTAGACATGTTGTATCAGCTGAGGGTATTCACGTTGGTCCACATAAAGTAGAGGTTGTGATGAGCTGGAAAGTGCCTAAGTCGGTAACAGAGGTACGAAGTTTCCTTGGTTTAGCTGGGTATTACCGTAGGTTTGTCGAGGGTTTCTCGAAGATTGCTGCACCTTTGACCAAGTTGTTGCAGAAGAATGTTCGCTTTGAGTGGACAGATGCGAGGCAACAAGCTTTTGAGAAGCTGAAGGAAGCCTTGACGCAATCTCCTGTCCTGATTCAACCTGAGTCTGGTAAGGAGTTTGTGGTCTATAGTGATGCGTCCATTGTTGGTTTGGGTTGTGTGTTGATGCAGGAGGGTAAGGTGGTAGCCTATGCATCTAGGCAGTTGAAGGTGCAAAAGCGTAACTACCCTACTCATGATCTTGAGCTTGCGACTGTGGTGTTTTCCCTGAAGATCTAGAGGCATTACCTGTACGGTGAGAAGTGTGTTGTGTTCACGGATCATAAGAGCTTGAAGTATCTTATGTCTCAGAAGGAGTTGAATCTTAGGCAACGTCACTGGGTGGAGTTGCTTAAGGATTATGATCTGACGATCGAGTATCACCCGGGCAAGGCTAATGTTGTGGCTGATGCTTTGAGCTGGAAAGTGGCTGTGGAGCTGAGGGTGATGTTTGCTCGTTTGAGCATATTGCGTGATGGTGGTCTTCATGCGGAATTGCAAGTGAAACCATCCTTGATTCAATTGATCAAAGGTAAGCAGTTGTTAGATGATTCTCTTGTTCCTCATGTTCAGGACAATGCGGAGGGTAGACCTTCGAATTTCAGTTTTAATGATGACGGTGTTTTGTGCTTTGGAAGTCGAATAGTGGTGCCAGATGATGTTGAGTTGAGGCGCACTATTCTGACTGAAGCTCATAGTAGTCCTTTTGCTATGCATCCTGGTAGTACGAAGATGTATCGTGATTTGAAGGATGAGTACTACTGGGTGGGGTTGAAAAAAGATGTTGCTGAGTTCGTTAGTAAGTGCATGGTGTGTCAGTGAGTGAAAGCTGAACATCAGGTTCCTTCTGGGTTGTTGCAGCCTTTGAGAATCCCAAAATGGAAGTGGGAGAGAATTACCATGGATTTTGTGTCTGGGTTGACGTTGTCATCGTCAAAGAAGAATTCGGTTTGGGTGATTGTTGATCGCCTTACGAAGTGAGCACATTTCCTACCTGTGCATACTACGTATACCCTGGATAAGTTGGCTGAGCTGTACATTGTTGAGATTGTGCGGTTGCACGGTGTGCCAAAGTCCATAGTGTCGGATAGGGATCCGAGGTTTACAGTGCGATTTTGGGAATGTTTGCATCAAGCCTTGGGTACACGGTTGAATTTCAGTACTTCCTATCATCCTCAGACGGATGGACAGTCGGAACGTGTGATCCAGGTGCTTAAGAACATGTTGAGATGCTGCATGATAGATTTTTTAGGGTTTTTGGGAGAAGCACTTGCCGTTGGTTGAGTTTGCTAACAATAATAGTTACCAGGCAAGTATTCAAATGGCTCCATACGAGGCTTTGTATGGGAGAAGACGTAGAACCCCTCTTTGTTGGGCAGAAGCTGGGCAAAAGTTGAGTTCGATTCCAGCTATGTTAAAGGGAACCACCGAGAAGGTGAAGCTCATTTGTGAGCGTTTGAAGGCAGCATCGGATAGGCAAAAGTCTTATGCGGACTTGAAGCGTAAAGAGATTGAGTTCGCGGTTGGTGAACGTGTATTTTTGAAAGTATCGCCTTGGAAGAAAGTGATGAGATTTAGGCGTAAGGGTAAGCTTAGCCCAAGGTTCATTGGACCTTACGAAGTTGTGGATCGTATTGGTCCTGTGGCATATCGGTTGAGATTGCCTTCGGAGCTAGAAAAGATACATGGCATGTTTTATGTCTCGATGTTGCGGAGGTACATATCGGATCATTCGCATGTGATGCCCGTTGAGGAGATAGAATTGAATCCAGATCTTTCATATGATGAGGAACCAACGAGGGTTCTGGATGTGATCAATAAAGTTCTTCGTGGAAAGACGATAGAGCTAGTGAAGGTGTTGTGGCGACACCGAGGAGTTGAGGAAGCCACGTGGGAAAGCAAGGCAGACATGCTGAAGTAGTTTCCGCACCTTTTTCCTTCAGGTAAAATTCCGAGGACGAAATTTCCTAAGTGGGGGAGAGTTGTAACGCCCCGGTTTTGGGCCTAGATGTTTTGGACATCGGATCAGACCGGTCGGGAACAGTTCGAATCGAGTTTGGTGATTTAAGGAAATCAAGGATCGGGATAGGATAAAAATATGGTAAAAATTGCTAAAATTATCTAAAATTATGTTTAAGAGGTTAGTCAAATCAATTTTACAAAAAGAGTTTCAAAAGAGGTACATTTTGGGTGGTGACCAAAATGTAAAGTTTCAAAATACTGGAAAATGTGATTTTAAAAAAGAGGAGCCAAAATCTTAGAATCTTTAGGGAGCTTTCTGGGAATTTAGCCTTTCCTTAATATGACATGTGTTTTAAAAGGGATTTTAAAGTGATTTAGTAAAAGGATTTTTATTAAATTAAAATTTATAAATTAGGAAAATGAGATTTCACTTGACGTTACTACCTTTCTCTTCTCATTTTCAGCCAAACACAATTCTTACTTATTTTCTCCCAAACACTCTCTCAATATTTTCTAAACAAACTTCAAGAGTTCTTTCAAATTCTTCAAGATTTTTGCTAAGGAAAACTTGTCATTCGTTGAGGAGAGCACATATTGGAGGTAAATCCCGTTCTCAAACTTCAATCTTGGTTCTTTATTGAAATTCCCAAGATATTTGGCTTCTAATTAGTGTTTTTAGTTGAATTTTCAATATTGTATTGATTTGAGATTGAAATCTTGCAAAAATAAGATGAAATTCTTGATTTTCGGACTTGTTTTGTTAAGCTCTGTTTTGGATTGATTTTAATTGAGTTTTGAGATGGTTAATATGTTGAAAAGAGGTTTTGTTGATATAGATCCCGAAATCCATTGAGATCCTTGAGTTTCTTGATAGTTCTAGTTGGGTTTTTGAGGTGATATGTGGGAGTAATGCTTGCTGGAGGTATAAGGAAGGGTTTAAGTTGATTTTAGATGTGTTTTGATGTTTTTAATTGTTTGGAAGTGATGTATGTTGGCCGGGCTTGGTTTATGAAGCAATCGATTGAGTTTTCGGTTGTTTCAGATGGGTAAATTGGTGTAGTTTGGGTGAGCAACGAGTTTATGATTGGTTGTTGGTGTTGAAATGTATTTTAATGCATTTGGATCTTTGTTTTGATGATGTGAAAACATGGGATCTTGATCCGGGAGCAATCGAGACGTTGTTGGAGGCTCTGGAAGAGTAATTTTCGTGTCGGGGAGCAAGGCTTTGCGTATCGGTGAGTGGAAATGGATTTTCCAGCATTGTAACGCTTTGAGCGTGGTCTTGGGAGCTTAGTGTAAGTTTGAAACACTTAGCTAAGCTCAAGAGTAAGTGATTCGAAAGTCTCTCTCGGAAATGTGCTATGTTTTGATGGAAATGCACTTGAGTTAATGTGGTTTTGATTACTGTTTTAAAGCATGTATTAAGCATGGTTAATGCTTGATTTTAATGCCATTATGTTAAGGATGCACTAGGTAAGTGATCCTTGGTTTTATGTGATAAATGCATATGATGTTAAGCATGTTTATGCTTGTGGAAATGACATTGTGTTTATGCTTGTAAAACAGTGGAAAATTGATGTTAAATGATTATATTGGCAAGTGATGAAAATGGTTTTTGGTTACTTTAATCGGATATAGTTAGGCGGCTATAGGATTGGGTGCACCGTGAATAAAGTCGCCTTGGATGTCGAGGGGTTGTGATTGTGCCGTAATCTCCATCCAAGTACCCTAACAAATGAGGCTAAGATCACAGCGGTGAATGCTTTAATCCCGTGTGTGAGTCTTGTGGTATGTGTCACGTACTCTCGTTAGTGGAATTATACAACTACCGATGAGTGATGTTGAGGGGTTGTGATTGTGCCATTAATCTCCATCACGGGTGTTGAGGGGTTGTGATTGTACCATTGATCTCCACCTTGTGTAGTCCGGTAGTATGTATGAAACGTATGGGACAACGCTTATATTCCGCTATCCGATTGTGTCATTTGTTTTGGTATGGTTTGAGGATTATCACTTGAGAGCCAATATAATGTTAATGATTAATGATTAAGCATGAGATGCTTGTGAATGATGCAAGAAAGCATGTGATGCTTGGTTTAAGCATGAGCAAAGGAATTTGCTGTTGTTTTAATGATGCAATATGCATATGGTTTTAAAAGTGCATTGAATGCTTAAATGAGCAAGTTTAAAACAAAGGCATGAGTTTGCAAATGATGTTGCAATGATTAAATGAAATGCATTGATGAATGTTGTTTTAATGATCCTCACTAAGCTATGTGCTTACGTTCATTTGTTTCATCAATGCAGAGAATTGAGATTTTAAGGCAGTCCAAAAGCAAGGGGATTCCAAGAGTTTTGACTAAGCGATGTATGTGGTTCACCCTTAGTGTAATAAGAGGCAATGGGTGGGAATTCCTTCTTTCTGGATTTGTTGGTGATGATTGTTGTTTTAAGCATGTTTGGTTTCTGATTTTGGACTTGTAATCGACCTTTAATTGGTTTCACGGTTTGCTTATGGTGTTTTGCCTATGCTTTAGCTTGGTTTCTTAGGCATGCTTGAATAGCTAACATGTCATCATGGTTTGATGAGTTTGATGAGTGTGATTAATTGGTTGTTGATGTTTACTTGTCTATTAGGTAGATTATATCTTGTATGCATGATTTAAGCTTGTTAGGATATGATTAAGCATGTTCAAATACCCTTGGAATGTGTTTTTCTAGTATGCGTATCGATACACGAGAAATGGTATCGATACACTAAGGCCAAATCCAAGCATTTCAGTATAGGGGTATCGGTACGGATTGCCTGCGTATCGATACGCCCAAGCCAAGTTTGAAGGCCGTACCGATAAGCGGGGAAGCGTTTTGATACGCCCTTCCTATCTTTTGCTACTGCCTTCCCGCGTATCGATACAGGCTCAGGTGTATCTATATGGGTAGTTAAAATTCAGTTAAAAGTATCTTTGTAAGTCTTGAAATGTTACGTTTTGGTCCTTGAATGTTATTTGATCAATTGGATGAGTTTGGATGATCGATTTGAGCTAAAATTTGACGTGATCGAATGTTACATGACTAATTGAGGATTGGTAACTTTAAAATCTGAAAAGTCCTTGTATTTTCTACAATTTGCAAAATGGTCCCTAAAAGTCATAAGTATGCAATTGAACCCCTAATTGAACTCCGATCGCTGTGCCATTTTTTCTAATGTTCTTGCTGAACACATAGGTTAATATTGTGCATCTAGAGAAGATAAAAAGAAAAAAAGGTCTTTAATCAAGGTTGACTTTAACGAGTTGACTTTGGTTGTCCCCGTGTAAACTTCTTAGTTCGGGTCGAGCGTCTAGGCCGGGCTAAGGGGGTTACAGAGTGTGTAAGCACACTAGTCTTAGTGAGGGTGCTTAAAACCAAACACCATAAATGCAACTAAACCGGTTGACAAACCACTTTGAAATCCCATTTCCAAAACATCATCATGCCCTTTAAACTCTGCACTTTACATTTTAAAATCATGCATATTAAATCATCTGCAACACGTATCATGAATCCATAGAAAAATCCCATTTGCAAACCCTGAACTTAAGCTTTCCCATGCATAACAACCCATATGCAAGGCTTAATGAGTAAACATGTACAATCCATCAACATGATACATTATCTATTATATTAACTTTCAAGTGATCATAAACCAAGTTCCACTTCACAAAATATTATATCGGATACACGGATTCAACAAGTGTCCTCTCAACACTTCATACAATCTCAACTAAAATTATGGTACCATCACAACCGGTACAATCACAACCGGATACAATCACAACCCTAATCATCAGTTAGATGTATAATCTACTAACGAGAGTTTTCGGTACCATACAACCCCTCAACCGTTAGGGTACTCGTGGTAGAGTATTCGGTACACATAAACCCCTCAACACCCGAGGCGACCTATTTATAGTGCACTATCAATCCTATGACAGCCAAATATATCCGATAATATTTTAAATCACATCACTTTCCAATATAATTCATTATAACCATGTACCTTATTGTTTTAATATGCATTTAACCGTAACATTTCTGATGCATTAAACTGTGCATTAACAAGTATAAACCATACTTACATGGATCATTTCACAATACATCCATCATCAATATATGATCAAACACCAGTATATAACATACTCAAATCATGAATAAACAATAGGTATCATGTAATTTAAAAACAAGTGCATAAAACCAATTTCGTCAAAATAAGACCGAGGGAGAAATCTCATCATACTTACTTTTGAGTTTAAACTAGCGTTTCAAGCTTAATTTAAACTCTCAAAATAACCTTTAAACTATTTCAAAGCTGAATTCCACGTTCTCACTCACTGACAACGCAAAACCTTGTTCGTCGATGCAAACTACTCCTTCAAAGCTTTCAAAATGGTGCCACAAGCTTGAGGATCAACATCCCCTGATTTTACCACACAAAAACAGAGGATTCAATTCATCAAAATGTATTCACAAACCCATCAACAACCATTCACAACAACTCTAACCAAAACCCTTCCACAACAATCGAAAACAACACCAAACATCTTCCAAACTTAACCCAGCCAAAACCTAAAGGTTTAAACCATCAATTATCCCCAACTAACATCCAAAAACAACCTAACATCATTCTTATACCTTCAACATTCATTAAACACCACAACTTCTCAAAAACTCATAACTAACAACCTAGAAAATTAGAGATTCACATAGCTTTGGGATTCCAATGTTAAAACCAAATTATTAACATTTTGAGTCAAAAAAATCATGATTAAAACTAATCAAGAACTCATCAAAATAGATCCAAAACGAAAATCACATAATCTCATCAATTAAATCTTGATTTAACCAATTTTCCATAATTAAATCATTAAAACTCATTAGAAACCATTTATAAAGGATCAATAACTTGGGAATTTCAGTAAAGAACCATTCATTAGAGGAGAAGAACGAAACTTACCTCTAATGTTGACTTCCCCCTTAATTGGATTGCTTTACATGAGAAAACAAGATAAAAACAATAAGGTTTTGATATAAAACAATTAAGAACCCATTTGAAACCAAAATATTGAAGAAATGAATAAGTTATCTAAGAAATTTGAAGAAGGAAGAGTGTTTGGCTGAAGAAAATTTGAGAGAATCTTTTAGAGAAAAGTTATTTACGTAAAATTGGCTTAGGAAATTAATTCTCCAAACCTATTTATACTCTTCCCAAACCTTTTAAAAATAGCCAATTAAGGAGTAAAGTATGATATTAGACTTTGGGCAAATAGATCCTTAAAGATTCAAAGTTTTGATCCTTTTTCAAAACAATCACTAAAACAATTTTTACATTCTTTACATTTTGGTCACTAGGCCAAAATGTTCAATTCCAAAAATTCATTTTTCAAAATTGACTTAAACAAAAACATCCATATTTTAAATAATGATTTTAGGATATTTTCCATATTTTTATCTTGCTCAAAAATATTTATTCCGATTTCTATCCCGAATGCGACTCGAATCTCTAATCCTGGTCCACTGGACCATCTAGCCAACCTAAAAACTCCTAGGCCCAAAATTGGGGTGTTATAGAGACAATAATTCCATCGCTGTGAAGGTAACTTCCTTCATTGTGCTTTAAATCCTGTAAAAAGACAAACGACGATATCAATTTAGTTACTTGCAAACATAAATAGAAATTAAACTGAAAAACAAGAAAATCGGAGTTGTGAAACGGAAACCATAAAGGTTTTTTAGTGATATCAGAATAATTGTTAGTTTTAGGGTTTAATATCGAAAATAGGGTTTTTAGGTTTTTTTAGGGTTCAAACGGTGGTCGGAGTGGCAGCCCACATCGTCTGCGCTGGTTAGGATTCAAATCCCTAATGGCCAATGAACAGTTGTTGGGGCCCGGAGGCTGATGGCTAAAGATCGAGCGGCATAATAAGTGATAGAGTTTGGCTGGCATGTTTGGTGTTCATCAAGTTCTCGATGAACTCAGAAGAACACCAAACCAAAAACCATGTTTTTGATCTATTTGGATTATAGTTTCTGGGCAGGAGAGGTTTGAGACGAGAGGATTTAGAGAGAGAGAGAGAGTTATGAGTTTAAGAGAGAGAGAAGATAAAATGAGTCATGATCGAGTTTAAGTCTGAGTTGGGATTTATATAGCTAAGGCGGTACGACACCGTTTTGTGCCGGGTCGAGGAAGGATACGCATATTCGAACTGGGCTGGATCTTACAGTTTCAATTTAGTGCAACAGTTCAAATATTCGTGTTCTGGCCCTCCTATTTTGTAAACATTTTAATTCAGTCCCCTATTTCAATAAAATCAAAATTACAGTTTCAATTCTTTTCAATTTATTCATGTATCTTATTTAATTAATTATTTAATTGCCATGAAATTATTTCTATTTATTGTTTGTTTCAATTAAATGCATATTAGATTCATTTTAGGGGATTTTAATACATAGATTAATTTTAATTAATGTATAGAGCCTTAGATCTCAGTTCTTTAATTAAGATATTAATAATTTAATTAGGGCTTAGATTAATTGTAGAAAATTATCCAGTGTTATTTGAGAAATTTAGAAGTTTTAATTTGAATGGCGTCCTAAAGTAATTGGGCGTTATTCAACATAAACTTTTAAAATAGAACAAATAGTATTTGTTAAAACCTAAAAAATTAATGAATAACCTAGATTAAGAATTAAAGCCCTATGAGGATTAGAACTTAAATAAATAGTGTACTTAATTAATTGAGAATATTATATATAATTTTGGGGTTTAAATATGGATGTTGTCCAAGCAAATGGATGTTATCTCATGTAATCATTAAATTTAATAATATTCGCAGAATTAAAAATACAAAAATTAATTAGAGCCTTTTCTAAGCCAGTACTTAAAATAAACAAGACAATAATAAGGCATGCATCAAACCTTTTATATTCGAAATGTAATTTTTTAGAATATAAATAGAGATGCCCTGAGCGCATAGATGTGTTTCCAATTTATATTACAAACAAAATATAAAGTTCCTTATAAAAGGAATATTTCCATTTGAAACATGAATCCAATTAATAATTAATGACTAAATTAAATTCAAATTATTATTCTAAAAATGGCAATATGCCACGCAAAATTATAGGTACCATTATCGGAGTTTGTGGGGGTGCTAGTTCTTCCCCACACGTAACCGAATCTTGAACCCTAATTTTTAAAAGGATGAATCTCTGTTTATTTTTATGGTGTCCGATCTATCAAAGTGATCGGTGGCAACTCCAAAATATTTTTAAAATGAATTAAAAAAGGCAAAACCCTAATTTTTAAAATAATTGTCATGCTATTTTCACCCAGCAAAAAATGGTTTCGACAACACCTATTTCAGCAAAAAAAAAAAAAAAACTTTAGGCGCTATTACAAAAAAGAGGCATAGTTTGAGTACTTATTTTATAGTAAAGCCTTTTAAATTTTTAGTTTTGTTTATTACTTGACGTTGTTTCTATTTTCATTAAAAAAGTTACATGTCACTATTACAAACGTCACACTTATTAGTGCAAGCTACACTATCGATGCAATAATAGAAACAATGTAATTGTTTGAATATCGATCCTACGAAGATGGTGTATTATATTTATACTATGTAACTACAATACAATACTGTGAAAGTAGTAGTTGTGGGTGCAATGGTGGTTGCAATAGTAATATAAAAAGGAGAGTAAATGATTTGATTTGGTAACGGTAAAAAAGAGTAATAAAAGATAGAGAATAATGAGAATAAGCCTTGATCTCCTTGGCTCAGCTCGACAGAAAAATCAAATGCACTTCGAGGATTAAAGATTTGTTTAATTAGCGATGTAGTGGTCCGCTTGAGTATTAGTTTCCATTTAACCTTCAACTATTGACTCAGGTACAAAGATCAACTTTAACTTTTGTTGAAAGTTGAGTATAAGAACCCTTGAACGAGTGGACCAACTTTCATTGCAAGAACTCGTTAATCTGACTCGTCACTGCATCCGTCGATATTAGTGGCTTGTTTTAACACTCTCATGCAAAACATAAATCAAATCCAACATTTAAAGCTTAAGAAAAAGCTAACACTGAAATATATTAAACTAAAAAAATAATTTAAATAAGTTCAACAAGCTTCAGAAAATTAAACCATAAAAAATATGAGTACGAATACAAGTAAATCTTCATATAATCCTCAAAATAAAGAGAAATTTACGAAGAGAAAAAAGTTAATTCCTCTAATCAGCACTTGACTCCTCATTTCCTTGGATAAATCTTCCTCACCTCAGAGCTTTAGAAAATAGCTTAGAGCACCATGGAAGGAGGATAAAAGCTTTAGAGGTTGAAGATGATGTGAAAATATGAATATCTTTGATTATGCAAAAAAAATTAGTGAGAAATAAATGAAGAACTGAGTTGCTTAATAAAGAGAATAAGAAGATGGAAAATGAATAGGCATGGCGAGTATCGTCCGATGCGATGAGATTCAATGGTTTGATCTTGGCGCAAAAATCATGCTCGTTCATCATCTCTGTCGCACTTGTGATGAAGGGCTGTGATTGTTGATAAATCGGTGCAATAAAATTTCCTGATTTGCCCCCAAAATAATTCATGCTTATCTTGTGAGTCATTCAATCGTACAAATGGTTAGAGAATAGACAAAATAAAGAGATTTGTATTCTACAAAAAAAAATGGAAATTAAAAGAAAAACAATGGAAATAAAATCTAAACCTAATAAAGCAGTTAAAGAGAATTTTAAAACAATTCGACCAAATTAATGGTCTCGATGTCTCCAGGGTTAAAGTCACCATAATAATGCTTGAGGCTTTGACCATTGACTTTGAATGGATTCCCTCCCTTTACATTTTTTATTGTGACCACACCGTATGGAGATGCTTCCACAACTTCAAAATGTCTCAACCATTGCGATATTAGTTTTTTTGGCTACAGTCATGGTTGAGAGTTATCTAGTAAAACCAATTGTCCCGCTTCAAATCGTCGGTGCAAAAAAAGATTTCCGCAAACTAAGTACTTTACTAAATAAACATACCATGGCGTTGCATTCACAACGAACATCTTTTCATCAGGAATTGCATCGACAATTTGCAACTTATTACCATATTCTCTTTCAGCTTCTAACCTCGAAAGGTGATCAAAAACTTGATTTTCTAACCCCTTGCAGTTTTTAATTTCAATATCAAATTCTTGTAATAATAAGATCCAACGGATAAGTCTAGGTTTTGCATTCTTCTTTGCAAAGAGGTATCTCAACGCAAAATGATCAGTAAAAACAATAATTTTTGCAACCACAAGGTAAGAACGAGATTTACCGAAAGTAAAAATTACAGCTAATAACTCTTTCTCGGTAGTAGTATAATTAATTTGAGCTTCAGTAAGAGTCTTACTAGCATAGTAGATTGCATGAAATACCTTGTCCTTGCGTTATCCCAATACTGCCCCCACGGTGAGATGACTTGTGTCACACATAAGCTCAAATGGTTGCTCCCAGTTGGGTGCAACAACTATCGATGCGTTCACAAGTTGTGATTTGATTTTGTTGAATGCATCCAAATATTCATCATCAAAAATGAATTTTCTTCCTTGCTCCAGTAGTAAACATAAAAGCTTGGTGATCTTTGAGAAATCTCGAATAAATCTCCTATAGAAACTGACGTGGCTTAAGAAACTACAAATACCTTTTATATTTTTTTGTCGGTTGCAGTTTTTTGATAACATCTACTTCGGCCTTGTCCACCTAAATTCTAGCCTTCGAAATTCTACGGCCTAGCACAATTCCTTCAGTGACCATGAAGTGACATTTCTCCCGGTTTAGAACCAGGTTGGTGTCTTCACATTGTTGCAAAACCTTCTCTAGATTTTCGAAGCAGTGGTCGAAATTATTCCCGTAAATCAAAAAATCTTCCATAAATATTTCGAGGGAATTATCAATCATATATGAGAATATTGCCATTATGCACCTTTGAAATGTGGAAGGTGCATTACAAAGATCGAAAGGCATGCATCGGAAAGCAAACGTCCCAAAGGGGAATGTGAAAGTAGTCTTCTCCTGGTCCTCAGGTACAATAGAAATATGATTGTAGCCAGGATATCCATCTAAAAAGCAATAATACTCTTTGCCCGCGAGTCGATTTAACATCTGATCAATGAAAGGAAGATGGAAATGATCCTTACTTGTGGCTGCATTGAAGTGCTTGTAGTCCATAAAAATACGCCAATCAGTAGGGATATGAGTTGGTATCAGTTCATTTGCATCATTAAGAAACACAATAATGCCACTCGTCTTAGGGATGTAGTGGACTGGACTCACTCATGCGCTATCATAAATTGCATAGATAATACCTGCATCCAACCATTTAAAGATTTCCTTCTTTACCACTTCCTTCATCTTTTCATTCAATCGTCTCTATGGCTCAATGAATTGTTTGTTCTCATCATCTAGCTTTATTTTGTGCATGCAAAAGGATGGACTAATGCCCTTGATGTCATCAATTGTCCATACAATAGCACGCTTGTGCTGCTTCAAAATATCTAGAAACTTAGCTTCTTATATTGCATCCAGAGTTGTAGAGACAATGACTGGGAGTGTTTCTGCATCTCCGAGGAATACCTATTTGAGCTTGGCTGCCAATGGCTTGAGTTCTAGAGTAGGAGCTTCTTCTATAGATGGTTTAAATGTAACCCCCTTAACCCGGCCTAGACGGTTGACCCGAATTAAGAAAGTCACACGGGGAAAACCAAAGTCAACCCGAAAGTCAACCTTGATTAACGACCCTTTTTTTTCTTTTTAATCTTGTCTAGATGCACATCAGCCCTAATTGTGATCACTCAAACACCATACTCAAAGATCACAAACATCAGAGATCAAACAAGGACCCAATTGAACAAATTACAACTTTAGGGACCAAATTGTAATTTCTGATAAATATGAGGGCTTAAACCAAATTAAGGTTACCAACTTGGAATTAATCAGGTTTCATGCTTCACTGTCAAATTTCAGCTCAAACGGATATTCCAAACTCATACAATTGCACAAACAAGATTCAGGACCAAAGCGCAAACAATTCAAAACATTTAACTGCCAATGTCAGCCCCCAACGGTCACCCGTTCCGAAACAGGCAGAGCCCGTTTCAAAACGCGGGGCCGTTCCACAACGCGTACCGAAACACGGGCTGGCAGTAGCCTTTCCGTTTCGGAACGGTCTCTCCCGATTCGGACGCCTGGGCTGGTTTAGGGCACCCGTTCTGAAACGGTATGAACTGTTCCGAAACACCCTGCACAGAAAGCCACCATATGCATACTTAAACATGCAATTAAACATCCAAACATGCTCCAATTGCCACCAAACTTTACCAACATGCAATTCAACATATACGAGACATACTTGCATCAACAAATCAACAAAATAACAACATATATGAAAAGCCCCAAATCTATAGGCATGCTTCCTACACAAGCAAACCATTCAAGCATAAACTTCCAAATCAATCTCATATTAGCCAAATACATGATCCAACAACATTAACAACAACGTAAAACCATCCTTGTCCGAACATATACGAACACATAAACATCAACCCAAGAGATTCTACCCCATTGCCTTTATTAACTATAGCTATTCACCGAGACATACATCTCAAATGGAGTCCTCCTTGAATCCCTTGCTTCTCGCTGTCCAAACTTCAAGAATCTGCATTGATGGACAAAAAGGAGCGTAAGCACATAATGCTTAGTGAGGAATGCTCAAAACCAAAACACCATCAATGCAGCAGGTCACAAAACACTTTTAAAACAAACCCGAATTGTTTACCAAGCAAAGTTTGAAAACTCCTTTTCAACAACATGCTTAAACCATGCATTACTCGAACATGAAAACCAACCCTTAGCTTAGCAAGCTAAGAAAACCTTTTCAAAGCATAATTTGCAAAATCATCCATTTAACCATTCCATGCATAAACACCATATGCAAAGTTAAATTCAAACCTTGAAAAACACTTCCATTCACATCATACCTTTCCCATGCTTGAATGTCAAACCAAGCAAGAAACCATTTAAAAACCATTTGCCCAATCAATCCAACACATGCATTAAACAAAGGCAACATATGAACCACAATATCATCATCACATGCCTTTTAAACAAGTCTTAACAAGACTCCAATGCATTAAAGAGATTTCATGCACCCATGCATCATTTACCAAATGATAAACAACACTTGTTCAACTTAACAAGTAAACATGCATTCACAAGCATTAACCACTTTTCATGCAACCATGCATCTTTTCAAGCATCTCATGCTTCTTTATAATCAAGAACATTATATTGGCTTCCAAGTGATCAACCACATCCACTTTTCAACTCAACATCCAATCGGATACGCGGATCACAAGCGTTGTCCCCCACGCTTCATACACACTACCAATCCAAGGTCTCCAAATGGACTTTTAAACACCATTTGACCTCACCATCCTAAGGTTCCCATGTATGGACTTTTAAACACCATACAACCTTAGCTTTCCCGAGGTTCCCATGTATGGACTTTCAAACACCATACAACCTCAACTTTTCACAAGGTTCCCATGTATGGACTTTTAAACACCATACAACCTCAACTTTTCCCAAGGTTCCCATGTATGGACTTTTAAACACCATACAACCTTGACATGCACAAGGTTCCCATGTATGGACTTTCAAACACCATACAACCTTTGCATCACCGATTGGTAGTTGTATAACATCACTAACGAGATCCGGGACACCCTATACAAGATCCACACATGGACTTTACACCACCATTGTGATCTTAACAAGCACAAGGTTCCCATATATGGACTTTTAACCACCATATAACCTTTGCTTAACCAAGGTCCTCGAATGGGCATTCCACCTCCATTATGACCTTAACCATCTCGTTAGGATACTTGAAGGGAGTTTACCGGTTCACTCTTAACCACTCCACCTCCAAGGCGACTTTATTCACGGTGCACCCAATCCTATAGCCGGCTAACTATATCCGATCAAAGAAACCAAGAACCACTTACATCACTTGCCAATATAACCACCTTACCACATTAGTCCAATGATTCACATGCATAACCATAATGCAAAAACCATCATTTACCATCATCAATCCACTGTTTTAAAGCATTACACCAAGCCACAAAACATCATGCAACACCATGCATCAAAACCACATTTACAATGTATAAAACCAAGGATCTCTTACCTTGAGCATCCTTCACATATGGCTTTCAAAACCAGCATTAGACCATGCCAAAATATGCTTTCAAAACAGAATTTAAATCATGCAAAACACATGCATTTCAATCATCAACCACAATTGCTTTAAAAGCCAATTCTCAACACAAACCAAGAGCGAAAAACCATTTACTTACTCTTGAGCTTAGCAAAGTTGTTTAGACTTAAACTAAGCTCCCAAATCCTTCAAACCTTGGTTTAAAAGCTGAAAACCCAACTTCACTCACCGATACACAAAACAAGGCTAGCCAACAAGCCTTCCAAGCATCCGAAACCCTCCGCAACACCTCTAAAGCTCATGGATCAAACTCCCCTGTTTCAAGCACACAAAAACAGAGCATTAATGCATCTTTATGCATTAAAAACACCAGCAACACAACACAACTCGCTGCTCATCACAAATCCAACATTTCGGCTACCAAACACAACCGAAATCACCTCCAAATACTTCCAAAACTTAACCCAGCCAAGATCCATCACTTCTAACCATTTTTAAACATCAAATAACATCCAAAATGATCACAAACACGTCCTTATACCTCCAGGTATAACAGATCATCAAAAACACTCCAAAAACAACCAAAAACTCAAGCAAAACTTAAGAAATTCAACCTATCCGGGATTGCATTAATTAAACCTCAACTTCTAATCAATTTAGCATTCATTTAACATCAATTTGACACCTCAAAACACTGCCCAAACAGATCACACGAAAATTCCACCAAAATCAAGCAAATCTTGCATTTTAAGCCAAAAATCAAGATTTCAATTGAAAAGCCTTTAACAAATCACAAATCAAGGATTGAGAACTTAGGAATTTCAGTAAAGAACTGATAGTTTAGAGGAGAAGGACGTTCTTACCTCCAAACTTGAATTTCTCCTTTTTAGAACCAAAAAGCTTGATGAAACCACTTGCAAATGGTGAGGTTTTGTTGTAGAGATGATTAGGAATCCAAAGAGAATTGAAAAGGAAGATTTGAGTGACAAAATCAGATGTAAATCTCTAGAGAGAAAGTGTTTGGGTTGAGAGAAAATGAGAGAAAATGAAAATTGGGAGAAAATGAAAAGTTAGTTGCAAATAGCCAAAATGGCTTTCCCTCCTCTTTCTTTATGTTTTAAAATCAGAATAAAGCCTTAAAATATCTTAGAAAAATCTGGAGAAACTCTTTTTGGAATAATAGCTCCTTAAAGATTCAAAGTTTCAATCCTTTATAAAACAGTCACGCAACTTTCAAAAATTACATTTTGGTCACTAGCCAAAATGTCAACCTTCCGAACCTCATTTTTCAAAATTGATTTCACAGTTCACTTTTACATATTAAAGGATGATTTTAGAACATTTTTCCATATTTTTAATGCAACCTGAACTAGGCTTTCCTAATTTCACCTTTATATATTCGATCAGCACTTTGACCTAACCGGTCAACGCCCAAGACTTCTGAGCCCAAAACCGGGGCGTTACATTAAAAGTAGGAATTGACCGGTGAGAAAGATCTAAGGATTCAACTTGCCATTTATTATGTACTGTAGTAGTGAGAACTTCAACAATGTTGTCACAATGTGGGAGATCATCCTTTACTGATGTTAGTACAATATCTTCCGCATTAAGAATACCACGATGATGGAGGTCTTCTTGAATAATGTGATAAAAATGTCAATATGATGACATTCTTTAGACTTTCTTCCCATATCAATATTGAACATCCCAAATGTGATTTTGTCATCATCAATTCTCATTGTAAGCTCTCCTTTTGATACATCGATTACTGCCTTCCCAGTAGCTAAGAATGGGTGACCAAGAATAATAGGAATATCTTTGTTAGCCTAACAATCCAAAATAATAAAATCAATTGGGAAAACAAACTTATCAACACGGACCAACACATCTTTAATTTGACCATTCGAATGAGTCAAAGATCTGTAAGCCAACTGTAAAGTGACTGCAATGGGATTCATATCTCCAATGCCCAACTTTTGAAAAGTAGATAACGACATTAATTTTATACTAGCCCCTAAATCACAAAGAGCATTACTAAAATAATCATTACCAATTAAGCAAGATATGATGAAGCTATCTTGATCCTTCATCTTTCTTGGTAGAGGGGTAGATATCAATGCACTGCACTCCTCAGTGAGCGTAATGGTTTCCATTGCATTGAGCTTCTTCTTCTTCTTGGACAAGATATCATTCATGAACTTTGCATAGCTTGGAATCTGTGTAAGAGCATCAATCAAAGGAATTTGAACAGTAAGTTACTGCAAATTATCATGAAAGAATCGAAATTGATTATCTAAGTCGACATTTTTAAATCGTTAAGGAAAAGGTGGATATGTGTTTTCTAGTTGCTATGTCGACACTAGCTATTGTGGCGACAACGTCAGTTGTAAATCAAATGGAACAAGAGTAATAGTAGGAGGAATATTACTCGACAACGTCGGTTTTAAATATGACTCTCCCCGTTCATGGATAGACATGGGTACTTGTTGTATTGAGTCAGTAGTTTCTTTGCCACTGCGTAAAGTGACAACCTTGCAATGCTCTTTACCCTTGTTCACTGTACTCTCTGTGTTGCTAGGTAATGCACCTAGCTGTCTAGAATTCATATCAGTAGCTAACCATCCCAACTGAGCTTCTAAAGTGCGTATTGATGAAGAGTGACCTTGCATTGTCGCTTCAGTGCGAGACAAGTGATCACATATCATCTCTTCAAGAAGGGCAAATGGATCAGATACACTTGTCGAGGCATAACGACTTATCTGAGATGGAGCCTGAGATTGTGCACCATATTGTGATTGCATATCAAACTGTGATTGTTGAGACTGTGATACAATATATTGTAGTTGCATCTGATTCTGTTGTAGCCGCATTGGAGTTTGCAGTGTGAACTGTTACTGTGAGTAACCGAAATTTCCTTGGCGCACACTAGAATTTCCTTGGAATGAGTTATTCCCAGAGCAAAACGCTCTTTGATGCTGTGTAGGATTATAGTTACTCCAAGGATATCGATTAAATGCATTGTAAAATGTACCCAAGTTGTTGCCTCGCATGTTGCTAACATAACTCACATTTTCCGCATGTGTTGGACAATCCTCAAAACTATGGTTTCCTCCAGAAATCTTATAGGAAAAGATAGGGGTGATTGTTTGTTGAGCTAATTGGATAGGAGCAATTTCACTGGTCCCCTCCATATTTTTAAGTTTGTTCTTCAAAGTAGAAAGTTGAGCCTTCAGAGAAGATAGATCATCAAGCTCAAACAATCATGGTGCAACTTTGCATAATGTAGCTCTAGAGATAGGATACTACGAATCATTCTAAGCAAATTACTCCAGTACACCAACAACAACATTATAGGTAAAATCAAGTAAGGGACTATTAGACGACTCGTCGACCAATTGTCTTGTGGCTACATTCGACCTGTTATAAAATATCTCTATCGGAGTTTCCTGTTGAATGTCATGATCGGGACATCATCGCAACAGAGACTTATATCTCTCCCATGTGGCGTGAAGAGTCTCATCATCCAATTGGTAATAGGCTATAATGTCATTCCTTAGGCGCGAATTCATTGTCAGTGGATTAAAGCGCAAAAAAAATTGTGTTGCAAGATCATTCCATGATATGATAGAGCCATGTGGTAATCCTCTGAACCATGTGCGAGTTTTACCTTACAATGAATAGGGAAACAATTTCATTCATAAGGCATCATTAGGAATGGCTTGCTAGCTAAATGAATCACAAATTAAAAGAAATGATTGAAGATGCTTTTGAGCGTCTTTATGTGGTAACCCTGCAAACTGCCCATTGGAATTGAGCCTTTGAAACATAATTGGCTTCAACTCAAAATTCCCAGTATGAATAGGAGGTCTAACAACCCCCGGTTGCAAATCATCCAAATGGAAAATAATAGCCTTGCAGATTGTTCTCTCTTGGGTTGGTGGGTGCAGTGGTGGGTTTTCTTGAGCATGAGGAATTCCTTTGTTGTTTACTAGATTTCTCGTCATTCCACTATTTTGACGAATCCTCCTTCTAAAAGTTCTCTCAACTTCTGGATCTGGTACTTAGAGTGGTGTAGTGGCACTTTTGGTCATACAACACCTGAACAAAAAAATAAAAAAGAAAGGGAAAAAAATAAAACTATTAGAAACAACTACAAACTTAAATAAAGTAAACAAAATTGCAAGCAGAAGCATAAGAACATAATAACGCCATCCCCAACAATGGCACCAAAATTTGATCGGTGTGAAAACATCACACTTTTTAGTGCAAGCTACACCATCGATGCAAGAATATAAACAAGGTAATCTTGTTTTAATATCGATTCCATGAGGATGGTGTATTACATTTATACTTATGTAACTACAATACAATATTGTGAAAGTAGTAGTTGTCGGTGCAATGGTTGTTGCAATAGTAATATAAAAATGAGAGTAAATGATTTGATGCGGTAACAATAACAAAGAGTAATAAAAGATAGAGAATAATGAGAATAAGCCTGGATCTCCTTGGCTCAGATCGACAAAATGACCAAGTGCACTTCGAGGATTAAAGATTGGTTTAATCAGTGATGTAGTTGTCCGCTTGAGTATTAACTTCCATTTAACCTTCAACTATTGACTTAGGTACAAAGATTGGATTCAACTTTCGTTGTAAGTTGAGTCTAAGACCCCTTGAACAAGTGGACCAAATTTTGTTGCAATAACTCATTAATCTGACTCATCACTGCATCTGTTGATGTCAGTGGCTTGCTTTAGCACTCTCATACAAAACATAAATCAAATCTAACAATTAAAGTGTAAGAAAAAGCTAACACTGAAATATATTAAACTAAGAGAAAAGTTTAAATAAGTTTAACAAGCTCCAGAAAATTAAACCATAAACAATACTAGTACGAATACAAGTAAATCTCCATAAAATCCTTAAAGTAAAGAGGAATTTACGAAGAGAACAAGATAATTCCTCTAATCAGCACTTGACTCCTCATCTCCTTGGATAAATCTACCTTACTTCACCTCAGATCTCCAGAAAATAGCTTAGATCGCCATGGAAGGAGGATAAAAGCTTTAGAGGTTGAAGATAATGTGAAAAATAGGAATAGCTTAACTTTCTCTTTCTTCCAAAATTGTCCTTATATAGGCCACCTGAGGAAGGACACTTGTCCTGCATATTATTTGCATGCTCAACGTCATACAAATTTGTTGTGACATAAAGGACAGCTGGCATATTCGTTCTTATCCTCAAGCAGACTGGAAAGTTGGTAGATGCAGTGTCGAACTGGCTGTCATGGTGATAACAACCTCTGTAGGAACATTAGCATTGCAACAACAAAAAAGGAAAAAAATGGAAGAAATATACAAAACTTGAGCAACAAGAACTAAGTTAGAAAATATGCAGAATTAGACATAAAAATGTAGAAATGGATGTAATGGATGCTAATGTGGGGATAATAAGCCCTATAAATCGAGGGAAAATTCATGCTCTTCAAAGAGCTATCAGAGAGATAGAATGAGTGGTGTGTTTAGAGATTGTAACAATTCATCTCTATTCCCTTTAGGGGGAATTGGTGGTGTGCTTAGAGATTGTAACAATTCATCTCTATTCTCTTTCTCTCTTCCTATTGGCCCAGGTTCGTCTATACTGGATAAAATCTTAGCGGTTAAACATGCTATTAAGGTTTTTTTGCACTTCTAGTTGGTATGGTAAATATCACTTAATCGTGGAAAGTGATAGTGCAAATGTCGTCGACTGGATTAAATCTCCCTATAAAGCTCCACTTTCACTTGCTAATATTATTAAACAGTGTTCTAACCTGGTTTTAAGGAAGTTTATCGTGGTTAGATGCATCTTGAGGCACTGTAATGTCGAAGCTGATTCTCTGGCCAAACAAGCTATTGGTCGCCATGAAGACTTATACTTTGATCCCCATTGAGATTAGGAGCAATTAGTATTTTTACTTTGATCTGCATTGCCTTTTATGTATCCCCCTCCATCTTCCTGAGTTGTATTTTGTGGGAGTTTTGAAACCTTTACTCAGGTTATGGTTTGTAACTTAAACGCTAGTATGTATGGGGTCGTATTCATTAATAAAATTCATGGACACTCTTTTCATCCTTCCGTTGTTCGAAACAAAGCTTTCTCTTTGTATCGATTATGAAGGGGTTTTTTTTAACGAGGCCCCTCCTTTTATCAAAAAAATAAAAATAAAAATTCACAATATCACTAAAAATGTAATAAAAAGGCACTGAAAATTGAAAAAAATAGTTTAAATGAAATTATAGGCTTTTAGGATTTTTTGCATTTTTTTATTTTATTTGAATTTTTTATTTTAATAAAGATTTTTAATGTTCTTTTATTACACGTGTAAGCCTCTCGTTGTGCCATAACATCTTGTTTTTATGTGACGTGGTAAATAGAATGCTAATACAAGGATTAAACTGAGAAAAATAGTACATGAAACAAATTGAAAATTTGAGCAAAATGCAGGGTCCAAAAGTGGTATTAAGCCTTTTTGTTAACCGTCAGTGTTATATGTTATATTTTAAAACAATATTTGTTATCAGTTTTTATTGTGAGTTAAATACATGTAGCATTTTTACTAAAAATTAATCCTAATTTTTAAACCATTTCACATTAGAATGATTAAGAATGATTTTTGATAAGTAAAAAAATTGGATCGACAAAGAAGTATGATTTTATAGAAAGATAAATCATATAAGCCGTCACTATTATGTGCATCATTAAAAACTTCCCTAATCCTAAATGGAGGAAAAAAGTACAACATGATAGTCTAAAAAAACACCAACAAACAAACACCAATAAATCGAAACACCCAACTCGACAAACATCTGATGATCACAAAAAAACACCACCCATAAGAACCATATAGAAACCGAGGGACGCGAAATAGAACCACACCCAACACACAACAACCCATTAAAATAACGCAAAGGAAACAACAAAATCATGACCCAACTCGCACAAACCGCAATATAAAAAATTGAGCTCGCCTAAATTCCACAACACCATACGCAGAATGAAACTGTCAACCACAAATGACTTCAGCATGCCAAAAGAAACAACACACCAAACCGCCATTAATCTCAAAGCACCATTAGCACTCAAACTCAAGCAGTAGTTGCAAAAAAAATAATTAAATCCACTTGATCATCCGTTCCGAAATCACCTCTAAATTTTTCGTAACTAATCTTGCATTGCCTTCTTCATTGGTAGAGATCCTAATCCCCTTATATTCCATGTTACTACTATCTACCTTACCGCTATTGCTCCCTCTCTCTCTTTTCTCTAATAATTTGGCAATATCTTTTACAATCGCTTCCTTGTTACCTATTATTGTAGCTGATGCTTGTCTAATAGTGATGCACTTAATAGTAAGTATACTCGTCGTATCAAGTAATGAAATGAATAGTAGAGTGTCGAACCCACGAGGATTGAAACAATAACTACGAGGCTTTTGAACTTAGGAATGTGTTTGCAAGTAATGGTGTTGAAGGTTTGATTAAAACTAAAAAAAATAAACTAAAGATAACTATGATTAAGACGAGCAGCTGCAGCAAATAACAATTAATTATGGAGGTTGGGATTATTGCTAGGGATATATGTTTGCTTGCTTATTACTATGCTATAGCGACTGGAAATACATGTCTGCGTAAACAATTAAAAACTTTATCTACTCAACATGATTTTCTAATGAACTTCTGACTCTCTCGATGCCTAGAAGTTAATAACATTGAGGCTAAGGTAATGCATGTCTGCGTGAACCCTAATAACCTTATTATTTGTTTAAGAACTCCCTTTTAGTCGTTGAAACCCTAAACTTATGTTTGTTGAAAAAATGTGAGAAATTGGAAACTTTGAGTCATATTTTCTAGTGGTAAAGGTGGAGGTTCGAATGATGAATTTATTAATTTATATTCTACTCCATGAGACTTTTACAACGGTATCTCATATGCTCAAAACGGTTGAGAAATGAATGAGAAATTGATGCTTAAAGTGAGGTTGTTATGAATTGTGTTAAGGAAAATATGAACCCCTTATCCCACATGGGTGGGATAACAAGCTTAGGAATGGTTTTAATACACCAACCCACTTGGAAGTCATTGAATCACTTGAATGAACATTATGCCTTGCGCGCAGGTGCAGGGGGTGCAAATTGAAGCTCGTCGAACCCATTCGGGCTGGAGCGCGCTCGCACGTTGTGGCGATGCAAACAAATGTCTTGACCGGTTGGGTTCTACTTAGGACCTGTAGATATTTTACCCACTTCGAATTAAATTTTTTCCTTATCTACAACATATCTTTTTGAATATGCCGAATTTAAAAGAAAAATTTGTGACTTTCATTAAATCGGATATTAAAAGATATTAAAATCAATTCATAAGAAATATATCCGTTTAAATAAGGCATTAATTGATTATTTCTGATTTTGCTCGGATACAAAGTCAATGGCTTTAATTCAGAATATTTACCTTCCATATTTTTCCTCCTCCACTCCCCTATATAAACCATGATTCTCCTCAGTTTCAAAGCACTCCGAAAATTGTTTTCTCTCTCGTTTTCTTTTATCCCGGTGATAGGCTAAGACAAGGCTCTAGTGAGAGATCTCTTCAGTTCGTGCTTCTGTCGAAGATCTTCCTGTTGTTGTATCCTGGGAGACGAACGACCAACCAAACTCAAGCACCGCGGAGTGGTCGAAATTTGTCTTAAGGAAACTGCTCTTCGCAGGCCTCAACTTTAATCTGGTTTTATAATTCTTCTCTTCTTACTTATTTGATTAAAGTTGTTTCTTTTATTTTTTATTATTATCGTCTTGGATTTTATTACATTGTAACAATCTTAAGACAAATCTTCTTCTACCTTTCTTCTAATCCGAGACGATATAATCGTGATAGAGATAGAAAATAAATTGGTTTCAGGGTTTATCTGCTGTTTTAACGGATTTGCTAAAATCTCAAAGTTAGACAAATCTGGTTACAGAAATTGTCGGTAATAAACAAGAAATTAATTTTCCGTTTATTGGAATTTATTTTAATTCCTTTTTGTTTCTTTTGAACAGAAAAATGACTATTGGAGATTTTGTCGATTCTACTGCTAAGGTCCATGTACCTGCACATACTTCGAAACAACCGATACCGAATCTGAATGCAACGGCAGTGGCACTGAGCCACAATGAGAAGTCGTCGAAATTTTGCGGACATAATTTTGAGACATGGCAATAGAAGATGTTGTTTTATCTGACCATGCTGAATCTGGCAAAGTATTTAAAAGAAGATCCCCCAGTTGTCGCCGTAAGGGATGGAGAAGGAGAGGTGGATGATCTCACCGCCTTCAGTATCACAGAGTCTTGGAACAATGCCGACTTTCTATGTCGAAACTACATCCTCAACAGACTACAAGACTCGTTGTATCCAGTATATGATGTGTACAAAATAGCAAAACAGCTGTGGGCAGCACTGGATAATAAGTACAAAGTAGAGGATGCTGGGGCTAAAAAGTTTTTAGTAGCCAAATTTTTAAACTCACTATGGTTGATTCAAAACCAATAGTAAGTCAAGTTGAAGAATTCCAACTAATCATTCATGGAATTCTTGCAGAAGGGATGCTTATCAGTGAATCTTTTCAAGTAGCTGCCATCACGGAAAAGCTGCCTCCCTGATGGAATGACTTCATAAATTATTTGAAGCACAAGAGGAAGGAAATGTCAGTGGAAGAACTGATTACCAGACTTCGAATTGAAGAAAAAAACAGAGGTAATGCCACGAGGGCTTCAGTCTCCTGATAATGCTTGAGGCGTTGTCCATTGACTTTGAATTGGTGCCCGTCTTTTAATGATTGAATTGTAATGGCACCATGGGGAAAAACTTGAACCACTTGGAACGGGCCAGACCATCTAGATTTAAGCTTCCCTGGGAAGAGTTTCAACCTAGAATTAAACAACAACACAAGCTGCCCTGGGCAGAACTGTCGTGGCAGCAACTTCTTGTCATGCCACTTCTTTGTTTTCTCCTTGTATATTCTTGCGTTGTCGTAGGCCATCGTCCGTATTTCATCGATCTCATTCAAATCTAACAGCCTTTTCTGGCCTGCCTTGTCCAAGTCCATGTTTACTGCCTTGATTGCCCAATATGCCTTGTGCTCTATCTCGACAGGCAGGTGACAGGTTTTCCCATAAATCAAACGGTATGGAGACATGCCCAATGGAGTTTTGAAAGCTGTCCTGTATGCCCATAATGCATCATTCAGGAGTAAAGACCAATCTTTCCTAGTTGGTTTAACCATCTTTTCAAGAATGTTCTTCACTTCCCTGTTGGAAATCTCAGCCTGTCCATTGGTCTGTGGGTGGTATGCTGTCGCGATCATGTGCTTGACACCATATTTTTTCAAGGCGGCGGCAATTACCCTATTGTCAAAATGTCTCCCTTCATCACTGATAGTCGCCCTAGGGATGCCAAATCTAGAAAATATGTTTTTGTGCAAAAACTTTTGGACCGTTTTGGCATCATTCTTTTGAGTTGCGATTGCTTCTACCCACTTGGAGACATAATCCACTGCTAGGAGGATGTAAAGATTTCCACATGAAGATGGGAAAGGTCCCATAAAATCAATCCCCCAAACGTCGAAGATCTCGACTTCTAGGATATTCTGCAGTGGCATCTCGTTTCTCCTCGAGATGTTACCTGTCCGCTGGCACCTGTCACAGTTCTTGTAAAAGTCCTGTGCATCTTTATACAGTGTCGGCCAGTAGAACCCTGACTGCAGCACCTTGGCAGCAGTTTTGTTGCCTCCTAAGTGTCCTCCATATTGTGAAGCATGACAGTGATGGAGAATGTCTTCTTGTTCTTCTTGTGGTACACACCTCCTTATAACCTGATCTGCGCACATTTTGAAAAGAAGAGGTTCGTCCCAATAATAATGCTTAACATCATTTTGGAACCTCTTCCTGGCTTGATAATTAAGATCAGAAGGAAATATTCCGCTAACTATAAAATTAACGAAATCAGCATACCAGGGAAGGTCAGAAGACTTACCTGCCGCCATGGCTGTCGCGACAGCGATTGCGGCAGCAAAGAGCTGCTCATCTGGGAAGGTCTCCAGTATGTGTGTCTCATCGAATGGTAGACTCTGTCCCTTCTCCAACCTCGACAAGTGATCTGCCACCTGATTTTCTGTCCCCTTTTTGTCTTTGATTTCAAGGTCGAACTCTTGTAATAGCAAGATCCATCGTATCAACCTAGGCTTTGCATCCTTCTTTGCGAATAAGTACTTAAGGGCAGAATGGTCGGTGTGCACTATTACTTTCGTCCCAAGTATGTAAGAACGAAACTTGTCGATGGAGAACACCACAGCTAACAGCTCCTTTTCTGTGGTGGTATAGTTCACTTGGGCATCATTCAATGTTTTGCTGGCGTAGTATATGACATGAAACAGCCTGTCCTTGCGCTGCCCAAGTGCTGCCCCGACAGCATAGTCACTGGCATCACACATGATCTCAAATGGTTGTGTCCAGTCTGGCGGCTGTACTATGGGGGCTGTCACTAGCTTTTCCTTCAGAACCTTGAATGCTTCAGTACATTCTTTGTTAAAGTCAAAGGGTCGGTTCTGCTCTAAGAGATGACATAGGGGCTTCGTGATTTTTGAGAAATTCGCAATAAATCTCCTATAAAAACCAGCATGCCCTTGGAAACTCCTAATGCCCTTGACTGTGGTTGGCGGCGGCAGCTTCTCAATTACCTCTATTTTGGCCATGTCGACTTCTATACCACGGCAGCTAATCTTATGGCCTAGGACTATCCCTTCATCCACCATAAAGTGGCATTTTTCCCAATTTAAAACCAAGTTTGCTTTTTCACATCTTTCTAGCACCTTTTGTAAATTGCCTAAACAACTCTCAAAATCGTCTCCAAAGACGGAAAAATCATCCATAAAAATTTCCAGGAAGTCCTCTACCATGTCGGAGAATATGGCCATCATGCACCTTTGGAAGGTGGCAGGTGCATTACAGAGTCCAAACAGAATCCTCCTAAACGCATATGTACCGTAGGGGCATGTGAAAGTCGTCTTTTCTTGATCCTCTGGTGCAATAGCAATTTGGTTATAACCTGAGTAACCATCAAGAAAACAATAGTAAGGTTTACCCGCTAATCTATCAAGCATTTGATCAATAAAGGGTAAAGGGAAGTGGTCTTTTCGGGTAGCTTTATTAAGCTTCCGATAGTCCATACAAACCCTCCAACCGGTCACAGTCCTGGTTGGGATTAACTCATTGTTTTCGTTGGTTATCACGGTCATGCCTCCTTTCTTGGGAACACATTGCACCGGGCTTACCCATTTGCTGTCGGAGATGGCGTAAATAATACCAGCATCTAACCATTTAATGATTTCCTTACGCACTACCTCCTTCATTGCATGGTTTAACCGCCTTTGGGCATCTATAGTCGGCTTATGATCTTCCTCAAGGAGGATTTTGTGCATGCATAACGCCGGACTAATGCCTTGAATGTCTGCTATCGTCCATCCAATCGCCTTCTTGTGATGCCTTAACATGTCGATCAGCTGTCGTTCCTGTTCCTGCGGCAGCTTAGCAGAGATGATTACGGTCAGTGTGTCATCACAACCAAGATAAGCATATTTAAGCTGCCCTGGCAGGGGCTTAAGTTCTAAGTCAGGTGGTTCAACAGTAGATGGCTTTTGGATTAAATGGTTATCCGAAGTGTAATTCAAAGGTTCGAATAACTTACCTGGACGATGGTCTAACCAGTCTACCTCCTCATGACCTTCAGTATCAGATGTATCGGATTCAGAGGAGTCGCTGTCGTCGGTGCTGTCGTCGTTGCTGTCGTCATTGCTGTCGTGACAGGCCTGTAGATGGCTGTCGCAGCAGTGACCAAATTTTATATCACGGCAGCCCGACCTGATGCAGGGTTGATCAAAGGTCACCTCAATGATGGCCTTGCATTCCTCATCCACATCAGCATGTTTCATTGCTTGGAGAACATTCAACTTAATTTCTTGATCGTTCACGCGCATGGTGAGTTCTCCTTTCTCCACATCAATTAATGATCTGCCCGTGGCTAAGAAGGGTCGCCCAAGGATGACTGGTGCGTTCTCATCTGCCTCACAATCTAAAATAAGAAAGTCAGCAGGAAATATAAGCTTATCCACTCTTACCAAAATATCTTCAATTTTTCCCTCGGGGTGAACGTAAGAGCGGTCGGCTAGCTGTAGGGTAACTGTCGTGGGCCGCGCCTTGCCAATACCTAGTTTCTGAAAAACAGATTTGGGCATTAGATTAACACTAGCACCAAGATCACATAATGCCTTACCCACAAATCTGTCGCCGATTACGCAAGGTATGATGAAGCTCCCCGGATCCTTCTTTTTCTGGGGTGGCTGCCGATGAAGAATACTCATGCGTCCTTCTGTCATCTTTACCGTTTCAAATTCCCCAAGTTTAGATTTTTTCGACATCACATCCTTGAGAAATTTAGCATAACCGGGCATCTCCCTAACAACATCTAATAACGGAATATTGATATGAACCTGTTTAAAAATATCATAAATCTTTTTAAGTTGAGATTCATGCTTAGCTTGCTGTATCCGTTGCGGAAAAGGTGGTGGAGGACGATAATCAGCAATGCGTCCTTCCCACTGCATGCGAATCTGAGGACGATAATCTTCTTTTTTCTCCTCTGTCGCTTCTGCTGTCGTGACAGGCTCATCGGCAGCAGTCTGTTTATCACCTGTCGGGGCAGCTTCCTCGGCAGGTTTATCCAAGGCAGGTTCCTTTTCTGTTTCAGCTTCTTTTTCCGGCCCTGATAACTTTTTCCCACTCCTAGTAGTAATCGCCTTACATTGCTCATGTGGGGGCGGTCTAGCATTTTCAGTATTGCTAGGGAATCCTCCATTCTGCCGTGGCTTAATATGCTGCGACACCTGACCCATTTGTGTCTCTAGAGATTTCAAGGTAGCCTCATGATTTGTCATTCTCATCTTGGTTTCATCCATAAAGTTTTCCGTCTTCTTGACAAACTGATTAATATTCTCCATATACGTACCAGTCTGAGACATAAAGGTGGCCAGAGTCTGCTCCAATATACTACTCGTGGCAGGTGGTGGCTGCTGTTGCTGCTGAGGCAGCAGGTTCTGCGGCAGGTTCTGCGGCAGATGCTGTCACGTCAACAATCTAGGACCCCCCTGATTCTGATTATGCGCTTGTGGATTCAGGGCGTTGTTGGGGTTACTCCAGGAGAATTTGGGATCCTTCCTCCAATTGGGATTATAGTTGTTGGAATTATAGTTCGGCTTGTAATTTCCAACATATTTTCCCTCTTCTATATTTATTGGGCACTCATCCCTACTATGATTTCCCTCACAAGTAGCACAAACTTCCTCGACAGCAAATCCTTGTAATTCATCATCATTCAATAACTTTTTCATTGCTTTAGTAAGGAATGCTACCTGCGATTTCATAGTGCTGTCGGCCTCATAGTCCTTGACAGCAAGTACCCGTTTACCCCCTCTTCTTGCGGTTGGAAACTGCTCCTCATTCTTAGCCAGATGTTTCAAAACTTGCAGGGCCTCGTCCGGATCTTTATCCAATAATAGTCCATTCGCTGCAGAATCAATTCGAATGCGAGTTTGTAGGTTAGCAGCATTATAAAACTTAGTTACCTGATTCCAGACGGGGAATCCATGCATTGGGCAGTTTCGAAGAAGAGTTGTAAATCTGTCCCAGGCCTCGTGCATTGGCTCGTCATCTTCCTGTTGAAAAGTAGCAATTTCATTACGTAATCGCTCAGCTAAATGAGAAGGATTAAATCGAGACAAAAATTCACGAGTTAAATCTGCCCAAGTCATAATAGAACCCGGTGTAAGTTTATTCCACCAAGTTTTAGCTCTGTCCCTCAATGAATGGGGAAATAACCGAAGCCTCAGTATCTCCGGACTAACTCCTGGTAGTCTAAACGAATCACAGATCTCCTGGAACGTTTTGAGATGCTCCCTAGCATCTTCTGTCGCAGAACCACTAAACTGCCCGGCGTTGTTGATCATACTAAACATGACAGGTTTAAGCTCGAAGTTGTCAACATCAATATCCGACAGCGTGGTTTCCAGCTCTACATGATCGTTCAGCATGTAGTCACGACATGACCGTCGTCCACCTGCCGCGGGCGGGTCATTGACAGGCGGGATATCTCCACCAGCAGGCTGATTACGGGCCATCTGCTCTAACTGTTTCTCAAGGTATTCGTTCCGGTCTAAGAGGTGGCGAATCTGTTTCTTAAGATTAAAGGAACGTTCGATCTCCGGATCTAATTTATACTCAGGATCTTCACCTCTTTTCGATCTGCGCATAAACAGGAAAACCTTGTGAAAAGCAGGAGTTTAAAACACAAAAGAAAAATTAAAGAAAAATAAAAGTAAAAACAAAAACGAAAATAAAAACAAAAAGTGCAAGAAAAGAAAGGTGTAGTTATGTTGCCAATCCCCGGCAACGGCGCCAAAAACTTGTTGCGTGTAAAATAGTCTATCGCAATTATAGTGCAAGTATACACGACGCAAGTAGTAAAGTGATACGAAGTATCGGATATCGTCTCCACAGGGATTGGGCTAATAGCTTCACCTAAATTCACTGCACGAAATAAAGGAAATAATTATGAGAAGTTGTCACGAATAATAATGTAAAAACGCAAATAAAGGAATTGAGATATCAAGATAGAGAGAATGGGCTGGTATTGAATTGTTCAGTAGTGCAGGTATTGAATTGCTTAGGATCTCCAGTTCTGTCGTCGCACCCGTCGCCGACAGCACCTGTCGCGGCGTCTGTCCGTTAGATGTCGCGGCAGCAAATACTAATTCAGTACTTCAAGCTTGGCAAGAATCCCAGATCTGCCTTGCCCTATCCCTAGGCACAAGTCTGTCGATGATCACGTCTTTGATGATACCTCCCGGCGTGAATCGAAGGATGAACACTGATGTGTATGAATTCTTCTTTAGCCACTTAACCTCGCCCTATCCCTAGGCACAAGATGGTTCAACTATAAACTAGAAAACGCGCTCTTATCTCTTTCGTATACTTAACTCTCCCGATGCTAAGTAAATGGATAACCTCACAATGCTCTCCCGATGCTCTTGCAAGATATTAAAACCAAGATAAAAGAACTTGAAGTTTATTTTATTGAACTTGAAAAATCCTAAAACAAAGCAACCCTTGCAACTACTTTACAAAACAACCCGTAGCCCTAGGGGGAATTTAGAACATGTCGGTGACAGGTAAACGGCAGGGTTTAGGTTTCGGTTATGGGGTAATCGGTTATGCCCTAGGTTAAATCTATGCCCTTATATAAGCTTTGGGCTCAAGTTATCTAAGGTAACAAGGATTACAACTTTAATTAAAAGTAAGATTCTAATAAAGACTAAATCTCTAAAGTTTCCTATTTTCCAGCCGCATCCTTATTTTGTGGGAATATCCTCTCCTTGAGCTTTGGCTTGACATATCTTTTGATCCGGGGCTTGGAAAAATATTTGGCTTTCACACGACAGACGAGCAGATTTTTCTCTATCTATCGAGGTCCACTTTGCTTTTCCTCTTCATAAGTCTGCTGTCACCATGCTGTCACGACAGGTCCATGACAGGTTCGTCTTCTTCAGCTGCTTGTCCAGTTCAGCTTCCCTGCTTATCTGCCCTGCGCCTGCCTTCAACATCTACTGTGACAGATACCTGCAAAAATAGCCATCTTTCAGTAGAATCTGTGCCTTTTATATAATTGTGATGTTTTATTGAAAACTAACCTAAATGCAATGCAATGATGCTTGAATGCAGCAGAAATATGGGTTAAAAAAGGTGTAAATAATAGAACTTTTACACACTCAACAGAGAGTTATGTCTAACTAGCCTTTCTTGACCCTTTAGAGCCTGTTTTGTACAAAAATTGCTTGAATTTGATTGATTGTAATGCTTTGTGTTTTTGCTCCTGTTGAGTGTGTAAAACTTCTATATATTACCCCCTATTTAACCCATATTTCTGCTGCATTCAAGCATAATTCATTGCATTTAGGTAAAGTTTCACATATACATCACAATTATATAAAATGGCACAGGTGCTACTGATTTTGGTTACTTTTGCATGTAGCTGATGTAGCAGACTCATGGCAGTGGAGAAGCAGAGCTGGAACACAGGACTGAAGTCGAGAAGAACGACGATGTTGTGGCAGCCATTGACGACAACAATAGTGAAGGGAAAAAGTGAAGTGGAGCTCGACAGAAAGAGGAAATTAAGCCGGTCTGTCGTGGGTCACTCCTATATTTTTCTGAGCCCTAAATCAGAATGAAGGCCAAGCCCAAAGTTCAAGGAAGAAACCCAAAGCAAGAAAAGAGGACGAATTAAAGGCATATAGTCTGAAGATTTAGTGTTTAATAGAGTTGTACTTTAGTTTAAACTTGTATTCTTGCCATATTAGAAAACTTGAACCCAAGGCCTATATAAAGGCATGTAATTCGACCTAGGGAAGGATATCTTATTCTCTAGCCGTATTCCCCAAAACCCTAGTCGTTTTCCCCCTTCTCGTCATGTTCTAAACTTCCCCTAGGGCTAAGGGTTGATTCTGTAAAGTAGTTGCACGGATTGTACTGTTTTAGGATTTTTTTCTGTTCAATAAAATAAACTTCAAGTTTGCTTATTCTGGTTTTCAACATCTTACAAGAGTATCGGGAGAGCATTGTGAGAGTATTCATTTACTTAATATCGGGAGAGTTAAGTATACGAAAGGAATAAGTACGGGTTCTCCAGTTTATGGTTGAACTATCTCGGACCTAGGGATAGGACGCGGTTAAGTGGCTAAGGAAGAATTCAACAACATCGGTGTTCATCCTTCGATTCACGCCGGGAGGTATCATCTAAGACGTGTTCATCGACAGACTTGGACCTAGGGATAGGACAAGGCACAACAGGGATTCTTGCCAAGCTTGAAGTATAGAGTTGTGTGATCGCTACCGCGACAACAACAGACTGCTGCCGCCGCAGGTGCTGCCGCGATAGGAGCGACGATAGAACAAGAAGTTCTATACAGTGCAACACCTGCACTACTGAGCAAATCAATACCGGCCTATTTCTCTACCCTGAATCTTTTAATCTTTTATCTTCAGTATTCTTCAATATTTTCCTACAAACAATTAAATTATCTTCTTTCTCTTTTGTGCAGCAATCCAAGGATAAAGCTATTTCAAGTCCCTGTGGATTTGAAATTCGATACTTTGTGTATCACTTTACTACTTGCGTCGTGTACACTTGCACTCTATTGCGATAGACTCTTTTACACGCAACAAGTTTTTGGCGCCGTTGCTGGGGACTGGCAACATATCTTTACCCTACTTTTACTGCACATTCTTTTTAATTTTTCTGTTTTTATTGGGACTGTTTCCCCTGTTCTTTTCACAAGGTTTTTCGTTTGCTTATGCGCAGATCTAGACGAGGCAAAGAACCTGAGTATCAGCTAGATCCTGAAATTGAACGCTCGTGCAATCTCAGGAACCGAGTCCGTCTTTTGATAGCCAGAAACGATTATCTTGAGGAACAATTAGAAGCCATGCATAACGAGAGGAACAACCAAGGGAATCCTGAAGATCCTGAAGATCATATCGGAGATGAAGGAAACGGATAACCTGCCGCTGCCGTTGCCGCACGACGGTCATGCCGTGATTATATGATCAATGATCATGTGGAACTGGAGACCACCCTGCCAGACGTGGAAGCTGAAAATTTCGAGCTGAAACCTGTGATGTTCAGCATGATCAATTCCGCTGGCCAATTTAGTGGTGCTGCTACAGAGGATGCCAGAGAACATCTGAAAACGTTCTAAGAAATCGGTAGATCGTTTAGATTACCAGGAGTAAATCCGGAGATACTGAGGCTTCGGTTATTTCCTCATTCATTGAGGGACAGAGCAAAAACTTGGTGGAACAAACTAACGACGGGTTCAATACGAGCTTGGGCGAATCTAACTTGTGAATATTTATCTCGTTTTAATCCTTCCCATTTATCTGAGCGATTACGTAACGAAATTGCTACTTTTCAATAGGAATATGACGAGCCAATGCACGAGGCATGAGACGGGTTTACTACTCTTCTAAGGAATTGCCCGATGCACGGATTCCCTGTTTGGAATCAAGTCATCAAATTTTACAATGCTGTCAACATACACACTCGAATGAGAATAGATTCAGCAGCCAATGGATTGCTGTTGGATAAAGATCTAGACAAAGCCATGGTAGTGTTGAAAAATCTGGCAAAGAATGAAGAGCAGTTCCCCATAGTGAGGAGAGGTAAACGAGTACTAGTTGTGAAGGATTATGAAGCCGACAATTCCCTAAAGACACATGTTGCGTACCTCACAAAGGCAGTAGAGAATTCGCTAAAGAAAGATTCAAAACATGTCTACTCTACAGAAGAGGTATGTGAAACTTGCAGTGGGAATCACAGTTCGGAAGACTGCCCAATACAGCTAGAGAAAGGAATGTATGTTGGGAAACTAAGATTCAAACAATTACAATCCCAACTGGAGGAAAGACCCCAAGTTCTCCTGGAGTAACCCAAACAACGCACTGAATCCTCAAGTGCAGAACACTCAAAACCAGGGGGCACCTAGACTCCTGACTCGGCAGCAACCGCAACAGCCACCGGCAGCCACACCTAGTATACTGGAGCAGACATTGGCCACATTTATGTCACAGACAGGAACTTACATAGCAAACATGGATCACTTCGTCAAGAATACTGAGTCGTTCATGGATAAAACAGAGATGAGAATGACTAACCATGAAGATACTCTGAAATCATTGGAGACACAGATGGGCCAGGTTTCCCAACATATTAAGCCAAGGCAGAACGGAGGATTCCCTAGCGATACTGAGGTCGCTAGACAACCCACACATGAGCAGTGCAAAGCTATCACAACTAGGAGTGGGAAGCAATTACTAGGGCCGGAGAAGAAAGTCGTTCCGAATGAGGAACCAGCCCTAGAAAAACCTGCCACGCACACTGCCCCGACAGAAGATAAACAGCCTGCTGCCGCCACACCTGTCACGACAGTAGAAGGGACAGAGGAGAAGGATGAAGAACCTAAGCCTCCTCATATCCGAATACTATGTGAAGGACGAATTGAAGATTATCGTCCTCCACCTTTTTTCCCACAGCGGTTACAGAAGCAGAAACAGGAGTTCCAGCTCAAAAAGATCTATGATATCTTTAAGCAGGTTCACATTAATATTTCGCTGTTAGAGGCCATCAAGGAGATGCCCGGTTACGCCAAATTTCTCAAGGATGCTATGTCAAAAAGATCCCGACTTGGGGAATTTGAAACGGTAAAAATGACAGAAGGATGCATGACTATTCTGCACAGGCATCCACCCCAGAAAAAGAAGGATCCTGGGAGCTTCATCATACCGTGCATAATTGGAGATAAATTCATGGGCAAGGCACTTTGTGATCTAGGTGCTAATATAAATTTAATGCCAAAATCTGTGTTTCAGAAATTAGGTATTGGACGAGCACGACCCACGACAGTTATGCTGCAGCTGGCAGATCGCTCTTACGTGCAACCAGAAGGGAAGATTGAAGATATTCTAGTAAGAGTGGATAAGTTTATTTTTCTTGCTGACTTTCTTGTTTTAGATTGTGAAGCAGATGAGAATGCACCAATCATCCTGGGGCGACCCTTCTTAGCCATAGGCAGATCACTGATTGATGTAGAAAAGGGAGAACTTACAATGAGAGTAAATGAACAAGAGATCAAGCTAAATGTTCTCCAGGCAATTAAACATGCTGATGCAGAAGAAGAATGCAAGGCCATCACTGCAGTAATTCTTGACCAACCCTGCATCAGGTTGAGCTGTCATGACATTAAATTTGGTCACTGCCACAACAGCCATCTGGAAGACTGTCACGACAGCAGCTCCTCAGATTCTGACATATCTGACACTGAAGGTCAAGAGGAGGTAAACTGTATAAGCAATCGTCCAGGTAAGTTATTCGAGCCCTTAAATTATACCTCGAATGAACACATCATCCAAAAGCCCTAAACTGTAGAACCACCTGCTTTAGACCTTAAGCCCTGCCAGGGCAGCTTAAATATGTTTTTTCTTGGTTTAAATGATACATTGCCCGTAATCATCTCTTCCAAGTTAATGCAGAAACAGGAACACCAGTTGATAGGGATGCTACAGCAGCATAAAAAGGCTATTGGATGGACGATAGCTGATATCCAAGGCATCAGTCCGGCACTATGCATGTACAAAATTCTCTTAGAGGATGATCATAAGCCGACCATTGATGCCCAGAGATGCTTGAATGACGCTATGCGAGAAGTGGTTCGAAAAGAAATTTTCAAATGGCTAGACGCTGAGATAATTTATGCCATCTTGGATAGTAAGTGGGTGAGCCCGGTGCAATGCGTTCCTAAGAAGGGAGGAATAACCGTGGTGATCAATGAAGAAAACGAATTAATCCCAACCAGGACTGTGACCGGTTGGAGGGTTTGTATGGATTACCGGAAGCTTAACAAAGCTACCCGGAAAAACCATTTTCTCCTACCTTTTATTGATCAAATGCTTGATAGATTAGTGAGAAAACCTTATTATTGTTTTCTTGATGGTTACTCAAGTTATAACCAGATAGCTATCGCACCAGAGGATCAAGAGAAAACGACTTTCACTTGCCCATACGACACTTACGCTTTCCGAAGAATGCCATTCGGACTCTGCAATGCACCAGCAACCTTCCAGAGGTGTATGATGGCGATATTCTCTAACATGGTGGAGGATTTCCTGGAAATATTTATGAACGATTTTTCATCTTTGGAGACAATTTTGAAATTTGGTTAGGAAACCTACAGAAGGTGCTCGAAAGATGTGAGAAAGCAAACTTGGTATTAAACTGGGAAAAATGTCACTTCATGGTGGATGAGGGGATAGTCCTAGGCCACAAGGTAAGTTGCCGCGGCATAGAAGTCGACAGAGCCAAAATAGAAGTGATTGAGAAGCTGCCGCCACCCACCACAGTCAAGGGAATTAGGAGTTTTTTAGTGCATGCTGGGTTTTATCGAAGGTTTATAACAAATTTTTCGAAGATCACCAAACCTTTATGCCACCTACTAGAGCAGAATCGTCCCTTTGACTTCAATACTGAATGTACTGAAGCATTCATAGTCCTGAAAGAGAAGCTAGTAACAGCCCCAATTGTACAGCCACAAGACTGGAGTTTTCCATTTGAAATTATGTGTGATTCCAGTGATTACGATGTAGGGGCAGCACTTAGGAAGAGGAAGGACAAGCTATTCCACGTAATTTATTACGCCAGCAAAACACTAAACTATGCCCAAGTATATTACACCACAACAGAAAAGGAGCTGTTAGCAGTGGTGTTTTCGATTGACAAGTTCCGCTCATACATACTTGGAACGAAGGTGGTGGTCCACACAAACCACTCTGCACTGAAGTATATGTTCGCCAAAAAAGATGCAAAACCTAGACTGATACGTTGGATTCTGCTGCTGCAAGAATTCGACATTGAAATCAAGGATAAAAAGGGGACAGAGAACCAAGTTGCAGATCACTTGTCAAGATTAGAGAGGGAAAGAGTCTGCCAACAGACAAGACACACATACTGGAGATCTTCCCTGACGAGCAACTGTTTGCTGCCACCGAGCACTGCCGCGACAGCCATGACGGCAGGTAAGTTTTTTGAACTCCCCTGGTATGCTAATTTCGTTAATTATATAGTTAGCATAATATTTCCTCCTGAACTTAATTATATAGTTTTTTGAACCTCTTCTTTTCAAATATTGTGCATATCAGATCATCAGGAGGTGTGTACCACAGGATGAGCAGGAAGGTATGCTACATCACTGCCATGCTTCACCATATGGAGGACACTTAGGTGGTAACAAAACCGCTGCCAAGGTTTTGCAGTCTGGCTTTTATTGACCCTCATTGTTTAAGGATGCCCAAGCATTCTAAAAAAGTTGTGACAAATGCCAACGAACTGGAAACATATCAAGGAGACATGAGATGACGTTGCAAAACATCCTAGAAGTCGAGATCTTTGATGTATGGGGGATTGATTTCATGGAACCATTCCCAGCATCATGTGGGAATCTATATATCCTCTTGGCAGTGGACTACGTGTCCAAATGAGTTGAAGCGATCGCCACACAGAAAAATAATGCCAATACTGTTTAGAGATTTCTGCACAAAAATATTTTTTCCAGATTTGGCATACCTAAGGAGATCATCAGTGATGAAGGGAGACATTTCGACAATAGGGTAATAGCTGCTACCTTAAGAAAATATGGCGTAAAGCATCGGATCGCAACAACTTATCACCCCCAGACCAATGGATAGGCCGAAATATCCAACAAGGAAGTGAAGAACATTCTTGAGAATATGGTTAAACCTACTCGAAAGGACTGGTCTTTACACCTTAATGATGCACTCTGGGCCTACAGAACAACATTTAAGACACCATTCGGAATGTCACCCTACCAGCTAATATATGGAAAAACATGCCATTTACCTGTTGAGATAGAGCACAGAGCTTACTGGGCTATCAAGGCAGTAAACATGGACTTAGATAAGGAAGGACAAAGAGGTTACTTGACTTGAATGGAATTGAAGAAATTCGAGCAATGACCTACAACAACGCAAGGATTTACAAGGACAAGACAAAGAGGTTGCATGACAAGAAGTTGATGCCACGACAGTTCTGCCCAGGGCAGCTTGTGTTGTTATTTAACTCTAGGTTGAAACTCTTACCAGGGAAGCTGAAATCTAGATGGTCCGGCCCATTCCGAGTTGTGCAAGTTTTTCCCCATGGTGCCATAATGATCAAATCATTAAAAGACGGGCACCAATTTAAAGTCAACGGACATAGACTGAAGCATTATCAGGGGACTGAAGCCCCAAGTATGCAGGAAGTGGTTACTTTAGGAGATGCCCCTCAAGGCATCCCTAATTTAACTTAATTTTATTTTTATTATTATTACTATTATTTATGTATTTTATTATTTATTAGGAAATGAGAATTATTTTATTTTTAGGAACTAAGTTTTTATTTAAATTATTTTTAGGAAATAAGGGAAACAAGGAGAGGAGAAGAAGTGAACCAGCCCACCATCTCACCAGCAGCCCAAAAAGCCCAAAGGAGGGGCCTGTCGTCACAGCCTGTCAACAGCTGTCGCGACAGACGCAGAAACGCGTAACAGGCGCGCAGCAGACACGAAAACGCATGATAGACGCATCAGAAACCGTATAACAGTTGGCCCCGTTAATCGCGCCCGCCGTTACAGTTCCAACGGGTAGCAAACCCTTCATCTATATAAACCCCATTTTACTATTCATTTTTCACCTCACTATTACTCTCTCAACTTGCTTTCTCCCTAGATCTCAAATTCTTCTTACATTTTTCACAGCCTTGCAATTATGAGTACTAGACAAACAAGACGAAGTGCTGCCTCCAGCTCTGCCGCAGCAGCCGGCACACCCAGCCACGATAGACTACCCAACCGCTTTGCCACCATCGACTCCGTTGACTGATACTACACCTCCTTCCAAAAGAGGGAGATGTGGGAAGATAGAGGTTTCCTCTACGCCAAACGCACAGAAAATTTCGGGCTCGAACCGTTCATAGCTCGAAAGATTAAAGCCCTCAAATGGAAGATATTTGTTACCAAGCCAGAGGAGATGAATGTCACATTGGTCCGAGAATTCTACGCTGCCATCGACATCAAGGACGCGCAGACCGTGACAGTGCGAGGTAAGGAAGTCACTTTTGAGCTAGAATACATCAATACCCTCTACGACATCTACGTCAGCAAGAAGGAAGACAGTCACAAGAGGTTCATGGAAAGTCTGTCGCCGGCAGACTACGATGCTGTCATGGCAGAGCTAATGGAAGAAGGAACAGAGTGGAATACTGATCCCAAGCATCGTTGGACAGTCAAACGCACTCAACTCACTCAAGAGGCAAAACTGTGGAACCACTTCGTCAAGAAGAGGATTATGCCTTCTTCCCACAACAGCACGGTCGACAGACCCAGGTTAGCTCTCGTTCACTCCATTTTAAATTAGAGACCTATTAATGTCGGCCGGTATATACGAGAAGGAATTTTGGAGTGTGCCCTTAAGCCATCAGGACCCCTTTTCTTCCCGTACCTCATCACCGAGATCTGTCGTGGGCACATCGTTCTCGAAATCCCTGAAGATTACAAGGTCCAAGGGAAAGGATGGACGGAACGCAACATATTCAGTTTGATGGAGCTGAAAGCTGCCACACCCATCTCCTGCTTCAACCCGTCTGCCGCGGCAGAAGAGCCAGCAGAGCCCACTCAGACAGAACCTGCCGCCGCAGAGCAGCAATAGCCAACAGCAGCAGCTCCTCCAGTAGACTCCTCCACTCAGATCCTAGCCACACTGCAAAACATGGAGGAACGACAACTGAGTCTGATGAGTTTTGTCAGAGACTTCACAGCAGCAACGGTACATTTTATTCAAAACAATTTAAAATTTGCAAATGTACAATTTCCTGTTTTCCCAGAGCATTATTTTGCTGCCCCTACACCTGCCCATACTCCTACCCCTGCTTCCACACCAAAAACACCCTATGCTGCATCCACTCCAACCCCGGCCGCGACAGCCGAAGGCGGCAGCCACACCGCCCCTGTCTCTGCCAGAGGAGAGAAACGAAAGGAGCCGCTGGGCGACCTTGATGATTTTATCGTTGGATTCTCTTCCTCCTCCATCTGGGACGAATCCGATGGGGAGCCCTCTGTCAAAAGAAACCTTTCAAAGGAGTTCACTCCGATGAAAAGGCAAAAGCCCAACCCTGGTGAAGGACCATCCGGCCAGGGCAAGTCTGCCAGCAGCAACAGTAGTGGCAGCAGTAGCAGCAACAACAGCTCATCAGAGGAGGTACAAGTGCTGGAAAGGCCACCCCAGATCTCACCTACTCGTGTCCAGCCCCAGAGGGAAGATAAGAAGAAGACTGCCTCCGCCTCCCCGATCATTCTGTCGGCACCCACAACGAAGGTCACTGCCCACCGGCAACTAGAGATCAGTAGCAGCAGCAGTGACGACAGCACCTAAATTTAAGTTTCTATCTTATTTTTGTTGTTCTGCTATTTTATTATAATTGTGATGTCTTTTTGTTGTTATTTTCTATTTTTTATTTTTTGTCATCATGTATTAAGGGCAATGCAACCCTTGATTTTGGGGGTGGCATCCCTCCAGTAATATGAAATGTTCTTAGGTTCAAAATTGTGTCTAAGTGTTTTGTTTATTTTTGCTTTAAAAAAATGAAAAAATGAAAATTTGGCTTAAGTGTTTGAACTTAACTTACCTGCCGCAACATATGCTGTCGTGACAGTGCCTTTAGGAAATTTTAGGATCTGTTTAGCGCCTTGCTATAATTCTAACATGTACAACACTCTTTGTGACTGTTGTGCCTTCTAGATTACTTTAGTACACTGGAATAGGAATGTTTACCCACTTGAAACTGCCCCTAGAGGTGCCTATCACTGGCTCTAGGAAAACAATAAAAGAAAGAAAAATTATTCAGACTCATTTGCATGCAAAACTGCCTTGCACTTATTTAGGAGATTTCTTTTTGAGCTAAGTTAGAAAAAACTAAATGAGCCCAAGAATTGCCTCCAGAAAAGATGCAGTTAAATTAAGAGTCGGAAAAAACTAAATGAGCCTAAGAATTGCCTCCAGAAAAAATTGAATTGGCATAACCTCAAGTTTGTAAGCATAACTATTCTGATATACTAAGGTGGTCTAGATGCATAAGTGTTCACAAAACCTGCACACACCACACAAGAATTATAGCATGGTTCCGAATGAATCCAGAAATGCTCGACAAGGTATTGTTCTTGATAGAATATAAGTGTTAGGTAATGTAGGGTTCATTGATTTAAGCCAAAACAAAAAGATTTCATACTAGTTATGTAATATTTGCTTGAGGGCAAGCATGAACTTGAGATTGGGGGTGTGATGAGTGTGCAAAAGTTCTATATTTTACCCCCTATTTAACCCATATTCCTGTTGCATTCAAGCATAATTCATTGCATTTAGGTACAGTTTAACATATACATCACAATTATATAAAATGACACAGTTGCTACTGATTTTGGTTACTTTTGTAGGTAGCTGCTGTTGCAGACTCATGGTAGTGGAGAAGCAGAGGTGGAACACAGGACTAAAGTCAAGAAGAATGACGCTGTCGTGGCCGTTGCCGTGGCAGCCATTGACGACAACAATGGTGAAGGGAAAAAGTGAAGTGGAGCTCGACAGAAAGAGTAAATTAAGCTGTTCTGTCGTGGGTCACTCCTATATTTTTCTGAGCCCTAGATCAGAATGAAGGCCAAGCCCAAAGTTCAAGGAAGAAACCCAAAGCAAGAAAAGAGGACGAATTAAAGGCATCTACTCTGAAGATTTAGTCTTTAATAGAGTCGTACTTTAGTTTAAACTTGTATTCTTGCCATATTAGAAAACTTGAACCCAAGGCCTATATAAAGGCATGTAATTCGACCTAGGGAAGGATATCTTATTCTCTAGCCGTCTTCCCCAAAACCCTAGTCATTTTCCCCCTTCTCATCATGTTCTAAACTTCCCCTAGGGCTATGGGTTGATTCTGTAAAGTAGTTGCAAGGATTGTACTATTTTAGGATTTTTTTCTATTCAATAAAATAAACTTAAAGTTTGCTTATTCTGGTTTTCAACATCTTACAAGAGTATCGGGAGAGCATTGTGAGAGTATTCATTTACTTAATACCGGGCGAGTTAAGAATACGAAAGGAATAAGTACGGGTTCTTCAGTTTATGGTTGAACTATCTCGGACCTAGGGATAGGATGAGGTTAAGTGGCTAAGGAAGAATTCAACAACATCGATGTTCATCCTTCGATTCACGCCAGGAGGTATAATCTAAGACGTGTTCATCGACAGACTTGGACCTAGGGATAGGACAAGGCACAACAGGGATTCTTGCCAAGCTTGAAGTACAGAGTTGTGTGATCGCTGCCGCGACAACAACAGACTGCTGCCGCCGCAAGTGCTGCCGCGACATGAGCGACGACAGAACATGAAGTTCTATACAGTGCAACACCTGCACTACTGAGCAAATCAATACCGACCTATTTCTCTACCCTGAATCTTTTAATCTTTTATCTTCAGTATTCTTCAATATTTTCCTACAAACAATTAAATTATCTTCTTTCTCTTTTGTGCAGCAATCCAAGGATAAAGTTATTTCTAGTCCCTGTGGATTCGACATCCGATACTTTGTGTATCACTTTACTACTTGTGTCGTGTACACTTGCACTCTATTGCGATAGACTCTTTTACACGCAATAGCTCCTACATGCATCTATGCTTGTTGCTAGGAAGAGTATGTATTTGTTTTAGTCCATACATATTATTCATATGTCATATACATGCATTTAGATTCAATTAAAGTTGAACTTTTGAACTCCTTGTTGCCCAAAATGCGTTTTTTGGAAATAGGGTATCGATATGACCCTTCGTGTATCGATATGAGTTTATGCACACGCTTTGGTATAGGCAAGCCTGTACAAGTACGGTCACGTGTTCGGTTACAGCTGAAAAAGAGTACCGATATATTGTTCCAATATGTCACGTGGCGTTTTGGTACGCGTAGCCGCTGGGAGTTTAAATGAGCATTAAAGACCAAATTTAACTTTAATTCAAACACCTCTCTTTTTTCTCTCAAACCCTAGCCGAATTTCTCCTATAAAACCCCTCAAATCCTTTAGTTTTTCACATAATTCTTTGAGGGTGTTTATTTTTCAAACCAAGTCTAAGCTATATCATCAAGTTTGGTGCATCATCATCCCTTCATTCATCCATAATGTCATCTTCAAGGTATAAACCCCTTTTTCCTTTTCTTTTTAATTTTGTTATGATTTAAATATTGTTTTAATCAAAATTTATATTTTTAGTATGTATATATTATAAGTTTCAATAATTTTGTAAAAAAAAATCAAAACTGAATTTTCTTGATTCAAATATAAAATTATATCGTATATTTTTTCTAAACTGTTTTTCAAAATTATTTTTACCAAAAAATATTTTTATACTTGTTTATATTTTTAAACTATATTGTATGTGTTTTCTCTTTAAATACATTGATCATTGGATTAGTTATTTGGATTGAATGTGGTGACTTATGCATACATGTGCTTTTGGTTTGATTTTAATTTTAGGATGTTTATATGGCACCTAAAACGCGACCAAGAATTAGTGAGGTTGGAGAATCCTCTAAGAACCATGGTACGAAAGCAAACCTCACCCTTATCATCCAAAAATGTTTTCCAACACCCGTAGGAATGGCTCACTACAAGCAATACCAAAACTATAAAATTTGTCGTGAGCGTATTACCTCTCTCCCTTTTCTTAATTTCGAGCGTTTTAAATTCAAATATCTTGGTCTATTGCATCAGTGGAAGTTTATGTCTTTTTTGGAAATACTTGGAGTTTTGTATCGTAACCTTGTTATCATATTTTATGCCAATGCCCGATGTATCTATAGTCCCGACCGAACCGAGGTTATAGCCATAGAATCCTATCTCATGGGGAAGAAGTTTAATATTGACCAAACCGTTTTAACCAATGTTTTCGGGTTTGAAAATGTGGGGATAGATGATAAAAAAATCCTTAGGCCATGTCCTTAGCGATTCTGTAACCGTCCTTGATTCCCATGACTGCATTCTTCACCTCATGATCACTTGGTGGTTTTTTTCTATTCGGTGGCAAGTTCTCTACGATCCGACAAGTTGATGATTTTTGGATCCGATTCTTTCACGAGGAGAAGCGCCCAAATCTAGCTCAAATCATGTTTGCGGAGATTGTCTACCTTGTGCAACATCGCCACACCACCCTTGTATCATCCTTCACATATGGCATCGCTTTGAGCTACTTGTTCTTGAAGTTGGAGATTGATTACTCACAAGACTATGAAGCGCCCTTACCGATCCTATTGACGAGCGTTACTTAGGTCGTTCAAATTTTTATTACATTAATGGAGATTGGGTTCATCTCGAGGTTCCTTTTCAAAACGTTGAAGTCAATCCGGTGGCCCCTCAAGAAGCTCCTCAAGCTTTGGTGGCCCAACCTTCTATGGATGCTCTCATGGCCTATATTAATGATTAATTTACCTCCTTGGGCACCAATATTGAGTCTTTGGATACATCTATGACTTCCAGGTTTGCCGTCATCGACACTCGCTTCACTTCTTTGGAGGAAAGGATGACCACCATTAAGAATCGAGTTACTTCTATTCAGACTCAACAAAACTGAATGGACGTTTCTCTCACCGCTTTTCATGGTGAGCGGCTCCAATCTTAATCAAGACAAGCCAATGATGAAGATGAAGATGAAGAGGATGACGACGATGGAAATGAGTCTTAGGCTTATGCATCTCATGCCATATCATATCATATTAGGTTTTCAATTTTTATGCATCTATGTTATTTGATTTTGAACATATGCTTTAATTTATGTTTTTAGGATTTGAGTCTGGATTTTATGTTTGCTTTGAATTGTTACGCTTTAAGATTTTAATGAAGTTTATGTTGTTTGCTTAATCTTGCTTATATTATCTTACTTCTATCATTGATTTTGATCTAACAAAAGGGCGGAGAAGGGTATAAAGCTAAGTTTTTCAAAAACTTAGCTTAAACTAAAGGGGAGTACTTAAAAATTTACTTTGATTTTGTTACATCAAAAAGGGGAAGATTGTAAAACATATGTTTGATTTTGATATAAAACATATTTTAAGGACCAAATTGCAAAGTAAATAAAATTTTAAGTACTTGAAAGTCTCACTATTGACAAAGATTTTAAACCTAAATTATTTCCATGTCAAAACTTAAACCCCACAAATTTTTCTAAGTGTTTTCAAAGCCAAAATGTACAAAATCGCCCAGGCGTATCAATACTTCCTATAGCATTTCGATACGAATTTTGGCTACTGGAATTTTAATTGAACATAGTGTTTCGATACAGCTTACCCCGTTTCGATACGGGCTCGTCCGTTTCGATACGTTCTTCAAACTGGGCTTTATACAAATGAGTTTCGATACAGGTCTTAGGCGTACCGACCCTCAGTTTCGGTACGACACGTCAGCGTACTGATACGGGGTCTTAAGATTTTTAAAATCTTTGCATTAAATTAAGAAAAAAATCCAATCTTTTTTAGCCTTTTAGAGTCAAACCCTTACACTAAAGTTGTGTAATTCATTTGTAATCTTTCATTTCAAGTTTGGGGAGCGTGCTATTGTAATTGGGCAAATATTTTACCTATTTAGAGGTCTATTTTTTATTTGCCAACTTCTTGTAAACGAGTGATTTCGATCAAGCTTTGGGTAGAAAGTTTTGATCTTTGTAACGATTTCCTCGTAATCCTAGAAAAGGAGAAGAATTTAGTAGTGAATTGGTTGAAATCCTTAGTGGGTGTAACACCAAAAAATTACCCTTAATTTGACAACCCTTAATATAAAACTTAGGGAGACTAATTTTGTAGTTTTCAAAAATATTTGAATTTTTGAAAGTTTAAGGTTTATTTTGTAAATTTCTAAAACTTTAAGGACCTCTCATGAAATTAACCCATAATTTGTGATTGAATTTAGAATTATTCTCAGCACAATTACAGCATGTGTTTCACTTTTTTTTTACTTTTTTATTGTTTTATTTATATAATTATTCTATTAAAAAAAAGATATTAAAGTATTTTTACTATTGTTAATCAATATATATATATATGGTAAACTACATAAATAACCATCATACTATTAGAAAAGTCGTGATTTGACCACCTTAATTTTTTCGAAGCAATTAAACCATCATACTATTAAATTGGATGCAATGTGACCAGCAGCCATTAGAGGTTAATGGCAGGGTGACGTGGCAGTTAAAAAATATGGGGTATAATTACACATTTGGTCCTCGTTACTTATACATTCTATCAATTTGGTCCTAATTTTAATTTAATAAAATAAATTAATTATTTATTTAGGTGGTAACATGTGTCACCATCTTATTGGAGGACTTTAATTATTTTTATTTAATTTAATTAATTAATTTTCCACCTCCAATCAGGTGGTGACATGTGTCAACGGATTGGAGGAAGAAAATAATAGCAAGGAACATCTTGCTCCTAGTAGGATTTGAACTAGGATTGCCTTGGATGAAGGCATGTAAGCTTACCACTAGACCAAGTGGATCTTTGTGATGTATGGTACAAAACTTAAACTTTAACAGATAAAAGACTCCAATGGAAGAGATATGCAATTTTTCCTCTCCCCAAACACCATTCTTTCTCCCACATTCTTGCGCTTCCATTTTATTTCCAAGTTTACAGAGAATGGTGCTACATTTTTGCTGCAAAGTTGTCAGCTTAATCCTTTCATGCACATATTTTACTTCTTATATGAACAGAAAAGTAAAATTTAAGTACCAAGTAGAGTTTGCTAGATTCAGAACAATGTTGGATTAGTAAATTGGCTTTATCAGTGCCGATTGCAATGAGCATAATGCATGCACTCCTCGTGTGCATCGTGGCCGAGCTAACTCAAGAGCTAAAAACATGTGTGAAATACTATCAACCAGTTTCTTCAGCTCCAAGCACATTAACTGGTGTACCTGCATCGATTGGCGACTATGAAGTAAACAAACATGAAATTTTCCTGGTGGCAAAATGAAACATTATTGTACAATACCACTTTATCGAAGCAGAAGAAATGGAAATAACTCCAAAGCATGACAAGATTCTTAGTTAGTTTCAGGTGGTTACAGTAGTTAGATACACAGTTAGACCATTTAACTTCTATATAAACTCATGATGTATCAGTTATGTTTTTTAATGGAAAATATTCAATATTTCCCCTAATTCTTCATTGTAATACAAAGAAACATGGTCCAAAATCTGGTTAAAGCAGTAAACATTTACCTTAATGGTGCTGTAACATGGAAGATCAACACTCTCAGCAGCACCAAGTTCCATATAATAACAGTATCCTCACCCAACACATTGACCAAAATAATTAGAGCGTTCAAGTGGCTATATTTGCAGAATGCATGATTATTTCCACCAATTATTTACTAATATTACATAATTTGTAAGTAAAATATGATTGAAAATAACCGAAACCAGATGATTGTTGATGGGGCAAGTGAAATAAACAAATAAACCGAATCAATCAGCTCAACAGTGTATATATATGCAAGCAAGCAAAAACAAGCTCCTTCGAGTCTTTTAGATGTTAAAGTTTAGGTTTTGTACCATATATCACAAAGATCCACTTGGCCTAGTGGTAAGCTTACATGCCTTCATCCAAGGCAACCTTGGTTTGAATCCTACCAGGAGCAAGATGTTACTTGGTTCGAATCCTAATTAAATAATTAATTTATTTTATTAAATTAAAATTAGGACCAAATTGATAGAATGTATAAGTAACGAGGACCAAATGTGTAAGTATACCTCTATTTTTTTAACTGCCATGTCACCCTGTTGTTAACCTCTAACGACTGGTGGTCACATTACATCCAATTTAATAGTATGGTGGTTTAATTGCTTCAGAAAAAAGTAAAGTGGTCAAATCGCGACTTTTCTAATAGTATGGTGGTCATTTATGTAGTTTACCCATATATATAGTGATAGGATCCAGTTACATAGTGTAAAACTCTCTAAGTTTTACACATTTTTTGATCGTTGGATGGGTGAAACGGATGGATGAGATTAACAGTAGAATATGTGAAGATTATCACTTGGGGAAAAAGTAAGGAGTTAATCTCAGCCATCCATTTCTCCTATCCAACGATCCCAAAAACATGTAAAACTTAAAGAGTTTTACATTGTGTAAGTTGAACCTAACCCATATATATATATATATATATATATATATATATATATATATATATATATATATATATATATATATATATATATATATATATATATTAGAACATTAAAACCCTAGGAGATTTTCATTCTTTTACTCCACTGCAGCCTTGAAATAAATTCCACCACAAGCCACAACCAAGTTGTTTTCTAAGTTTTGCATGCCTAAATCTGGATTCGAGTAAGGTCGATGCGGTACTGACTGACGACAAGGTGAAATGATGCACGAGTAGAAATATACTAATTTTGACGATTCCTTGAATTGTGTGTCTTTCCCCTTGTCTTCGTAAATTAATTTTATGTCTTTAATGGTTAATTTAGTGTTAGTGTGTTTTCTCTGTCTTTGTTTTTACTAAGTTCTTTGAAACTTTGTTTGGTATTTTATTTTGTGTGTTCCTTATTGTGTTACATATATATCGATGATTTTATTGTGTGACATTAATTTATTTTGTATGTACATTTTTACATGTGATGTGGTTTGATGAAAATTTCCATACATTCATATTTGAGTATGAGATTTGACTAAACATCGTTATTACCGGATTGTGTAACTTTGGATTTATCGGACTACGAAACATCGGATTTATCGAATGTATTTATGGAACTATGGTTATGGAATATCGGATTTATGGAATTGTGGTTATGAATTTGAGTTTTAAACATCATATATGTATGAGCATGGGTTGTGATTTGTACGGAGGAAGCAGTGGTCTTTACTACACATCGACTGGTGGATGTAGTGAGGGGTTCTGGGGAACCTACCTCTTCTTATGGCAGTTGTAGTTGGGTGCACTACATTGTGCTTGTGGAATCGTATCATGTGTCATTGAGACTTGATTATGTGTTCCATGAGATGTTGCGTATGACCTATGTTGTGATTGTGACTAATGTTATGTACACATATGATTTGATATTCTGATAATATCGTTATGTTGTCTATATTCTACGTAAGTATTATGTTCATTAATAGTGTCTTGTATGTTTGTGTCTTCGGACCACACTAGGCTTCTAGCTCACCCCGCTTCTTCTCTTCCCTTTCAGATATTTCTAGATGGTAGAATCGGTTCGACATTCGGAGGATCACAGTCTCAAATTTTTGGCTTTAAGAAATTAGATGTTATTTTAAGTTTATACTTTAATTGTGACATGAGTTTTGGTTTTGTTATTTAAAAAAAACAATTATTTTATTATTATCTTATTATGAATTACTTTTAAATAATCTTTTGAATTGTTTACTTGAGAGTAACATTTTCAATCGTAACTTCCTAAATCTGTTCTTTTCTTCTAAGCCGGGTTTAGGGGGTTATAGTGGGAGCTAAGGTAGTGGATGTAGAGCTTATTAGAAGCTTGAACCACACTAAATCTCTTTGTCTTCAATTTTTTATTTTACCATTTTGCTCCCTTTCAATATAAAAAGCCAATTCACACCTGTCTTGGCCAATTCGACATTGTTTGATCATCTCAACAGATTTGGACAGAAGAAGAGATAGAGTTAGAGTTAGAGGCTGACGAACTGGTTGCCATTGAGAGTAGCAGAAGGTTCTTGAGTTCTTAGAGGTAGGAAGAGTAATGAAATACTTATGTTCTCACTGCAGCTGAGAATGGCGATTGTTGGAAGTCAAATAGCTAGGCTATTTTGTAGGTAACACAAGGGTCATGGATGTAGCGAATAAGGACGTGATTAGGATGTCGTGCGAGAAACACGTTGAGGGTGCACTTGGGAAGTGTTACTATCAGAATGAAAGAGAGATTTAAGCCTAAATCCCCTCACATCTTTGTATTAATCGTAGGCGTGTGTCTGAACTAGTGAGCCTTTGTCGGTCATCATTGTTTATCCAAGAGACGGAAAGACCCTTCCCTTCTACCTTGTTGTCTTGATAACTGCCAAATATTATTAAAGAAAAAAACCTTAATTAAAAGAAAACTAAGGCTACAAATACGGGAATTGAAATAGCATAAATAAATGCAAAAAAATAAAAAAAGGGATAGGATTATGATGTGCTAAGCATCCCATAACGGTTTCTCAGTCTTATCACGAAGGATTGGTGCTCATTTAAAGATTGTTAACCATTGCAAAACCTCGTTGAGTTTGCCTAGATGTTGTGTAAGAGGGAGCGACAGATAATGATCCCATGAAGTATCCGAGATGAGACAAACAAATCCATCATGCCATTTGATGATCTCCAATTCATCCACAATTCCTTCAATTGGAACGGGCCTCCATTGTGATGTTATCCAGTTTTCATAGTCATCTGTAAGGAAAATCTTATGCGTACACAAAGTATGGTTGATCCCTTTTATGTCAGCAATAGTCCACCCAATAGCTTTCTTATGTTGTGATAAAATATTTAATAGTTTAAAATCTTGGTCAGCTTTTAAGCAAGCAGATATGACAACGGCTAGTGTATCATTCTCCCCTAGATATGCATATTTTAATTGAGGGGGAGAGGTTTAAGTTCAAGTACTAGCAGATACTCAAGCGAAGGTTTGGGAGATTTGAACTCAATATGATCCAAAGGCTCAAAAGTCATACAAGGTCGAGTGAGCATAATGTTTGATTGTTCAATCTCGTCGTTACCTTCTTCCTCAGCTTCAGGCATGGCCTCGTCAAAGTCAGCTTGCTCCTCAGCAGTGAGTATATTGCTACAACATATCTCAAGAAAACTCTCTTTGATTAAAGCTTCTTCAGCGTCTACGAGCTAGCATTCTTTATAGTCATCCACGTACTTGAGTGTGCTGAAGACGTTGAATGTGATATTTTGGTCGTTCATCTTCATGGTGAATTCACCCTTTTCACGGCCGATCACAATATGCCCAATGGCTACGAATGGTCTCCCCAGAATGATGGGTGCATTCTCATCAGCTTCGCAATCAATGATGATAAAGTCTGCCAGGAAGACAAACTTATCTACCTTAACTAGCATGTCGTCAATTCTCCCTTCAGGTCAGATTTAAGATCGATCGGCTAATTGAAGGATCACCAATGTAGGCCTTGCTTTTCCCATCCATAATCTTTTGAACACAAGTTTCAGCATCAAATTCACACTTGCACCAAGATCACATAAGGCACGGCTAGAGTAGTTGTGGCCTATCGAGCATGGAATGGTGAAGCTTCTAGGGTACTTCATCTTAAGTGGGAAATCACTCAGAATAGCCACGCACTCGCCCGTAGTAGTAAGAGTTTCAACTTCACTCACCTTCCTCTTGTTTGTCATGATCTCCTTTAGAAACTTTACGTAGATAGGCATCTGATCAATGGCTTCCATAAGTGGGACATTGATGTGCAACTGTTTGAGCATCTCCAGAAATTTCTTGTACTAGACATTTTGTTTCTAAGCTTTCAATCGATGTGGGAATGGAGGTGGTGGTCTGGGCTCGTCGTGTGGCTTACTAGATGTAGGTGCATCATCAACTTTATCTTCCTTGCCTTCAGTAGCAAGGTCACTCATTGTATCAGATACAAGAGTTGGTTCCTTTGGTGCAGGAGCATCAACGGATGGCTTGCTTGGAGTAGGATTTACTGGAGAGCTTCCACCAAACTTGGCTTCTTTCCTCAATTGCGTGACACTACGTAGAGTGATGGTGTCGCAATGCTTTGATTTAAAGTCTTTAGTGACTTCAATATCACTAGGTAATCCGCCAGGTGGTCTCGTCTTCAACATCTGGGCAATCTGCCCAACTTGAGTCTCCAAGGACCTTATCGAGGTGGTGGTGATAACTTGGGCAGTTTCCGTTAAATTTTTATAAGAATCATAAAAAATTACGATTGGAGTTAGAAACTCCCTAGTTCTGCCTCTAAGTAATTTTTTGGGATCTAGGAGGTTCGATTGTTGCAGTTTGTTGTGCTCCTGAATTGCCTTTGTTTTCTCCCCAACCAAAATTTGGATGTTGTCGCCACCTTGGGTTGTAGGTGTTGGAGTAGGGGTTGTTGTTATGGTTGGCGTTCCCTTCATAGCATTCAGGTTCTTGTCGTTGGGAGCACTCATTCGACTGATGTTCCCCATCACAGTGTTCACAAGTGTATTGTACTACCTTGGCCTCTCAAACATGGGATGACCCTTGCATGTTCTTGAGCAAGTTGGTGATGGTAGAGAGCTAGGCAACTACAGTCTGGGATTCATCCAATTGGAGTATTCAAAATGCTTTGGGGCCTAGACTCAATCTCCCCTTGGGAACTGGTAGTTGTTGTTGGCTATCTGGTCAAGTATCTTGAAAGTCTCGTCAGGCTCTCTATCGAGCAAAGTACCATTAGCTGACGAGTTGATCATCATCCTTGTAGGTGCATTAGCACCATTTTAAAACGTCATGACTTGTAGCCAATCATGGAATCCAAGGATCGAGCACTTGCGAAGCAGATCTTTGTATCTATCACATGTTTTATACATTGATTCATCATCGTATTGTTGGAAGGATATGATGTCGGTTCTCTTTTGATTGTGCACGTTCGGTGGATCATATCGATGCAGAAACTTGCTACACAAGCCATCTTAGGATGTAATAGATCTTGCAGAACAAGTCTTCAACCATGCTTTGGCTCGATCTCGCAGAGAGAAAGGGAATAGCTTGAGTCACAAACCACCGATAGGGATTTCTGGTTGCCTGAAACAATCACAAACTTCCAAGAAAGCTTGAACGGGCTTTAGCTCAAAGTGGGTTGTCCTTAAATCAGACACAACAATCGGCAGATTGAGATTGTGGATAATGGGTTCAATGATTTCTCTAATGGGCCTTCTAACTATAGTAGGTGGTGGATCCTCTTGGCCATTATTTCCAGCTCCAACTCCCTGTCCATCAATTGGGCGTATGCCTTGGTTAAGCACGTTCTCAAGGTCGTTCGCATGTGGATCCATATTCTTTTTCTCTCGTAGTAGTCTCCGAAAAGTTCTTTCGATCTCCGGATTATATAGAAGAATAGGTTCTGAGTTAGACCTTCTGGTCATGCACTGAAACTTACCTGAGAAAGAAAACAAAAAGAAAAAAAATTAAATGCATTAAAAATAAAGTCATAAGCGCAATTACAACGTAATTATCAATTTCCAATCCCCGGCAACGGTGCCAAAAATTGATGCTTGTCGAATAGTTATGCACTTTAGAGCAAGTATACTCATCGTACCAAGTAATAAAGTGAAGAGTAGAGTGTCGACCCACGAGGATTGAAACAATAACTATGAGGCTTTTGAACTTAGAAATGTGTTTGCAAGTAATAGTGTTGAAGGTTTGATTAAAACTAAAACAATTAAACTAAAGATAGCTATGAGTAAGACAAACAACTACAAAAAATAACAGATAATTATGGAGGTTGTGATTATTGCTAGGGGTATGTGTTTGATTGCATGTTACAATGCTATAGCGACTAGCAATACATGTCTACGTAAACCATTAAAATCTTTATCTACTCGACAGGACTTTCTAATGAACTTCTAACTCTCTTGATGCCTAGAATTTAATAACATTAAGGTTAAGGTAATACATGTCTGCGTGAACCCTAACAACCCTATTATTTGTTTAAGAACTTCCTTTCAGTCGTTGAAACCCTAAACTTATGTCTAAGCCAGATTAGAACTACGCTAACAGCTTAGCCCCACTCTTCACGTTTGTATAACCTAACTTTCTGGATATTAAGCCACATATCAATAGTTAAAAGGCCTCTCTCGATAGCTCTTACAATAACTACGCATGAAGTATGATGAACATAATAGATAATGGGAAAAACAACTATAGCATTATAAAAGAAATCAAAACATAAAATCCTGATACACAATAATCCCAACTAAAGTATTTAGCTCATGTCTAAGCATAAAACATTCATAACAAAATTATTAAAGTACGGAAGTTTATCAAGAAAGGTAAGAAAAGAGTCGAGCGTCCTCGAAAAAATCCCTCTAAGCCGTCCACCTATGTTGTAGATCTCCCACTCCGTCGCCTCTCTCGATGGCTCTATCGTGAGGAGAATTCTCTAGCTTCCACTCCGGTGGTTCTCCACAAGCTTTAGTGTAACACCCCAAATTTGGGCTTGGAAGTTTAGGGTCTGAACCGGATCGGTCTAGAAGACGACTCGAATATAAAAGGAGGTTTTAGGGAACGCCTAGTTCGGGATGCTTTAAAAATATGGAAAATATCTAAAAAAACCTCTTTTAATATATATAAGAGAATGGTGAAATCAATTTTACAAAATTTGGTTTGGAAGTACAACATTTTGGAATAGTGACTAAAATGCGATTTTTGAAAAGTTCAGTGGTGACTGTTTTGTAAGGATTGAAACTTTGAATCTTTAAGGAGCTAATTTACCCAAAAAGGATTTCTCCAGATTTTTCCTTAATTTAAGTGATTTAATTAATGTTTAATTAATTAAATGAAAAAAGGGAAACCACTTTTTAGAATTTCATAACTAACTTTTCCTAAAATTTTCTCATTTCTTTTTCTCTCAAAATTTCTGTAACACCCCCAACACGGGCCTGGAGCCGGGGGCGTTGCCGGAACAGAAAAGGCGGACAAACGGAACATATCAGACAAAAGCGGAAGCATTTCGGAAAGCATGATATCATTTTAATCAATTATTCATACTAATGCGCACGCGGAAAATGGGCTAACAAAAACTTTTCTTAACTTCTTATGATCATACAAAAACTTAGACATACTTTTTTTAAATCTTGTTATTAATTTACGAGCCAATTTAAAACTTTTATTTTTATTTTCATATTACTATTACAATTAGGTCATAATGTCGAATACTTAATTAATCAATTACATGCCATTCGATACCCTTAATTAAATGGTCTAGGTGATTTTCGAATTAATCTAAATTACCAATAATTAATCACTTCAATTTTCATGCAACACATAATAGATTTCAATTTCATGGCATTCGATTTCCTTTACTTAGAACCTTACAAAATATCAGGATTTATATGCCCCTAAACATGTCAAGCTATCGACTATGGAAAACAAAAGAATCGACACAACCACTAGCTTGACTTATATTTTATACAACAAAATAATGAGGCTACCTACTTAATTACAAAACATGATTCTAGCCTCCTAACCATGCATCACGGAGCATATAATTTCAAACACCATTTCAAACTTAAGTTTCGACCGAACACAACAAAACGAATCCTTAAACATACTTCAAAGCCACCATCTAGGAGTCTAAAGATAAGACTTAGATCATACATATTTCAGAAACTGTGAACTTGAGAACTTGATAACTTTGATCCAACGAATGCTAGCTTTAGGATCCGAGCTATCCTGCTAAGGTTGGGAAGAAGAAAACAACGGAGCGATAAGTACAAAAAGTACTTAGCGAGGTAATGCTAAATCTAATTCGTTCTTGAGCTTTAGCGTGTTCAAGCATTGAGTTTACTTAGCTAGGTTTATTAACAATTAAATTGCACCCAACTAAGCTCATGTAAAATTCATACACATAGCATACATCATATCACCATTCATAGCACATGCTCGAATACATCACATAACCCAATAATTTATCACATGCTTGCATATAATTCGATCAATAACATAATTCAATCCAATTTCAGCATACTCAATCTCATGCTTAGCAATTGAATTAATCAAGATCTCATGCTAATCCATACATAACATTTTTAACTTATCAAAACGAAATCACAACTTCATCATAGGCATGTAATTCGAATGATCTCAAAATATCATTCCAAATATCAGAATTTTCCATTTCTTAATTCCATGTATTCGAATAGGGTCATTAACCAAATTTCACATAATCGAACTTATAAGCAATTCATATGCTTCATATCATAATCGGAAAGGATCAATGTCCACATAGCATAGCATTTCATATCATACCATATCATGCTAAGTCACACAATCATTTATCCACTTCATAAGCTATATTTAACTTAGCAAATTCCATTCAATTCATATAAATCATGTCACATTCATTCATTTCATTACCTTTAATTTAGTTTCATAGCCCAAGCATTTTAGTTAATATCTTTGCCCATGGTAGAATAGTCGTATCAGAAATTCGAGCCATCGGAAGGGTAACATGTAACGCATATAGTTGCTCAAAGCAACAACAAGAGTCGCACAAAGCAACAACAATGGATGCCCATAGCATCATGTGTCTCGAACAGCAATCAAGAACACATATCTTATAATCAAGAGTACACAAAGTACTATCAAAGATTGCACAAAGCAATATCAAAAAGGTGAGCTCAGACTCTAGGCATGCCGTTCTTATCTAAAACTTCCAATCGACAAAGGGCGTAATCTTGTTAAGTAATTAGTTCATTATTTCATTTAACATGTACATTTTCCAGAATTTACTTTGCATGCTCATTCGATCATAATATCATGCATGGAAGCAACATCATTCATACATAATCACATGCATTTTTAGGCATAGCATAAACATACCATAGGGCAGTCCACATATTCATTTTATCGAGTATTATAAAGAATCCAATTCATGCTTATTCATCATACAATTAACCACATGGGCAGTCCCCATTTGCGCATACTCAAACAATTATCAAATCCAAATCGAACATATAATTCATGGCAATTAACATCATATAAAACAGCCCACATATTGCACACAATCAAACATAAATCACAAGTTTCAAATCATGCATCAAATTTCCTTTTTATCTCCTTCCCTTACTAAACACATTACCGAATATTAATTAGTCCAATTTCATGCATAGAAAACATAAATTACAAATAATAAAGTGGTTCGGACACTAGTCCCAACCCTAATACAAAATTACACTCATGAATCCTTAAGCTTGATCTCGAATTGAGATGCCTTTGCTTCTTCCCTTCGAATGATCGATCCTAGCTTCCTCCAAAATTTCTTCTCAATTTCGATCTTAATTCTCAACATAAAACGAACATACACTAAATTAGGAAGCAGCTCAATCATAATTACTTCTCAATTTCAAGCATGAATTCATAATTTCAATTCTGACTTTTCATTAAACTAGTTGGAGGACTAGTTAGCGTTTTAATCATAACTTTTTAATTACTAATCTAAAATTAACTTATAATATATCGTTGGAAAGGTATTAAACTCAATTTTACAGTCACGTGAACCTCATATTTTTATCTTATTCGAATCAATACAGTTTATTGCTTAATTACACTTATTTCGGTAAATCTGGACAGCATGTACTGCCCAACTTTAAAAATTCATATCTTTTAATTTACATACTGAAATTGAGTTCCGTTTTCTCTCAATGATTCTAGACATATCAAAGTTTATACAGTATAAATTTCAGCTTGAAATACCTTATATCCAAGTTTTGGTGAATTTCCAAAGTTACTGTTTTTACATTGTACACCACTGGACAGCTTTCTTAACTTATACTTTAGCTTAAAAATACACTTAATCACATACTTGAATCTAAAAATTCCTTCATGGTATGACTTATACTACTTTTCCATGACATTTTACAGCCCATATAAGTTTTCAATTTCAACAATTAAGCATTCAATTTACCGATTTCTCCAAATCAGTCCCTAATCCCCATAACTTTCGATTACATGACCATTTTTGGTTCTAATCAAAATATCATCTTTTTAACTCATTTTTCCAGCAACCAATAATCATTTATAACAAAATATTCATTTCTTCACAACTTTCTCCTAGTGAAAATTTTCAGATTTTAATCCCTAAGAAATTTTCCAAATATTCAAGATTTTACAATTTCTTTCAAAACAGTCCCCTTTTCACTCTATTCATATGTTCTTAAAAAGTTTTCACATATTTCCATATTTCATCTTGTTATTTCATTCAAGATTCATATATTTTCATGTTCATACAAGTTTTAGGTTTGCATGCATGGTTTTAAACTCAACCGAATAGTTACAAGGAGTAGGAAACTTACTTTTTAATTTCTTGACAACACTAGCTATCTTCTTCAATTTTCTAGCTTAAATCTTCCACCATGCAAGCAAAAACTCACCATCTTTAGCTCTCAAATTTTCAGACTTTAGAACTTCTCTCCCTCCCCTTATTTTTCTTTTCTTCACGGCAAAGGAGAGGAAATGATGAAGGAAGACAAGCTTCCTTAATTTAGGTGATTTGATGGCTTACTAATTTACCCAAGAGCCCTTTTGTCTATCTCTTCTATTTTTAATTTACTAAGGGCAGCCCCAAGGATATTTTATCCTTAACATGCAATTTTCATGCTTTATAAACCTTTTAATTTGGTCATCAAATTACCTTGTTACATGTTTTATTTAATTTTCTTAATTTCATCCGATTTCTCAAAGAGATGTAATGTTATCTTAATTCTTTTTATTCTTTTAATATCATACTATCGATCTTGTTATCACTAACTCAAATTCATTAATTTACCAATCGACTAAACTACTTAATTCAAATTTAATTTTCTTCCTAATCCGAATTGGTGCACTAATTGCCCAATTAAGAACTTTAGGGGCCAAATTGCATAATTCACAAATTTGCAAACTCAATTGCTTCTAAGAATAAATAAATGATTTAATTTCACGGCTTTAAATTCTAGGACGGAAATGTGGGTGTTACAATTTCCATCATCCAAACACTTTTCTCCAGCAACTTTTGCATTGATCTTCACTTCAATTGATGAGATTTCTATCATCAATTATTCTAATCAATCTTGCATCAAATCCTTTTGATTTTCTTATTGGATTTCAAGAAAATTGGCTCAAATCAAGGAGAAATCATCATTTAGAGGTAAGGTTGTTCTTCTCCTCTAAATACTTAGTTCTTTACTGAAATTCCCAAGTTATCAATCCTTAATTTAAGTTTTATAAATGGTTTTAATGATAGGAACTTGATTTTGGCGTAAAACTCAAGATTTGAAAGAAATCTTGAAGAAATTCGTTGTGATTTTTTGGGCTCTATTTTGAGATGATTCGTAAATGTATTTTGGATGTCTAATGATGTGTAAATGAGGTTTTATCAATGCAATCCCGAATAGGTTGAATTTTCTAAGTTTTTGCTTATGAAAATGGTGGTTTTTGGGGTGATCTTGCTGTTCTGTTAATGCTGGAGGTATAAGAACGAGTTTGGGTTCATTTTAGATGTTAATTGATGTTTATAAAAGGTTAGAATTGATGGATCTTGGCTGGGCTTTGTTTTGGGAGAGTTTGGAGGTGATTTCGGTTGTTTTTGGTGGCCGAAATGAGGTTCTTGAGTAGAGCAGCGAGTTGGGTTGTGTTGTTGGTGATTTTTATGCATGGTGATGCATTAATCCTCTGTTGTTATGTGTTTAAAACAGGGGAGAATGATCCGGAAGCAATAGAGGTGGCGTTGGAGGTTTCAGATGCTTGGAAAGGCTTGTCGGCTAGCATAGTTTTGTGTATCGGTGAGTGGAAAAGAGTTTTCCAGCTTTGAAACATTTTGGACGAGGTTTTGGGAGCTTAGTTTAAGTCTAAACAACTTAGCTAAGCTCAAGAGTAAGTAAATGGAATTTCTCTCTTGGTTTGTGCTATGATTTGGTTTTAAATGCACTTGGGGTGGTTGTGTTTTAATTACTGTTTTTAAGCATGTTTAGACATGGTTTAATGCTGGTTTATTAATGCCATTATGTTATAGACGCACTAGGTAAGTGATCTTTGGCTTGCATGTGTTGAATGCATATAATTTTAAGCATGTGATGCTTGTGGATATGGTATTGTGGTTAAGCTTGTAAAAACAGTGGAATAATGTGGTAAAATGGTTATATTGGCAAGTGATGTAAGTGGTTTTTGGTTACTTTAATCAGATATAGTTAGCCCGCTATAGGATTGGGTGCAACGTGAATAATGTCGCCTTAGATGTTGAGGGGTTGTGATTGTACCGTAAACTCCGTCCAAGTATCCTAACGAGAGAGGTAAGATCACAACGGTGGTTAAAAGTCCGTGTGTGGTTCGTGGTAAGATCACAACGGTGGTTAAAAGTCTGTGTGTGGATCTTGGTAAGATCATAACGGTGGTTAAAAGTCCGTGTGTGGATATTGTGTTATGCGTCCCGTACTCTCGCTAGTGAGTTATACAACTACCGATGAGTGATGTTGAGGGGTTGTGATTGTACCGTTAAACTCCATCACGGGTGTTGAGAGGTTGTGATTGTACCGGTAAACTCCATCTTGTGTTGTTCGGTAGTGTGTTTGAAGCGTTTGGGACAACGCTTGTAATCCGCGTATCCGATTGTGTCTTGTGTTGTGATGATTTGTAATTTATCGCTTGAAAGCCAATATAATTTATTTGAATGAAATGAAGCGAGAGATGCTTGAAAATTATGCAGGGTTGCATGTGAATATGTAAATGGTGCAAGAATGCATGTGATACTTGTTAAGTATGAGTAAAAGTATATTTTCTATTGTGAATGGTGCATATGTGCATAGAATCTCATAAGTGCATTAAAGTCTTGTGAAGGCTTGTTTTAAAAAGTCTCGTATTGCAAATGTTGCTTTTGTGGTTCATGTGTTTTGCACTTGTTGATTTCATGAGATAGATAGAAGGACTACTTGGTTTTTAAAAGGCGTTTTTGCTTTGAAATGATCTTTAAGCATGTGAATAGTATGGTGTGAAGTGGAAGTGATTTCCAAGGAAATTGAGTTAAAGTTTGCATGAGGTGTTCATGCATGGAAAGGTTTAAAAGATAGCACTTGTAAGAATGTGGTTTGGGGTGAGTTGTTTAGCTCTTCAAAGCTAAAGGTTGGTTTTATGTTGAGCAATGCACGACTTAAAGCAATGTTGTTTCAAAGGGGATTTTCAAACAATGCCTTGGTTTATTGATTTGTATCTACATTTAAAGAAGGTTTTATGATTCGCTTCATTGATGGTGTTTTGGTTTTGAGCTTTCCTCACTGAGCTTTATGTGCTTATGCTCCTTTTTGTCCATCAATGCAGATAATTGGAGTTGGGGCAGCAAGAAGCAAGGGATTCAAGAAGAGCTACACTTGAGAAGTATGTCTTGGTTTATAGCTATAGATAATAAAGGCAATGGGGGGAGAGTCTTTTATGTTGTTGTGTAACGTAATTGTGTATGTTGACCATGTTCGGTTTGTGGTTTAAATCTTGTTGATTATCGCTTTGCAACATTTGAATCTTCTTCTTCATAAGTTGTTATGTCATGCTTCTTGTTTTAAAAGCATGATCATGTGTTGGATGTGAAGAATGAGTTTTTTTGCTTAATTCTTGTATATAACTAGTCTTTGGTGTATCATTGATAGTTATAATGTTTGTCATGTTGTGGATATGTTTTGGAATGGTTCCAAGTATGTTTGATGGTGTTTTGAGGTGAAAAACAAGAATTTTCTGCTGTTTCTGGGCAGGGTGTATCGAAACACCCTTAGCTGTTTCGAAACGGGTGCAAGAAATGGCATGGGCGTTTCGGAACAGCTAGAAGTGTTTCGAAACACTTTGGCCACTGGAGGTGTCCGTTTCTGAACTAGTTTCGGAACATACCCGCGTATCGAAACGGTCAACACCCTTTCGAAACGGGCCTTCGACACGGGTGTTTCTATACGGGTGTCAGTGTTTCGAAACGGGTGACCGTTGGACAGATTATGCATGCTTTATATTTTAGTCCTGAAAGTTGTATTTGCAATTGCTTGAGCTTGGAATGTATTTTTAAGCTGAAATTTGGCAGTGAGGCTTGTAATATGATTAATTGAGGTTTGGTAAAACTAAAATCTTGGAAGTTCTTTTATTTTTCAAAATTTACATTTTGGTCCCTAAGAGTGCTTTTCTTGCAATTGAGTCCTTAAACGTTTTTGATCGCTGTGTTTTTCTCTTCCAAGGTTCTCGGGCTTTCACATAGGTTTAATGCGCATCTAGAGAAGTTTAAAAAGAAAAAAAAGGTCGTTAATCAAGGTTGACTTTCAGGTTGACTTTGGTTTTCCCCGTGTGATCTTCGTAGTTCGGGTCTAGCGTCTAGGCCGGGCTAAAGGGGTTACATTTGGTGGTATCAGAGCTAAGTTGCGAATATTTGGGGCGATGGTAAGTTTGAGGTAAGTTGTTATAATAAGTGTTTGATGTTTGTTCTGATGCGTGATTGAAAGTCTGTTGAAAAATACGTTTCTGAGTGAATTGTTGATGTTTTATCATGCTTTTTGGTTATGAATCTTTTGTGAGCTGTTGTGAACATGTGATGGTGATATGCTGGTGTTGTGAGTTGATTTTCTGAATAATGAAAATGTGATGGGTATGATATGTTGATATTATGTTGTTGAGGGTGAATGTTGTTTGATGAAAGCATGATTGAAGTTTGCTGATTGATATGCTCGATGTTTGTGATATCAATGTTTTTATTGATTGTTATGTCGTATAAAAGGGGAGAATTTGGGATACCCATTGCCTTATTATTATAGCTATTGTGTTATGTTGGAGTTGGAGTCTTGAATCCTTGCTTGAAGTTGGCCTGATCGTTTTGTTTGTTTTGTTATCATTGCTTGTTATTAATAGCACGATGGAATCGATGAGAGAATGGCAGTTGGGTGAGATGGTTGCTGCTTTAGAGCAGGTTGTTAAGGCGTGGAATTCACCTTTTGGTGGAGGTGTTTCATTTCAGTCTACACTGCCTGGAGTTGAGGTAGTAAGGCAGGAGGAGGAAGCTGGTTCTGTGATGAAGGGTTCATCACCTATGGTTCAAGAGGTGTCGGGAACATCTCAGGCCGTGGTGAAAGTGAGGCCTGTAGACGTGCCGACTGAGGGACACGCGAGTTTGTCAAAACAGCGTTTATATGATTTGGGAGCTGTGAAGTATCATGGTTCGACACCTGAGGCGTTCGAGGCCTGGTTAGCCAGTATAATTCCGATTTTGGATCAGGAAGGGTGTGACTACGCCTGTAAGCTGGGAAGTGTTGTCTCGTTGATGTTGGAGGATGCTTGTGTCTGGTGGACATCTGTGGCGGTGGCAACACATATCCATGATATAGACTGGGAGTTCTTTGTGTCTGCCTTTAAAGGAAGATACCTCGGAGAGAAGTTCTCAGGGGTTAAGCAACGTGGGGGTGTGGCTTCAGATTATGAAGGTGGGAAAAGTTTAAGCAAAAGAGTTGTGGGTACTGACCTCGAGAGCGGTCAGCGTAAGAGGCTACGTGATAGAAGGGTTTGCTTGAATTGAAGTTTGAGTGGTAGTGCAGATGTGGGTCAAGTGCTACATGATCAAGGAGTGGTAGCTCGGTTGCCGATGTGTGACCGTTGTGGAAGGTGTCATGTTGGAGGTTGTTAGGGTGTGGGAGTTTGTTGGAATTGTGGTTCTAAGGAGCATATGGAGCGAAATTGTCCTCAAGTGGTGAGATCAGCTTTAGTGGGTGCAAAAAGGACTCATAAGGGTCATGGGCGCGGCCAAGACAGAGTTCGGAGGTGGCAAGAAAGGCAGAAAGGTGTGAGGAGCTTGGGGGATGGATCTTGTTGGAATTGTGGGTCTGTTGGACATTTGAGACGAAATTGTTTGGAGTTGGCTCGGGGTAGTCAGGGTTCTTTACCGCAGGGAGATGGTGATGACCTTAAAGTGTTGGTTGATGCTGCGGCGGTGCGGCCAGAGAATGATGGTTCTGCGGGGAAGAGAGTTTGTCTGTTAGAGCTCCGGGGCAATGAGGTGATTACAGGTAACCTTGTTAAGTAATCTTTGCCCTAGTTATCTTTGTTTGGTTTCGATTTGGATTCCCTTGCGTAGTGGGTATGGTCTTATAGCTAGCAAGTTTGGGGTAGTAGCCGGTGTTGTTTTGAAAACAATGTTAGTGTGAAGAGGGTATTAGTGGAGTATTTTGTGATTAGCGGATTGTTAGAATGGTAGAGCTGGACAAGTTAGAAGTTAGGTAAGAGGTTGTTCTTAGACGGATTTTGAGGATGTTATTGGTAAGTGTGAACCGACATACATTCACAATTAAAACCATTTGTTATATTATATATATATATATGTTGGTACATGCATTCATGCGACATGGCATTAGAGGTTTTGCATACATGTACACATGCATTGATAGGGCATATTGGTGACCATGCATACGAACGTTCACACTTGCTAATAGCTAGTTGGGTCCGTTAGTGTTGTGGTAGGGTTAGGTTGGATGGTGGGTTTTAAGTGTTGTTTTGGTGCTAGGTGTAGTGGAAGGTAGTAAGCGAGTTGTCAGTAATAGGGAGTGCGATCTAGCATGTTGGCAGAAGGAAAGTGTCTTGGTGCTTAAAGAGTTTAGCGGTGTGGTGGTGCGGATATTACCGGTTGAAGTTGGAATCGGTTGAGGTGGTGGTGAATAGCTAATAGGTGTGGTAGTTTCTTAGTGTTAAGTGAAGTTGTAGGTTAGTGGATGTGTTTCCAGAGTGCTGAGGTGTCTTGGCGTTGATGTTTGAAATAGGGGGGTTGTTTATGTAGGTGATGGTTCGTAGCAACCTTCGAGGAGTTGAGAGGAGGTTGTGTTGAGGGTTGTAGAAAATGTTTGGCCTAGAATGAGTAGAGGTTTCGTAATCTTAATATGTTTGTATAGAATGGGTGGTATCCAGGTAAGGTTAGTGTTATGGTTAAAGCTTGAAGTGGATAGGCAATGTAAGTTCAAGGGTCATTGTTGGTTGGCCGGGTTCTTGTGAGAAGTGGTTTGGTAGTCGTGTATAAGTAAATCTTTTCTAAGTCAGCTAGGGGTACGTGGAACAACTGGCGGAGTTAAGGTTGGAGTCTTGTGACGTGGATTTCGGATGTTGTGTGAGTGGTTTTGATGAGTTGTTATGGTAGTGATAGTGGCGGATGTGAGGGAATGTCATCAATACATTGAGAAGTTTGAGTAAGCAGTTGATGCTTAAGAAATTTTTGCTTGTTGTGGTAATCTTTGAAAGAAACTGAGCAGTTTTGCAAGGGATTTTGGAAGCAGTGGAGGTTGTGGGTCACATGGTGGCTGAAACTGGATGGGTTGGTGTCACCGTGTGTGCGAGTTTTGGGAGTTATGAGTTAAGGTGGAGTATGTTGTAAAGATTGAAGGTTCTTCAGGTTAAGCTGAGGTTAACATTTGAGTGTTCTGGAAGTTTGGAACAGTAAGCAGTGGTGTTGGGTTTGATTATAGTGTAAGTTTGATTTGAGGAGGAGTTGATTTTTTTTTGTGGTGTTTTGGGTGGAGGGTGTTCAGTGGTGGATAAGTCTCATGTGTTACAACATGTGTTGCTTTGGGAAGTTTGGTATCATGCTCTTTTCACAGGTTGAAATTTCGAAGACGAAATTTCCTAAGAGGGGGAGAGTTGTAACACCCTAAATTTGGGCTTGAAAGTTTAGGGTCTGAACCGGATCGGTCTGGAAGACGGCTTGAATATAAAAGGAGATTTTAGGGAACGCCTAGTTCGGGATGCTTTAAAAATATGGAAAAATATCTAAAAAATCCTCTTTTAATATATATAAGAGAGTGGTGAAATCAATTTTACAAAATTTGGTTTGGAAGTACAACATTTTGGAATAGTGACTAAAATGCGATTTTTGAAAAGTTCAGTGGTGACTGTTTTGTAAGGATTGAAACTTTGAATCTTTAAGGAGCTAATTTACCCAAAAAGGATTTCTCCAGATTTTTCCTTAATTTAAGTGATTTAATTAATGTTTAATTAATTAAATGAAAAAGGGAAACCACTTTTTAGAATTTCATAACTAACTTTTCCTAAAATTTTCTCATTTCTTTTTCTCTCAAAATTTCCATCATCCAAACACTTTTCTCCTGCAACTTTTGCATTGATCTTCACTTCAATTGATGAGATTTCTATCATCAATTATTCTAATCAATCTTGCATCAAATCCTTTTGATTTTCTTATTGGATTTTCAAGAAAATTGGCGCAAATCAAGGAGAAATCACCATTTAGAGGTAAGGTTGTTCTTCTCCTCTAAATACTCAGTTCTTTACTGAAATTCCCAAGTTATCAATCCTTAATTTAAGTTTTATAAATGGTTTTAATGATAGGAACTTGATTTTGGCTTAAAACTCAAGATTTGGAAGAAATCTTGAAGAAATTCGTTGCGATTGTTTGGGCTCTGTTTTGAGATAATTCTTAATTGTATTTTGGATGTCTAATGATGTGAAAATGAGGTTTTATCAATGCAATCCCGAATAGGTTGAATTTTCTAAGTTTTTGCTTATGAAAATGGTGGTTTTTGGGGTGATCTTGGTGTTCTGTTAATGCTGGAGGTATAATGATGAGTTTGGGTTCATTTTAGATGTTAATTGATGTTTATAAAAGGTTAGAATTGATGGATCTTGGCAGGGCTTTGTTTTGGGAGAGTTTGGAGGTGATTTCTGTTGTTTTTGGTGGCCGAAATGAGGTTCTTGAGTAGAGCAGCGAGTTGGGTTGTGTTGTTGGTGATTTTAATGCATGGTGATGCATTAATCCTCTGTTGTTATGTGTTTAAAATAGGGGAGAATGATCCGGAAGCAATAGAGGTGGCGTTGGAGGTTTCAGATGCTTGGAAGGCTTGTCGGCTAGCATAGCTTTGTGTATCGGTGAGTGGAAAAGATTTTTCCAGCTTTGAAACATTTTGGACGAGGTTTTGGGAGCTTAATTTAAGTCTAAACAACTTAGCTAAGCTCAAGAGTAAGTAAATGAAATTTCTCTCTTGGTTTGTGCTATGATTTGGTTTTAAATGCACTTGGGGTGGTTGTGTTTTAATTATTGTTTTTAAGCATGTTTAGACATGGTTTAATGTTGGTTTATTAATGTCATTATGTTATAGACGCACTAGGTAAGTGATCTTTGGCTTGCATGTGTTGAATGCATATGATTTTAAGCATGTGATGCTTGTGGATATGGTTTTGTGGTTAAGCTTGTAAAAACAGTGGAATAATATGGTAAAATGGTTATATTGGCAAGTGATGTAAGTGGTTTTTGGTTACTTTAATCGGATATAGTTAGTCGGCTATAGGATTGAGTGCACCGTGAATAAAGTCGCTTTGGATGTTGAGGGGTTGTGATTGTACCGTAAACTCCATCCAAATATCCTAACGAGAGAGGTAAGATCACAACGATGGTTAAAAGTCCGTGTGTGGTTCGTGGTAAGATCACAACGGTGGTTAAAAGTCCGTGTGTGGATCTTGGTAAGATCGCAACGGTGGTTAAAAGTCCGTGTGTGGATCTTGTCTTATGTGTCCTGTACTCTCGCTAGTGAGTTATACAACTACCGATGAGTGATGTTGAGGGGTTGTGATTGTACCGTTAAACTCCATCACGGGTGTTGAGGGGTTGTGATTGTACCGGTAAACTCCACCTTGTGTTGTTCGGTAGTGTGTATGAAGCGTTTGGGACAACGCTTGTAATCCGCGTATCCGATTGTTTCTTGTGTTGTGATGATTTGTAATTTATCGCTTGAAAGCCAATATAATGTATTTGAATGAAATGAAGCGAGAGATGCTTGAAAATGATGCAAGGTTGCATGGGAATATATAAATGGTGCAAGAATGCATGTGATACTTGTTAAGTATGAGTAAAAGTATATTTTCTATTGTGAATGGTGCATATGTGCATAGAATCTCATAAGTGCATTGAAGTCTTGTGAAGGCTTGTTTTAAAAAGGCTCGTATTGCAAATGTTGCTTTTGTGGTTCATGTGTTTTGCACTTGTTGATTTCATGAGATAGATAGAAGGAACACTTGGTTTTTAAAAGGCATTTTTGCTTTGAAATGATCTTTAAGCATGTGAATAGTATGGTATGAAGTGGAAGTGATTTCCAAGGAAATTGAGTTAAAGTTTGCATGAGGTGTTCATGCATGGAAAGGTTTAAAAGATAGCACTTGTAAGAATGTGGTTTGGGGTGAGTTGTTTAGCTCTTCAAAGATAAAGGTTGGTTTTATGTTGAGCAATGCATGATTTAAAGCAATGTTGTTTCAAAGGGGATTTTCAAACAATGCCTTGGTTTATTGATTTGTATCTACATTTAAAGAAGGTTTTATGATTCGCTGCATTGATGGTGTTTTGGTTTTGAGCTTTCCTCACTAAGCATTATGTGCTTACGCTCCTTTTTGTCCATCAATGCAGATAATTGGAGTTGGGGCATCAAGAAGCACGGGATTTAAGAAGAGCTCCACTTGAGAAGTATGTCTTGGTTTATAGCTATAGATAATAAAGGCAATGGGGGAAGAGTCTTTTATGTTGTTGTGTAACTTAATTGTGTATGTTGACCATGTTCGGTTTTTGGTTTGAATCTTGTTGATTATCGCTTTGCAACATTTGAATCTTCTTCTTCATAAGTTGTTATGCTATTCTTCTTGTTTTAAAAGCATGATCATGTGTTGGATGTGAAGAATGAGTTGGTTTGCTTAATTCTTGTATATAACTAGTCTTTGGTGTATCATTGATAGTTATAATGTTTGTCATGTTGTGGATATGTTTTGGAATGGTTCCAAGTATATTTGATGGTATTTTGAGGTGAAAAACCAGAATTTTCTGTTGTTTCTGGGCAGGTTGTATCGAAACACCCTTAGCTATTTCGAAATGGGTGCAAGAAATGGCCTGGGCGTTTCGGAACGACTAGAAGTGTTTCGAAACACTTTGGCCACTGGAGGTGTCCGTTTCTAAACTAGTTTCAGAACATACACGCATATCGAAACGGTCAACACCGTTTCGAAACGGGCGTTCGACACGGGTGTTTCTATACGGGTGTCAGTGTTTCGAAACGGGTGACCGTTGGACAGATTCTGCATGCTTTACATTTTAGTCCTGAAAGTTGTATTTGCAATTGCTTGAGCTTGGAATGTCTTTTTAAGCTGAAATTCGGTAGAGAGGCTTGTAATATGATTAATTGAGGTTTGGTAAAACTAAAATCTTGGAAGTCCTTTTATTTTCCAAAATTTACATTTTGGTCCCTAAGAGTATTTTTCTTGCAATTGAGTCCTTAAACGTTTCCGATCGCTGTGTTTTTCTCTTCCAAGGTTCTCGGGCTTTCACATAGGTTTAATGCGCATCTAGAGAAGTTTAAAAAGAAAAAAAGGGTCGTTAATCAAGGTTGACTTTCGGGTTGACTTTGGTTTTCCCCGTGTAATCTTCGTAGTTCGGGTCTAGCATCTAGGTCGGGCTAAGGGGGTTACATTTAGACTAGGACTGTTGTCTGTAATCACGCTCTCTCTCGATGTAGCGTCCAATTCTTTTTTATATGGGCGGTGAAACTAGGGCTTCAGTACCCTAAAGTGCATGGCTTCATTAAAGAAAGCCATTGGTTTCCCGGTTCATTTAATGTTGCGTATATAGGAGAAAGTCCATGTGGGCATAAAGTATATTCATCTCCAACTCTTTATGCCTGTCAACTCTAGCCATGATATATACTCCTTTTTTCTCTAGTAGTCCTCCAACATCCTTCAACATCCAACACATGCACCGCAAAACACCGCCTTTTCCTATGAAAAGCACCAATTTTATATGACATTTAAAGCACATACGATGTATCTCCCTATCTATATACAAATATGTATAATCTAACCTAAATGCAAACTATATGAGCTTGGAAACATGTGAAAGACAAAGGAAAAGGGGCACTTAAAATAGATCTTTTACACACTCAATCAGTAGCACCCAAATACTTTTCCAATTCGATCGTCTCACGAACCTCCCTTAGAATCTCATTTTGCTTCCTGCAAGATTTTGACTCAAATTCTATGCCATTCGCAATCCCTAATTAATGTTGATCTTTTTTAGGACAACCTCTTCCTTTATTTTTTGGTTTATTTTCAGCCAACGATGAGGCCTCATAATTCACCATAATATCCTTTGTCTTCTGCCCAAGTTTATCATTTAACTTACCTATATCCTCAACCTCAATTGACGAATGAAAAAAGCTCACTAGGCAGTCAACTAATCCCTCAAAATTTATCTCCTTCCAAATATCTAATCCATGATGCCTCACATCATTACGTTGTACCAACCCAACATCCTCATCCGACACCATTTCACTCGAGTCTGTATGTAGAACTAGCACACGCTCATCTTTTAAACTTTCACATATCTGGTTGTGATGCCATACAAGAGTGTTTTGCCCCTTATATTACTCCCCAATCACACTTTCTATACCTTTCACCACCTTTATATGATTCATCTTGATGCACTCTTTGCCTTGAATCGACCATGTTGAGTTTTCATCCTCCCTATTCACCAAGAGCGCTCCGTCCTCGAAATATGGTCCCATTATTTTCAAAACAGAGGGATCTCTATTCTTTTTTTCCAACTCGTCCCCCTTCTCCGAACTAGACTCCAAGGATTTACCATCATCATCACAATGACGACAACATGTCTGCCCCATCATTGGTTCAAACTCATAACTCAAATTCCAAATACTTGATTTTTCACCTTCACATCTAAGCATTCATATTGGTTCCAATTTACCAGTCTCAATCAGAATACGCCCTCGCTCGAAAGAACTTGGTTCTAATGTCACCTCATCACAATGCACTAGTGTCCCCAAAACTGTTGCCACATTCGCAAATGAACCCCTTGACCAAGCATGCATCGGCAAAACCACTTATTGAAAACCATACTCGCCTCGTATTTGACTCAATTGTTGAATTCCAATCATGCATCTTCGAAAACCATTTCCCCAAATCTTCTTTATGTAGCTTTTCATCTCTATCTTCGATACTTGTGAACATCAATAAAACTTTTTTCACTCGTAATTCGCATCACAGAACATCCATTAAGATTGGTGTCTTTCAATTCCTTCGCCAAATTTGCCATTCCAATCGGACGCCTACACCATTCAAATACACAACTATGAAGCACATCCACTTTACCCTCGTCAGTAATGCCTTGTATCTTCCGTCTTTTATTATCTGAATTTTTTATCTCAGCCCGGCGATAACCTTTCTTTTTCTGTGTCCAAATGAATCCCATTACCCCTGCCTCTTTACAATAAATCAATGCCCAATTCTAAATACAACGATGGTCCAAGGTTAATTGGCAATAAATCAAAACACACAAAAACACTTATCGGTAATATCACCTGAAGATGATGCGGTAGAAACGTCGTCACCAAAAAACTGAAGATTGAGGCAAGATGGATATTGGGCAACCGTTCATGCAATGCAAACCCAAATTATAAATTAAATTTAAATTTAATGATTAATTTAATATGCAAGTTTCCATTTGATGCAATTATTTATATGAGTAATTGTTCCACGCATTGGTGGTGGAAATAAAAAGTTTTCAGACATTGTCAACGACGTATTACAAAACATGTAACAACCAAATTTTTGGGTTTGTAATTTGAGTCTCGGATCAGAATTTTAGATATTTAAAGGTGGGTACTAAATTAAAAGAAGATAAAGTTTGGAAGCTCAATTAAGAAAAATTAAGGATTGTTGACACTAAATTTTTACCCCGGTTTTTTATTTGATATGTATTATTATTATTATTATTATTATTATTATTATTATTATTATTATTATTATTATTATTATTATTATTATTATTATTATTATTATTATTATTATTATTATTATTATTATTATTATTATTATTATTATTATTATTATTATTATTATTATTATTATTATTATTATTATTATTATTATGATTATTATTATTATTATTATTATTATTATTATTATTATTATTATTATTATTATTATTATTATTATTATTATTATTAGAACTAATGTTTGATACAATAATTGAAAAATGTTTTGGACAAAGTTAAAAAGAATTCAAAACAATTTCTAAAGTCCAAACAACTTGAAACTATGTTTATGGGATATTTTAAAAGGGTTTTAAGTGTTTTCAAAGCCAAATTCAACAAAACCATCTAGGTGTTTCGAAATACCCCTAGGTGTTTCGATACGGGTCTTTACAGTGGCAAAACGTTTCGAAATGGGTTTCGAAACGGGCTTTAATCTGGGTGAGATTTTTGCATAGTATTTCGATACGGTCTTACCCGTTTCGATACGCCTATGTGGAATTGACCTCAACGGTCATAAACCCCCAACGGCTATTTCCCAACTACCTTTTAAATGCAGGGCGTTTCGATACGGTGGAAAGCGTTTCGATACGGCCAAGGGCGTTTCGATACGGGTGTTGCAACAACTCTTTCTATTTCAAGAGTGTTTCGAAACGGGGTCGAGCGTTTTGAAACGGGGAGCTGCAGAACTGCATTTATGATAGGAAATGAAGTCTCCAATGGCTCCAATTCAACCCCAAGGGCTACAAACTCTAAGAGGAGTATAAAAGGGACCTCCAAGCATCTAGTAATGGTTAATGCTTCAATTGTAATACAACATATGATCAAAATGTGTCTTAGTGCTTAAGTGTCAATTCTTCGTATAGACAAACACTGGTGAGCCAAAATTATTAGATTTGCTCAAGTGTTTTAGGACTGGGTGAGAGCTTAATTGTGCAAATAAATACCTATTATAGGGATTTGAGTTTTCTTATCTTTGTTTCTTTGTAAAGAGGTTTGATGAAGGCTTTGGGTAGAAAGCTTGATCGGTTTGTAAGGGTTTCCTCCTAAGCCTAGAAAAGGGGACGAATCAATAGTGGATTGATTGGAAATCTTTAGTGGGAAGCTAAGGTAGTGGATGTAGACCTTGGTTAGAAGGTTGATGTAACGCCCCGGTTTTGGGCTTGGAAGTCTTGGACGTTGACCGGTTGGTCAAAGTGCTGTTCGAATCGTAAGAGGTTAAATTAGGAAAGCCTAGTTCGGGTTGCATTAAAAATATGGAAAAATGTTCTAAAATCCTCTTTTAATATAATTAAGTGAACTGTGAAATCAATTTTGGAAAATGAGTTTTGGAAGGGTGACATTTTGGCTAGTGACCAAAATGTAATTTTTGAAAGTTTGGTGGCTATTTTATAAAGGGTTGAAACTTTGAATCTTTAAGGAGCTATTTACCCAAAGGGAGTTTCTCCAGATTTTTCTAAGATATTTTAACACATAATTCTGATTTTTAAAGAAATCAAAAAGGAGGGAAACTCATTTTGGTATTTTCTCATCTAACTTCCAATTTTCTTTCTCTCTTTTTTCTCTCAACCCAAACACTTAATTTCCAGAGATCTCATTCTGATTTTCTCACTTAAAATCCTCCTTTCAACTCTCAATTGATTGCAAATCATTGTATCTTCAAATCCTCTTCAATTGCTTCAAGTTTCATCAAGCTTTTCTATTCCAAAAAGAGGAGAAACTCAAGTTTGGAGGTAAGAACGTCCTTCTCCTCTGAACTTCAAGTTCTTTAATGAAATTCCTAAAGTTTTCAATCCTAATTTGATAATTGATTAAAGGTTTTAAGGTTGATTTATGGATCTTGGCTAATTATGCAAGATTTTGATGATTTCACATGATTTTCGTTTGATCTGTTAAATCTGTGTTTTGAGGAGTGTTTTTGATGTTAAATGATCATTAAATTGATGTGGAAATGAGTCTTGATTGATGCAATCCCGGATAGGTTGGATTTCCTAAGTTTAGCTTGTGTTTTAAGGTAGCTTTTGTGGTGATCTTGGTGATCTGATGTTGTTGGAGGTATAAGGATGTTTATAGGTTGTTTTTAGATGTGTTTTGATGTTAATGGAAGTGAGGTTTTGCTGGTTTGTGGCTGGGCTTTGTTTAGAAGTGTTTCGGATGCATTTTCGGTTGTGTTTGGTGGCCGAAAATGGAGGTTTTGTGAGAGCAGCGAGTTTAGATGCTTTCATTGAAGCAATTAATGCATGATGATGCATTAATCCTCTGCTTTAATGTGTTGAAACAGGGGAGGCATCCTTGGATCCAAGAATTGTTGATCCGGAGGCTTGATTTGGTGCTTTGGCTTGAAGCAAAGTGGAAATCGGTGAGTGGATTTGTGAAAATGGTTTTCGGCTTTGAAACCAAGGTTTTGGGAGCTTAGTTTAAGTCTAAACAACTTTGCTAAGCTCAAGTGTAAGTTTTCGGATTACTCTCTTTAAGTGGTGGCCATGTTTTGGTGCAATGTAAAATGATGATTTTGCATGATTTGTTTACTGTTTTTGAAAGCATGTTTAAGCATGATAATTGCTGATGTTTTAGCATGATTTATGCTGATGATTAAAGCCATGTGTTGAAGGTGACTCTAGGTAAGAGTACCTTGTTTTTAATGCATTGTTAAATGATGATTTAATGCTTTGAAATGCATGATGAAATGGCTTGGTTTAATGCTTTAAAACAGTGGATTATGTGATGTATAAAGTGTGTATTGGCAAGTGATGGTTTGTAAAAGTGAAGGTCACTAAGGTGGTTAAAAGTCCTTGAGTGAGCCTTGTTACCTAAGATCATCAAGGTGTTTAAAAGTCCTTGGATGAATCTTGTTGCGGACACTAAGGTGGTTAAAAGTCCTTAGGTGCTCCTTTCCATGGTGTTTAAAAGTCCATGGGGCCAAGGTGTTTAAAAGTCCTTGGGGCCAAGGTGTTTAAAAGTCCTTGGGGTAATTCAAGCTACGGACACAAAGGTGGTTAAAAGTCCTTGTGTGGTCCTTATTCATGGTGTTTAAAAGTCCATGGCCAAGGTGTTTAAAAGTCCTTGGGGCCAAGGTGTTTAAAAGTCCTTGGGGAAAGTTGTTGAACTTGATTTCATAAATGAAATGTATCACTTGAGCCAATATGACATGTATAGTACATTGAGATGCATGAGATGCATGTTTTAATGTTTATGTTGAAGCATGAGATGCTTGTTTAAAGGAAATGTGGAAGCATGATATTGCTTGATTTAAAGTATACTTTGAGCATGTATAAAGGTTGTTTGTAAGCAAGTTTTATAAATGGTTTTAATTGCATTATTGAATGGTTTTTTTTTAAAGAGCACTCCTCACTAAGCTTTGGCTTACGCTCTCTCGTTTTCTTGAATCAATAATGCAGAGCATTAGAGTACATTGAGGGCAGCAAGAGGAGGCAAGCAAACAAGTTCAAGTAAAGCTCAATGTATGGAAGGTTTTGTTAAACATTTAGCTTTTGTATGTTTTGGCAATGGGGGACCAATGTATATGTTTTGGGAGGTGTTTGAGACTCCCTAAGTATGTTAAGTGTTGTTGTTGTTGCTGGTTTTTGGATTGAACCTTATATGTTTGTTTTGCAAGTTTGATGCTTGAGTGGATAGCTTGTGTAGGAAGCATGACCATTGAATTGGGGCTTTTTGCATGTGAAGTTGGTTCGTTGATTTGTTGGTTTCTATATGTCTTAAAGATGTTTAATTGCATGCTGGTAAAGTTTGGTGATGTTTGGAGCATGTTTGGAAGTCCAATTGCATGATTAGGTATGCTTGTTTGCTGAATTTTGTGCAGGCGTTTCGGAACAGGGGTGTATCGTTTCGGAACGGGTACCTTTCATGAACCCAGGCGTCCGAAACGGTATGCACCGTTTCGAAACGGTTTGGCCTCTATCGAGCCACGTTCCGGAACCCGTTTCGGAACGGCCCGTGTTTCGGAACAGGGTTAGCCTGTTACGGAACGGTCGACCGTTAGGGGGCTGACATGGTAGTTATATGTTTTGATTTGTTTGCGTTTTGGTCCCGAATCTTGTTTGATCAATTGCATGAGCTGTGGATGTCCTTTTGAGCTGAAATTTCACAGAGAAGCATGAAACCTGACTAATTTCAAGATGGTAACTTTAATTTGGGTTAAGTCCCTTAATTTATCAGAAATTACAATTTGGTCCCTAAAGTGGTAATTTGTTCAATTGGGTCCCTGTTTGATCTCTGATGTTTGTGATCTTTTAGTATGTTGTTTGTATGATCACAATTAAGGTTAATGTGCATCTAGATAAGATTAAAAAGAAAAAAAAGGGTCGTTAATCAAGGTTGACTTTCGGGTTGACTTTGGTTTTCCCCGTGTAATCTTCGTAGTTCGGGTCAACCGTCTAGACCGGGCTACGGGGGTTACATTTGGTGGTATCAGAGCTGAGTTCTCGAGTAATTGGGAATGTGTGTATGCATGATTGAAGCATGGTTTGGTTTGTATGCTTGTTGTATGAAAGCATGATCAGTGATTTGAGATGATGATGTGTATGTGATGCATGTTGTGATGATGCATGATGAGGGTACCCATTGCCAAACAAAAGCTAAAGAGATGATGTTGTTTTTGAAAGAAATTGAGCTTGAATACTTGGAATTTGCTTACCTTGCTGGTCCTGACTTGTTTTATTTGTATTGTTATGCATGGTAAAGTATGGCACCACGAAGAGAGTTAAGGAGTAGCGCGAGAGCTACGACCCCGGAGGGGAATGTGAATGATGAGCACACGGGTAGTGCTGTGATACCTCCTCCTCCACCTGGTGGTGGTGGTGCGGAGAGGGAAAGAGCTGGAGCTGAGGCAGCTGGTGCTGGAGCTGCAGGACCTGAAGTTGGTCAGGGGCAGGCGATGCCTGACATGTCTGTGCTGGTACAAGCTATTGCGGGTGCATTTCGAGCAGCAGTAGCTGGAGCTCAAGGAGCTGGGCATCAGGGAGATGCTGGAGCTAGATTACCCTTAGAGCGTTTGCGCAGTCTTGGTGGGACTGAGTTTAGGGGTATGTCAGCGGAGAGGTCAGAAGCATGGTTGGAGAGTACCAAGCGTGTCTTGGGACAGATGAGTTGCACTGATGTGCAAAAGCTGGGATGTGTGGTGTCGCTGCTGCAAGGTGATGCTTATACGTGGTGGACGACCACAATCTCTGGGATGGCTGATGCTGATGTTACTTGGACGTTCTTTCAGCATGCGTTCAAGAGGAGATATCTGGGAGTTAGATATCTGGACGAGAAGAAGCGTGAATTCATGTCTCTGACCCAAGGGAGCATGAGTGTGGCTGAGTATGAGGTACAGTTCGTACGTCTTAGCCAGTATGCACCAGAGCTGATACCTGATGAGCGCGAGAGGTGCGAAAGGTTCCGTTATGGCTTGGTGACGGAAGTTAAGACCTATATGTTGGTTGCGGAGTACAATGATTTCGATGTGTTGGTTAGCCGATCCAAGGACATTGAGATGAATCTGAGTTTGTCTGCTAAAGGTGCTGGAGCTAGTTCTGGGAAGAGAACTGCTGAGTATAGTTCCGGTGGACAGAACAAGAGGGGGCGTGATCAGAGGTTTCAGTCCTCGTCTAAGAGAGGTGGAGGTGCACCTGCTAGGGGTGGCAATGCTAGAGCTGACCCTAGTGCTTGTTGGATTTGTGGTTCCCGTGGTCACTTGAAGCGTGACTGTCCTCGTGCTGGGAGGGAGGTGCAAGCTCCTGTGGTGGCAGCTGGTTATGAGTGTTGGAACTGTGGTTCTGCTGACCATTTGAGGCGTGATTGTCCGAGGATGGCTGGTGGTCAAGAGCGTGCTCCTGTTGTTGTAGCACCGCAGAGAGGTCGTGGGCGCGGCCGTGGTAATTTTCAGAGGCGAGAGGAAGGTGGTCGAGGTGTAGCTCATGTTGTGGCTATTCAACCTGAGGGTGGAGGCCAAGCGAGGGTGTATGCTCAGCGCGAGGGAAGGAATGATGCTGATGTGATTGCAGGTACCTTTACTTTGCAATCCTTGTCATTGCTTTCTTTGATAGATTCTGGATCTACGCATTCATACATTCTTCGTGAGCATGCTGAGTTGCTTGGTTTGCCTGTTGAGTCTTTGGATGTTGGTGTTAGAGTCACTAGTTCTTTTGGTGAAACTGTTGTGACTCGTAAGCTTTATAGAAGGTGTCCTTTGGTTGTTCAAGAGCATGTCTTTCATGTTGATCTTATGGAGTTGCCCTTTTATGGTTTTGATGTGATCCTTGGTATGGATTGGCTTGCTGAGCATCGTGCTGTTGTGGATTGTAAGAATAAGCGGGTTTCGCTTAAGCTTGCGGATGATTATGAAGTGGTGGTAGTTGGTGAGAATGTGAAATTTCTTGCCAATGTTGTTTCTACCTTGGAGGCGAGCAGGATGCTGAGGCAAGGTTGTGAAGCTTTCCTAGCTTTTGTGATGAATCCTAGTTCGAAGGAGCTGAGGGTGCAGGATATCAGGGTTGTGAAGGAGTTTCCTGATGTTTTTCCTGAGGAGTTGCCTGGTTTACCTCCTAATCGAGAGGTGGAGTTTGGTATTGAACTGTATGAGAATACCACTCCTGTGTCCATTACTCCCTATAGAATGGCACCTAAGGAGCTGAAGGAGTTGAAGACGCAGTTGCAAGAGCTGCTTGATCGTGGTTTCATCCGGCCGAGTGTGTCGCCTTGGGGTGCTCATGTCTTGTTTGTGAAGAAGAAAGATGGCACGATGAGGATGTGCATTGATTACCGTCAGCTGAACAAGTTGACTATCAAGAATCGGTATCCTTTGCCGAGGATTGATGATCTCTTTGATCAATTTCGGGGAGCTGCTGTGTTCTATAAGATTGACTTGAGGTCAGGGTATTATCAATTGAAGGTGAAGGATGTGGATGTGCCTAAGACAGCTTTCAGGACAAGATATGGGCATTATGAGTTCCTTGTGATGCCGTTTGGTCTGACAAATGCTCCTGCTGCTTTCATGGACATGATGAATCGTGTTTTTCATGAATACCTGGACAAGTTCGTTGTGGTGTTCATTGATGATATCCTTGTGTACTCGCGTACTGAGGAAGAGCACGAAGAGCATTTGAGGATTGTGTTGCAAGCTTTGTTGGAGAATCAGCTTTATGCTAAGCTGAGCAAGTGTGAGTTCTGGCTTAGAGAGGTGGTTTTTCTTGGGCATGTGGTCTCAGCTGAGGGGATTCGTGTTGATCCTCAGAAGATTGAAGCAGTGATGAATTGGAAAGTTCCTAAGTCTGTTCAGGAGGTTCGTAGTTTCCTTGGTTTGGCAGGATACTACCGAAGGTTTGTGGATGGTTTTTCCAAGATTGCTGCTCCTTTGACGAAGTTGCTGCAGAAAGATGTTAAGTATGAGTGGACAGAAGCGAGACAGCAAGCTTTTGAGAAGCTGAAGATGGCTTTGACGCAGGCTCCTATCTTGATTCAGCCTGAATCAGGGAAAGAGTTTGTAGTCTACAGTGATGCATCCTATGTAGGTTTGGGGTGTGTGCTGATGCAAGAGGGTAAGGTTGTGGCTTATGCGTCGCGGCAGTTGAAGGTGCATGAGCGCAATTATCCTACGCATGATATTGAGCTGGCTGCAGTGGTTTTTGCTCTGAAGATCTGGAGGCATTATCTGTATGGTGAGAAGTGTACTGTGTACACGGATCACAAGAGTTTGAGGTATCTGATGTCTCAGAAGGAGTTGAATCTCAGGCAGCGACGTTGGTTGGAGTTGCTCAAGGATTATGATCTGACGATAGAGTATCATCCTGGAAAGGCCAATGTTGTTGCGGATGCCTTGAGTAGAAAGGTAGCTGTTGAGTTGAGAGCTATGTTTGCTAGCTTGAGCATATCGCAGGATGGTGGTCTTGTTGCTGAGTTGCAAGTGAAACCGTCGTTGGTTCAGTTGATCAAGGATAAGCAGTTGTTGGATGATTCCTTGGTGTCTCATGTTCAGGATATCGCGGAGGGTAGACCTTCAGATTTATGTTTTAATGAGGATGGAGTGTTGTGTTTTGGTAGTCGGATAGTAGTGCCTGCAGATGCTGAGTTGAGGCGTGCTATTCTGGCTGAAGGTCATAGCAGTCCTTTTGCTATGCATCCTGGTAGTACAAAGATGTATCGCGATCTTCGTGATGAGTACTATTGGGTAGGTCTGAAGAAGGATGTGGCAGAGTTCGTGAGCAAGTGTTTGGTGTGTCAGCGAGTCAAGGCTGAACATCAGGTTCCTTCTGGTTTGTTGCAACCGCTGAAAATCCCTGAGTGGAAGTGGGAGAGGGTTACCATGGATTTTGTATCTGGTTTACCTTTGTCTCCGTCGAAGAAGAATTCTGTTTGGGTGATTGTGGATCGCCTGACGAAGTGTGCGCATTTCTTGCCTGTGCATACTACGTTCTCTTTGGATAAGCTGGCAGAGCTATACATTGCTGAGGTTGTGAGGTTGCATGGTGTGCCTAAGTCGATCGTGTCGGATAGGGATCCGAGGTTCACATCGCATTTTTGGCAGTGTTTGCATCAAGCTTTGGGTACAAGGTTGCATTTCAGTACATCCTATCATCCTCAGTCGGATGGCCAGTCTGAGCGAGTTATTCAGATTTTGGAGGATATGTTGAGATGCTGTGTGATAGAGTTCCAAGGTTCTTGGGAGAAGCATCTGCCTTTGGTTGAGTTCGCTTATAACAACAGTTATCAGGCGAGTATACAGATGGCACCTTATGAGGCTCTGTATGGGAGGAAGTGTAGGACTCCTCTGTGTTGGGCTGAAACTGGTCAAAAGTTGGTTTCGATGCCTGCTTTGTTGAAAGGGACTACCGAGAAGGTGAAGCTCATTTGTGAGCGGTTGAAGGCTGCTTCTGATCGGCAGAAGTCTTACGCGGATTTGAAGCGTAAGGAGATAGAGTTTGCGGTGGGTGATCGCGTGTTCTTGAAGGTTTCGCCTTGGAAGAAGGTGATGAGGTTTGGTCGGAAGGGTAAGCTGAGCCCTAGATACATTGGACCGTATGAGGTTGTTGAGCGTGTGGGTCCTGTTGCGTATCGGTTGAGGTTACCTCAGGAGCTGGAGAAGATTCATGATGTGTTCCATGTTTCTATGCTCCGGAAGTATAGATCTGATCCTTCGCATGTGTTGCCTGTGGAGGAAGTGGAATTGAACCCGGATTTGACCTATGATGAGGAACCGGTGAAGGTTCTGGATTCAGATAACAAGGTTCTTCGTGGCAAGACCATTGAGTTGGTGAAGGTGCTGTGGAAGCATCGCGGTGTTGAGGAAGCCACGTGGGAGCGGAAGGATGATATGCTGAAGCAGTTTCCTTATCTCTTTCCTTCAGGTAAATTTCGAGGACGAAATTTCTTAAGGGGGGGAGAGTTGTAACGCCTCGGTTTTGGGCTTGGAAGTCTTGGACGTTGACCGGTTGGTCAAAGTGATGTTCGAATCGTAAGAGGTTAAATTAGGAAAGCCTAGTTCGGGTTGCATTAAAAATATGGAAAAATGTTCTAAAATCCTCTTTTAATATAATTAAGTGAACTGTGAAATCAATTTTGGAAAATGAGTTTTGGAAGGGTGACATTTTGGCTAGTGACCAAAATGTAATTTTTGAAAGTTTGGTGGCTATTTTATAAAGGGTTGAAACTTTGAATCTTTAAGGAGCTATTTACCCAAAGGGAGTTTCTCCAGATTTTTCTAAGATATTTTAACACATAATTCTGATTTTTAAAGAAATCAAAAAGGAGGGAAACTCATTTTGGTATTTTCTCATCTAACTTCCAATTTTCTTTCTCTCTTTTTTCTCTCAACCCAAACACTTAATTTCCAGAGATCTCATTCTGATTTTCTCACTTAAAATCCTCCTTTCAACTCTCAATTGATTGCAAATCATTGTATCTTCAAATCCTCTTCAATTGCTTCAAGTTTCATCAAGCTTTTCTATTCCAAAAAGAGGAGAAACTCAAGTTTGGAGGTAAGAACGTCCTTCTCATCTGAACTTCAAGTTCTTTAATGAAATTCCTAAAGTTTTCAATCCTAATTTGATAATTGATTAAAGGTCTTAAGGTTGATTTATGGATCTTGGCTAATTATGTAAGATTTTGATGATTTCACATGATTTTCGTTTGATCTGTTAAATCTGTGTTTTGAGGAGTGTTTTTGATGTTAAATGATCATTAAATTGATGTGGAAATGAGTCTTGATTGATGCAATCCCGGATAGGTTGGATTTCCTAAGTTTAGCTTGTGTTTTAAGGTAGCTTTTGTGGTGATCTTGGTGATCTGATGTTGTTGGAGGTATAAGGATGTTTATAGGTTGTTTTTAGATGTGTTTTGATGTTAATGGAAGTGAGGTTTTGCTGGTTTGTGGCTGGGCTTTGTTTAGAAGTGTTTCGGATGCATTTTCGGTTGTGTTTGGTGGCCGAAAATGGAGGTTTTGTGAGAGCAACGAGTTTAGATGCTTTCATTGAAGCAATTAATGCATGATGATGCATTAATCCTCTGCTTTAATGTGTTGAAACAGGGGAGGCATCCTTGGATCCAAGAATTGTTGATCCGGAGGCTTGATTTGGTGCTTTGGCTTGAAGCAAAGTGGAAATCGGTGAGTGGATTTGTGAAAATGGTTTTCGGCTTTGAAACCAAGGTTTTGGGAGCTTAGTTTAAGTCTAAACAACTTTGCTAAGCTCAAGTGTAAGTTTTCGGATTACTCTCTTTAAGTGGTGGCCATGTTTTGGTGCAATGTAAAATGATGATTTTGCATGATTTGTTTACTGTTTTTGAAAGCATGTTTAAGCATGATAATTGCTGATGTTTTAGCATGATTTATGCTGATGATTAAAGCCATGTGTTGAAGGTGACTCTAGGTAAGAGTACCTTGTTTTTAATGCATTGTTAAATGATGATTTAATGCTTTGAAATGCATGATGAAATGGCTTGGTTTAATGCTTTAAAACAGTGGATTATGTGATGTATAAAGTGTGTATTGGCAAGTGATGGTTTGTAAAAGTGAAGGTCACTAAGGTGGTTAAAAGTCCTTGAGTGAGCCTTGTTACCTAAGATCATCAAGGTGTTTAAAAGTCCTTGGATGAATCTTGTTGCGGACACTAAGGTGGTTAAAAGTCCTTAGGTGCTCCTTTCCATGGTGTTTAAAAGTCCATGGGGCCAAGGTGTTTAAAAGTCCTTGGGGCCAAGGTGTTTAAAAGTCCTTGGGGTAATTCAAGCTACGGACACAAAGGTGGTTAAAAGTCCTTGTGTGGTCCTTATTCATGGTGTTTAAAAGTCCATGGCCAAGGTGTTTAAAAGTCCTTGGGGCCAAGGTGTTTAAAAGTCCTTGGGGAAAGTTGTTGAACTTGATTTCATAAATGAAATGTATCACTTGAGCCAATATGACATGTATAGTACATTGAGATGCATGAGATGCATGTTTTAATGTTTATGTTGAAGCATGAGATGCTTGTTTAAAGGAAATGTGGAAGCATGATATTGCTTGATTTAAAGTATACTTTGAGCATGTATAAAGGTTGTTTGTAAGCAAGTTTTATAAATGGTTTTAATTGCATTATTGAATGGTTTTTTTTTAAAGAGCACTCCTCACTAAGCTTTGGCTTACGCTCTCTCGTTTTCTTGAATCAATAATGCAGAGCATTAGAGTACATTGAGGGCAGCAAGAGGAGGCAAGCAAACAAGTTCAAGTAAAGCTCAATGTATGGAAGGTTTTGTTAAACATTTAGCTTTTGTATGTTTTGGCAATGGGGGACCAATGTATATGTTTTGGGAGGTGTTTGAGACTCCCTAAGTATGTTAAGTGTTGTTGTTGTTGCTGGTTTTTGGATTGAACCTTATATGTTTGTTTTGCAAGTTTGATGCTTGAGTGGATAGCTTGTGTAGGAAGCATGACCATTGAATTGGGGCTTTTTGCATGTGAAGTTGGTTCGTTGATTTGTTGGTTTCTATATGTCTTAAAGATGTTTAATTGCATGCTGGTAAAGTTTGGTGATGTTTGGAGCATGTTTGGAAGTCCAATTGCATGATTAGGTATGCTTGTTTGCTGAATTTTGTGCAGGCGTTTCGGAACAGGGGTGTATCGTTTCGGAACGGGTACCTTTCATGAACCCAGGCGTCCGAAACGGTATGCACCGTTTCGAAACGGTTTGGCCTCTATCGAGCCACGTTCCGGAACCCGTTTCGGAACGGCCCGTGTTTCGGAACAGGGTTAGCCTGTTACGGAACGGTCGACCGTTAGGGGGCTGACATGGTAGTTATATGTTTTGATTTGTTTGCGTTTTGGTCCCGAATCTTGTTTGATCAATTGCATGAGCTGTGGATGTCCTTTTGAGCTGAAATTTCACAGAGAAGCATGAAACCTGACTAATTTCAAGATGGTAACTTTAATTTGGGTTAAGTCCCTTAATTTATCAGAAATTACAATTTGGTCCCTAAAGTGGTAATTTGTTCAATTAGGTCCCTGTTTGATCTCTGATGTTTGTGATCTTTTAGTATGTTGTTTGTATGATCACAATTAAGGTTAATGTGCATCTAGATAAGATTAAAAAGAAAAAAAAGGGTCGTTAATCAAGGTTGACTTTCGGGTTGACTTTGGTTTTCCCCGTGTAATCTTCGTAGTTCGGGTCAACCGTCTAGACCGGGCTACGGGGGTTACAGTTGAACCATTATAAATCATCTTGTCTTTATTCATTTTAGCTTCCACACCTCTATCACCCAAAATTCCACTTCTCCACCACTTGGCGAGCAAAAACGGTTGAAGGAATCAAGCACCGAAAAACCCAATAATTGGTATCAGAGCTTGGCTCAATTGAAGATGATTAACATCCTATTGAGAAGATCCTGCAAGCTTGATCATCATTTCACTCAACATGTTCAATGGCGCAATCCATCGACAAATCGCCCTTCTTCGAGGGAACACACTATGCCCATTGAAAGACAAGGATGAAGTTCTTCATAAAGTCAAAGGACTACAAACTTTGGGATATAGTAGAAGATGGTCCGTTTGTGCCTCAACAAAGCAAGGCGGATTGGAGTGCCGACGATTGCAAGAAGATGAAGTTAAATTGCAAAGCCTTGCACATCCTATTTTGTGCATTTGGCCCCAACATCTATGAGAAGATGTCTTCTTGTGAGAGTGCCAAGGAAGTTTGGGACAAGCTCGAGGTTACATACGAGGGGACAAATGAAGTAAAGGAGACCAAGATTGGCCTCCTCAACCTAGAGTATGAAAATTTCAAAATGGATCCGGAAGAGGACATTGAGAAGATGTTCCACCGATTCTCCACCATCACTAATGGACTCAAGGGTTTTGGATAAGTCATTCCGGAGGAAAAGCTTGTCCGAAAGCTTATCTATTCTCTTCCCGAGTCATAGGACTCAAAGAGGACCGCCATCATCGAAGCAAAAAAATTGACGACCTTGAAGCTTAATGAACTAATGGGATCATTTCTCACTCACCAAATTATGAAGAAAGAAAAAGAAGAGGAGAAGAAGAAGGAAGAGATGAGAAAGATAAGGAAGAAGAAGATCATGGAGCTAGGCATCAACGCAAGTGTCGTCTCTCTCAAATCCTCCACATGCCATCATGTAGGTTCAAGTGAAGAGAAGGATGATGAAGAAGAGATAGTTCATCTCTTCAAGAAGTGTTCCCCTTAGATGAAGAAATCCTTGAAAGAGCTTGAACGAGAATCCATGAAGAAGAAGAGGGCAAGCACTTTAAGCCATAAGAAGAAGGCATATGTTGCTACTTGGAGTGATGAGGACTCCACCGACGATGAACAAGCTAACCTTTGCCTTATGGCCATCGAAGAAGATTCAAGGGTAACTTCTAATTCATCTACTTCATGTTCATATTCTTTTGATGAATTACAAGATGCCTAAGATGATTTGGTTTTAGAGTTTAAAAATCACATTTTGAAAAACAATAAAATGATTTCAAAGTTAAAAATTCAAAATGATTTGATTTCTAAAACCAAACTTGAACTTGAAGCAAAACTCGAAGAGTTTGAACAAAAATGTTTTGATTTTCAAAATTTGCTTCATAAAGTTCAAGAAGAAAAAGATTTGATTTCCAAAGAGCTTGAAAAGAAAAATAATTTTGGAAAATCAAACTTTTATGTAAGACAATCTAGTGCCCCTAGATTTGTAAATGGTAAATGTTTTAGAAGTATTTGGGTCCCAAAAGGACTAAGTACTTCAACTAAAAATGATGAAATTGAAAAATAGATTCTTAAGGGGAGTAAGTTTTGTGCTACTAACGTCTATGGATCCAAAGCAATTTGGATAGCAAAAATTACTTGATTGTCTTTTGCTAGGTGTGATGGAGATTGATCAACAAGTCAAACATTGAGGGGGAGCTCCATGCACACAAAGAAAGACACTTGAAGAAGGAAGGCTTCACATCCTACCTTGTGTTCAAGTGTGGTAAAAATCTAGTTGCTTTATTTTGTTTAATTTGATTTATTTATTTTTCAACTAGATTATGACATATGTTGGACTAACATTGTGATGATGCTTTGAGTAAGGAGGAGCTATTTAAAACCAAAATTCTAAATTTGTGTCAACTTTTCAAAGCTCGTAAGTTATTTTGAACTTAATGTCTTTTAAATTCTTTTTGATATAACAAAAAGGGGGAGAGTTTGGTTTGAAAAATTGCATTTTCAAACGAATAAGGGGGAACTTTACTTTACTTTAAAATTTTCATCTCTTATTCACATTTTTAAACTTAAAGGGGGAGAATTCCAAACAATTTTTCAAGTTGGTTTTATTATATCAAAAAGGAGGAGATTGTAGAACTAATGTTTTGATATAATAATTGAAAAATGTTTTGGACAAAGTTAAAAAGAATTCAAAACAATTTCTAAAGTCCAAACAACTTGAAACTATGTTTATGGGATATTTTAAAAGGGTTTTAAGCGTTTTCAAAGCCAAATTAACCAAAACCATCCAGGTATTTCGAAACACCCCTAGGTGTTTCGATACGGGTCTTTATAGTGGAAAAACGTTTCGAAACGGGTTTCGAAACTGGCTTTAATCTGGGTGAGATTTTTGCATAGTGTTTCGATATGGTCTTACCCGTTTCGATACGCCTATGTGGAATTGACCTCAACGGTCATAAACCCCCAACGGCTATTTCCCAACTACCTTTTAAATACAGGGCGTTTCGATACGGTGGAAAACGTTTTGATACGGGCGTTTCGATACGGCCAAGGGCGTTCGATACGGGTGCTGTAATGGTTCTTTCTATTTCAAGAGTGTTTCGAAACGAGGTCGAGCATTTTGAAACGGGGAGCTGCAAAACTACATTTATGGTGGGAAATGAAGTCTCCAATGGCTCTAATTCAACCCCAACGACTAGCAACGGCTACAAACTCAAAGAGGAGTATAAAAGGAACCTCCAAGCATCTAGTAATGGTTAATGCTTCAATTGTAATACAACATATGATCAAAATGTGTCTTAGTGCTTAAGTGTCAATTCTTTGTATAGACAAACACTAGTGAGCCAAAATTGTTAGATTTGCTCAAGTGTTTTAGGATTGGGTGAGAGCTTAATTGTGCAAACAAATACCTATTAGAGAGATTTGAGTTTGCTTATCTTTATCTCTTTGTAAAGAGGGTTTGATCTAGGCTTTGGGTAGAAAGCTTGATCGTTTTTTAAGGGTTTCCTCCTAAGCCTAGAAAAGGGGACGAATCAATAGTGGATTGATTGGAAATCCTTAGTGGGAAGCTAAGGTAGTGGATGTAGACCTTGGTTAGAAGGTTGAACCACTATAAATCATCTTGTCTTTATTCATTTTAGCTTCCACACCTCTATCACCCAAAATTCCACTTCTCCACCACTTGGCGAGCAAAAACGGTTGAAGGAATCGAGCACCGCAAAAACCCAACATTATTATTATTATTATTTGTACAGTGGTTCGATTATCTTATCTAATATAGTTATTTTAAAACCCAAAAGAAAGTCCATTGTTTATAAAATAAAACCCATTACAGAAAATAATGATCCATTTAAAATTACATGCCCATTGTTTTACAAAAGCCCATTCGGCCTGATTTAACCAAACCCTAACGCCCTCTCTTTGTTTATGCACAACTAGCAATGGACTGTTGGATCAAGATTTGATCCAACGGCGTAAATCACACCCAGCTAGAGAAGATCAGGAGCTGCACTTCCCAACCGTTAGATCAGGACACAATCTAACGACCCAGATTGCTTCGGAGCACATCACGTGGATCACCAGTCGCGCGTGGCAGTCACGCACCCATCTTTCCAGCTTCCGACTAGTGTTTCATCTTCTCCAGTAAACTCTTCACCCTCTCGAATGATGGTCGTGCCATTCCCACCGACATCGTTTTTACCATTTGTAGTCGTCGAGAACATGCAAAAGAGAGATAAAGGGGATTAGATCCCTAAACGGAAACTAAGCAAATCGAATCAAAAAGGGAGTTAATCCCCAAATTGAAGCCCTAAATGCAAATCATGACCAAATCAGAGGCAAAGTCAACAAAAATAGGAAGGATTAAATCCCTAAATTGACGCAATTGCAATAATCAAACACAATCTGAATCAAGTCAGAGACGATTCAGGGGAGAAAATTTGGTATTTGAGCTTGAAAACCAAGAAAAATTGTAACTATAAATACCATGTAATTCTTATAAATAGGGATAGACCGAAATTATACTAAAAAGGCACTTGGATTGTAAAGGACATCAAGCAATTTGTATTCAGAATTTCTAGAGAAATAGAAGTAAGCTTTCTTGGTAATTTTCTCTTTATTTCGTATATGCATGTTAAATCATAAAATGGACGAATAAATTGAACCTTTGTGAAACTTGTAAAATCCAATTTTGAAAATAATTTTTGAAATTGATAAGGTACCAATTTTTGGGCGTTGTGGGGGTGCTAACCCTTCCCTACGTGTAACCAATCCCCGAACATGTTTTCTAGTTTTCGTAGACCAAAAATGTTATTTTAATAAATAAAACGTTTTATTAAAATAACCTCATTTTAAAAGTGATCCAATCACTTTTTTAAAAAAAGATTAGTGGCGACTATTTTTTTAATTTTCAAAATGTCGGGCTCGAAAGGATCGCGACAGGGACCACAAACCTCAAATTTGATCAACATCACTCTCCCCTCCCCAAAACCTCACTATTTCCCCCTCCCAAACCCCCATCTCTCTACCTTTACCTTCCCAAAATCTCAAACAAAAACCTTATCATCTTACTCTCACACAAAGTGTCAAAACCAATTTTAAACCGATGAAATAGCTTGGACGAATAATTTTGAAATTAGGGTTTTTCTTTGGTAGACCAGACACCATAAAACAACCATAGATTTTGAAATTTGGGGTTTGGAAGTCGATTATGTGTGGGGAAGGATTTTGATTAGCACTCCCACAAACGCCCGATATCGGTACCTTTAATTTTGTACAGCATTTTGGCATTTTGGAATAACAATTTGAACTTAATTTAATCATTATTTATTAACTGGGTTCATGTTCGAAATAGAAATATTCCTTTTATAAGAAAATATATTTTTTCTTTGAATATATTTTAAGTGCTAACCTAAAAAGGCTCTAATTTAATTAATGAGTTATTTACTCTATGAATATTGAATATTTTATTTAAGAGTTCATGTTGAATAACATCCTATTACTTTAGGACACCATTCAAATTTAAACTCCAAAATTTCTTAATCAATACTCATTGATTTTCTATAATTATCTACCTTATTTGAATTATTAAAGCCTACAAGAACCTAAAACGAAGGCTCTACATACTAATTACATTAAACTATGTGTTCTAGTCAAACAATTAATACTTCATGTCTAAATTAAAGCATGCATCAATTAATAAGTATTTAATTGAATTTAAATTAACAATTAAAAATAGGGCTAAATTGCACAAATTAAAACTTTAATTATGATTTTATTTAAAAATGACTGAATTGAATACAAATAGAATTCAGGGTCAAAATCATAAGGGCCGGAATACTAGGGCGCGGGTCGTATACCCGACCCGCATATGGATGCACGATCTTTTTGAATCGGGACCAAAACGTCGCGTTTTGTCCCAGGTATATAAGGCACATTTCAGGCAAAATTTCTCTTTTTTCTTATTCTTTTAAAAGTCCTCTCTCTCTACCCGAACTCTCTATTCTCTCTCTTCTAAACCTCTCATTTCCTAGAATTTTCTCCAAAACCAATAAAAACAACCATTTTTGGATGGTGTCCATCCTTGTTCATCACGAACAGGATGAACACCAAGAACACGACCCAACTCTGCCACTGCCTCCGCTGTGTTGATCCATTCCAGCCACATCCTGACCACACTCCACTGTTCGCCGGTCACTGGGAGTCGACTCCCGACCGACGCAAGGCGATTTTCATCGCACTGAAACCTTATATCCTCCAAAATTTCCCAATTTTTAACTAAAACCCCTAGATCTACCTGATCCGATAGGATCTCCCACTTCACTCGGCCTAAAATCTACTCTCCCAGCCCGTTTTCAACTCATTCTTAATCCTAACCACTCTAGTCAACAAAGAGATAAGCACCGACCACCTTTTGATTTACATTTACTCTCTGTTTTTCCTTTATTTTGCTTAAATCTAATGTTTTTTTTTGTTTCTCTTGCATGAAATGAAAAGATCGAAGGAAAATATATCTTCTGGAAACAGTTTTGTAGCTCTGATCATCTTCTCCGGTGTCGCTTCTCCTTCCCGACGATGGTTTAGTTTTCAGGAAATCTCTATGTTCCTTTAATTCTAAAATAATGGATGCAATTATTGTCTCATTATTAATTAATGATTTCTCTCTCTTCCATTATATAGGATAAGTGGAGCCTGACGTCATGGATGATGTCACATAGGTGACGTAACCACCAGGTGTCAACATCTAAGAGGGGAGAAAGTACAATTTGTGCCATCTCCTTCAGACCAATTTAGGGCCGCCACGTGACTTTTTTGGGCAGGAAAACTCATTTTGGATCATATTTGTGCTTGTTCAGCTGGTTTTATCCGAAATTTTTTGTAAATGAACTGTAAAAAAAATTTGGGCCTTGTATTATATAATTTGGGCTCTTCAAATATAATATGGACATTTAAACTAATATTTGTGGGACATTTGAATTGTTATTTATTTATTTTTACTTGTAAGAGAAAATATTATACATATATAGGCCCGAGTAAAATTCAGGTATTACACAAAGCAATCGTTCATGCACTGCAAACCCAAATTTCATACAATAAAAACCTAAATTTCATCTTGGCAAAATAAAAATTCTAGAGTTGAAACAACACAAACAACAAATAAGGAAACAATAAAACAATTAAAACCACAAAGGTTTGAGTATGACTTTTGCAAGCAATTGAAAAAGAAAAATGTTGGGGATAGGGAAATTAAAGTTGAGGGGAATAGTGTTGGAATTGAGGAAACACTATTCAGTCACTATTTGGCACTATTCACGCTATGGTTCATGCATAAGTATTGTTCGTGAATAATACCAGTTTCGAAACCATCCTTTCTGATTTTGAAACTGAGCTGACATAAACTCGATTTCAAGCCTATAATGACTATATTTTGAAAGGATTTCGATACCTATACCATAGTTTCGAAACCACTGATTGCAGGGGGCCTAAAAAGTCATGAAAGTTCATCTCCAAACGGCTATAATGCATCCCCAATGGCTAGACACTTATTCCACACTATAAAAATACCCCAAAGACAATTGAGGAAGGTTACTACACATATCCAAGCTTAAAGATCAAACGAAAAAGTCTTCGATTCTTTATTTCTTTATTTCTCTTGTAATTGTTTGTAGACTGCTTCATTGTATATCTTTTTATTTCATTCTTTGTGAGCTTAATTAACAATTGTAAACACCCACCGAGAGATGTATTTTTTGTTTACAGAAATAAAACATTGTAAAAGAGAATGGTTCTAGTTTAGCCTTAGAAAAACTAGAGATGTTCTACCTTAGCTTTCGTAAAAGACAGAGTTGTAAGGTTACACCTTGTCCATAAAAGTAAACAATTCAAGTTAATGAATTGGAAAATTGTAGAACTAATGTTTTGATATAATAATTGAAAAATGATTTGGACTGATTTAAAAAATATTTAAAACATTTACAAAGTCCAAACAACTTGAAATAATGATTATGGAATTTTTTAAAGGGTTTTTCATGATTTTCAAAGCCAATCTAAACAAAATTGTCCAGGTGTTTCGAAACACCTTAGGGTGTTTCGAAACAGGTGCCTCCAGTAGCCAAAACGTTTCGAAACATGTTTCGAAACGGGCTCTCTATGGACAGGATTTTTGCCCAGCGTTTTGAAACGGGCTAGGCCGTTTCGATACGCCCACATGGAACTGACCACAACGGTCATAAACCCCAACGGCTCTTTCCCAACTAACTTTTAAATGCAGGTCATTTCGATACGGGCTAAGGGCGTTTCGATACGCGTTCCGAAACGGCAACGGGGTGTTCCGAAACGGGTACCCTGACAGACTGCAACGGCTCTTTCTACATTAAGAGTGTTTTGAAACGGCTTCGAGCGTTTCGAAACGGGGAGCTGCAGAACTGCATTTATGGAGGGAATTAAAGGCTCCAACGACTCTATTTCAACCCCAACGGTCCTAAACGGCTATAAACTCAATTGGGAGTATAAAAGGGACCTCCAAGCATCAAGAGAAGACTAATGCTCTGTAACGCCCCGGTTTTGGGCTCAGAAGTTTTGGGTGTTGACCGGTTCGGTCAAAGTGCTGATCGAATATATAAGAGTGAATTTAGGAAAGCCTAGTTCGGGTTGCATTAAAAATATGGAAAAATGTTCTAAAATCATCTTTTAATATGTATAAGTGAACTGTGAAATCAATTTTGGAAAATGAGGTTCGGAAGGTTGACATTTTGGCTAGTGACCAAAATGTAATTTTTGAAAGTTGCGGGACAGTTTTATAAAGGATTGAAACTTTGAATCTTTAAGGAGCTATTATTCCAAAAAGGATTTCTCCAGATTTTTCTAAGATATTTTAAGTCTAAAATCTGATTTTAAAGATTTAGAAAAGGAGGGAAAATCATTTTAACCACTTTCCAACTAATTTTCCATTTTCTCTCAAATTCTCTTTTCTCTCATTTTCTCTCTACCCAAACAAAATTCTCCAGATTTCTTTCTCTGATTTTGACATCTAAATCTCTCATTTCAATTCTCAATTGATTCCTAATCATCTCATCATCAAAACCTCTCAATTTACAAGTTGGTTCATCAAGCTTTTTGGCTCTAAAATGGAGAAATTCAAGTTTGGAGGTAAGAACGTCCTTCTCCTCTAAACTATCAGTTCTTTACTGAAATTCCTAAGTTCTCAATCCTTGATTTATGTTTTATTAAAGGCTTTTCAATTGAGATCTTGATTTTTGGCTAAAATGCAAGATTTGGCGATTTTGGTGAAAATTTCGTGTGATCTGTTTAAGCAGGGTTTTGAGATGTTAAAATGATGTTAAATGAATGCTAAATTGATTAGAAGTTGAGGTTTAATCAATGCAATCCCGGATAGGTTGAATTTCCTAAGTTTGGCTTGAGTTTTTGGTTGTTTTTGGAGTGTTTTTGGTGATCTGTTATACCTGGAGGTATAAGGATGTGGTTGTGATCATTTTTGCATGTTATTTGATGTATAAAAATGGTTAGAAGTGATGGATCTTGGCTGGGTTAAGTTTTGGAAGTGTTTGGAGATGATTTCGGTTGTGTTTGATAGCCAAATTGTTAGATTTGTGATGAGCAGCGAGTTGTGTTGTTGTTGCTGGTGTTTTAATGCATAAGGATGCATTAATGTTCTGTTTTTGTGTGCTTGAAACAGGGGAGGTTGATCCTTGAGCCTTGGAGGAGTTTTCGGAAGGTTTCGGGAGCTTGGAAAGCTTGTTGGCTAGCTTTGTTTGGTTATCGGTGAGTGAAGTTGGGATTTCAGCTTTTGAAACAAGGTTTGAAGGTTTTTGGGAGCTTAGTTTAAGTCTAAACAACTTTGCTAAGCTCAAGAGTAAGTGAAGGGGTTTTTTGCTTTTGAATTGTGTGTGATTTGGTTTTAAAATCAAATGTGGTTGATGATTGATATGCATATGTTTATGCATGGTTTAATTCTGTTTTGTAAGCATGTTTTAGCATGGTTTAATGCTGGTTTTGAAAGTCATTTGAAAAGGATGCTCAAGGTAAGAGATTCTTGGTTTAATACATTGAAAATGTGGTTTTGATGCATAGTGATGCATGTGGTTCATTGGCTTTGTATGATGCTTAAACAGTGAATTGATGATGATTAATGATGATAATTGTTACCTTTTGCATATTGTTTATGCATGTGAATCATTGAGCTAATGATGTGATGGCTTTGCATTATGTGTATGTATGTGAATCATTGAGCTAATGATGTGATGGCATTGCATTATGTTTATGCATGTGGAACATTGGATATTATGGTGAGATGGTTATATTGGCAAGTGTTGTAAGTGGTTCTTGGTTCGTTGATCGGATATAATTAGCCGGCTATAGGATTGGGTGCACCGTGAATTAAGTCGCCTTGATGGTGGAGTGGTCAAGTGTGGACCGGGTAAACTCCCCTCAAGTATTCCTAACGAGATGAGGTCAGTGGAGGGTGTGCCCACGGGAGGACCTCGGTTGCTTAAGGTCTGTGGAGGTTGTTGCCCACGGGAAGACCTTGGTTGAGTAAAGGTTATAAGGTGGTTAAAAGTCCTTATGTGAGAACCTTGTACTTGTTGAGATCACAATGGCAATGGTTAAGTCCATGTGTGGATCTTGTGTGTGATGTCCCGGATCTCGTTAGATGATGTCTACAACTACCAATCGGTTATGCAAAGGTTGTATGGTGGTTGAAAGTCCATACGGGAAGACCTTGTGCATGTCAAGGGTGTATGGCGGTTGAAAGTCCATACATGGTAACCTTGAGGAAAGGCTAAGGTTGTATGGTGTTTAAAAGTCCATACATGGGAACCTTAGGAGGTTGAGGTCAGTGGAGGTTGTTGCCCACGGGAAGACCTTGGATTGGGTAGTGTGTAGGAAGCGTTGGGACACGCTTGGAATCCGCGTATCCGATCGGGTTGAAAAGTTAGAAAGTGAATATGGTCGATCTCTTGGAAGCCAATATAATGTTCTTGATCATGTGAAGCATGGGATTGCTTGAAATGATGCATAGTTTCATGTGAAGCATGGGATTGCTTGAAATGATGCATAGTTGCATGTGAAGCATGGGATTGCTTGAAATGATGCATGGTTGCATGTGAAGCATGAGATGCTTGAATTGTTGCATGTTTGCATGAGAAGCATGAGATGCTTGGTAAGATGCATTGTTGCATGAGATGTGTATGATGCTAGTGAAAGCATGTTACTTGTATGTTGAACAAGTGTTGGTTATCATTTGATAAATGATGCATGTGAGCATGAATTACCTATGATGCATTGGAGTCATGTATGACTTGTTGTTAAAGGCATGTGATGATGATGTTATGGTTTATGTGGCCTTGTTTAAATGCATGAAATGGTTTGATTGAACTATGGTTTAAATGGTTTCTTGCTTGATGTGGTTTCCAAGTTAAAGAAAGGTATGTTGTGGGAAGGATGTGTTTTCCATGGTTTTGTTTAAGCTTGGCATATGGTGTTTATGCATGATTTGAGATTGATGTTGAAAAGAGTTTTCGAACATGGTTTTGGAAAGCAAATCGGGTTGGTTTTAATGTGTTTTAAAGACCCGCTGCATTGATGGTGTTTTGGTTTTGAGCATTCCTCACTAAGCATTATGTGCTTACGCTCCTTTTTGTCCATCAATGCAGAATCTTGAAGTTTGGACAGCAAGGAGCAAGGGATTCAAGGTGGACTCCAATGGAGATGTATGTCTCGGTGAATAGCTATAGTTAATAAGGGCAATGGGGTAGAATCTCTCGGGTTTTTGTGTATGTGATCGTATATGTTGATCATGAAGGTTTAAATGCTGTTGTTAATGTTGTTGAAACATGAATTGGGTTAAATGTGATTGAATTGGAAGGTTTGTGCTTAAATGGATAGCTTGAGTAGGAAGCATGCTTTTGAATTTGGGGCTTCCCATATGTGTTGGTTATATGTTGAACTGTTGATGTAAGTATGTCTCTTTTATGTTGAATTGCATGTTGGCAAAGTTTGGTGGCTCTTGGAGCATGTTTGAATGATCAATTGTGTGTTTGAATGAGCAAAATGCAACATTCTGGGCTAGGCGTTTCGGAACAGGTAACACCGTTTCGGAACGGGTGCCCTGCATGAACCCAGGCGTCCGAAAAGGGTGCCACCGTTCTGAAACGAAAGGCATTCTGCCAGACCTCCGTTGCGGAACGTGTTGCGGAACGGCCCGTGTTTCGGAACGGGCTTGGCCTGTTTCGGAACGGGTGACCGTTGGGGGCTGACATGGGCGGTTAAATGTTTCAAAATGTTTGCATTTTGGTCCTGAATCTTGTTTGTGCAATTGTATGAGTTCGGGATGTCCGTTTGAGCTGAAATTTGGCAGAGAAGCATGAAACCTGATTAATTTTAAGTTGGTAACTTAAAATCTGGTTAAGTCCTTTAAGTTTTCAGAAATTACAGTTTGGTCCCTAAAATTGTAATTTGTTCAATTGGGGTCCCTGTTTGATCTCTGATGTTTGTGATCTTTGAGCATGGTGTTTGCGTGATCACACATAGGGTTAATGTGCATCTAGACAAGATTTAAAAGAAAAAAAAAGGGTCGTTAATCAAGGTTGACTTTCGGGTTGACTTTGATTTTCCCCGTGTAATCTTCGTAGTTCGAGTCAACCGTCCAGACCGGGCTACGGGGGTTACATTTGGTGGTATCAGAGCTGAGTTGCGAAGGTTGGGGAAAACAGTAAGTTGTTGTGATATGTGTGCTTGATGTTTATCTTGTTGTATGGTTGAAAGCTGGTTGAAGCATGTGTTTCTGAGTATGCTGTTGATGTTTTGAGCATGTTGCTGATGTATGCAAGCATGATTTGTGGTTATAAATCTTGGTTGAGTTCATGTGGATATGTGTTGATGCTATGAGCTGATGTTATGCATGGTGAATGTGTTTTGAGCATGTTATGTTGCTAATGTGCTGGTGCTATTGGATGTTGTTTGGTGTAAGCATGATCAAGGTATGTTGTTGATATGCTTGATGTTGTGATATCCATGTTGTGTTGACTGTTATGTCATGTAAAGGGGAGGATTCGGGATACCCATTGCCTTATTAATATAGCTATTGTGTTATTTTGGAGTTGAAGTTTGAATCCTTGCTTAATGCTGGTCTAACTGTTTGTTTGCTTGTTGTGATTGTATGTTTGTTGTTAGTGGTATAGCAAAGTTGGTGAAAGCATGGAGGTTGAGTGAGATGGTTGCTGTCTTGGGGCAGGTTGTTAAGGCAAAGAATTCACCCTTTTGTAAAGGTGTTTTGTCTCAGTCTTCTGTGACTGAAGTTGAGATGGTAAGGCAAGGGAAGGAAGCTGGTTCCGGGATGGAAAGTTCATCATCTGTTGTTCAGGAGGTGTTGAGAACATCTCATGCTACGGTTGAGGTAGAATCAGTGGATGTGCTGGCTAAATGTGTGGGTTTGCCGAAACAGCATTTGCTTGATTTGGGTGCTGTGGAGTATCATGGTTCTTCCCCGGAGATGTTTGAGGCTTGGTTGGCCAATGTGGTTCTGATTTTGGATCAGGAGGGCTGTGATTATGCCTGTAAGCTGGGGAGTGTTGTTTCTTTGATGCTGGAGGATGCTTGTTCTTGGTGGACATCTGTGGCTGCGGCGTCACATATCCTTGATATTGATTGGGATTTCTTCGTGTCTGCTTTCTATGAAAGGTATCTTGGGAGGGAATTTCCAAGGGTTGAACAAGGTGTGGGTAGTGCTGCTGGTGAGCAAGGGTTGCCTGAGCAAGGAGTGGAAGTTCAGTCATCTGTGTGTGACCGTTGTAAAAGGCAACATGTTGGAAATTGTTGGGACACAAGTGTTTGCTGGAGATGTGGTTCTAAGTTGCATGTTAAGCGTGATTGTCCTCTTGGAGTGAAGTCAGCTTTGATGATGGCTAAAGGATCTTTGAAAGGTCGTGGGCACGGCCGAAGCGAGGTTCAGAAGTGGCAGAAAAAGCAGAAGGTTGTGAAGGGTTTGGGAAATGAAGTTGCTGGAAATGTGGGTCTGCTGGACACATGAAGCGTGATTGCTTGATGTTGGCACGGAACAGCCAAGGTTTCTTATCGCAAGGAGTGGGTGGTGACCCTGGTGTGTTAGTTGGTGCTGCAGTGGTGCGACCGAAGGATGTTGGTTCCGCAAGGAAGAGAGCTCGTTCGATGAAGCTTCAGGGTGGTGTTGTGTTTTCAAGTAACCTTGTTAAGTGATCTTTGCTTTAGTCGCTTAGTTTGGTTTCTGTTGGTTTTTCCTTGCGTGGTAAGTCTAGTCTTGTTGCTAGAATGTTTGGGGTAGTGGTAGTTGTTGTTTGGGAATATCTTGGGTGTGAAGAAGGCTTGGGTAAGTATCTTGTGGTTAGCAGTTGTTGGTATGATGGAGTTAGATAAGTTAAAGGTGAGTAAGGAGGTTGTTCTTAGACAGATTTTGAGGATGTTATTGGAGGGTGTGAACTGGCATTCATGCACAGTTTAAATCATTGTATATGTTATATTATATATGTTGGTCCATGCATACATGTGGCATGACATTAGAGGTTTTGCATACATGTACATCAGGCATTGATAGGGCATGTAGGTGATCATGCATACGATGTTCACACTCGCTAATAACTAATCGAATCTGTTAGTGTTGTGGTTGGATTAAGTGGGATGATGGGTTTTTAGAGGTTGTTTGGTGCTGTGTGAGAGCTAGAGGTGCTGAAGTTTGTTAAACCAGTTGTTAGTGATATTGGGAGTGGTATAGCCTGTTGGTAAAAGGATAGTGTTTGATGCTCTGAGGGTTTAGTGGTTTGGTGGTGAAGGGTATTGTTTGAGGTTAGTATCGGTTGAGTGGTTTGTTTAGCTAAAAGGAAGTGGTAGTTCCTTGGTGCTAAGTGTTGTTGCAGTTTGTGGTTGGGTTTCCAAGTGCTGAGGTTGTTTAGCTTTTAAGTTGTTGTGAAAGGGTTGTGTTGGTTCTTAGCAATCTTTGAAGAGTTCTGAAGCTGTTATGTGTGTTTTGGTTAAGCAGTGTTCTGGTTGTGCTAGATTGAAGGGTTTTGTTGGTTGTTTGGGTTCTTGTGAGCAGTGGTTGGCTAGTTGTGGTTAAGAAAGTTTCGTTTGAAGACAGTTGGTGGTGTGTGGAACGTCTGACGGTTTCAAGTTGGGGTTGTGATGTAATTTTTGGTATCTGGGTGAGTAGTCCTGGTGAGCTGTTATGGTAATGTTGTGACTGATGTGAAGGATGGTCAGCTTCGTTGAAGGGTTTGAGTAAACGGTTGATGTTTAAGGATTTATGCTTGTTGGGAAAATCTTTGGGAAAGGTTTGGGAATCGCAAGAGTTTTAGAGGCTGAGAGGTTGCCTAGTGGCTGAGTTGGTTTGGTTGTTGTCTTTGTGTAGACAAGTCTTGGGAGTTGTGTGCTACAGTGTTGTCTGCTAAAAGAGCTGAAGTTCTTCAGGTTGATGTTGGGGTTGTGTACAGTTCGGTTATGTGAAAGGTTGAGTCGTGGTTACCTTTTAGAGTTTGAATTTGTGAACAGTGTGTGGTGGAGGTTTTGTATGGGAAGTGATCAGTGTTGTTGGTTGAGGCTTTTGTGTTGCCTTGTGTGTTGCTTTGAGGAGTTTGTTGTTCTCTTTTCGCCGGTTGAAATTTCGAGGACGAAATTTCCTAAGGGGGGAGAGTTGTAACGCCCCGGTTTTGGGCTCAGAAGTTTTGGGTGTTGACCGGTTCGGTCAAAGTGCTGATCGAATATATAAGAGTGAATTTAGGAAAGCCTAGTTCGGGTTGCATTAAAAATATGGAAAAATGTTCTAAAATCATCTTTTAATATGTATAAGTGAACTGTGAAATCAATTTTGGAAAATGAGGTTCAGAAGGTTGACATTTTGGCTAGTGACCAAAATGTAATTTTTGAAAGTTGCGGGACAGTTTTATAAAGGATTGAAACTTTGAATCTTTAAGGAGCTATTATTCCAAAAAGGATTTCTCCAGATTTTTCTAAGATATTTTAAGTCTAAAATCTGATTTTAAAGATTTAGAAAAGGAGGGAAAATCATTTTAACCACTTTCCAACTAATTTTCCATTTTCTCTCAAATTCTCTTTTCTCTCATTTTCTCTCTACCCAAACAAAATTCTCCAGATTTCTTTCTCTGATTTTGACATCTAAATCTCTCATTTCAATTCTCAATTGATTCCTAATCATCTCATCATCAAAACCTCTCAATTTACAAGTTGGTTCATCAAGCTTTTTGGCTCTAAAATGGAGAAATTCAAGTTTGGAGGTAAGAACGTCCTTCTCCTCTAAACTATCAGTTCTTTACTGAAATTCCTAAGTTCTCAATCCTTGATTTATGTTTTATTAAAGGCTTTTCAATTGAGATCTTGATTTTTGGCTAAAATGCAAGATTTGGCGATTTTGGTGAAAATTTCGTGTGATCTGTTTAAGCAGGGTTTTGAGATGTTAAAATGATGTTAAATGAATGCTAAATTGATTAGAAGTTGAGGTTTAATCAATGCAATCCCGGATAGGTTGAATTTCCTAAGTTTGGCTTGAGTTTTTGGTTGTTTTTGGAGTGTTTTTGGTGATCTGTTATACCTGGAGGTATAAGGACGTGGTTGTGATCATTTTTGCATGTTATTTGATGTATAAAAATGGTTAGAAGTGATGGATCTTGGCTGGGTTAAGTTTTGGAAGTGTTTGGAGATGATTTCGGTTGTGTTTGATAGCCAAATTGTTAGATTTGTGATGAGCAGCGAGTTGTGTTGTTGTTGCTGGTGTTTTAATGCATAAGGATGCATTAATGTTCTGTTTTTGTGTGCTTGAAACAGGGGAGGTTGATCCTTGAGCCTTGGAGGAGTTTTCGGAAGGTTTCGGGAGCTTGGAAAGCTTGTTGGCTAGCTTTGTTTGGTTATCGGTGAGTGAAGTTGGGATTTCAGCTTTTGAAACAAGGTTTGAAGGTTTTTGGGAGCTTAGTTTAAGTCTAAACAACTTTGCTAAGCTCAAGAGTAAGTGAAGGGGTTTTTTGCTTTTGAATTGTGTGTGATTTGGTTTTAAAATCAAATGTGGTTGATGATTGATATGCATATGTTTATGCATGGTTTAATTCTGTTTTGTAAGCATGTTTTAGCATGGTTTAATGCTGGTTTTGAAAGTCATTTGAAAAGGATGCTCAAGGTAAGAGATCCTTGGTTTAATTCATTGAAAATGTGGTTTTGATGCATAGTGATGCATGTGGTTCATTGGCTTTGTATGATGCTTAAACAGTGAATTGATGATGATTAATGATGATAATTGTTACCTTTTGCATATTGTTTATGCATGTGAATCATTGAGCTAATGATGCGATGGCTTTGCATTATGTGTATGTATGTGAATCATTGAGCTAATGATGTGATGGCATTGCATTATGTTTATGCATGTGGAACATTGGATATTATGGTGAGATGGTTATATTGGCAAGTGTTGTAAGTGGTTCTTGGTTCGTTGATCGGATATAATTAGCCGGCTATAGGATTGGGTGCACCGTGAATTAAGTCGCCTTGATGGTGGAGTGGTCAAGTGTGGACCGGGTAAACTCCCCTCAAGTATTCCTAACGAGATGAGGTTAGTGGAGGGTGTGCCCACGGGAGGACCTCGGTTGCTTAAGGTCTGTGGAGGTTGTTGCCCACGGGAAGACCTTGGTTGAGTAAAGGTTATAAGATGGTTAAAAGTCCTTATGTGAGAACCTTGTACTTGTTGAGATCACAATGGCAATGGTTAAGTCCATGTGTGGATCTTGTGTGTGATGTCCCGGATCTCGTTAGATGATGTCTACAACTACCAATCGGTTATGCAAAGGTTGTATGGTGGTTGAAAGTCCATACGGGAAGACCTTGTGCATGTCAAGGGTGTATGGCGGTTGAAAGTCCATACATGGTAACCTTGAGGAAAGGCTAAGGTTGTATGGTGTTTAAAAGTCCATACATGGGAACCTTAGGAGGTTGAGGTCAGTGGAGGTTGTTGCCCACGGGAAGACCTTGGATTGGGTAGTGTGTAGGAAGCGTTGGGACACGCTTGGAATCCGCGTATCTGATCGGGTTGAAAAGTTAGAAAGTGAATATGGTCGATCTCTTGGAAGCCAATATAATGTTCTTGATCATGTGAAGCATGGGATTGCTTGAAATGATGCATAGTTGCATGTGAAGCATGGGATTGCTTGAAATGATGCATAGTTGCATGTGAAGCATGGGATTGCTTGAAATGATGCATGGTTGCATGTGAAGCATGAGATGCTTGAATTGTTGCATGTTTGCATGAGAAGCATGAGATGCTTGGTAAGATGCATTGTTGCATGAGATGTGTATGATGCTAGTGAAAGCATGTTACTTGTATGTTGAACAAGTGTTGGTTATCATTTGATAAATGATGCATGTGAGCATGAATTACCTATGATGCATTGGAGTCGTGTATGACTTGTTGTTAAAGGCATGTGATGATGATGTTATGGTTTATGTGGCCTTGTTTAAATGCATGAAATGGTTTGATTGAACTATGGTTTAAATGGTTTCTTGCTTGATGTGGTTTCCAAGTTAAAGAAAGGTATGTTGTGGGAAGGATGTGTTTTCCATGGTTTTGTTTAAGCTTGGCATATGGTGTTTATGCATGATTTGAGATTGATGTTGAAAAGAGTTTTCGAACATGGTTTTGGAAAGCAAATCGGGTTGGTTTTAATGTGTTTTAAAGACCCGCTGCATTGATGGTGTTTTGGTTTTGAGCATTCCTCACTAAGCATTATGTGCTTACGCTCCTTTTTGTCCATCAATGCAGAATCTTGAAGTTTGGACAGCAAGGAGCAAGGGATTCAAGGTGGACTCCAATGGAGATGTATGTCTCGGTGAATAGCTATAGTTAATAAGGGCAATGGGGTAGAATCTCTCGGGTTTTTGTTTATGTGATCGTATATGTTGATCATGAAGGTTTAAATGCTGTTGTTAATGTTGTTGAAACATGAATTGGGTTAAATGTGATTGAATTGGAAGGTTTGTGCTTAAATGGATAGCTTGAGTAGGAAGCATGCTTTTGAATTTGGGGCTTCCCATATGTGTTGGTTATATGTTGAACTGTTGATGTAAGTATGTCTCTTTTATGTTGAATTGCATGTTGGCAAAGTTTGGTGGCTCTTGGAGCATGTTTGAATGATCAATTGTGTGTTTGAATGAGCAAAATGCAACATTCTGGGCTAGGCGTTTCGAAACAGGTAACACCGTTTCGGAACGGGTGCCCTGCATGAACCCAGGCGTCCGAAAAGGGTGCCACCGTTCCGAAACGGAAGGCATTCTGCCAGACCCCCGTTGCGGAACGTGTTGCGGAACGGCCCGTGTTTCGGAACGGGCTTGGCCTGTTTCGGAACGGGTGACCGTTGGGGGCTGACATGGGCGGTTAAATGTTTCAAAATGTTTGCATTTTGGTCCTGAATCTTGTTTGTGCAATTGTATGAGTTCGGGATGTCCGTTTGAGCTGAAATTTGGCAGAGAAGCATGAAACCTGATTAATTTTAAGTTGGTAACTTAAAATCTGGTTAAGTCCTTTAAGTTTTCAGAAATTACAGTTTGGTCCCTAAAATTGTAATTTGTTCAATTGGGGTCCCTGTTTGATCTCTGATGTTTGTGATCTTTGAGCATGGTGTTTGCGTGATCACACATAGGGTTAATGTGCATCTAGACAAGATTTAAAAGAAAAAAAAGGGTCGTTAATCAAGGTTGACTTTCGGGTTGACTTTGATTTTCCCCGTGTAATCTTCGTAGTTCGGGTCAACCGTCCAGACCGGGCTACGGGGGTTACATGCTCATATTGTCAAACATCAAATGATCAAGAAATTGTCTTAGTACTTAATTTGTCATTTCTTGTATAGACAAACACTAGTGAGCCAAAATTGTCAAATTTGCTCAAGTGTTTTAGGTTTTGGGTGAGTGCTTCATTGTGCAAACAAACACCTATTAGAGGGTTTAAGTTTGCTTTCATTGTCTCTTTGTAAAAGAGGGTTTTGATCAAGGCTTTGGGTAGAAGCTTGATCGGTTGTAAGGGTTTCCTCCTAATCCTAGAAAAGGGGACGAATCAATTAGTGGATTGATTGTGAAATCCTTAGTGGGGAGCTAAGGTAGTGGATGTAGGTGCTTGTTAGAAGGCCGAACCACTATAAATCATTGTGTCTTTATTCTTTCTAGCTTCCTCAACCCTTCCACCCAAAAATCCATCTCTCCACCACTTGGTGAGCAATATTGGTTGATCGAATCGAGCCCCACACAACCCAACAATTGGTATCAGAGCTTGGCTCAATCAAAGGGGATTAACATCCTATTGAGAAGATCCGGTAAGCTCGATCACTATTTCATCAACCGGCTCAAATGGCGCAATCCATAGACAAACCGCCCTTCTTCGACGGAACCCACTATGCCCATTGGAAGACAAAGATGAAGTTCTTCATCAAATCAAGAGATTACAAGCTATGGGATGTAGTTGAAGATGGTTCGTTCGTGCCTAAAAGAAGTAAAGCGGAGTGGAGTGCCGACGATCGCAAGAAGATGGAGCTTAATTGCAAAGCCTTGCACATTCTATTTTGTGCATTTGGTCCATCCATCTATGAGAAGATGTCTTCTTGTGAGAGTGCCAAGGAGGTATGGGACAAGCTTGAAGTCACATACGAAGGAACAAATAAAGTCAAGGAGACCAAGATTGGGCTCCTAACCCTTGAGTATGAAAACTTCAAAATGGATCCGGAAGAGAATATCGAGAAGATGTTTGATAGGTTCTCCACCATCACCAATGGTCTCAAAGGCTATGGAGAAGCCATCCCGGGGGAGAAGCTTGTTCGAAAGCTCATCTACTCACTTCCCGAGTCTTGGGACTCAAAGAGGACCGCCATCATCGAAGCCAATAATTTGAAGACTTTGAAGCTTGATGAACTCATGGGGTCTCTCCTTACTCATCAAATCATGAAGAAGAACAAAGAGGATGAGAAGAAGAGGGAAGAAATAAGAGCTATGGGAGAGAAGAAAATCAAAGGGCTTGGCATCAGTGCTAGTGCTATGGCTCTCAAATCCTCCACTTGCCATCATGTCTACTCAAGTGAAGAGGAGGAGGAAGATGAAGAGATAGTTCATCTCTTCAAGAAGTGTGCTCATTTCATGAAGAAAGCCTTGAGAGAGCTTGAACGAGAACCTAAAAGAAAGGAGAGGGCAAGCACTTCAAGCCATAAGAAGAAGGCACATTTGGCTACTTGGAGTGATGAAGACTCCACCGACGATGAACAAGCCAACCTTTGCCTTATGGCCATCGAAGAAGATTCAAGGGTAACTTCTAATTCATCTACTTCATGTTCTTATTCCTTTGATGAATTACAAGATGCCTATGATGATTTGGTTTTAGATTTTAAAAGCCACATTTTGAAAAACAATAAATTGATTTCAAAGTTAAAAATTCAAAATGATTTGCTTTCTAAAACCAAACTTGAACTTGAAGCAAAACTTGAAGAGTTTGAGTTAAAATGTCTTGATTTACAAAAATTGCTTCAAAAAGTTCAAGGAGAAAAGGATTTGATTTCCAAAGAGCTAGACAAGAAAAACAATTTTGGAAAATCAAATTTCTATGTTAGACAATCTAGTGCCCCTAAATTTGTGAATAGAAAATGTTTTAGAAGTGTTTGGGTCCCAAAAGGACTAACCACTTCAACTAAAAAGGATGAAATTGAAAAATGGATTCCTAAGGGGACTAAATTTTGTGCAACTAACGTTTATGGATCCAAAGCAATTTGGATACCAAAAGTTACTTGATTGTCTATTGTAGGTGTGATGGAGATGTTCAACAAGTCAAACATTGAGGGGGAGCTCCATGCACACAAGGGAGAACACTTGAAGAAGGAAGGCTTCACATCCTACCTTGAGTTCAAGTGTTGGTAAAAATTCTAGTTGTTTTTAGCATTTATTTGTTTTATTTTTAGTTTATTCAACTAGATGATCATATATGTTGGACTAACATTTCAATGATGCTTTGAGTAAGGGGGAGCCATTTTAAAACCAAATTCTCATTTTTGTCAAATTTTTACCTCTATTGTTATTTTTGAACTTAATGTTTTAAATCTTTTTGATATAACAAAAAGGGGGAGAAATGGTTTGAAAAATTGAATTTTCAAATGAATAAGGGGGAGCTTTATTTGAATTAAAATTTTAATCTCTTATTCACATTTTTAAAGTTAAAAGGGGAGAATCCCAAACATTTTTTCAAGTGGTTTTATTATATCAAAAGGGGGGAGATTGTAGAACTAATGTTTTGATATAATAATTGAAAAATGATTTGGACTGATTTAAAAAATATTTAAAACATTTACAAAGTCCAAACAACTTGAAATAATGATTAGGGAATTTTTTAAAGGGTTTTTCATGATTTTCAAAGCCAATCTAAACAAAATTGTTCAGGTGTTTCGAAACACCTTAGGGCGTTTCGAAACAGGTGCCTCCAATAGCCAAAACGTTTCGAAACATGTTTTGAAACGGGCTCTCTATGGACAGGATTTTTGCCTAGCGTTTCGAAACGGGCTAGGCCGTTTCGATACGCCCACGTGGCACTGACCACAACGGTCATAAACCCCAACGACTCTTTCCAAACTAACTTTTAAATGCAGGTCGTTTCGATACGGGCTAAGGGCGTTTCGATACGCGTTCCGAAACGGCAAGGGGGTGTTCCGAAACGGGTACCCTGGCAGACTGCAACAGCTCTTTCTACATTAAGAGTGTTTCGAAACGGCTTCGAGCGTTTCGAAACGGGGAGCTGCAGAACTGCATTTATGGAGGGAATTAAAGGCTCCAACGACTCTATTTCAACCCCAACGGTCCTAAACGGCTATAAACTCAATTGGGAGTATAAAAGGGACCTCCAAGCATCAAGAGAAGACTAATGCTCATATTGTCAAACATCAAATGATCAAGAAATTGTCTTAGTACTTAATTTGTCATTTCTTGTATAGACAAACACTAGTGAGCCAAAATTGTCAAATTTGCTCAAGTGTTTTAGGTTTTGGGTGAGTGCTTCATTGTGCAAACAAACACCTATTAGAGGGTTTAAGTTTGCTTTCATTGTCTCTTTGTAAAAGAGGGTTTTGATCAAGGCTTTGGGCAGAAGCTTGATCGGTTGTAAGAGTTTCCTCCTAATCCTAGAAAAGGGGACGAATCAATTAGTGGATTGATTGTGAAATCCTTAGTGGGGAGCTAAGGTAGTGGATGTAGGTGCTTGTTAGAAGGCCGAACCACTATAAATCATTGTGTCTTTATTCTTTCTAGCTTCCTCAACCCTTCCACCCAAAAATCCATCTCTCCACCACTTGGTGAGCAATATTGGTTGATCGAATCGAGCCCCACACAACCCAACAAAAATCCTTAGTGGTGGAAAGCTACGGTAGTGGATGTAGACTTTGCTTGAGATTTGAGAAAGTTGAAGCACTATAAATCGATCATGCCAAAAATCTTTTAATTTTTTATCAAGCTTCCAAATTTTTTTATAAAGTCAATTCACCCCTCTTGGTGGTTTTTGATTGATCGATCAAGCTAACACGTCATTTTGGTTATGTGTGCCATGTCATAACATCTTTAACTATTTAACGACTGAGTGACCAAAATAGAAGTAATTTGAAAGTTCAATGATTAAATTTAAATTTTTTAACACTAGTGACCAAACTAAGAGTAATAAGATAGTTTAGTGATAAATTTTATATTTATGTAAAAAAGTTTGTTGAGTTGATCAAATGATGGCTAATCACCAAGAGGGGGTGAATTGGTAGAATAAAAATTGAAGGGTGCAAGTGGATAATTTAAAAATAAAAACAAGGCGATTTTAGAGTGGTTCAAGCTTCGAACAAGCTCTACATCCACTACCTCAGCACCCTACTAAGGATTTCAACAATTCACTAACTTGAATTTGTCCCCTTTCCTCGACTTAGGAGGAAACCTTACAAATCGACCAATCTCTCTACCCAAAGATTGACCCAATATCACTCTTTTATAAAGAAAAGATTGGCAAACTTTGTATGTACCTCTCAAAGGCTAATTGTTTACCCAAATACACATAAAAACTCCCCAAACTCTAAAAATATTTACAATGAAAATTTTCAAATTAGTTGGGTACAAGAATTTGACTCTAAAGGCACAAGGGTTTGGATTGAATGCTTTTATGTTTCTTGAAGGTTCAATAGTTGTTGTTGTAGCTTTGGACACTTGTTTTTATACCTTTTCATTGATTTCTAGCCGATTGGGTGGTTGAGATCATCAATAGAGCCATTGGGGCTCTCTTTTCCCTTCATAAATGTTGTTATGCAACTACCCGTATCGGAACATGAGGCCTTGTATCAAAACGAGCACCAAAAAATGAAAGAGACGTGTGTAAAAAGGGCCCATATCGAAACGGCTATAGGCCGTATCGAAACAGTTTGATACCGTAAAATGTAAAAAGAGGGTCGTATCAAAATAGTTTGAAACTGTAAAATGTAAAAAGATGATCGTATCGAAATAGATAAGGGCTATATTGAAACGTTTTGAAACTATAAATGGGTGTTTCGAAACAGCCTAGGGGTGTATCGAAACGCTTAACCAAATTTTCAAAACTTTGTTTCTGACAAGTAACGGTTAGTTCATTAAATGCTCAATTTTAAAATTACTTAACCCCTGTATCGAAACGGATATGAGTCATTTCGAAACAATACTTAAAAATCAAAAACCCAGATGAACGTTGTATCGAAACGGGTATGAGCCATTTTGAAATGGACGTTTCCAGTGGAAAAACGTATCGAAACACTTTGGGGGTGTTTCGAAACGCCTAGGCAATTTTGTATATTTTGGCTTTGAAACACTTAGAAAAATTTACTTACTTTGCAATTTGGTCCTTGAATTATTTGTTATATCAAAATCAAATATTAGTTTCACAATCTCCCCCTTTTTGATATAACAAAACCAAAGTAACATTTTAAGTAAACTCCCCCTAAATTGAATCTAGGTTTGAAAAAGATTTTAAAAAATTTAGCTTAACCCTTCTCCCCCTTTTTGTTAGATCAAAATCAATGAAGGCAAAGATAAAGTAATATAGCACAAGGAAAAGCAAAATTAAGGAAACATAATTTCATTAATCATAAGAAACCAAAGCAAAATAAGTTCATAATCTCCAAACATAATATCCAGACCTTAATACTTAAAACATAATATTCAAGCATATATCAAAGCATAGGTCTTAAAGCAAAAACATAAATAGGTGCATAAAAAGGGAAATCCTAAACTAGATGATATGCAATGGAATGCAAAGATCTAGGGCTCATCGTCATCTTCATCTTCATCATTGGCGAAGCTCCTTTGGAATTGTCTCCATTCGCCATAGAAGCCGGTAAAGGACATGTCTACAGAGGTTTGTTGAGTTTCAACCGAAGTGAGTCGATTCTCAACACTTTGGATACGTCCCTCCGCGGAAGTGAGGCGAGTGTCAAGAGTGGCAAAACCGGAGTCCATGTGGGTGTGCAAACCATTAAATTGCTTGGTAAGGAAAGTCATGAGGGCTTCGTTGTTTGGTGGAGCAACTTGAGGTTGAGGTTTGGGGGCCGCAACTTGAGGAGGATTCTCGACAAGAGTCCACTCTCCATCGATGAACTGAAATTTAGGCTAGAGAAGTATGCGCTCATCGATGGGATCTTTGAGAGGTTCTGGATAATCAAGAGAACAATCAATCCCCAACTTTGAGAACAAGTAGCTTAAGGTGGTGCCATATGTGAAGGAGGTGACAAGATCTGAGTTGCGGTTTTGGACAAGATACACCATCTCGGCAAACATGATTTGACAAAGATTTGGTCGACGTCCCTCACGAAAGCATTGAATCCAAAAATCGTCCACTTGCCGAATGTGGGAGAATTTTCCTTCGGAAGGACGAAACCACCACGAGACCATGAGATGAAAGATGCGATCATGAGCATCAATGACCATGATGGAGCCACCAAGGGTATGTCCCAACGAGTTCTCATCTGAAATACCCTCATCTTCAAACCCGAAAACATTGACCAAGGTTTCCGGATCAACCCTAGACTTCTTCCTCATTAGATAAGACTCAATGGCAACCACTTGACCGGCATTGAAGATACAACGAGCATTGGCATAGAAGAGAATAACCATGTTACGGTACAAAGTACCAGGTAAGCCCAAAAAAGACATGAAATTCCAATGCCTTAATAAATCAATATAGCGAAACTAAAATCGTTCATAATCGAAAAAGGGTATAGAGACGATACGCTCACGGCGGATAGCATGATCTTGAAAAAGCTTGAAGTTGGTATAGACGTCTTTGTTTCGAAGGCTCTTTTGGTACAGTAGAGTGAGGTTGGGATGAGTAGAATCGTCATCGATGTTAGAGCTTCTACCAGCCTCATTGGTTCGTACTCTCTTCCTAGAACCCATATTCGAAATCTTGAAATAAATCAAGACATAAAATCACATGTATGAGTAAATCAACCAAATTCAATCCATTAGGCAATCCAATAGTCAAGGTATATAAAAACTATACAATATAGTGTAAAAATATATGTATAAACAAAAAATAAATTTTTGGTAAAAAGAATTTCGAAAAAACATATTAAAAAATTATACAGTATAGTTTTATATTCGAATAAAAATAATTCAGATTTTGAAGATTTTTTGCAAAAACTTGAAAACTCTTACTATATGTATATATTTTATACAAAAAATAATTAAAAACAACCAATAAAATTAAACGAAAATTAAAAAAAGAAGAAGAAAAAGGGTTTATACCTTGATGTAGGATAATGGATGAATGAGGGATGATTAATGCACCAAATTGCTTGCAAAGCTCTAGCCTTGATGTGAAGATTGAAAACCCTAAAAAATTTAGGTTTTGATATGAAAAATCAAGGGATTTGAGGAGTTTATATAAGGGTTTTTAGTTAGGGTTTGAGAGAAAAGGAGAGTTGGTGTTTTAATTAAAGTTTGATACTCTTTTAATGCTATTTAGAGAAATTTACGTGATTGTGTTTCGATATGCCACTTGGTGTATCGAAATAGTCGTTTTGAAATGTTATCGAGCCGTTTCGGTACCAGACTCGTTTCCATACAGGTTGAACCTGTTTCGAAACAACACCATGAACCCGTATCGAAACACGAAGAGCCTGTTTCGATACGATTCACTACTGGAATCATATTATATTGAGCCCGTATCGAAACAGGTAATTCTGTCCTAGCATGTTATATGAACAGTTTCAAGTCCAAAGAGCCAACTTAGATCGAGCCTAAATGCATGTAAATGATATATGAGCATGTTATATGAACTAAAATTGATGCATACTCCCCTAGAAACAAGCATAGATGCATTAAGAAGAAAAATCACATAAGCATGATCATCATTCAAAATTCAAGCAAATTTTGTCCATTTAGGACCTAAAAGGGTCAAGGAAGGCTGGTTAAATCTAACTCTCTCCTAAGGGTCCAAAAATGCTCTTTATCTAAAGGTTTGGTAAATGTGTCCGCTAATTGGTTCAAGGCATCAACATATTCTAGAACTACATCATTTTTTCAAGACATTATCTCTAATGAAATGATGTCTAATTTCTATATGTTTGGTTCTAAAGTGTTGGATGGGATTCTTAGTGAGACAAATGGCAATAGTGTTGTCACATTTAAGGGGTATGGTATCTACTTGAACACCATAATCTAAGAGTTGTTACTTCATCCAAAGGACTTGAGCACAACAACTCCCTAAGGATATGTACTCCGCTTCAGTGGTAGATAAGGCTACGCTATTTTGTTTCTTAGAGAACCAAAATACGAGCATACTACCTAAGAATTGACATGTGTCGGAGGTACTTTTCCTATCTAGCTTACATCCCCCATAATATGCATCGAAAAAGGCATGAAGGTCAAAAGAAGAGTCTCTAGGATACCAAATACCTAAACAAGGTGTATCTCTAAGGTATCTAAAGATTCTTTTAATGGCAACTAGGTGTGATTCTCTAGAACTAGCTTGAAACCTAGCACACAAGCAAACACTAAACATGATATCGGGTCTACTTGCAGTAAGGTAAAGCAAAGATCCAATCATAAAACGATAAAGCTTAGAATCAACATAGTTACCTCCTTCATCCTTGTCAAGCTTAATTGATGAGCTCATAGGAGTGGCTTGAGGCTTCACGTTCTCCAAGCCAAACTTCTTGAGCATATCCTTGATGTATTTAGCTTGATTTATGAAGGTGTCATCTTTCTTTTGCTTGATTTGGATCCCATAGAAAAATGAGAGCTCTCCCATCATGTTCATCTCAAATTCACCTTGCATTAGCCTAGAAAATTCTTGGCAATAAAATTCATTAGTAGAACCAAAAATAATATCATCAATATATATTTGAACTACTAAAACATCATTGCCATATCTTTTAATGAAAAGTGTAGTATCCACCTTGCCTTTTTCAAAACTTTTTTCAATTAAAAAGTTTGAAAGTCTTTCATACCAAGCTCTAAGAGCTTGTTTCAAACCGTATATAGCTTTTGTTAGTTTATGTAACACCCCAATTTTGGGCTTAGAAGTTTTGGGTTTGGACCGGTTCGGTCAAAGTGCGGTTCGAATATAAAAGGTGATTTTTAGGAAAGCCTAGTTCGGGTTGCATTAAAAATATGGAAAAATGTCTTAAAATCCTCTTTTATTATATATAAGAGAATGGTGGAATCAATTTTGCAAAATGAGGCTTGGAAGAGTGACATTTTGGGTTAGTGACCAAAATGTAATTTTTGAAAACTGGTGACTATTTTAAAAGGATTGAAACTTTGAATCTTTAAGGAGCTATTTACCTAATAGGAGTTTCTCCAGATTTTTCTTAAATATTAAATGATTTATTAATAGTTTAAAATAAAGGTAAAAAGGAGGGAAAGATATTTTAGCCATTTAACTAACTTTTCCTAAAGTTTCATTTCCATTTTTCTCTCATCTTTCTCTCAAACCAAACACATTTTCTCCAGAGCATTTCCTTCTGATTTTGATGTCTAAACATGAGATTTTAATCCTCATTTGATCTCTAATCATCTCTTCAACAAAACCTCACCATTTGCTAATTGGATTTTCAAGATTTTGGTTCCAAAAAGGGAGAAACTCAAGTTTGGAGGTAAGAACGTCCTTCTCCTCTAAACTCTCAGTTCTTTACTGAAATTCCTAAGTTCTCAATCCTTAATTTGTGTTTTATAAAAGGTTTTAAGGTTGTGTTCTTGATCTTGGCTTTTAAATGCAAGATTTGGTTGATTTTGGTTAAAATTCGTATGATCTGTTTAAGCAGTGATTTGAGGTGTCTTTTTGATGATAAATGAATGTTAAATTGATGAGGAATTGAGGTTTAATCAATGCAATCCCGAATAGGTTGATTTTCCTAAGTTTTGCTTGAGTTTTTGGTTGTTTTTGGAGTGATCTTGATGATCTGTTATAGCTGGAGGTATAAGGACGTGGTTAGATTCTTTTTGGATGTTAATTGATGTTTATAAATGGTTAGAAGTGATGGATCTTGGCTGGGTTAAGTTTTGGAGGTGTTTGGGGGTGATTTCGGTTGTGTTTGGTAGCCGAAATGTTGGATTTGTGTAGAGCAGCGAGTTGAGTTATGTTGCTGGTGTTTTTAATGCATTATGATGCATTAATCCTCTGTTGTTATGTGCTTGAAACAGGGGAGATTGATCCGTGAGCATTAGAGGTGGTGTGGAAGGTTTCGGATGCTTGGAAGGCTTGTTGGCTAGCCTTGTTTTGTGTATCGGTGAGTGAAGTTGGGTTTTCAGCTTTAAAACCAAGGTTTGAAGGTTTTGGGAGCTTAGTTTATGTCTAAATAACTTTGCTAAGCTCAAGAGTAAGTAAATGGATTTTCCCTCTTGGCTTGTGTTGTGAATTGGTTCTTAAAGCAATTGTGATTGTTGGATGCAATGCATGTGATTTGCATGTTTTAAATTCTGTTTTGAAAGCATATTTTAGCATGGTTTAATGCTGGTTTTGAAAGCCAAATGTGAAGGATGCTTAAGGTAAGAGATCCTTGGTTTTGTACATTGAAATTGTGGAATTGATGCATAGTGTTGCATGTTGTTTAATGGCTTTGTGTAATGCTTCAAAAATAGTGGATTGATGATGGTAAATGTTGGTTTTAGCATTTGGGTTATGCTTGTAAAACATTGGATTAATGTGGTAAGATGGTTATATTGGCAAGTGATGTAAGTGGTTCTTGGTTACTTAAATCGAATATAGTTAGCCGGCTATAGGATTGGGTGCACCGTGAATAAAGTCGCCTTGGATGTGGAGTGGTTAAGTGTGAACCGGTAACTCCATCCAAGTACACTAACGAGATGGTTAAGTACACCATGGTGGTTAAAATTCCATGGGTAGGTTTTAAGGTCATAATGGTGGTTAAAATTCCATTTGAGGACCTTGGGTAAGCAAAGGTTATAATGGTGGTTAAAATTCCATTTGAGAACCTTGTGCTTGTTAAGATCACAATGGTGGTGTAAAGTCCATGTGTGGATCTTGTGAAGTATGTCCCGGATCTCGTTAGTGATGTTATACAACTACCAATGGTTGATGCTAAGGTCATATGGTGGTTAAAATTCCATATGGGGGAACCTTGTGCATGTTGAGGTCATATGGTGGTTAAAATTCCATATGAGGATCTTGTGAGTGTTAAGGTTATATGGTGGTTAAAATTCCATATGAGAACCTTGTGAATGTTAAGGCTATATGGTGGTTAAAATTCCATATGAGAGCCTTGTGTATGGTAAGGTCAAATGGTGGTTAAAATTCCATTTGGGGACCTTGAGATTGGTAGTGTGTATGAAGCGTGGGGACAACGCTTGTGATCCACGTATCCGATTTGTTGTTGAGTTGAAAAGTGGATATGGTTTATCACTTGGAAGCCAATATAATGTTCTTGAATGTAATGAAGCATGAGATGCTTGAAATGATGCATGGTTGCATGAGAAGTGAATAATGCTTAATGAATGCATGTTTTACTTGTTAGCATGTACAAGTGTTTATGATCTATTGAGAATGGTGCATGTGTGCATGAAATCTCTTTAGTACATTGAAGTCTTGTGAAGGCTTGTTTAAAAGGCATGTAATGCAAGTGTTGAGTTTATGGTTCATATGTTGCATTTGTTTAATGCATGTAGTTAATCGAATGAGCAAGTGATGTTTAAAAGGTTTCTTGTTTTGAAATGATTTTCAAGAATGAGAAAAGTATGATGTGATGTGGAAATGCTTTCTAAGGATCTTGTATTTAATCTTGCATATGATGATGTTCATGCATGGATTGGTTAAATAGATGGTTTTGCAAGATTGTGCTTTGAAAAGGATTACTTAGCTTTCTAAGCTAAGGGTTGGTTTTCATGTTTGAGAAATGCATGAGGTTAAGCATGTTGTCAAAAGGGTTTTCAAACATTGCTTTGGTTTATCAAATTATGATGCTTTTGAAAGTGGTATTATGATTCGCTGCATTGATGGTGTTTTGGTTTTGAGCATTCCTCACTAAGCATTATGTGCTTACGCTCATTTTTGTCCATCAATGCAGATAATTGAAGTTGGAACAACGAGAAGCAAGGGATTCAAGGAGAGCTCCACTTGAGATGTATGTCTCGGTAATAGCTATAGATAATAAAGGCAATGGGGGAAGAATTTCTTATGTTGATGTTTAATGGGATTGTGTATGTTGGACAAGTTTGGTTTTATGTTGTTAATAAGGTTGGAACATGTAATTGGCCTTATGAGGTGGTTTTGGCATGTTGATGCTTGAATGGTTTGCTAAGTAGGAAGCATGCCTATAGAATTGGGGTTTTTCATAATTGATGCCATATTGATGTTTGGTTGATGCAATTATGTTCCTTGTATGTTGAATGACTTGCTGGTAAAGTTTGGTTGCATTTGGAGCATGTTTGATGGGTCAATTGTATGATGAACCAGCAATTTTTCTGCAATCTGGGCAACCTGTTTCGGAACAGGTGTTAGCGTATCGGAACGGGGGCCTGAAATGGCCTGGGCGTTCCGAAACGGAAGGCACTGTTCCGGAACGGTTTGGCCACTGCCAGGTCTTGTTTCGGTACCAGTTTCAGAACGGTCCCGCGTTTCGGAACGGGTCTTCCCTGTTCCGAAACACTCGACCGTTGGGCACTGAAATTGTTGGTTAAATGTTTTGAAACCTTTGCATTTTGGTCCTGAATCTTGTTTATGCAATTGGATGAGTTTGAGATGTCTGTTTGTGCTGAATTTTGGCAGTGAAGCATGAAAGATGATTAATTTCACATTGGTAACTTTAATTTGGGTTAAGTCCTTATATTTTCAGAATTTACAATTTGGTCCCTAAAGTTGTAATTTGTGCATTTGAGTCCCTGAATGTTCTCTGATTGTTATGATCTTTGAGTATGATGAACTAGTGAACATATCTAGGGTTAACGTGCATCTAGACAAGAGTAAAATGAAAAAAAGGGTCGTTAATCAAGGTTGACTTTCGGGTTGACTTTGGTTTTCCCCGTGTGATCTTCTTAATTCGGGTCGACCGTCTAGGCCGGGTTAAGGGGGTTACAGTTTAAAAACATGGTTTGAAAAGTTTAGATCTTCAAAACCGGGTGGTTGTTCAACATACACTTCTTCATTTATAAAACAATTTCGAAAAACACTTTTTACATCCATTTGAAAAAGCTTGAAATCATGATAGCATGCAAATGCAAGAAGCATTCTAATAGCTTCCATTATAGCTATGGGTGCATATGTTTCATCAAAATCAATTCTCTCTTCTTGCGTGTAACCTTGAGCAACAAGCCTAGCCTTGTTTCTCACTATGTTACCACTCTCATCTAGTTTGTTCCTCAATACCCACTTAGTTCCTATAGTAGATTCATTACTAGGCCTGTCAACTAATGTATATACTTCACTTCTCTCAAATTGAATAAGTTCCTCTTGCATGGCCAATATCCAAAAATCATCTTTTAATGCTTCTTTGATATTTTTAGGCTCTATGCATGAGATAAATGCAACATAATTCATAAGTTTGAGAGAAGATCTAGTAGTTACCCCCTTGGATGGATCACCCAAGATTTCACCACCTTTGACATAGTTGAACTCCCTTGGGTATGTCACCTTCTTTTCCTCAAGAGCCAAGTCCTTCAAGGCTTCAAGAGGTGGATCTTGTGCATCTTCTTCTTTGGTTGGAATCTCATCCACCTTTGATGTTTGTCCTCCATCAATGGCTTCAATGATCCCTACATCAGCATCATCACAAGATTCCTTCCTCGGAAGGATGTTATCATCGAAAACAACATGTATAGACTCTTCAACAACCAAAGTTATTTTATTAAATACTCGGTAGGCTTTAGAATTTAGGGAATAACCCAAAAATATTGCTTCATCACTTTTAGCATCAAATTTACCTAAGTAGTCTTTTCCATTGTTTAAAACAAAACATTTACAACCAAAAGGGTGGAAATAGCTAATGTTAGACTTTTTGGATTTTAAAATCTCATAAGGTGTTTTCTTTAAAATAGGCATAATCATTACTCTATTAATAATATAGCAAGATGTATTAGTGGCTTCCGCCCAAAAATACTTAGGTAAGTTCTTTTCACAAAGTATTGTCCTAGCCATCTCTTCTAAAGTTATATTTTTCCTCTCAACTACCCTATTTTGTTGAGGAGTGCGAGGAGCCGAAAAATTATGGCTAATATCGTTTTCATTACAAAAATCTTCAAAACTCATATTTTGAAATTCGGTTTCATGATCACTCTTAATATGTGAAATTTTAAGATCAATATCATTTTGGGTAATTTTTGTAAACGTAATAAAATTTTCTAAAGCCTCATCCTTAGTATTTAAGAATAGAACCCAAGTGTATCTAGAAAAATCATCTACCAATACAAATGCATATGACTTACCACCCAAGCTCATAGTTCTAATAGGCCCAAATAAATCCATGTGGATTAGTTGTAATGCCCTACTAGTCAAAACATCATTAATGGGTTTAAATGAGGTTTTCTTTTGTTTACCCTTATCACAAGCATCACATATTTTATCTAATGAAAATTTTAGTTTGGGTAAACCTCTAACTAGATTTTAGGAAGCCAATTTTTCTAAAACACTTATGCTAGCATGTAACACCCCAATTTTGGGCTTTGAAGTTTAGGGTCTGAACCGGACCGGTTTAAATTTCGATTCAAATATAAAAGGTGATTTTAGGGAAAACCTAGTTCGGGATGCATTAAAAATATGGAAAAATATCTAAAAATCCTCTTTTATTATATATAAGAGAGTGGTGAAATCATTTTTACAAAATGGGGTTTGGAAATATGACATTTCAAGTTAGTGACTAAAATGTAATTTTTGAAAAGTTGGTGACTGTTTTAAAAGGATTGAAACTTTGAATCTTTAAGGAGCTAATTTACCCAAAGGAGGGTTTCTCCAGATTTTTCTTAAATTTTAAAGACTCATTTAATGTTATTTAATAAAAAGAAAAGAGGGAAAAGAGATATTTTAGTTTCATAACTAACTTTTGCCAAAATTTTCCCATTTCATTTTCTCTCAATTTTCCCTCAGCCAAACACATTTCCACTGCCACTTTTCCTTTGATTTTCCTAAGTTTTTACTTGAGTTAATGGTGGTTTTTGGGGTGATTTTGATGTTCTGCTATAGCTGGAGGTATAAGGACGTGATTAGGTCCTTTTTGGATGTTAATTGATGTCTAAGAATGTTTGGAATTGATGGATCTTGGCTGGGTAATGTTGTAGAGGTGTTTGGATGTGATTTCGGTTGTGTTTGGTAGCCGAAATGTGAGTTTTGATGAGAGCAGCGAGTTTAGGTGTTTTGGCTGAAGATTTGAATGCATGATGATGCATTAATCCTCTGCTTTGATGTGTTTAAAACAGGGGAGGCATCTTCGGATCCTTGTGGTGTTGATCCGGAGGCTTGATCGGCGTTTCGGCAAGCTTGCGAAACAGAATCGGTGAGTGAAGTTTGGTTTTCAGCTTTGAAACCAATGTTGGAAGGTTATGGGAGCTTAGTTTAAGTCTAAACAACTTAGCTAAGCTCAAGAGTAAGTTTTTCAGAGAAACTCTCTTTTTGAAGAACCATGAGATGGTTGAATGCAATGTGTTTATTTTGCATGTTTAAATTCTATTTTGAAAGCATATTTTAGCATGTTTAATGCTGGTTTTGTAAGCCATGTGTTGAAGGATGCTCAAGGTAAGTGATCCTTGATTTAAACATTGATAAATGTGGTTTGATGCATTGTGATGCACGATTATTTAATGGCTTTGTTAAATGCTTTAAAACAGTGGATTGATGATGGTAAATGATGTATATTGGCAAGTGATGTGTTGGTTTAAAAGTACTTGAATCGGATATAGTTAGTCGGCTATAGGATTGGGTGCACCGTGAATAAAGTCGCCTTGGATGTTGAGGGGTTGTAATGGTACCATAAACTCCATCCAAGAACACTAACGAGATGTCTAAGATCATAATGGTGGTTAAAATGCCATGTGAGGATCTTGTGTTGTGTGTCACGTGTTCTCGTTAGTGATGTTATACAACTACCAATGAGTGATGTGGAGGGGTTGTAATTGTACCGTAGACTCCATCACGGGTGTTGAGGGGTTGTGATTGTACCGGTAAACTCCACCTTGAGTGTTTGGTAGTGTGTATGAAGCGTATGGGACAACGCTTGTAATCCGCGTATCCGATTGTGTTTTGAGTTGAAAAATGGTTATGGATTATCACTTGAAAGCCAATATGACATGTTGATGAATTGAAGCATGAGATGTTTGGTTTGTATGCATAAATGCATGATAAATGATGTTTTGAAATTAAAGGCCTTGAAAAGATGTTTTTACAAAGTGCACTATTGTGTTGTTTTATTAGAGCATTTCTCACTAAGCATACGTTCTTACGCTCTCTCTTTCTTGAACCAATAATGCAGAGCATTGAAGTGCTTTAAGGGCAGCAAGGAGGTCAAGGATCCAAGTGAAAGTCTAAGCTCATGTATGGTGACTATTTTCACAACACTATTAGCTTTTGGTATTTGGCAATGGGAACCTAGATTGTGTTTTTGGGAGATGTTTTGGACTCCCTAAGTTTGGTTTAATTCCTATGGTGTTTGGAACATGTAAATGGCCATTTGGTATTTTGTTTTGGAGATTTGATGATTGCTTGATTTTCATTATAGGATGCATGCCTTTAGACTTGTGGTTTTTCTTGTTTGAGGCCGTGGTTGAGCTTTGATGATGCAAATATGTTCCTTTAATGTTTGATGACTTGTTGGCATGTTATAGAGGTCATACGAACATGTTTGGTGGGTCGAAAGAGTGAAAAACAGACTTTTCTGCCGTTTCTAGGCAGGGTGTTTCGGAACACCCTTGCCCGTTTTGAAACAGGTGCATATTTTGGCCTGGGTGTTTCGAAACGGGCTGCGGTGTTTCGAAACACTTTGGCTACTGCCAAGGGGTGTTTCTGAACGGCCTAGACCCGTTTCGAAACACTTGACCGTTGGGCACTAATTTGAATGGTTTTGAGGTTTGCAAGCTTTACGTTTTAGTCCTGATTTTTGTATATGCAATTGATTGAGTTTGAGATGTCCGTTTGATATGAAATTTGACAGGGAAGCATGAAACATGATTAATTTCATAATGGTAACTTAAAAATTGGTAAATTCCTCTTAATTTCCAGAATTTACAAATTGGTCCCTAAATTCGTATGTTGTGCAATTGAGTCCCTAAATGTTTTCCGATTGCTGTGATTTTTGAGTATGCTTATCTCAAGAGTACACCTAGGATTAATATGCATTTAGACAAGGTTAAAAAGAAAAAAAAAGGTCATTAATCAAGGTTGACTTTCGGGTTGACTTTGGTTTTCCCCGTGTAACCTTCGTAGTTTGGGTCAAACGTCTAGGCCGGGCTAAGGGGGTTACATAGCATGCCCAAGTTTCTTATGCCACAACCATGCATCACTCTCATCATGTGCAACTAAACATGCATGGGATGAATGTATGTCATCTAAATGCACCATATAAATATTTCCTATGCGATGACCAATAAGCATTATTTTATTTGTTTTAATGTTCACAATTTTACACCCGTTTTTATCAAAATGAACATTAAAGCCTTTATCTCAAAGTTGACTAATGCTCAAAAGATTAAGTTTTAGACCATTGACATATAAAACATTTTCAATGAATGTAAATGAGAGATTACCAATGGAGCCTATGCCTTCAATGTGCCCTTTGGAGTTGTCACCAAATGTAACACATTCTCCACTTTTTGGTTTAAGCTCCAAGAATCTACTCTTGTCTCCAGTCATGTGTCTCAAACAACCACTATGAAAGTGCCACATGTTCTTACTTGAAGCTTTCACCTTAAAGCATTGCTCCTCCTACAAACAAAGAGATTAAGCTTTGAATTTTGGTACCTAAAATGATTTGGGTCCATGAGAGTTAGCTCGCAAAAGCTTGGTCCTCTTAGGAATCCAAGAAGCAATTGTATTTACATTATTAGAAACAATGAGTTCGTTAGGAACCCGTACACTCCTAATTCTTTTAACTTTAGATTACTTTTGAAAATCTCTTTGTTTGGGGTAAAATGGTTTTCTCTTAACATATTGGGTTTTTGAAGAATTTTCCTTTTCAAGAGCATGTTTCCCAATAGTAAGAGAAGTTTTAAGATTATCCATTTCCTTAGTATGATAGTCTTGGAAATCGGAAAGAAGTTTTCAACATCAAGATTTTTTCTTTTTAAGCTCATTTGATAGATTTATCAAGTACAAAACCTTCTTTTCCAATTCGGAATTGGTTTTTGAAAGAGACTCATTTTGAGATTTCAAATCGAAAATGATTTTCTTGTTTTTCAAAATAGACTCTTTATATTTTTCAACCAATTCATCGTAAACATTTTGTAACTCATCATATTTATCATATAATTCCTCATAAGTAAGAGATAAGATAGAGTTTACCATGTGATCCTCCTAAAAAGCCATGCGTGTAACGCCCTGATTTTGGGCCTAGATGTTTTAGAGTTTGAATCGGGCTGGTCGAGAAAGGTTCGAATTTTTAAGGGAGACTTAGGGGACACCTAGTTCGGGATATTTTAAAAATATGGAAAATATCTAAAAATCTTCATTTATTATATAAATGATTATGGTGTAAACAGTTTTACAAAATATGATTTGGAAATACTACATTTCGGTGTAGTGACCAAATCGTAGTTTTTGCAAAGGTTGACTAGTGATTGTTTTGTAAAGGATTGAAACTTTGAATCTTTAAGGAGCTAATTTTACCAAAATGTTTTTCATCAGATTTCTCTTTAATTTGGGAGTTTTTAATAATGCTTTAATTAAGGGAATGAAGGGGAATTAAAAAGGAAAATCTATTTTGACTTTTCATAACTACCTTACGTTAGTTTTCTCTCATTTCTTTTTCTCTCAACTTCCACTCATCCAAACACATTTTCTTCATCAGTTAATCTCTGATTTTCATCCCTTTTGATGAGATTTCATTCTTTTAAGGATTCCTAATCTTTACCTCACCAAAACCTCTTGTTTTCACTTTGGATTTTCAAGAAATCTTGCCCAAATTGAGGAGAAATTAGCTATTAGATGTAAGTTTTGTCCTTCTTCTCTAATGATCAATTCTTTACTGAAATTCCCAAGTTATCAATCCTTTGTTAATGATTTTTGAGTTGTTTTAATGTTAGAAACATGAAATTATGATAAAATTCAAGATTCTTGGAGAGATCTTGAAGGTTTTCGTAACTATTGGTTAGGCTCTGTTTTGAGGTTGATTTCTAATGTATTTTGGATGGAATTTGATGTTATAAATGAGGTTTTATCAAACAAATCACGAATAGGTTTGGATTCCTAAGTTTTACATGCTAGTTTGGTGGTTTTTGGGGTGGTTTCGGTGTCCTATTGTTGCTGTGAATATAAGGACGAGTTTATGGTGATTTTTGGTGTTTCTTGAGGTTTAGAAATGATTAGAAGTGATAGATCTTGGCTGGGCTTTGTTTTGGGAGAGTTTGGAGATGTTTTCGGTTATTTCAGATAGTTGAAATGCTTGTTTTGAGTGGAGCAGCGAGTTTGAGTGAATGGTTGGTGATTTTAATGCATGGTGATGCATTAATCCTCTGTTCTATGTGCTAAAAATAGGGAAGAGTAATCCGAAAGCAATCGAGGTAGCGTTGGAGGTTTCAGACGCTTGGTTGGCTCATCGGCTAGCGTAGTGTTATGTATCGGTGAGTGATAACGTGTTTTCCAGCTTTGGAATGATTCTTAAAAGAGGTTTGGGAACTTATATCTAGGCTTGAAACACCAGTTTAAGTTCGAAACTAAGTGAAGTAGATTTCTCTCTTGATTTGTGCAATTACTGTTTTGAAAATATTAAATTGGGTTTTGATGTGCTTGGTTTGGAATTATGATTTGATTTGCTGTTTGAGCTTGGTTTTTAAGCATGAGTGTTGGTTATCAAACTTGGTTTGGTGAAGGAAGCATGGAACTAATGATTCTTGAGAATATGTGGTGTTAATTTGTGTTTTAAGGGAATGGTTTAGCATTTTGACTTTGATGGTGTTGCATGCTTTGAAAACAGTAGATGCGTTAATGGTTTTTAATATGATATATTGGCACAAGTGATGAGAAGATTATCAGATATAATTGGTCGACCAATAGGATGTAGAGTGCACTATAAACTAAAAAATTGTACGTGCTCTTGGGATACGTTCCAAAGAGAGAGACTGGTGATGTGCATTCCATCAGATAGGACTTGGTGAAATACCCAAGCTTAATGGCATTGAATGGTACCGCCATGAGAGACCGATGTGGTAGATTCCATCGGATAGGACTAGGTAAAAGACCCAAGCTTTATGGCAACAAATGCTATTGCCATGAGAAACCGATGATGGGCATTCCATCGGAGTAAGACTTGGTGAAATACCCAAGCATGGTAAAGAGATAGAGTCCGGTGATGGAGATACTGCCGGTGAAGGACTTGACCTCGAGTCAAGCTATCCACATATCCATGTAAAGTAGGATATGAAATGCCAATATATGAGAAAGAAATGTGTTTTACATGTAGCAATGTTTTGAATGTTTATTTTATGAAATGAGAAATGCTTATGAGCTAATGAGTTTGTGAAATGCTTTGGTGCATCAAACATGTATGGCCTTGCCATGAGAATTGTATAGGTTGAAAGCATGAGATAGATAGATGGTACATGTGTTTTCAAGATGAGAATTGCCTTGAAACAATTTTTAAAGAATGAGAAAGAAAGAGCATAATATGGAAATGGTTTCCAAAAATAATGGTTTACACCTTGCATGACGCGTTTATGCAAGAGGGGGTTTAAATGAAGGTATTTACAAGGATGATGTTTAAGAGTGAGATGCATGTGTCATTTGGGTTTTAATGCTGGTTTATATGTTGAGCTATGCATGATTTAAGGCAATGACGTTTTCAAATGAAGTTTTCAAACAATACTTTGGCTTAGTGAAACGTGATTGCAATTAAAGGGTGTTTTATGGTTTTGTTGCATTGATAGTGTTTTGATTTTGAGCTTTCCTCACTAAGCATTATGTGCTTACGCTCCTTTTTGTCCATCAATGCAGATAGTTGAGTTTGGGACAGCAAGAAGCAAGGGATTCAAGAAGAACTCCACTCGGGAAGTATGTTTTGCTTCATAGCTATAGATAATAAAGGCAATGGGGGAAATCCTTTACTTTGTTGTGTAATGAGGTTGATTACCTAGAACAAGTCTAGTTTTTGGTTTGAGACTTGTTTATGGCCATTATGTGGTGTTTGGATCCTCAATTTGCATTTTAGTCTTGCCATGCTTTATGGTTGAAAGTATATTCATTCTAGTTGCATAAGCTAAATGAGTTGATGTGTTAGATGCTTGCAATGTGACTAGCTTTTGATGTTAATAGGATAGAGTTGATGCGTAAACATGTTGTGAATATGTTGTGGTATGAGTTGGGACATGTTTGGGAGTGTTTGAATGTGAAAAGTTGTGAAACACCAGAAAAATAAACAGTTGCAGGGCAGGGTGTATCGAAACACTCTAGTTTGTTTCGAAACAGGGGACTGAAATGACCATAGTGTTTCGAAACGGGTGAAGGTGTTTCGGAACACTTTAGCTACTAGAGAGGCTTGTTTCGATATTGGTCTCGGAACGCACCCGAGTACCGAAACGGTCAACTCCGTTTCGATACCAGGGTCAGTGTTTCGAAACAGATGACCGTTGGACTGTGTTTTTGAATTTTTTCAAGTTCTCATGTCTTATATTTTAGTCCTTGTTGTTGTGGATGCAATTGGTTGAGCTTGGAATGTCCTTTTAAGCTGATTTTTGACAGAGATGCATGTAAAATGCCTAACTACATATTGGTAAGCTTAAAATCTGCAAAGTCCTTATATTTTCCAAAATTTACATTTTGGTCCCTAAAAGTGTAATTATTACAATTGAATCCCTAATTGATTCCGATTGCTGTGCCTTTCCTTCCTATGACCCTGTGTGATCACATAGGCTTAACCTTGCAATTAGAAAAGATAAAAAAAAGGGGTTATTAATCAAGGTTGACTTTGGTTTTCCCCGTGTAATCTTCGTAGTTCTGGTCAAGCTTCTAGGCCGGGCTAAGGGGGTTACATTTGTTGGTATTAGAGCAAGGTTTTCAAACACTTGGGCGATGTTAAATTTGTGGTAAGTTGTTATGGTAAGTTTTGATGTCTATCTTGGTGTATGGTTGAAGGTTGGTTTAAAAAAATATATTTTTTTTGGTGAAATGTATGTGTGTATATCATGCTTATTTGTTATGACTCATATGTGAGTTAATGTGAACATGTGTTAATAATATGATGACGTTGTAAACTGAGTTGAATGATAAAAAGTATGTTGAGTGTGATATGTTGCTATTATGATGTTGAATGTGAATGTTGTTTGATGAGAGCATGACTATTGTTGATGATTGAATTTTGTTGTTGATATGCACGGTGTTTGAGATATCAATGTTAATATTGATTATTATGTCATACAAGAGGGGGAAAATTAAGGATATCCATTGCCTTATTATTATAGCACGTGTGTTAACTTGGAGTTAGAGTCTTGAATCCTTGCTTGAAGCTAGCATGGTCATTTTGTTTGTCTTGTTATCATTGCCTTGTTAATAATAGCACAATGGAATCGAAGAGAGAATTGCAATCATGTATGATTGTTGCTGCTTTAGAGCAGATGGTTGGGGGGTGGAAGTCACCATCTGATGAGGGTGTGTCTTTTTAGTCGTCAGTGCTTGGAGTTGGGGCGATATAGCAGCATGAGGGGGCATGTCCTGTGATGAAAGATTTGGTGTTTGTGGTTCAGGGGATGTCGGAAACATCTTAGGCCGTGGTGAATGTAGGGTTCGTGTGTGTGCCGGCTGTGAGACAGGTTGGCTTATCAAAGCAGCGTTTACATGATTTGGGAGCTGTTGAGTATCATGGTTCGACGCCAGAGGCGTTCGAGGCTTGGTTAGCCGACACGATTCCAATTCTGGATCAAGAAAGGTGTGACAACGCCTGTGAGCTGGGCAGCGTTGTCTCGTTAATGTTGGAAGATGCTTGTGTTTGGTGGACATCTGTGTCGGTTGCAACGAATATCCACGATGTGGATTGGGAGTTCTTTTTATCTACCTTTAATAGAAGATACCTTGGAGATAAGTTTTCAGGGATTAAGCAACGTGAGAGTGTGACTTAAGTTAATGAAGGTGAGAAAAATGAAAGCAAAAGAGCTGTGAGTACTGGTCTTGAGAGTGGGCAGCACAAGAGACTTCGTGACAGAAGGTTTCGCCTGAGTCGGAGTTTTGGTGTTATTGCTGATGTGGGTCAAGTGCAACAAGGTCAAAAGGTGGTAGTTCGTTTGTCGGAGTGCGGTCGTAGTAGAAGGCGTCACATTGGGGTTTGTTGGGGTGTTGGAGCTTGTTGGAACTGTGGTTCAATGGGGGCATGTGAAGCGTAATTATCCTCAAGTAGAGAGATCAGCTTCAGCGCGTGTAAGTGGGTCTCAAAGGGGCTGTGAGCGCGGCCGAGACAGGGTTCGTAGGTGGCAAGAAGGGGAGAGAGGTGCGAGGTGTACGGTGGTTGAATCTTGCTGGAATTGTGGGTCTAGTGGACATTTGAGGCGAGATTGTTCAGAGTTAACTTGGGGTGGTCAAGGTGGGATGCCGGTTGAAGCTCCTTGCGAATGTGAGTGTAGTCAGGGTTCTTTACAGCGAGGAGGCGATGATAACCTCAAGGTGTTGGTCGATGTTGTGGTGGTGCGGCCGGAGAATGGTGGTTCTGCGGGGGTAAAAGCTTGTCGCATGAAGCTTCAGGACAATGATGTGATTGCAGGTATCTTTACTATGCAATCTTTGTCATTGTTATCTTTGCTTGGTTCGAGTTTTGGGTCTTTTTGTGTGGTAGGTAAGGTCTCATAGTTAGTGAGTCTGGGAAGTAGTCGGTGTTGTTTTTAGGAACGACATTGGTGGCAAAAGTGTAATAGTTGGAGTAGTTTGATGTTGGCGAGTTGTTAGAATGGTGAGACATGAAAAGTTGAAAGTGGGGTTAAAGGTTGTTTTTGGGCGGATTCTGAAGACGTTATTAGTAAATGTGAACGGACATACATGCATAGTTAAAGTCATTTGTATATATATATTATATATATTGGTACATGCATACATATGGCACGACATTAGAGGTTTGCATACATGTACACATGCATTGATAAGGACATGTAGGAGACCATGCATACAAACGTTCACACTTACGAATAGTTACTTGGGTTCGTTAGTGATGTGGTAGGATTAGGGTAGTTTGTGGGTTTAAAGTGTTGTTTTAGTGCAAGGTAAATGCCAGATGTGATGGTAAGAAGTAAACAAGTTCCTGGTAGTAATAAGTGCGGTCTATCCTAGTTGGCAAAAGGAAAGGTGTTTTAGGTGTTTTAAGAGTCTTTGGCGGTGTGGTGGTAAGGAGGTAACCATTTGGAGTTAGAATCGGTCGAAGTTGTTTGAGGTGTAGTTAAAAGTATTTTGGGAATAGCAGTTAGATGTAGTAGTTTCTTTGTGTTAGACGATTGATGTAGGCTCGCAGATGTGTTTCCGAAGTGTCGATGCATCATGGCATAAGTGGTTACAACAAAATGGTTGTTTTAGGTGGGTGATGGTTCGACAGTAACCTTACAGGAGTTGGAAGGGGGTTCTGACGAGAGCTTTAATTGAGGTTCGGCTTGAGATGAGTAAAGGAATCGTGGTTCTAGTATGTTTTGTATGTGGATGAATGGGTGACTATGTAGGTTGGAAAAGCTGTAGTGTATGCTTTTGGACATTTGTAAACGTTTGGGAATGAATTTTTATGCGTGGCATGTTGCGGTTGTTTTTGTTTAAAGAATAAGATTTGTCGTTGGGTAGTGTCCAGATAAGATTAGAGTAATAGTCAAATCCTGAGTGGGGAAAAAGTATTGTAAGTTCAAAGGCCATGTTGGTTTGGCTGGGTCCTTGTGAGAGGGTGGCTTGCTGGCTGAGTGTAAGTAAATCTTTCTTGAGACGGTTGAGGTAAGTGAAGCAATTGTTGGAGATAAGGTTAGAATCTCATGACGATGATTTTCAGATGATGTGTGGGTAGATTTTGGTGAACTATTGAAGCGTGTGACGATGCTCTGGGTTTTGTATCTTGATGGTTGAACGTATGGTGCAGGTTGTAGTGGATGTGTAGGAGTGTTTGTTAATACGTTTGAGACTGTGAGTAAGCAATTGTTATCTAGGAAAATTTTGCGCGTCATGTTGATCTTCGAGCTAGAGTTCGAGCGGTTTGTAAGAGGTTTTGGAAAGTGGAGTGGGTTGTAGATCACATGGTGGCTTGAGAATGGATGGGTTGGTGTCACCATGTGTGTTGTGTTGAAAGAATTATGAAGGAAGGCGGAGTACGTTGCGAAAGGGTTAAGAGTTGTTGGGTGTTGGAAGTCTTGCACAGATTGGAGGTGTGAGAAGCTAAGTTGAGGCTGGCGAGTGTGTGTTTGGGAAGCCACACTGTGTGTGGTGGTGTTGAAGTTTGGGTGTAGGGTAAGTTTGGTCCAAGGGTTATTGGATCGTAGGAGGTTTAGGAGTGTGTTGATTTCATTGTGTTCTGGTTGAGGATGTTTTCCGTAATGGGCATGTCTCAAGTTGAAAATTTCGAGGATGAAATTTCTTAAGAGGGGGAGAGTTGTAACGCCCTGATTTTGGGCCTAGATGTTTTAGAGTTTGAATCTGGCCGGTCAAGAACAGTTTGAATTTTTAAGGGAGATTTAGGGGACACCTAGTTCGGGATATTTTAAAAATATGGAAAAATATCTAAAAATCCTCATTTATTACATAAATGATTATGGTGGAAACAATTTTACAAAATATGATTTGGAAATACTACATTTCGGTGTAGTGACCAAATCACAGTTTTTACAAAGGTTGACTAGTGACTGTTTTGTAAAAGATTGAAACTTTGAATCTTTAAGGAGCTAATTTTACCAAATTATTTTTCATCAGATTTCTCTTTAATTTGGGATTTTTTAATAATGTTTTAATTAAGGGAGTGAAGGGGAATTAAAAAGGAAAATCTATTTTGACTTTTCAGAACTACCTTACGTTAGTTTTCTCTCATTTCATTTTTCTCTCAACTTCCACTCATCCAAACACATTTCCTTCATCAATTAATCTCTGATTTTCATCCCTTTTGATGAGATTTCATTCTCCTACGGATTCCTAATCTTTACCTCGTCAAAACCTCTTGTTTTCACTTTGGATTTTCAAGAAATCTTGCCCAAATTGAGGAGAAATCAGCCATTAGAGGTAAGCTTCATCCTTCTCCTCTAATGATTAGTTCTTTACTGAAATTCCCAAGTTATCAATCCTTTGTTAAAGATTCTTGGAGAGATCTTGAAGGTTTTCGTAACTATTGGTTAGGCTCTGTTTAGAGGTTGATTTCTAATGTATTTTGGATTGTAATTGATGTTATAAATGAGGTTTTATCAAACAAATCCCGAATAGGTTTGGATTCCTAAGTTTTACATGCTAGTTTGGTGGTTTTTAGGGTGGTTTCGGTGTCCTGTTGTTGCTGGAGATATAAGGACGAATTTATGGTGATTTTTGGTGTTGGTTGAGGTTTAGAAATGATTAGGAGTGATAGATCTTGGATGGGCTTTGTTTTGGGAGAGTTTGGAGATTTTTTTGGTTATTTCGGATAGCCGAAATGCTTGTTTTGAGTGGAGCAGCGAGTTTGAGTGAATGGTTGGTGATTTTAATGCATGGTGATGCATTAATCATCTGTTCTTATGTGCTAAAAACAGGGAAGAGTAATCCGGAAGCAATCGAGGTAGCGTTGGAGGTTTCGGACGCTTGGTTGGCTCGTCGGCTAGTGTAGTGTTGTGTATCGGTGAGTGAGAACGCGTTTTCCAGCTTTGGAATGATTCTTAAAAGAGGTTTGGGAACTTAAATCTAGGCTTGAAATGTCGGTTTAAGTTCAGAAGTAAGTGAAGTAGATTTCTCTCTCGGTTTGTGCTATTATTGTTTTGAAAATATTAAATTGGGTTTTGATGTGCTTGGTTTGGCATTATGATTTGATTTGCTGTTTGAGCATGGTTTTTAAGCATGAGTGTTGGTTATCAAACTTGGTTTGGTGAAGGAAGCATGGAACTAATGATTCTTGAGAATATATGGTGTTAATTTGTGTTTTAAGAGTATGGTTTAGCACTTTGAATTTGATGGTGTTGCATGATTTGAAAATAGTAGATGAGTTAATGATTTTTAATATGATATATTGGCCTAAGTGATGAGAAGATTACCGGATATAATTGGTCAACCAATAGGATGTAGAGAGCACTATAAACTAAAAATTCGTACGTGCTCTTGGGATACGTTCCAAAGAGAGAGACCGATGATGTACATTCCATCGGATATGACTTGGTGAAATACCCAAGCTTAATGGCATTGAATGGTACCGCCATGAGAGACCGATGTGGTAGATTCCATCGGATAGGACTTGGTGAAAGACCCAAGCTTTATGGCAACAAATGCTATTGCCATGAGAAACCGATGATGGGCATTCCATCGGAGTAAGACTTGGTGAAATACCCAAGCTTGGTAAAGAGATAGAGTTCGATGATGGAGATACCGCCGGGGAAGGACTTGACCTCGAGTTAAGCTACCGCATATCCGTGTAAAGTATGATATGAAAATGACAATATATGAGGAAGAAATGTGTTTTACATGTAGCAATGTTTTGAATGTTTATTTTATGAAATGAGAAATGCTTATGAGCTAATGAGTTTGTGAAATGCTTTGGTGCATCAAACATGTATGGCCTTGCCATGAGAATTGTATAGGTTGAAAGCATGAGATAGATAGATGGTACATGTGTTTTCAAGATGAGAATTGCCTTGAAACGATTTTTAAAGAATGAGAAAGAAAGAGCATAATGTGGAAATGGTTTCCAAGAATTATGGTTTAAACCTTGCATGACGCGTTTATGCAAGAGAGGGTTTCAATGAAGGTATTTACAAGGATGATGTTTAAGAGTGAGATGCATGTGTCATTTGGGTTTTAATGTTGGTTTATATGTTAAGCTATGCATGATTTTAGGCAATGACGTTTTCAAATGAAGTTTTCAAACAATACTTTGTCTTAGTGAAACGTGATTGCAATTAAAGGCTGTTTTATGGTTTTGCTTCATTGGTGGTGTTTTGATTTTGAGCATTCCTCACTAAGCATTATGTGCTTACGCTTCTTTTTGTCCATCGATGCAGATAGTTGAGTTTGGGACAGTAAGAAGCAAGAGATTCAAGAAGAACTCCACTTGTGAAGTATGTTTTGCTTCATAGCTATAGATAATAAAGGCAATGGGGGAAATCCTTTACTTTGTTGTGTAATGAGGTTGATTACCTAGAACAAGTCTAGTTTTTGGTTTGAGACTTGTTTATGGCCATTATGTGGTGTTTGGATCCTCAATTTGCATTTTAGTCTTGCCATGCTTTATGGTTGAAAGTATATTCATTCTAGTTGCATAAGCTAAATGATTTGATGTGTTAGATGCTTGCAATGTGACTAGCTTTTGATGTTAATAGGATATAGTTTATGGGTTAACATGTTGTGAATATGTTGTGGTATGAGTTGGGACATGTTTGGGAGTGTTTGAATGTGAAAAGTTGTGAAACACCAGAAAAATAAATAGTTGCAGGGCAGGGTGTATTGAAACACTCTAGTCTGTTTCGAAACAGGGGCCTGAAATGGCCATAGTGTTTCGGAACGGGTGAAGGTGTTTCGGAAAACTTTAGCTACTAGAGAGGCTTGTTTCGATACTGTTCTTAGAACGCACCCGAGTACCGAAACGGTCAACTCCGTTTCGATACGACCGTTTTGATACCAGGGTCAGCGTTTCGAAACGGATGACCGTTGGACTGTGTTTTTGAATTGTTTCAAGTTCTCATGTCTTACATTTTAGTCCTTATTGTTGTGGATGCAATTGGTTGAGCTTGGAATGTCCTTTTAAGCTGATTTTTTATAGAGATGCATGTAAAATGCCTAATTACATATTGGTAAGCTTAAAATCTGCAAAGTCCTTATATTTTCCAAAATTTATATTTTGGTCCCTAAAAGTGCAATTCTTACAATTGAATCCCTAATTGATTCTGATCGATGTGCCTTTCCTTCTTATGACCTTGTGTGATCACATAGGCTTAACCTTGTAATTAGAAAAGATAGAAAAAAAGGTTGTTAATCAAGGTTGACTCTCGGGTTGACTTTGGTTTTCCCCGTGTAATCTCTATAGTTCGGGTCAAGCGTCTAGGCCGGGCTAAGGGGGTTACAATGAGGCAATGATTGGCCACTTCCTCCTCCTCCTCGGATGACTCCTCGTCACTCCAAGTTGCCATTTGAGCCTTGAGCTTGTTCTTCTTCCCAAAGCTCTTCTTCCTCAATTGAGGGCAATCGGTTTGAATATGGTCAGGCTTCTTGCACTCATAACAAGTGATTTGATCATTTTCTTCCTCTTTTCCTTTATTCTTGATGTCCCCTCTTCTATTGAACTTTCTTCCTCGATTGGACTTCATGAATCGAGTGAATCGTTTGGCCAACATGGTCATCTCTTCATCCTCCTCCTCACTAGAACCACTTTCGTTGTATGACGCTTTGAGTGCGATTCCTAGCTTCTTCTTTTCAACCTTTTTCTTCTCTACCTTTTTCTTTTCTTTCTTCTTCTTTTCTTATCTCCCTTACTTCATGATCTCATGGGTGAGTAGAGATCTAACAAGGGCGTCTAGCTTGAGAGTCTTCAAATCTTGAACTTCGATGATGGTTGTCCTCTTGCCATCCCAAGACTCTAGAAGAGAGTAGAGTAGCTTCTAGACTAGCTTTTCTTCAGGAATAGCTTCACTAAAGCCCTTTAGTCCATTGATAATGACCGAGAATCGATCAAACATCTTGGAGACACTTTCGTCGGCTTCCATTTTGAAGTTTTCATAACTCAAATTGAGCAACTCGATCTTCGTCTCCTTGACTTCACTTGTTCCTTCATATGTAGTCTCTAGAGTGTCTCACACTTCTTTACCACTTTCTATTGAAGACACCTTTGAGTATATGTCGGGACCGAGAACACAAAAGATTATGTGTAAGGCTTTGTCGTTGACTTGCAAACGTCTTATATCTTCATTGGTCATTTCAGATTTGGTCTTCAGAACAAACCTTCCTTCATCATCTCTCTTCATTGGAATTGTAGGACCGTTTTCTACCACGTCCCATACCATGTAGTCGTTTGATTTGATGAAGAGTCGTATCTGGTTCTTCCAATAAGGATAGTTATCCCCATTGAAGAATGGTGGTTTGGTGATGCACAGAGACTCGTAGAGGTTTTGGTCGGAGGTGGATGCTATAGCACGATGTTGATTGAAGTGCAATTAATCAAACTCTTCCAAGATTTACTCAAGAGGGTGTTAATCCTTTCAATGAGTGCAGCTCTGATACCAATTGTTGAGTTGATCAAATGATGGCTAATCACCAAGAGGGGGTGAATTGATGGATAAAAATTGAAGGGTGCAAATGGATAATTTAAAAATGAAGACAAGGTGATTTTAGAGTGGTTCAAGCTTCGAACAAGCTCTACACCCACTACCTCAGCACCCTACTGAGGATTTCAACAATTCACTAACTTGAATTCGTCCCCTTTTCTCGACTTAGGAGGAAACCTTACAAATCGGTCAATCTCTCTACCCAAAGATTGACCAAATATCACTCTTTTACGAAGGAAAGATTGGCAAACTTTTTATGTACCTCTCAAAGGCTAATTGTTTACCCCAATTACATATAAACACTCCCCAAACTCTAAAAAGATTTACAATGAAAAAATTCAAATGAGTTGGGTATAAGAATTTGAATCTGAAGGCACAAGGGTTTGGATTGAATGCTTTGATGTTTCTTGAAGGTTCAATTGTTGTTGTTGTTGTTGTTGTTGTTGTAGCTTTGGAGACTTGTTTTTATACCTTCTCATTGATTTCTAGTCGTTTTAGTGGTTAAGATCATTAATAAAGTCGTTGGAGCTCTCTCTTCCCTCCATAAATGATGCTCTACAACTACCCGTATCAGAACACGAGGCCCTGTATCGAAACGGACACAAAAAAAGAGTCGTTGTGTGTAAAAAGGGCCCGTATCGAAACGGCTATAGGTTGTATCGAAATAGTTTGAAACTGTAAAATGTAAAAAGAGGGTCGTATCGAAACAGATAAGGGTTGTATCGAAACATTTTGAAACTGTAAATGGGTGTTTCGAAACAGCCTAGGGGTGTACCGAAACACTTAACCAAATTTTCAAAAGTTTGTTTCTGACAAGTAATAGCTAGTTTATTTAATGCTCAATTTTAAAATTACTTAACCTCTGTATCGAAACGGGTATGAGTCATTTCGAAACAATACTTAAAAATCAAAATCCAGATGAAGGTTGTATCGAAATGGGTATGAGCCATTTCTAAACGAACGTTTCCAGTGGCAAAACGTATCGAAATACTTTGGGGTGTTTCGAAACGCCTGGATAATTTTGTATATTTTGGCTTTGAAACACTTAGAAAATTTTATGGGGTTTAAGTTTTGACTTCAAAACATTTTAAGTATAAATTTTACTTGTCAAAATTAAGTATTTTGGTTACTTAAAAATTTATTTACTTTGCAATTTGGTCCTTGAATTAATTGTTATATTGAAATCAAATATTAGTTTTACAAAGTTGATTTGATAATATATATATATATAATCGTACAAAATGAAAATTTACATATCGCTTTAACACTATTATTAGTGTTAAGAACATTATTTAACAGAGATTTATAGAATAATTTATGCCCTTGTTAGTGGGATATGTTAATATAAACGTAATGTACTAGAGGTGGCAATCGGGTCATTTGGTTCGGTTTCGGTTCGGGTCACTTCAAGTCTGTTTGGAATCGGTTTAGGTTCGGTTTGGTTTGGGTCTATAATAAGTCAGGTCCGGTTCGGGTAACAAATTGGGTCAAAATCGGATAGGTTGTTTTTGGTTCGGGTCAATATTGGATCGAGCGCTTTCGGTTCGATTCAAAATCGGGTCGTTTGGGTCGGGTTAAACTTTCAATTTTTGGGTCGATTCGGTTTGAGTCGGGTTATGATTCACAGAGACTTCGTTGATGTAGAAGATTGTATGTTAGTGGAGGATAGATAAGATTGTATCAATTCAGTTTGAGTTGGGTATTTCTATTATCTAATGTTTATATTTGAGTTGGTTTATGAGATTAATTATGATTTTTTAAGGTTTATAATTTATGGTTTAATATTAACAGTTTATGGTTTAGTTTAGTGTTATTGATTTATGAAATTAATTCTGATTCCTTAAGGTTTATGGTTTAGTTTAGGGTTATTGGTTTATGACATTAGTTTCGAGTCTTTAAGGTTTATAGTTTAATTTGAAGTTATTAGTTTATGAGATTAATTATGATTCCTTAAGGATTATGGTTTTGGGTTTATTATTAATGGTTTATGGTTTAGTTTAGGGTTATTGGTTTATGAGATTAATTATGATTTAATTTTCTAATTTATACATTTGAATTTAATTAAATATTTAAATCTCGAATATAATTAAAAGAATTCTAAAATTAAATGTGAAATTTTAATTGAATTAAACTAGAATCTAAAAGTGAAATTCGAAACTTAAATAAAAAATATGTAAAATATGGAGGGCTAAACAATTGATTGCCCTTAACCTAAAACTAAAAGATAACATGTTATTTTAATTAAAAAAAAGGAAAATGGAATTTGTAAAAAAAAAAAAAAAGAGAAAACGCATAATGTTGGCGGAAACCCCCCATTTTTTTAGGTTGGAGTTAATTCATCTTTAAGTCTCGTTACATTTAAAATGTTACATTTTAGTCCTACTATTTACTTTTAAGTTTTATTTTAATTCAGTTTAGTCACAAGTATAAAGTATCCCACGATTTGGACTTCGAATATAGCAATCCCCTCCCCACAGTGATATTTAGTCCCTAAAAATTTACTTTTAGTTGAAATTGACACCTACTTATTTCTATTTTTTATAATTTAGTCTAATAATTTTAATATATTGATATTTTTGTTCATTTAAGTTCTTAAGATTTAATTTTTAGCCGAATTTGACCTCTATTTATTTCTATGGTGAAATTGGTCATTGGGCTCTCAAATTTCTCCACTTTAAAATTTTTAAATTGGTCCCTAATTTCGATTTTAGGCTATATTTTATGGTAAATTGTGAAAAATGGCTCTAATTTTGGTTTATGGTTTTGGGTTTAGCCTTAGTGCTAATGGTTTAGATATTATGTTGTAGTTTAGGGTTATTGGTTTATGAAATTAATTTCTATAGCTTAATATTTATGGTTTATGATTTTTAAGGCTTAGTTTTAATGGTTTAAGGTTTATGGTGTAGTTTAGAATGAAGTTAAGGTCAAATATTGGGAGGGAAAAGAGTCTATTAAACTTCTAAATTTAAAAATTAGTAGTGACAAAAGACTTATTTAATTAATATTTAAACTTAGAATGACATAAAATGTTAGTATACTACAATTTTGAGAAAAAAACAACGGTCTCTCCCATAATATAATACAAAAAGGGGTAAACTACACTGGTAGTCACCGAACTTTTAGGGTGCTTTCAATAAGGTCACCGAACTTTTAAAACTTTCATTACAGTCATCCAACTTTTAATTCGCTTTCAATAAGGTCACTGCCGTCAACCACTGTTAAAAAAGCTGACATGACATGTTAAATTTAAGGGTAAAACAAACTGTTAGTCACTGAACTTTTAAGAGGCTTTCAATATGGTCACCGAACTTTTAAAACTTTCATTACCATCACTCAACTTTTAATTTGCTTTCATTACAGTTAAAAAAATCTGATGTGACACGTTAAGTTTAAAAATAAACTTTTTCCCACCCTATTTTATCTCCATGTCTTATTTTCTTCCATCCAAACATGTCTATCTTTTAGATACATTAATATTTTTCTTTGAACTCCTCATTATCCAGTGCATGACTCAGTAAATGTCGGGCCTGAAGCATAAAGAAGATTTTTATGAGCAAAACTTTAGTTATTTCTTTATCATTCCATCATCGGATGTCTCCCAATATTTTTCTTGTTCTCACACATGTCGCATGCATGTCTAGATACATTAATATTTTTCTTGATGTGTTACTAGAGAAGTAACGACCTTCACCAAAAAATTACAATTTGATTCATATGGGAGAAAAAGACATGTTTGGATGGAAGAAAATAAGAGGGGAGAGAAAATATGGTGGGAAAACGTTTTTTTAAACTTAACGTGTCACATCAGCTTTTTTAACGGTAATGAAAGCGAATTAAAAGTTGAGTGATAGCAATGAAATTTTTAAAAGTTCGGTGACCATATTGAAAGCCTCTTAAAAGTTCAGTGACTAACAGTGTATTTTACCCTTACATTTAACATGCCACGTCAACTTTTTTAACGGTGGTTGACGGCAGTGACCTTATTGAAAGCGAATTAAAAGTTGGGTGACTGTAATGAAAGTTTTAAAAGTTCGGTGACCTTTTTGAAAGCGCCCTAAAAGTTCAGTGACTACTAGTGTAGTTTACCCTACAAAAAGATAATAAAAACATACACCATTATACTATTTATTATATTGTTAAAAATAAATAATATTAAAAATAAATTATTCATTTATTTTACCTTAATTTCCGGGTTAAAATCGAGTCGATATTTGGTTCGGGTTCATTAGATTCGGGTGAAAATCGGTTCGGATCCATTTCGATTCAAAAAAATTTTCGAGTCGGTTTTGGTTCGGGTCGGTTTATTTCAAGTTTCGGGTCATCATGTTCGGGTCAAAATCGGATCTCGGGTTAAGTTTGCCAGGTCTATAATGTACAGTCACTCGAACCCTATTCTTTTAAGTATTTTAACCCAACATTTTATTTTATGCAAAAATGGTTCATTCGTATATGAAAATTGTTAGTGAAATATATTCAAGATAATGGTTTGCTAATTAAATATTAAATTTATTGTTTAAGTAGTGAAATATATTTTCGTTCTACAATGAACAATTTTGAGTTTTCACTCGGGTCGAAAATATTCAAGATAGTGTTAAATTAACTAATAATTTTTATGGATAGAAAGGCTATTTTCACTCAAAATAAAAATATGGGTAAACTATACCATTGACCACCGAACTAATTGGGAATTCCTATTTTGACCACCGAACTAACGAACTCGTCAATCAGACCACCGAACTTATTAAATTAACCTATTTTGACCATCGCCGTTAAAAAAATAACAGAGGACTGACGGAGTGATGACGTGGCAGTTAACTAACTTTTATAAAATTACACATTTAATCCTTCTTATTTACACATTCTTTCAATTTAGTCCTAATTTTAAATTAATATAATAAATTAATTATTTAATTAAGTGATGACACGTGTCAACACTTTATTGGAGGAATTTAATTATTTATATTTGATTTTATAAATTTATTTTCCTCGTCCAATCAAGTGGTGACACGTGTCACCACTTGTTTGAAGGAAAATTAAGCAAATATAAGAGAAAAGGGCTGGGGGGGGGGGGGAATCGAACCTGCAACATGTGGGTTGTAAACCCATACCTTTACCACTGCACCACACCTCTCTCAGTGATATCATCTGCTCCATTGAATATATATCTTATAATGCAGTAAATGTTAGGGGAAAAAAGTAAAAATGATTGAAAGGGGATTCGAACATTGACCACTTGGGATGTGTATAATCACATAAACATTCGATTTAAAATATTCGAATATTTTTCTTTTCATATTTAAATTAATTCGAATCATTGATTTAAATATTTTAAATCGAATATTTTAAAAATATATATTTTTTTTCATTTTCATACTTTAAATATTCGATTTAATTTAAATACTTTAAAATATATTTAAATCGAATATTTTAAAGTATTTAAATTAAATCGAATATTTAAAGTATGAAAATGAAAAAAAATTAAAAAGAATAATATTTTAAAATATTTTTTAAATATTCGATTTAAATGGAGAGTCCAATTCCCAAAATTTCCTACATATACACGTGTTGAGATTTTAGGGGCTCGATTCGATCAACCAAATTAGCTCACCAAGTGGTGGAGAGATGGATTTTTGGGTGGAAGGGTTGTGGAAGCTAGAAAGTGTTGAGATTTTAGGGGCTCGATTCGATCAACCAAATTAGCTCACCAAGTGGTGGAGAGATGGATTTTTGGGTGGAAGGGTTGTGGAAGCTAGAAAGTAAAAAGACACAATGATTTATAGTGGTTCAACCTTCTAACCAAGGTCTACGTCCACTACCTTAGCTTCCCACTAAGGATTTCTCAACCAATTCCACTAATTGATTCGTCCCCTTTTCTAGGATTAGGAGGAAACCCTTACAACCGATCAAGCTTCTACCCAAAGCCTTGATCAAAACACTTTTTACAAAGAGACAATGAAAGCAAACTTAAAACCCTCTAATAGGTGTTTGTTTGCACAATTAAGCACTCACCCAAAACCTAAAACACTTGAGCAAATTTAACAATTTTGGCTCACTAGTGTTTGTCTATACAAAGAAATGACAATTTAAGTACAAAGACAATTCTTGATCATTTGTTGATTGACAATTGAAGCATTAACCTTCTCTTGATGCTTGGAGGTCCCTTTTATACTCCCAATTGAGTTTGTAGTCGTTACTAGCCGTTGGGATCAAATTGGAGCCGTTGAGGACTTTATTTCCCTTCATAAATGATGTTCTGCAGCTACCAGTATCGATACACGTGGAACGGTATCGATACAGCCTTCATAGGAACTAGCCGTTGAGCTCTTGCCAGCTGAGGCGTATCGGTACGGGTCCACATTTGAATGGCCGTTGGGAAATAGCCGTTGGGGTTGGTTGAAATGGGATCGGTACGCTTACCTAGCGTATCGAAACGATCTCGACCGTATCGATACGGCAAAGGCTTGTATCAGTACGGGGTTTGACAGTGGCCAAATTGGGGCAAAATGGTATCGGTACGGGTACAACCGTATCGATACTGGGACGTTGAAAATACAAGTTTGGTTGTTTAAAACATGAAAAATCTTTGCCAAAAACCTCTTAAAATACCTCAAACATAAATTCAAGTTGTTTGGACTTAAACCCAAGTTTTAAATTCTTTTCAAATTAGTCCAAACCATTTTTCAATTATTATATCAAAACATAAGTTCTACAATCTGCCCCTTTTTGATATAATAAAACTCACTTGAAAAATTGTTTGGGTTTCTCCCCTTTAACTTTAAAAATGTGAATAAGAGATTAAGGATATGAAATTAAGTAAAGCTCCCCCTTATTCAATTGAAAAATCAATTTTTCAAACCATTTCTCCCCCTTTTTGTTATATCAAAAAGAATGTAAAACATTAAGTTTTAAAATAACAATAGGGATAAAAACTTTGACACAAATTAGAATTTGGTTTAAAAATTGGCTCCCCCTTACTCAAAGCATCATTAAAAATGTTAGTCCAACATTTATGATCATCTAGTTGAATAAACTAAAATTAAAACAAATAAAAGCAAAACAACTAGAAATTTTACCCACACTTGAACCCAAGGGAGGATGTGAAGCCTTCCTTCTTCAAGTGTTCTTCCTTGTGTGCATGGAGCTCCCCCTCAATGTTTGACTTGTTGAACATCTCCATCACACCTACAATAGACAATCAAGTAATTTTTGGTATCCAAATTGCTTTGGATCCATAAACGTTAGTTGCACAAAATTTAGTCCCCTTAGGAATCCATTTTTCAATTTCATCCTTTTTAGTTGAAGTGGTTAGTCCTTTTGGGACCCAAACACTTCTAAAACATTTTCCATTCACAAATCTAGGGGCACTAGATTGTCTAACATAAAAGTTTGATTTTCCAAAATTGTTTTTCTTTTCAAGCTCTTTGGAAATCAAATCTTTTTCTTCTTGAACTTTTTGAAGCAATTTTTGTAAATCAAAACATTTTAATTCAAACTCTTCAAGTTTTGCTTCAAGTTCAAGTTTAGTTTTAGAAAGCAAATCATTTTGAATTTTTAACTTTGAAATCAATTTATTGTTTTTCAAAATGTGGCTTTTAAAATCTAAAACCAAATCATCATAGGCATCTTGTAATTCATCAAAAGTGTAAGAACATGAAGTAGATGAATTAGAAGTTACCCTTGAATCTTCTTCAATGGCCATAAGGCAAAGGTTGGCTTGTTCATCGTCGGTGGAGTCCTCATCACTCCAAGTAGCCACATGTGCCTTCTTCTTATGGCTTGAAGTGCTTGCCCTCTCCTTTCTTTTAGGTTCTCGTTCAAGCTCTCTCAAAGCTTTCTTCATGAAAGGGGCACACTTCTTGAAGAGATGAACTATCTCTTCATCTTCATCCTCCTCTTCACTTGAGTAGACATGATGGCAAGTGGAGGATTTGAGAGCCATGGCACTAGCATTGATGCCAAGCCCTTTGATTTTCTTCTCTCCCATAGCTCTAATTTCTTCCCTCTTCTTCTCATCCTCTTTGTTCTTCTTCATGATTTGATGAGTAAGGAGAGACCCCATGAGTTCATCAAGCTTCAAAGTCTTCAAATTTTTGGCTTCGATGATGGCGGTCCTCTTTGAGTCCCAAGACTCGGGAAGTGAGTAGATGAGCTTTCGAACAAGCTTCTCCTCCGGGATGGCTTCTCCATAGCCTTTGAGACCATTGGTGATGGTGGAGAACCTATCAAACATCTTCTCGATGTTCTCTTCCGGATCCATTTTGAAGTTTTCATACTCAAGGGTTAGGAGCCCAATCTTGGTCTCCTTGACTTCATTTGTTCCTTCGTATGTGACTTCAAGCTTGTCCCATACCTCCTTGGCACTCTCACAAGAAGACATCTTCTCATAGATGGATGGACCAAATGCACAAAATAGAATGTGCAAGGCTTTGCAATTTAGCTCCATCTTCTTGCGATCGTCGGCACTCCACTCCGCTTTACTCCTTTGAGGCACGAACGGGTCATCTTCAACTACATCCCATAGCTTGTAATCTCTTGATTTGATGAAGAACTTCATATTTGTCTTCCAATGGCTATAGTGAGCTCCGTCAAAGAAAGGCGGTTTGTCGATTGATTGTGCCATTGAGCCGGTTGATGAAAAAGTGATCGAGCTTGCCGGATCTTCTCAATAGGATGTGAATCCCTTCGATTGAGCCAAGCTCTGATACCAATTATTGAGATTTTAGGGGCTCGATTCGATCAACCAAATTAGCTCACCAAGTGGTTGAGAGATGGATTTTTGGGTGGAAGGGTTGTGGAAGCTAGAAAGTAAAAAGACACAATGATTTATAGTGGTTCAACCTTCTAACCAAGGTCTACATCCACTACCTTAGCTTCCCACTAAGGATTTCTCAACCAATTCCACTAATTGATTCGTCTTTACAAAGAGACAATGAAAGCAAACTTAAAACCCTCTAATAGGTGTTTGTTTGCACAATTAAGCACTCACCCAAAACCTAAAACACTTGAGCAAATTTAACAATTTTGGCTCACTAGTGTTTGTCTATACAAAGAAATGACAATTTAAGTACAAAGACAATTCTTGATCATTTGTTGATTGACAATTGAAGCATTAACCTTCTCTTGATGCTTGGAGGTCCCTTTTATACTCTCAATTGAGTTTGTAGCCGTTACTAGCCGTTGGGATCAAATTGGAGCCGTTGAGGACTTTATTTCCCTTCATAAATGTTGTTCTGCAGCTACCAGTATCGATACACGTGGAACAGTATCGATACGACCTTCATAGGAACTAGCCGTTGAGCTCTTGCCAGCTGAGGCGTATCGATACGCTTGAGGGCGTATCGGTACGGGTCCACATTTGAATGGCCGTTGGGAAATAGCCGTTGGGGTTGGTTGAAATGGGATCGGTACGCTTACCTGGCGTATCGAAACGATCCCGACCGTATCGATACGGCAAAGGCCTGTATCGGTACGGGGTTTGACAGTGGCCAAATTGGGGCAAAATGGTATCGGCACGGGTACAACCGTATCGATACTGGGACGTTGAAAATACAAGTTTGGTTGTTTAAAACATGAAAAATCTTTGCCAAAAACCTCTTAAAATACCTCAAACATAAATTCAAGTTGTTTGGACTTAAAACCAAGTTTTAAATTCTTTTCAAATTAGTCCAAACCATTTTTCAATTATTATATCAAAACATAAGTTCTACAACACGTCGACGCCGTATATATACATATTTCAGGCGAATTCTCCAGTAAAATCTAATTACATTAAAAAAAACAATTGGAGAGTCGCAGAGGTGAAAAAAAAATGGATTCAATAGAAGACTGGGATTTTTTGGATTATAGTTTCATGGGTAAACTATACCATTGAATATTTTTAAGTATTTAAATTAAATCGAATATTTTAAAGTATTTAAACGAAATCGAATATTTAAAGTATGAAAATGAAAAAGAAAATATTTTTTAAAAAATATTTTTTAAATATTCGATTTAAAATATTTAAATCAAGGGTTCGAATTAATTTAAATATGAAAAAGAAAAATATTTAAATCAAGTGGTCAAGGTTCGAATCCCCTTTCAATCATTTTTACTTTTTTCCCCTAACATTTACTGCATTATAAGATATATATTAAATGGAGCAGATGATATCACTGAGAGAGGTCTGGTGGAGTGGTAAAGGTATGAGTTTATAACCCACATGTTGTAGGTTCGATTCCCCTTAGCCCCTTCCTCTTATACTTGCTTAATTTTCCTTCAAACAAGTGGTGACACGTGTCACCACTTGATTGGACAAGGAAAATAAATTTATAAAATCAAATATAAATAATTAAATTCCTCCAATAAGGTGTTGACACGTGTCATCACTTAATTAAATAATTAATTTATTTTATTAATTTAAAATTATGACTAAATTGAAAGAATGTGTAAATAAGAAGGATTAAATGTGTAATTTTATAAAAGTTAGTTAACTGCCACGTCATCACTCCGTTAGTCCTCTGTTATTTTTTTAACGGCGGTGGTCAAAATAGGTTAATTTAATAAGTTCGGTGGTCTGATTGACGAGTTCGTTAGTTCGGTGGTCAAAATAGGAATCCCCAATTATTTCGGTGGTCAATGATATAGTTTACCCTAAAAATAATGATTAATTAAATGCTTAAAAATGAATAGAGACCAAAGTAGATGTGTTTTTACTAACAATTAGTTGGTCTAGTAAAATGAAATAGTAAATTCTTAAACAAAGTTAAAAGTTCGAATTCTTATGTTATAAATAAAAAAAAAATTAAAATGGGACTCTACAAAATTCGCCGAAGTGTGTCGGACAAAAAAAATATTAGATGCGTTTTTTTTAATATTATGCCTTAAATATAAAAGCATTATTTTGGCCCTATAAATACTGGAACAAAGAAGCCTAGCACTAGCTAAGCTCTCTCTCTCCCACTCCACTCCAATTATCATTCGCCTGAAGCAGTTGAATTCCACCAGGGCGTTTGCTTTTCCATTTCCCGCTGCTCTCCCTCCCTTTGCTTTGTTTGGCAGCAGTAGATTTAGAGAGAAGTGAAAGGGAGCGCGTGAGAGGACAAAAATTTGTTTTCAGATGGACGCGTATACTGTTCATCTAGCGATGGCGGCTCTGGTTGGAGCTTCGTTGGTGGCCGTGTCGGCGTATTATATGCATAGGAAAACCTTGACTCAGTTGCTGGAGTTCGCAAAGACGGTGGAGAGGGAGAGAGAAGACATTTCGGAGGGAGAGTCGCCGCAACACTCCAAGAAACGGCGCGGTCAACGCTCTCGCCGGAAGGGGAACGGATACTACCGCCACGGCTCGGCGTCTTTGCCGGATGTTACTGTGATATCCGGCGTGATTGACGGAGAAGAGAAATGCAACGGTCCTATCCATGTTGATGGGATTCCCGCCGGTTTGCCGAGGCTCCATACTCTCCATGAAGGTAAACTTGTGATTTGAAATCAAGAGCTATAACGAGTTATTGAATAATTTGAAGCGTAAATAAAGCAAATAGCCTTTGGTGTTGTTAAATGAAATTTTGCACATTGCAGAATTAAGTCATTGACTATCTTTTCTTACTTTTTTTATAAGATACAGGAACTTATAATCAGATTGATATGAAAAAAAGTTACTGATTTTTGTTTACTTCCAATGGAGGAAAAGGGGAAATAGATTGATATGCGTTATTGAATATCACATCGAGCACTAAAAACTGCGGGTCTCTGCCACTACGCTATCACCTTCACTTTAGTGCTTGTGAAGAAAAAAGATTTTTCTTTAGTTATACACACATTGTTTAGTGTTCTTTTTTTTTGCTGTCGTAGCAGCTTTTGAGTTTTGTCCAATTAGATGAGTATTTACCTTGGCTTCAGGGAAATCTGGTGGCCGTGGAACTCCAGTAAAGAGATCTGCTAGTCTTATCCGACCTATTTCTCCAAAGTCCCCTAGTGCAAGCGCCTTTGAGAGCATAGAAGGGTCGGACGAGGACGATAATATCACCGACAATTCTAAGTTAGACATTACTTATCTGCATACTAATGGAAATTCTGTGAGTAAACTTTCTTCTCTTTTCCTGCTGAACTTGCTTCTGCTATGCTCTCATAGTTTGTTGGAAATTTGATCAAACTGTTTACTTATACTTAAAATCTTACGTGTAGAGCCCAAATTTGCCTGACCATATTAATGCTAACGGAGAGGCAATCCAGATAGCTGCTTCAAGTATGATTAGGACCCATAGTATATCTGGTGACCTACATGGCGTTCAACCTGATCCTATTGCAGCTGATATCCTAAGGAAAGAGCCAGAGCACGAAAATTTTGCACGACTTAGAATTTCCCCTTCTGGTATTCTCTCTCTGATATATGCAACTATAGGATTTTATGTAATAGGTCTGCATCATAATGTTTATTTTTGCTTCATACCCTGCTTTCACCATTGCTTGTATCTTAATATGCTTAACTCGTGTGTGTGCATTTGTATGTGTTTGTTCCCCTGTTTGAAAGATTGCAAGCTCCCATCTTTAAGTTTAAGGTTTATGAGTGCAATTTGCCAATCTGGTTTTGTTATTTTTTGTATTCTACTACCAGAGGTACCATCACCGGATGAAGTTGAGGTCTATGTAGTTCTGCAAGAATGCCTAGAAATGCGGAAAAGATATGTGTTCAAGGAGGCAGTTGCTCCTTGGGAGAAAGAAGTTATATCAGACCCAAGCACACCAAAACCTAATCCAAACCCCTTTTTTTATGCTCCTGAAGGAAAATCTGATGTAACTTCATACTCTCGATCTTAGATTATGTACCACAAGTCACTTGTATTTGTCCTCATTCTTCCTTAGGGTTGTAAATATGCCTACCCCTTTTTGCAGCATTATTTTGAGATGCAAGATGGAGTAATACATGTCTATGACAATAAAGATTGTAAGTGTGGAGAGATCTTATATTTAACCTTTCTTACTTGCGATCTGAACTGCTATCTTGCTTAATCATTTATTTTCTTTTCTCCTTCAGCAAGAAGGGAGCTCTTTCCTGTAGCTGATGCAACAACCTTTTTCACTGACTTGCATCACATACTTCGCGTTATAGCGGCAGGCAACATCAGAACTTTATGTCATCACCGGCTAAATCTTCTAGAACAAGTGATTCCCTTGCCCTGCTTATGAAGTGCATGCTAATTTTGTATTTTCTTATATTTGATCATTAAAAATACTTTTTCCATTTTGTGTTCATTCAGAAATTCAATCTTCATTTGATGCTTAATGCGGATAAAGAATTTCTGGCTCAAAAAAGTGCACCGCATAGGGACTTTTATAATGTGAGGAAAGTTGATACTCATGTTCATCACTCAGCGTGCATGAACCAGAAACACCTTTTGAGGTTTATAAAGTCGAAGTTGAGGAAGGAGCCAGATGAGGTAAGCTTCATTCTTGTTTATTTCCTTTTTGCGTGCTTTTATAGAGGGCCTTAAAATTTCTGTTCACCTTTTTCAACTGAATGCTCCCAAGCTAAAGAGCATTACACTTGTGATTTGGCAATTCTTCATTGCTAGGGGGCTAGGGTGCTATGTAAATGTATCTCCGAGTGTTTGTCCTCTTCCTGCAAATTGAGATCATTTTTCTTATACTCCTGCAATGTGGAAGTTGTAGAAAAGTTCATTTGTTTGGTTTTACCAATTATAAAGACATAGGTGATTTAGGAATAGCTTGATTTCTTTTGTGCAAAAGTAGTGCGTGTGGAAAACACTCCCCCCTCCCCCCCCCCCAAAAAAAAAAAATGTTGTTCATCAGGTTCTTCTTTGTTCAGGTTGTAATATTTCGAGATGGGACATATTTGACCTTGAAAGAAGTTTTTGAGAGCTTGGATTTAACTGGGTAATACTCTCTTTTTACCTTCTGTTTTTTTTTTTTTTGCTTAAAAAGGGAAATTAGAGATGATGCAACTAATTAGAATTCATTTTTTGCTTTTGTATGAGCAGGTATGATTTAAATGTGGATCTTCTTGATGTTCATGCTGACAAGAGTACGTTTCATCGCTTTGATAAATTTAACCTTAAATATAATCCTTGCGGTCAAAGTAGGCTCAGGGAGATTTTTCTCAAGCAGGATAATCTTATCCAAGGTATATCCTTTATATTTCCTTAATTTTGGGGACATATGAATATTGTGCGACTGTCGAGATCACATTGAAATAAACAGTTAATCTATATAATTTGCAATAGCGAGTGTTTCTATGATATTTGAAATATAATTAGATTCAGATGTGGCGCTGGATCTAATATGCTACTGTCCTGCCAATCTTTTATTTGAATGAACCATCAATGTCCCATCTTCATATTCACACATTGTTATGCATTATACGGTGCCGTTCTGATTCTTTTTCTATAAACACCATTCCATGCCTTTGCATTTTTTATCGATTCATTGCTCTGAAAGAATCTTTTCTTCTCGGTGATTGTTAATTTGAAATTACAGTCTGACTATTGTATCTCGTGCAGGTCGATTCCTTGGTGAGGTGACAAAGCAAGTGTTTTCTGATCTTGCTGCAAGCAAATATCAGGTATTTCCCTTGTTCTGCACAAATTCATTTTATCTCTAAGATCAAATTCTGCTCTGGCTCTTTAGACCATGAGACTGAACTAGCACTCGAGTCAAATCATCATATGGCGGGCGACTCTTTTATAAATTTGCTTAATTCTATGAGGAGCTATACATAATCAATGAACCAAATTATGGAGTTCTAATGATATGCATCGGTTAATCCCTCTCTTTTAACACACCCAACCATGATTGCTGGATTTTACATTATTTTGATGTTCAATTTGATTGCTGCAGATGGCTGAATACAGAATATCAATATATGGGAGGAAGCAAAGTGAGTGGGACCAAATGGCCAGTTGGATTGTTAACAATGAGTTGTACAGTGAGAATGTTGTTTGGTTAATTCAGGTGCTAATGATCTACTTGAAATCTCATTACCTAGTCACTAGCTTCTTTTGTGCTGTGTATCTTGTGAAGCTTAGATAAAACATGACAGTGACATCAGAGGGAATTATTGAATTTTGGCTGGGCAATGTGACATTTTATCTGTTTTTCGCTTCAGATTCCTCGACTCTACAATATTTACAAAGAGATGGGGATCGTTACCTCGTTTCAGAACATTCTTGACAACATCTTTATACCTCTGTTTGAGGTTACTGTGGATCCAGATTCACATCCTCAGTTGCATGTTTTCTTGAAACAGGTCTTGTATAACTCTTCATCCCCCCCCCCCCCCCCCCCCCCAATGGTTTTGCATTGTGCTTCAGCTTGTATTGTTCGTCATGACAACTTTTTCTTGTCGGCAATTCAGGTCGTAGGGTTGGATTTGGTAGATGATGAGAGTAAGCCTGAAAGACGCCCCACCAAGCACATGCCAACACCAGATCAATGGACTAATGTATTTAACCCTGCATTCTCCTACTATGCATATTATTGCTACGCAAACCTCTACACCTTAAACAAGGTATGCATTATATAAGTGGACATGTTTTCGTCTTTACTAGATTCAAGACCTTTGCTGTCTTTATAGTTCCAAATTACCAGCGTCTAATTAAATAAATGACTTCTGAGAATAGTTGCTTCTTGGCTTTGCTTATTTCTTCATAAAAACTAGCTTTTCTTCTTTAAATCCACAATGGTTTCTTATGCGAATGCTGAAGTATGTGGCATGGTTTTTCCAGCTTCGTGAATCCAAGGGTATGACAACCATCAAATTCCGACCACATTCCGGGGAGGTATAAAAGTTACATGCTACCTTCACGAATATTTTGTTTTCATGCGTCCCTCATGTTTATTGTATTTTCAGGCTGGTGACATTGACCACCTTGCGACAACATTTCTAACTGCTCATAATATTGCACATGGAATCAATCTTAGGAAATCTCCTGTTCTACAGTACCTTTATTATTTGGCACAGGTAAAGAACAAAAGGAAACTTCAAAATAAATGAGTTAATCGATAAGTGTGGAATTTCTAATTGTTGTCATGGATTTGCATATTGGTACCAGATCGGGTTGGCTATGTCTCCTCTGAGCAACAATTCCTTATTTCTGGACTATCATCGGAATCCTTTTCCGATGTTTTTCCTACGTGGTCTGAATGTTTCCTTATCCACGGATGATCCACTTCAAATACACTTAACAAAGGAACCTTTGGTGGAAGAATATAGCGTAGCTGCTTCTGTAATCTCTCTCCCGCTAAGCAAGAATATATATAACTTCTATCTAATGTTCGAGTAAATAAAAGCCTTTGATTTGAATTGCAGGTATGGAAGCTGAGTTCATGCGATCTTTGTGAGATTGCTCGTAATTCAGTCTACCAGTCAGGCTTTTCTCATGCTTTGAAGGTACACGATCTTCAATTTTTTGCTGACCTCTCCGTGAAATGGAGTCATTGAAAATAGATACATTTTCTTTTTCAGTCACACTGGATTGGAACTGAGTACTACAAGAGAGGGCCTGCCGGAAACAATATACATAGGACAAATGTACCTCATATCCGGCTAGAGTTCCGTGACAGGGTAGGGACTCAACTGTAAATATAGTGCATGAATGCTTTTCTTTTTATGCGGGACTTGAATAACATTAATTCCTTTACCCCATTTTCTGGTTTCCTACTATGTGATGCATATTTCAACATGTATACTGCAGATCTGGAGAGAGGAGATGCAGCTGGTGTACCTAGGCGGGGTCATTATCCCTGAAGAAGTGGACAAGTAATGCGCAACATGCTGCACAAAATCCATTCTTCAACATATGTTTGGGAGGTAGCCATCTGATTCTCTTTCGCTTTTGTTACCCATTCTGCAAACTGCACTAATACTCTTGAGCCGCATCTGAGGGTGGTAAAACCTTGCAGGACCTCAAGTGTCTGAATCCTGCATTTAAAAGGGAAACATGTGGAGAGCAATTTCCAAATTACAGGAGAAAGCAATTGTATCTTCTAGTATTAGATAAATTACTAGTTCCTGTTATATATATATATATATATATATATATATATATATATGCCGTTATTATCATACCTGTTTGGCAGGAGTGGAAGTCTGCTCTCTTCTCTTGCATTATAAATTTTGACCCGACTTATAATTTCAATGTTATTGAAATATAATAATTTAAGAAATTAATGTTCCTGAATCAAAATCAATTTCATTCATTCAGATAAGCATTTATTTTCAAGTACAATTGCAATCCATTTCTCAATCTTTCCAGCCAGCACTATTACTAATTTAGACTCTTGACACAAATATAAATCATGTATTCTTTTCATGAGAAACTATACAAAAAAATAGTCTCCAAATTCCAAACCCTATAAAACAAGAACCATCTCTATTTTTCCCGCTGTTTTATCTCTTTGATTACACTGTCGGTCAGCGAATCAACATCATTATTCTTCCCGAAAAACTTCACAAATTCCATATTAGGATCCATCAAGTACCTGCATATGAAAGAATGAAAAAGGACCAATTTCAATAGGAGTTGGAATTTTACATTAAGTTCAGCACTAGCCATTAAGACTGAAAATCAAAGTAATAACGTGAGAGCAAGAAACAAGCTCACAAATCAGAGACTTCCTACAAGCAGTCCATGAATGAAATGCCAATGGCAGGCAACAAAATGGTTCAATGTTAAGTAATTTCACCGGAAATATCCCAAGCAATGGCGGTGTTTCAACCGCCAGTGCATGGTATAATTACCCTTCCACCGATAAACTAAAGTTACAAGTTCATAGGTTTAGGAACTTTAGAGTAGTATCACATGAGTTCACATCAACAGCATTGCGCCCTTCGAGAGTCAAAGCAAGAAAATGGGTTCAATGTTTAGTAATTTTCCCTTGCCAAGACAATTAAGTCTTCAATAGGAGAAATCGATAGCCTTATCTGATCTCATTGCCTAACCAAACAACTCTAGCCTGTTAAATGCAATCTTTTTCCATTTTGAGATTTGCTATTTTAGCTTCATCAATGTCAACATACACCAATGTCCATCATTCTACAGGTCGCAAGACCGTGCCAGTCTACATCATGCTGATACAAACAGCAAATGCAGGTCAAATCAAACAAAGCTAATACTTACATGATTATGGAATGATCAACAAGGTAGTCTGAATCTTCCTCTGCTGTCTTCATATAATAAACTCTATATGCACGAGCAACTTTCTTTATCTCGTCAGGGCTACCAGTTAACCCTACTAATTTTGGATGAAACTCTGCAAAAGTGAAGAAATAATTACAGAGCTAAAAGTTTCGATGAGCCAAATTATAATTAGCATATGTATCAGGACCAAAACATCATACTTCTTAATATTACTATAAGTACCTTTCACATATTCACGTACTTGCTCAACGGTATCTCTTTCAGGATCAACAGAGATAAATACAGGCACAATTTCTATTCCCGACTTTTCCTCTAAAAAGTGAAAACAAAGAAGAAACCAAATAGAAATTAATGTTACTATATCGCCACCGATCAGTAGAGTTGTTCCTAGTCTGATAAATTCAGAATCACATAATTTTCTATGATTATAACTGAATTTTTAAGTAACTAAAAAAAATCAAATTTCATAATTTTATTTTCCGGCCAAATGAAACTACGAGCAACGTACTTATTTTGTCAATAGCAGCAGCTAGCTTTTGCAGCTCATCTGGGCAGATATCTGGACAGTGAGTGAAACCAAAATATACCAAACTCCACTTCCCCATAAAGTCCTTCTCGGTAACACATTTGCCTTCATCATTTACAAGACTGAATGGCCCCCCGATGGCTGCTTTTCCAGCAGATGGCCCTTCTTTAACAGCCTTTGAAGCATTACTTATTTCTGCAGCAGCAAAACTTCGAGCCTTAAACCAAAATAAGCAGGGAGGAAAAGGCAACATGATACTTCTGATGACTAATTCAAAATCAGAGGCATTTCATTCATCACCAAGCTGAACCAGAAATTGCAAGTTACAACTTTTAGAAGACTCGAAAACAAATTATGGTTCCTAAAATTGCAAGTTACAACTTTTAGAAGACCCGAAAACAAATTATGGTTCCTAAAATTGCAGGTTTCAACTTTTAGAAGACTCCGGTGCATATTGTGGAACCATGAAAAATATGGCATACATGAAACAGATTCGGATGGCCGAACTTGCAAGTTACAACTTCTAAATTCAAGATTCAGCTCAATTTCTCATTGTTATGCTCCATTTTCCAGCAGTTCAGAACCTTTTAACATAAAATACAACTCACCATAGAAGTGTACCTTCAATATGCCGTTTCTTTAGATTGTCGTAGTAAAGGATAATACCAATTCCAGTAGCAAGCAGCAACAGAAAACTCAACCATGAAACAGGCTGCACATTCCAATCGAATCAAAATAAGTTCCGAAATTTCCAATCCAAAAAAGGGGAATTTTTAATAATAAAAAAAGAGAACCAAGTAGAAGCCAAAAAGGAAAATGAAAAATGAAGTACCCCGCCGCGAACAGATTTGCCAGCACTACCACTGCTCCGTTGCGAACTTCCGGTGTTTTGAGGCCCTTCAGAATCGGTGTTTGATGATGAAGATGATTTCTCTTGATTTTCATTAGGAGCTGCGGTGGAATTAGATAAGTATCTTCCAAAAATTCCCAAGGATCTGAATTCAGCTCCAACGGGAATAGCCTGTGAACCAAAAAATAACAACATTCATAGATTGAAAGAATTTTGCGGTTGTTTTCAAGCGGAGAAGCAAGAAATGAGGAGGAAAACGAACCGGACGCGAGGAAGGGAGAGATGGACCGCGAAGAGAGTCGGCGATTGTCGTTGACGATGGAATAGGTGATCGGAATTGGCTTAGACTGCGGGCATAAAGACGCCGATAAAAGTTCCGTAAACGACTAGCATTTCTCCAAACAGCAGTAGCCATGGCTGAATGGGAATAGATTGTATTTCCTTTGCTTTTTCACTCTTCAAACTTTTTTTCCTTGTTGAGTTGTGATAAACCCTACTGCTGAATCGAGCAGGGGTTTTGCAAATTGGAACGAGACATTCCACGGTCAAGATTCGGGTACGACTGCCCAATCGATAAGATGCAAAAATAATAATAAATTCGAATCAAATTTATTTTATAAACTTCAATCAATTTTTTAAATAAAGTTAAAATCATAAAATGAAACTTTTAATAATTCAAAAATTTTAGTAATTAATATATAAATATTCAAGTTCGAACCATGTCTTTCAATTCTTTATGATATATGTATACCGCATACAAAAATTTATGAAAAAATATACATATGTATATTGTATATATGTTAAGTTGATAAATCGAATTGAAAATGGCCAAGAGGGGGTGAATAAGCTTTTTAAAATTGAAAGGAGCAAATTGAAAAATGGAAAATTCAAGACAAGGCAATTAATAGTGGTTCAAGCTTAGAACAAGCTCTACATTCACCACCTTAACTCCCACTAAGGATTTTCAACCAATTTTACTAGAAATTCGTCTCATTTTCTCGGATTAGGAGAAAATCTTACAGTCGGTTAATCTTTCTATCCAAAAATTAATCAAGACTCTCTCAAATACAAAGAAAGTTGACAATTTGAAAAATGCCTCTCACAAGGTTAATAAATTGCCCAATTACACTTAAACACTCTCCAAACTTGAAATAAGATGATACAATTGAAGATTACACAAGTGAGGTACAAGGATTTGACTTTTAAGAGCTCTTGGGTTTGGATATGTGCTTGGATTGTTGCAAGTTTTTTCAATAGTTGTTGTTGAAGCTTTGGAGGCTTGTTTATATACCATTGCATTGATTTCTAGCCGTTCTGATGGTTGAGATCATCAATGGAGCCGTTGAGCTTTATTTTTTTCGCAATAAATGCACTTTTGCAACCTACCGTATCGGTACTCAAACAACCGTATTGATACTTGTCTCAAAAAAGAAAGAGTCGTTGTGCACATTTAAGAGGGCGTATCAATACGCTATAAGGGGGTATCGGTACATGTATAGTGTAAAAAACATGGGTGTGTCGATACTCTATGACCGTATTGATACGATTTTTGCTCACTGGAATCCTAAGGAAACCTTTAGTAAAAAAGTGTATGGATAAGTTATAAGGGCGTATCGATACGGTCTAGCGACCGTTTGAAATTTGCTGAAATCATAACTGACAAGCAACAATAAAAAACTTTAAATGCAAAGATTTATTGAATCAGATCAAACCGTATCGATACGAGAACTACCGTATCGGTACGTTATGCCTTAAAGTTAAGCCCAGATGAAATATCGTATCGATACGCGTTGAGTGGATCGTTGAATCGATAAATGCCAAGAGAGGGGTAAATTGGATTTTTAAATTGGTTTGTAGTGAAGTGGTAAAATAAAAAGTGAAGACAAAGGCACTTATAGTGGTTCAAGTTCCAAATGAACTCTACATCCACTACCTTAGCTCCCACTAAGGATTTTCCAAACAACTTCACTAGTTGATCTTCCCCTTCTCTAGGCTTAGGAGGAAACCTTTACACGAATGGTCAATTTTTTACCCAAAATTGACCGAACCCTCTCACAAGTATACAAAGAAGAATAAGGCAATTACAATGTATCTCTCAAGACTAATATTGCCCAAATTACAAGCACTCAACCCAATTGAATCTGAAAAATAGGAAATTACAAAGAATGACAATTGAGGTTTTACAAGGATATTGAAATTAAGCACTTGAGCTTGGATTTGATGTGGGATTGTTTTTCTTAGAATCAATAGTTGTTGTTGGTTGTTTTTGGACTCCCTTTTATACATTCTCATTCAATTCTAGTCGTTGGGGTTGTTGCCATCATAATATAGCCGTTGGGATGCAATCTTCCCACCATAAATGCACTTCTACAACTACCCGTTTCGAAACACTTGTACATGTTTTGAAACAGACCAAAATAGAAATAGTTGTTGGGGTGTAATTAAGAGACCATATCGAAATGGATACGATTGTTTCGATACGCTAAGAGCCCGTTCCGAAACGGCTTGACATCCGTTCTGAAACAGCTTGACATTCGTTCCGAAACAATTTGAAACTGTCAAAACCCGTATCAAAACGTGCTTAAAGCGTTTCGATACGTCTTAACCGTTTCAAAACAGTTTCGATACGTGCTTAAAGCGTTTCGATACTATCATATCGAAACGGAAGGACTTGTTCCGAAACAAATATTAATAGTTTCAAAACATTTTGAAACGCCCAAGAGCTATTTCGAAATGATGACTCGAAAATCACTATTTTGACTTGGAAAATACTTAGAAAATTTCGTATAACTTTTTGGTTTTGACTTGACCACTTTTCTTAAAAGTTTTGGGAAGTTTTGAGGACTTAAAAATTTATTTTGTATTTTCAATTTAGTCCTTAAATCCTTTGTTATATCAAAATCAATTCTTTGATTTTACAATCTTCCCCTTTTTGATATAACAAAACCAAGTATAAATTTTTAAGTGTTTTGAAATCTTTGAAAAACATTTAACTCCCCCTCAATTTAAGATAGGTTTAAAAGTTTTGAAAAGTTGAAATTTAAAGCACTTGAAACTTAAAAACAATCTTAAAAGCACTTAGGCTCTTAGGAATTACTTCTGCCCCTTTTTATTAGATCAAACATATAATCAAGGCTAAATGAGAATAAAAGAGGCATAAAGCATAAACCAAACAACATAATATTATAGATAACATTAAGTTCATGAAACAACATCAAACATAAAATTAAACTCAATCCTAAAAACATGAAATCAAAGAATAGGTCTTAAAACAATCAAATAGAGATAGGTGCATAAACTCAATCCTAATATGACAAAATAAAATGATATGCAATAAGCCTACGGTGCCTCATCATCATCATCGCTTCCAATGTCATCCAAGAAATCATCCTTGTCCTTCTCTTGATCCTTGCGAAAACGCCTCCAATCACCATAGAAGTTGGTGAAAGAGAGATCCATGGATGATTGTTGGGTTTCAAGAGAGGTAAGGCGATTCTCTGTGCCAAGAACACGATCCTCCAAGGATGTTAATCGAGTGTTGATAGCTGCAAACCCGAAAGCCATGTTTTTGTCCATGATGTTGAACCTCTCGGTGAGGAAGGCCATGAGAGCATCATTGTTAGGAGCTACAACGGGAACTTGAACTTATGGTTGAGGCTCTACTTGAGGTGCTTGAGCTTTATGATCAACTCGAATCCATTCACCAAGAGTGTAACAAAATCTGGAACTTATGAGAGAAGACTCACCAAGCTTTTGCTTTTGTTGTTCTGGAAAATCGTATGAGACATCAAGGCCAAGGCGAACAAAGATGTAGCTCAAAACAGTCTCATAGGTGAAGGAGGTGATGGAATCAGATAGACGATGCCTCACAAGATGGACCATCTCGGCAAACATGATCTTCACCAAGTTAGGTTGTTGTGCTTGTCAGAAACACTCGAGCCAAAAAGTGTCAACTTGACGGATATGGGCGAATTTTCCTCCGGATGGGCAAAAGAACCAAGATATGATCAAGTGAAAGAAATGGTCATGGGCATCCAAAGTGAGAATCGATCCAATTTGAGATCCAAAGTGGGTTTCATCCTCAATACCCTCATCAACAAGCCCAAGAAAGTTCACTAGGGTGAACGGTTCAATGTGAAACGTCTTGCCCAAGATGTAAGACTCGATAACAATAACTTCAGAACGATCTTCATTGCTAATAAGATTGGCATTGGAGTAGAAAATCAATATCATGTTTTAGTAGACAATGTCGGGAATGCTCATGAAGCTTAGGAAACCCCATTGCTGCAAAAGAGGTAGGCACTTGAAGTAAAAACGCTCGAAATCAAGGAATGTCATGTCTACAACTCGCTCTCGTCGAACAACGGCATCTTGAAGAATTTTAAAACGATTCCTAGCTTCTTGGTTTCTAAGACTTTTGGCATAAATGAGGGTAAGGTTTGGACGAACATTGTCACCAGGGTTCGAAACTTCACCCCCTTCAATCTTTCTTTTCTTAGAATCCATTAAAAACACCTAAAAACAAAGCAAGCAATAAAATTTAAATGTATGTATTAAATCTTAATTCGATCCAATAAGAATCCCATTAAGGTTTTTAAAAACAGTTTGAAAGTATATACATAATAATAAAATTATGATGAAAACAGATTTGAAAAATAGTAAAAATACGATTAAAATAAAATATATTCGAACCAAAAAATTTGAGATTTGAAAAAAAATTACAAGATTTTGAAAACCCATAATGTAAAACAAGTATTCTATACAAAACTATAATTTTTAACATAATATTCGAACGAAATAAAAAGAAAAAGAAAAGGATAGAAAATACCTCAAAGATGGGATTTTGGAGGAATTTGTAGATGAAATTGCACAAAATTGATGAAGCTTGCTTAGATTAGCGTTTAGGAGTAAAAGTCCTCACGTTTTGATGAAAAACAAAGATATTCAGAGGGTTTTTATAGAAGAATTCGATCTAGGGTTTTGAGGGTTTTTTGTGTTTAATAAAAAGACACTTTAAGCATTTAAAACCCTTTAAATTTGGCTTTTCTGGATACGCGTTTCGAAATAGGAGAGGTCGTTTCGAAACAGGTGTACCGAAACACTTTCGAACATTCTGAAACATATTGACCGTTTTGATATAGGTTTGACTGTATCAAAGCCCAAGAGTTGCCCGTATCTAAACATAGAGGGGTCGTTTCGATGCAAGTTTTAACAGAACCAAAATATTTCGAAACCCTTGGGAGCGTTTCGAAACAGCTTGGTTCATATGTGTTCTTTAGAGGCACCACGTATCGAAACTGGGTGACTCGTTTCGATACCAATAGCCCAGAAAGAGCAGATAAGGCACTAAAATGCAGAAAAATCTAACTTTGATTGAACCTAGATGCATGAATGAGATGTATGAGCAAGTTTAACATATCAAAACATAAACATGCCCCCCATAACTATAAGCAAGGATGTAATTAGGATCACAAACACATAAGCATGGGATTTAACAAGAATTCAAGCAATTTTAAGCACAAAGGTCCTAAAAGGTCAAGATAGGATAGTTAGACCTAACTCTCTCCTAAGGGACCAAAAACGCTCTTTATCTAGAGGTTTGGTAAAGATGTCTGCTAATTGATTTAAGGTGTCCACATATTCTAAAACAACATCTTCCTTAAGGACATGATCTCTAATAAAATGATGCCTTATTTCTATGTGTTTGGTTCTAGAGTGTTCGATGGGATTTTTGGTAAGACATATGACACTAGTGTTATCACACTTAAGGGGTATGTTGTCTACCTCAATTCCATAGTCTAAGAGTTGTTGTTTCATCCAAAGGACTTGAGCACAACAACTCCCTAAGGATATGTACTCTGGTTCGGTGATAGATAAAGCTACACTATTTTGTTTCTTAGAGAACCAAGATATGAACATACTACCTAGTAATTGACAAGTGCCGGAATTACTTTTCATATCTATCTTATAACCCTCGTAATCTGCATCCGAATAAGCATAAAGGTTGAAGGTTGAGTCTCTAGGATATCAAAGGCCCAAACAAGGAGTATCTCTAAGGTACCTAAAGATCCTTTTAATGGCTATAAGGTGTGACTCTCTAGGACTAGCTTGGAACCTAGCACACAAGAAAACACTAAACAATATATTCGGTCTACTTGCGGTAAGGTAAAGCAAAGACCCAATCATAGAGCGAAAAAGCTTAGAGTCAACACACTTACCTTCTTTCATCTTTGTCAAGCTTCGTGGATGAGCTTATTGGTGTAGCTTGAGGCTTTGCTTGCTCCAAGCCAAACTTCTTGAGCATATCTTTGATGTACTTAGCTTGATTGATGAAGATGACATCCTTCATTTGTTTGATTTGGAGTCCCAAGAAAAACAGGAGCTCCCCCATCATGCTCATTTCAAATTCACCTTGCATCAACTTAGAAAAATCTTGACAAAGTAACTCTTTAGTAGAACCAAAAATAATATCATCAACATAAATCTGAACTACTAAGATATCTTTGCCATTGCTTTTAATAAATAGTGTTGTGTCCACCTTTTCTTTTTCAAAACCTTTTTCAACTAGAAAACTTGATAATCTTTCATACCAAGCTCTAGGAGCTTGTTTTAAACCATATAAAGCTTTTGACAAATTGAAAACATGGTTTGGAAAAATGGGATCTTCAAAACCCGATGGTTGTTCCATATACACTTATTCGTTTATAAAGCCATTTAAAAATGCACTTTTGACATCCATTTGAAAAAGCATGAAATCACGATAACATGAAAATGCAAGTAACATCCTAATTGCTTCCATTCTAGCTACGGGTGCATAGGTTTCATCAAAATCAATTCCCTCTTCTTGAGTGTAACCTTGAGCAACAAACCTAGCCTAGTTTTTCACTATGTTACCACTCTCATCTAGTTTGTTTCTAAAGACCCATTTAGTTCCTATAGTAGATTTGTTTCTAGGCCTATCAACTAATATCCATACTTTACTTCTCTTAAATTGGTTTAACTCATCTTACATTGGCCATAATCCAAAAGTCATCTTTTAATGCTTCTTTAACATTCTTAGGCTCAATGCATGAGATAAAAGCAACATTATTAGGCATTTTAAGAGAAGAACGAGTAGTTACCCCCTTGGATGGATCACCCAAGATCTCACCACCTTTGACATAGTTGTACTCCCTTGGGTAGCTCACTTCCTTTTCCTCAAGAGACATGTCTTGCAATGCTTATAGAGGTGGTTCTTGTGCTTCTTCCTCTTTGGTTGGAATCTCATTCACCTTTGATGATTCTCCACCATCATTGGCTTCAATGATCCCTACATCATCATCATCACAAGAATCCTTCATCGAAAGAAGGTTATCATCGAAAACCACATGAATAGATTCCTCTACAACTAAATTTCTTTTGTTAAACATACGATAGGCTTTAGAGTTTAAATAGTAACCTAGAAAATAGCTTCATCACTCTTTGCATCAAATTTACCTAAATTATCTTTTCTATTGTTTAAAACGAAACACTTGCAACCAAAAGGATGAAAATAGCTAATGTTAGGCTTTTTAGATTTTAAAATCTCATAAGGAGTTTTTTTCAAAATAGGCCTAATCATTACTCGGTTTATAATGTAGCAAGCGGTGTTAGTGGCTTCCGCCCAAAAATACTTAGGTAAATTATTTTCACAAAGCATAGTCCTAGCCATTTCTTCTAAAGTTCTATTTTTCCTCTCAACTACCTCATTTTGTTGAGGAGTGCGAGGAGCTGAAAAATTATAGCTAATCCCATTTTCATTACAAAAATCTTCAAAACCCATATTTTGAAATTCGGTTCCATGATCACTTCTAATATGTGAAATTTTAAGTTCAAGATCATTTTGGGTTATTTTTGAAAATGTGATGAAGTTTTCTAAAGCCTCATCTTTTGTGCTTAAAAAGAGAACCCAAGTATACCTAGAGTAATCATCAAGAAGTACAAATGCATATGATTTTCCACCCAAGCTAGTAGTCCTAATTGGCCCAAAGAGATCCATATGGATCAATTGCAAACATCTACTTTTAAAAACATCATTAATAGACTTGAAAGAGGCTCTATGTTGTTTACCTTTAGCACATGCATCACAAACTTTATCTAATGAGAACTTGAGCTTTGGTAGGCCTCTAACTAGATTAAGGGAAACTATTTTTTCTAAAAACGCTAATGCTAGCATGTCCTAGTTTCCTATGCCATAACCATGCATCATTTTCGTTTTGTGCAACTAAGAATGCATGGGATGTATGAATGTCATCTAGATGTACATATAAATATTGCCTATGCGATAACCAATGAGCATTGTTTTGTTAGATTTAGTGTCTACTATTCTACACCCATTTACATCAAACATGACATTAAACCCTTTATCGCATAATGGACTAATGCTCAACAAATTGTGGTTTAGACCACTAACATACAAGACATTTTCAATAAGTATGGAAGAGTGATTACCTATGGAGCCACTACCTTCAATATGACCTTTGGAGTTGTCACCAAAAGTTACTACTCCTCCACTTTTTGGCTTTAATTCCATGAATCGACTCTTGTCTCCGGTCATGTGTCTCGAGCATCCACTATCAAACTACCATGAATTTTGACTTTGTGCTTTGGCCTTGTAGCAATGCTCCCCGTACAAACAAAGAGTTTAAACTTTGATTATTGGTACCCAAATCATTTTGGGTCCATGAGTGTTAGCTCCCAAAAGCTTGGTTCCCTTAGGAATCCAAGATGACAAGGCATTAACATTATTAGATTTTACAAGTTCCTTAGGAACCTATACACTTCTAATCTTTTTAGTCCTAGAATGCCTATAGGAGCCATTTTGTTTGTAGCTCAAATTCTTTCTTTTTGCAAAGTTGGTTTTTGAAGATTCACCATTTTCAAGCTTTGAAGAACCAACACTTTTGAAACAATTTTTGAGCTCATTCACCAATTTTTGGTGTTCATCATTATATTGAGAAAGAAGGTTGCTCATATAATATTTTCTTTTTTAAAGAACTTTAGATCATCTTGCAAGCTTAAAACCTTTTTCTCAAAATCCGAGTTAGTTTTAGAGAGTAAATCGTTTTGAGCTTTCAAATTCGAAATGACCTTTTTGTTTTTCAAAATGGACTCCTTATATTTCTCTACTAACTCATCATATACCTCTTGTAACTCATCATATGCATCATGCAATTCATCAAATGTAAAATTGTAACCCCCTTAGCCCGACCTAGACGTTTGACCAGAACTACGAAGATTATACGGGGAAAACCAAAGTCAACCCGAACGTCAACCTTGATTTATGACCCTTTTTTATTTTAATCTTGTCTAGATGAACATTAAGCCTATGTGAGTACTCACGAATCATGGAAGAGGAAGACACAGCGATCGAAAAGCATTTAGGACTCAATTGCACAAATTACGCGTTTAGGGACCAAAATGTAATTTTCAGAAATTACAAGGACTTTTCAGAATTTAAGGTGACCAATATTTAATTAGTCATATTACATGCCTCTTTGTAAAATTTCAGCTTAAAAAGACATCCCAAGCTCAAACAATTGCAACCACAATATTCAGGACTGAAATGTAAAACATGGAAACTCAAAACAATTCAAAAACATCATCCAACGGCTATCCGTTTCGAAACACCATCCACCGTACCGAAACACCCGTATCAAAACAGTGTTGACCATTTCGGTACGCGGGTGTGTTCCGAGACCAGTATCGAAACAGGCCTCACCAGTAGCCAAACTATTTCGAAACACCTTTAGTTGTTCCGAAACGCTATGACCATTACAGGCCTCCGTTTCGAAACAGTTAAGGGTGTTTCGATACACCCTGCACTGTGACAGCAGAACTTGCTGGTTTTTCATACTTTTCCGTACACAAATCATCCTCGAGACATGCCATATCATGCATACACCCAAGATACATATCAACCATCGTCATATTGAAGCTATAGCCTAAACACAACAACAAATACTTAAGCAAGGGCACTAAAGGCATGCTTCCTAATTAGCAAAAACCATAGCAAGCCGAAACTCCAAATAAACCAAAATCAAACCTCCAAAGGCCTTTTACAAATCAAGTATAGCCAAACCAATATACTCAAAGTAAAAGAAGCATTCACAATCACTCCAAAGTATAAATTCCCACCCATTGCCTCTTATTACACTAAGGGTGAACCACATACGTTTCTTTGGCAAAAACCTTGGATTTCTCTTGCTCGTGAGCTACCTCCAAATGTTCAATTTTCTGCATCGATGAAACAAACGAGCGTAAGCGATAAGCTTAGAGAGGATCGCTAAACACATTCATCAATGCATGATTCAAATATACATAATCATCACTTTGCAACACATGCCCTTTATAAAACAAGCCTTCTCAAGACTTCAATGCACTTTTGAAACCTCATGCACATATGCATCAACATTCAATAGTAAATAAACCTTTGCTCATGCCTTAACAAGCATCACATGCATTCTTGCATCATATACATATTTCCCATGCACCATTGCATCATTTACAAGCATCTCATGCTTCACTTAGATCATTTACATTATATTGGCTTTCAAGTGATAGTTCACAAATCATTTCAACACAAGACACAATCGGATACGCGGATTACAAGCGTTGTCCCTCACGCTTCATACAAACTACCGGACTACACAAGGTGGAGACAAATGGCACAATCACAACCCCTCAACACCCGTGATGGAGATTAATGGCACAATCACAACCCCTCAACATCACTCATCGGTAGTTGTATAATTCCACTAACGAGGGTATGGGACACATACACAAGACTCACACACGAGACTAATCATTCACCGTTGTGATCTTAACCCCAATCGTTAGGGTACTTGGATGGAGATTACGGCACAATCACAACCCCTCGACATCCAAGGCGACTTTATTCACGGTGCACCCAATCCTATAGCCGGCTAACTATATCCGATTAAAGTAACCAAAACCTTTTTCATCACTTGCCAATATAATCATTTAACCACATTAATCCACTGTTTTTCAAGCATAACCACAATGTCATTTCCACAAGCACACATGCTTAATATCACATGCATTTTCATATGAAAACCAAGGATCACTTACCTAGTGCATCCTTAACATAATGACATTAAAATCTAGCATTAAACCATGCTTAAAAATAGTAAACAAATCCACTCTTAAATCAAATGCATTTTCATGAAACTTAGCACATTTTCAAGAGAGGGATTACCGAAACACTTACACTTAAGCTTAGTTAAGTGTATCAAACTTACACTAAGCTCCCAAGAGCACGCTCAAGGCGTTACAAAGCAGGAAATTGCATTTCCACTCACCGATACGCGAAGCCTCGTTCGCCAACACGGAAATTACACCTCCGGAGCTTCCAAAATCACCTCGCTAGCCTCCGGATCAAGATCCCTTGTTTTCACATCATCAAAACAGAGATCTAAATGGATTAAAATGCATTCTAATACATGCAACAACTCACAAACTCATTGCCCACTCAACTACACCAAAATACCCTTCCAACATAACCGAAAACTCAATCGATTGCCTCCTAAATCAAGCCCAGCTATCACACTTCACTTCCAAAGCATTAACAACACCAAAACACATCTAATAAACATCCTAACTCATCCTTATACCTCCAGCCATCAAGATTCCATCATTACACCCCAAAATCACACTTAAAACTACCAAGAAACTCAAGGATCTCAAGGATTTCGGGATCTATGTTATTAGCACACCCTTTTAACATATAAATCAACTTAAAATCAATTAGAATCAACACAAAGCAGTGCCCAACTCATTAAATCCGAAAATTAAGAATTACATCACAATTTTGTAAGATTTTGCTCATAACTCAAAACTATTATCAAAATTCAGTTAAAAATCATAAATGAGAGTCAATAATCTTGGGAATTTCAATAAAGAACCTAGACTGAAGGTTAAGAACGGGATTTACCTCCAATCCTTGCTTCCTTGACAATTTGGCAAGTTTCCCTTCCAAAAATCTTGAAGAAAAAGATGTGAATCTTGGAGAAAAAGTTTATAAAAGATGAGAGGAATTTGAGAGAAAAAAATCTGATGAAAAGTTGTTTAACAAATGTGTTTGGCTGAATTGAGAGAGGGAAAAGTAGTTACGTGATTAAAACCTCTCTAATTCCTTATTTATTTAATATTTAATTAAAACTATTTTAATTCCTTTATTAAAACCCTTTAAAAACACATGTCAAATTGAAGGAAGGCTAAATTGTACAAAAGCTCCCTAAAGATTCTAAGATCTTGACTCTCTTCTTGAAAATAGCATTTTTACACAGTTTAAAACTTTACAATTTGGTCACTACTAAAAATGTCCAATTTCCAAATCTGTAACGCCCCAATTTTGGGCTTAGAAGTTTTGGGTTTGGACCGGTTCGGTCGAAGTGCGGTTCGAATATAAAAGGTGAAATTAGGAAAGCATAGTTCGGGTTGCATTAAAAATATGGAAAAATGTCTTAAAATCCTCTTTTATTATATATAAGAGTTTGGTGAAATCAATTTTACAAAATAAGGTTTGGAAGTGTGACATTTTGGTTAGTGACCAAAATGTAATTTTTGGAAACTGTGTGACTGTTTTAAAAAGGATTGAAACTTTGAATCTTTAAGGAGCTATTTACCCAATGAGAGTTTCTCCAAATTTTTCCTAAATATTAAATGATTTATTAATGGTTTTAAAATAAAGGAAAAGGGAGGGAAGATATTTTGGCATTTCCAACTAACTTCCACATTTTCCATTTTCATTTTCTCTCATCTTTTCTCTCAAACCAAACACATTTCTCCAAAGCATTTCCCTCCGATTTTGTCATCTAAATATCACATTTCAATTCTCTTTTGATCTTCAATCATCTCTTCATCAAAACCTTTGCATTTGCTAATTGGATCTTCAAGCACTTTGATTCCAAAAAGGGAGAAACTCAAGTTTAGAGGTATGAACGTCCTTCTCCTCTAAATTCTCAGTTCTTTACTGAAATTCCCAAGTTCTCAATCCTTAATTTATGTTTTATAAAAGGTTTTAAGGTTGTGTTCTTGATCTTGGCTTTTAAATGCAAGATTTGGTTGATTTTTGTTAAAATTCGTATGATCTGTTTGAGCAGTGATTTGAGGTGTCTTTTTGATGTTAAATGAATGTTAAATTGATGAGGAATTGATGTTTAATCAATGCAAACCCGAATAGGTTGATTTTCCTAAGTTTTGCTTGAGTTCTTAGTTGTTTTTGGAGTGATCTTGATGATCTGTTATAGCTGGAGGTATAAGGGCGTGGTTAGATCCTTTTTGGATGTTAATTGATGTTTAAGGATGTTTAGATTTGATGGATCTTGGCTGGGTAGTGTTGTGGAGTTGTTGGATGCATTTTCGGTTGTGTTTGGTAGCCGAAAATGGAGTGTGGATGAGAGCAGCGAGTTTAGGTGCTTTCATTGAAGCTATTAATGCATGATGATGCATTAATCCTCTGCTTTGATGTGTTTAAAACAGGGGAGTCATCTTTGGATCCTAGTGGTGGTGATCCGGAAGCTTGATTGGTGTTTCGGCAAGTGGCGAAACAGAATCGGTGAGTGGATTTTGGTTTTCAGCTTTGAAACCAATGTTTTGAAGGTTTGGGAGCTTAGTTTAAGTCTAAGCAACTTAGCTAAGCTCAAGAGTAAGTTTTTGGAAAAACTCTCTTGATGATGAACCATGGATTGGTTGTTTGCAATGTGATTTGTTTGCATGTTTTAAATCCTGTTTTGAAAGCATATTTAGCATGTTTATTTGCTGAGATTATAAGCCATGTGTTGAAGGATGCTCAAGGTAAGAGATCCTTGTTTTTGGAACATTGTTTTAATGTGGTTTGATGCTTAAAGATGCATGATGTTTATGGCTTTGTTAAATGCTTTAAAACAGTGGAATATTGTTGTTAATGATGCATAATGGCAAGTGGTGGTTAAGGTCACAAAGGTGGTTAAAAGTCCTTGTGTGAGCCTTGTTTATTTAAGAACAACATGGTGGTTAAAAGTCCATGGTTGGTTCTTGGTTAAGATCACCAAGGTGGTTAAAATTCCTTGGGTGAGTCTTGTGTATTTAAGAACAACATGGTGTTTAAAAGTCCATGGTTGGTTCTTGGTTAAGGTTACAAAGGTGGTTAAAATTCCTTGTGTAAGCCTTGTTTATTTAAGAACTCCAAGGTGTTTAAAAGTCCTTGGGAGATTCTTGTTAAGGACACAAAGGTGTTTAAAAGTCCTTGTGTGGTCCTTGTCATGGTGTTTAAAAGTCCATGGATGATTCTCGTTAAGGACACAATGGTGTTTAAAAGTCCACGAGTGGTCCTTGGTAATTTATAAGATCACAATGGTGTTTGAAAGTCCATATGTGAGTCTTATGTTGAATGTATCACTTGTTGCCAATATGACATGTTATGAACTTGAATCATGTTATGCTTGTTTTAAATGCTTATGTGCATGAGTAAATGTTTCCTTGAGTTGAGGTTTATAATTGTGTTTTATGAATGCATTATTGAGTGGTTTAAATTGAGCATTCCTCACTAAGCTTTTGCTTACGCTCTCTCTCTTTTCTTAAACCAATAATGCAGAGCGTTGAATTGCATTTTGGGGCAGCAAGGAAGCCAAGAATCTAAGTGGAGATTAAGCTCATGTATGGTGAACATTTTCCTAAAACTATTAGCTTTTGGGCATTTGGCAATGGGGGACCTATGTTGATGTTTTGGGAGATGTTTTGGACTCCCTAAGTTGGATTTATGATGTTAATAATGTTGGTATTTGTAATTGGCCTTTGTGATGTGGTTTTTAGTATATTGATGCTTGAATGGGTTCTAAGTAGGAAGCATGCCTATAGATTTGGGGATTTTCATAATTGATGCCATGTTGATGTTTGGTTGTTGCCATTATGTTCCTTGAATGTTAAATGTCTTGCTGGTACAATTTGGTGGCATTTGGAGCATATTTGATAGGTCAATTAAGTGATAAACCAGCAAATTTTCTGCAATCTGGGCAGGCCGTATCGGAACAGGTGCTACCGTTTCGGAACAGGGGCCTGAAATGGCCTAGGCGTTCCGAAACGGGAGGAACTGTTCCGGAACGGAAATGCCACTGCCAAGCCTCGTTTCGGAACGGTCCCGCGTTTCGGAGCAGGTCCACCCTGTTTCGGAACACTCGACCGTTGGGCTCTGAATTTGATGGTTATATGTTTTGAATTGTTTGCGTTTTGGTCCTGAATCTTGTTTATGCAATTGTATGAGTTAGAGATGTCCATTTGAGCTGAAATTTGGCAGAGAAGCATGAAAGATGATTAATTTCAAGTTGGTAACTTTAATTTGGGTTAAGTCCCCATAATTTTCAGAATTTACAATTTGGTCCCTAAAGTTGTAATTTGTGCAATTGAGTCTCTGGTTGTTCTCTGATTGTTATGAACTTTGAGTATGTTGATATTGTGAACATATCTAGGGTTAACGTGCATCTAGACAAGTTTAAAAAGGAAAAAAAGGTCGTTAATCAAGGTTGACTTTCGGGTTGACTTTGGTTTTCCCCGTGTAATCTTCTTAATTCGGGTCAACCGTCTAGGCCGGGTTAAGGGGGTTACATTTGGTGGTATCAGAGCCAGGTTCTCGAGTATTTGGGAATGATTGTGCGAATGTTTTAAGTATGTATGCTTTGTATGCTTGTTGAGTGAAGGCATGTTGAGTGAATTGTAAATATGTTGCAAATTGTGGTGTATGCTGGGGTGAAGCATGTTGTGGGTACCCATTGCCAAATCAAAGCTAATGTACTGATGTTATTTTAAGTGAAAATGAGCTTGAGTACTTGGATTGCTTACCTTGCTGAGCCTGACTTGTTTTATTGCATTGTGATTGTATTGTTAGAGTATGGCACCTCGTAGAGAAGTAAGGGTTAATACGCGAGCTATGGCTCAAAATGAAAATGAAGAGAACGTTGAGAATGCTATGGATTTACCTCCTCCACCGGGTGGTGGTGGTGCTGAGGGTGGAAGAGCTGATGCTGCAGCTGGTGTTGGGGTCGCAGAACCTGAAGCTGGTCAGGGGCAAGCTATTCCTGACATGACCATGTTGGTTCAAGCTATTGCTGGTGCTTTTCGAGCGGCAGTAGCTGGAGCTCAAGGAGCTGGGCATCAGGGAGATGCTGGAGTTAGACTACCCTTGGAACGTTTGCGCAGTCTGGGAGGGACTGAGTTCAGGGGTTTGTCAGCTGAAGGTTCGGAGTCTTGGTTAGAGAGTACCAAGAGAATCTTGGGGCAGATGAGTTGCACTGATGTGCAGAAGCTGGGGTGTGTGGTATCCTTGTTGCAGGATGATGCATATACATGGTGGACAACCACTATTTCTGGGATGGCAGAGGCTGATGTAACTTGGACGTTCTTTCAGAATGCGTTCAAGAGAAGATATCTGGGTGTGAGGTACCTAGATGAAAAGAAGAGGGAGTTCATGTCTCTTACTCAGGGGAGCATGTCTGTAGCTGAGTATGAAGTTCAGTTTGTTCGACTCAGTCAATACGCACCTGAGCTTGTCCCGGATGAGCGGGAGAGGTGTGAAAGATTTCGCTATGGTTTAGTGACGGATGTAAAGATGTATGTGCTGGCTACCGAGTATGATGATTTTGATGTGCTGGTGGGCCGAGCGAAGGACATTGAGATGAACTTGGGTTTATCTGCTAGAAGTGCTGGGTCAAGTGCTGGTAAGCGAGCTGCTGAATATAGTTCCGGTGGTGGACGGAACAAGAGGGGACGTGATCAGAAGTATCAGTCCTCAGCTAAGCGAGGTGGAGGTGCGCCTGCTCAGGGAGGCAATGCTAGAGTTGATACGAGTGCGTGTTGGACATGTGGTTCGCGAGGCCATATGAAACGTGATTGTCCTCGAGCTGTGAGGGAAGTGCAGGATCCTGTTGTGGCAGCTGGTAATGCGTGCTGGAACTGTGGATCTACGGATCACATGAGGAGAGAGTCTCCTATGTTGGCTGGTGGCCAAGTGCGTGCTCCTGTTGTTGTGGCACCACAGAGAGGTCGTGGGCGCGGCCGTGGTAACTTTCAGCGGAGAGAGGAAGGTGGTCGGGGTGTGGCCCATGTTGTGGCTATTCAGCCTGAGGGTGGCAGCCAAGCCAGGGTGTATGCTCAGCGGGAAGGGAGGAATGACGCGGATATGATCGCATGTACCTTTACTTTGCAATCCTTGTCACTACTTTCCTTGTTTGATTCTGGATCTACGCACTCATACATTTTGCGTGAGCATGCTGAATTGCTTGGTTTGCCTGTTGAGTCTTTGGATGTTGGTGTGCGTGTCACTAGTTCCTTTGGTGAGACTGTTGTGACTCGGAAGCTATATAGAAGATGTCCTTTGGTTGTTCAAGATCATGTTTTTCATGTTGATCTTATGGAGTTGCCTTTCTTTGGTTTTGATGTAATCCTTGGTATGGATTGGCTTGCTGAGCATCGAGCTGTAGTGGATTGTGAAAATAAGCGAGTTTCGTTGAAGCTTGCGGATGATTATGAGGTAGTTGTGGTTGGTGAGAATGTGAAGTTTCTTGCCAATGTAGTATCTACATTGGAAGCGAGCAGGATGCTGAGGCAAGGTTGTGAAGCTTATCTAGCTTTTGTGATGAATCCTAGCTCTAAGGAGTTGCGTGTGCAAGATATCACGATTGTGAAAGAGTTTCCTGGTGTGTTCCCTGAGGAGTTGCCTGGATTGCCTCCTAATCGCGAGGTGGAGTTTGGGATTGAGCTGTATGAGAATACAACTCCTGTGTCCATTACCCCTTATAGAATGGCACCCAAAGAGCTGAAGGAGCTGAAGACGCAGTTGCAAGAGTTGCTTGATCGTGGGTTCATTCGGCCGAGTGTGTCACCTTGGGGTGCACCGGTCTTGTTTGTGAAGAAGAAGGATGGCACTATGAGAATGTGCATTGATTATCGTCAGCTGAATAAGTTGACTATCAAGAATCGGTATCCTTTGCCGAGAATTGATGATCTCTTTGATCAATTTCGGGGAGCAGCGGTGTTCTCTAAGATTGACTTGAGGTCAGGGTATTACCAGTTGAAGGTGAAGGATGTGGATGTGCCTAAGACAACTTTCAGAACAAGGTATGGGCATTATGAGTTCCTTGTGATGCCGTTTGGTTTGAAAAATGCTCCTGCGGCTTTCATGGACATGATGAATCGTGTGTTTCATGAATACCTGGACAAGTTTGTTGTGGTGTTCATTGATGATATCCTTGTGTACTCGCGTACTGAGGAGGAGCATGAAGAGCTTGAGGATTGTTTTGCAAGCTTTGTTGGAGAATCAGCTTTATGCCAAGCTGAGCAAATGTGAGTTCTGGTTAAGTGAAGTGGTCTTTCTTGGGCATGTGGTTTCTGCTGAGGGGATTCGTGTTGATCCTCAGAAGATTGAGGCGGTGATGAATTGGAAGGTTCCTAAGTCTGTTCATGAGGTTCGTAGTTTCCTTGGTTTGGCGGGATACTACCGGAGGTTTGTGGATGGGTTTTCTAAGATTGCTGCACCTTTGACAAAGTTGTTGCAGAAAGATGTTAAGTATGAGTGGACGAAAGCGAGACAGCAGGCTTTTGAGAAGCTTAAGGCAGCTTTGACGCAAGCTCCTATCTTGGTTCAACCTGAATCAGGGAAAGAGTTTGTGGTGTATAGTGATGCATCCTATGTTGGTTTGGGATGTGTGTTGATGCAAGAGGGTAAGGTGGTGGCTTATGCATCTCGGCAGTTGAAAGTGCATGAGCGCAATTATCCTACGCATGACATTGAGTTGGCTACGGTGGTTTTTGCTTTGAAGATCTGGAGACATTATCTGTATGGCGAGAAGTGTACTATGTACACGGATCACAAGAGTTTGAAGTATCTGATGTATCAGAAGGAGTTGAATCTTAGGCAGCGACGTTGGGTGGAGTTGCTCAAGGATTATGATTTGACGATTGAGTATCACCCTGGAAAAGCTAATGTGGTAGCGGATGCCTTGAGTAGAAAGGTAGCTGTTGAGCTGAGGGCTATGTTTGCCAGTTTGAGTATTTCGCGCAATGGTGGTCTTGTGGCTGAGTTGCAAGTGAAACCATCTTTGGTTCAGCTGATTAAGGAAAAGCAGTTGCTGGATGATTCCTTGGTACCGCATGTTCAGGATATCACGGAGGGTAGGCCTTCAGATTTCTGTTTTAATGATGACGGTATGTTGTGTTTTGGGAGTCGGATAGTAGTGCTCAATGATGCTGAGTTGAGGCGTGCTATTCTGACTTAAGGTCATAGTAGTCCTTTTGCTATGCACCCTGGTAGTACTAAGATGTATCGAGATCTTCGTGATGAGTACTATTGGGTGGGTTTGAAGAAGGATGTTGCGGAGTTTGTGAGCAAGTGTATGGTGTGTCAGCGAGTTAAGGCTGAGCATCGGGTTCCTTCAGGGTTGTTGCAACCGTTGAGAATCCCCGAATGGAAGTGGGAAAGGATTACCATGGATTTTGTATCTGGTTTACCTTTGTCACCATCGAAGAAGAATTCGGTGTGGGTGATTGTGGATCGCGTGACGAAGTGTGCGCATTTCTTGCCTGTGCATACTACGTTTTCTTTGGATAAGCTTGCGGAGCTGTACATTGCTGAGATTGTGCGGCTGCATGGTGTGCCTAAGTCGATTGTGTCGGATAGGGATCCGAAGTTTACATCGCGTTTCTGGCAGTGTTTGCATCAAGCTTTGGGTACACGGTTGAACTTCAGTACATCTTATCATCCTCAGTCGGATGGTCAGTCCGAGCGTGTTATCCAGATTTTGGAGGATATGTTAAGGTGCTGTGTGATTGAGTTTCAGGGATCTTGGGAGAAACATTTGCCTTTGGTGGAGTTTGCTTATAACAATAGTTATCAGGCAAGTATTCAAATGGCACCTTATGAGGCTTTGTACGGGAGGAAGTGTAGGACTCCTTTGTGTTGGGCTGAAACGGGTCAGAAGTTGGTTTCGATGCCGGCTTTGTTGAAAGGAACCACCGAGAAGGTGAAGCTCATTTGTGAGCGTTTGAAGGCAGCTTCCGATCGGCAAAAGTCTTACGCGGATTTGAAGCGTAAGGAGATTGAGTATGCGGTGGGTGATCGTGAGTTTTTGAAGGTTTCGCCTTGGAAAAAGGTGATGAGATTTGGCCGGAAGGGTAAGTTGAGCCCTAGGTACATTGGACCATACGAGGTGATTGAGCGTGTGGGTTCTGTTGCGTACAAGTTGAGGTTACCTCAAGAGTTGGAAAAGATTCATGATGTGTTTCATGTTTCAATGCTTCGGAAGTATAGATCGGATCCTTCACATGTGATGCCTGTGGAAGAAGTGGAATTGAATCCGGATTTGACCTATGATGAGGAACCGGTGAGGATTCTGGATTCGGATAGCAAAGTTCTTCGAGGCAAGACCATTGAGTTGGTAAAGGTGTTGTGGAAGCATCGTGGTATTGAAGAAGCCACGTGGGAACGGAAGGATGACATGCTGAAACAGTTTCCGTATCTCTTTCCTTCAGGTAAATTTCGAGGACGAAATTTCTTAAGGGGGGAGAGTTGTAACGCCCCAATTTTGGGCTTAGAAGTTTTGGGTTTGGACCGGTTCGGTCGAAGTGCGGTTCGAATATAAAAAGGTGAAATTAGGAAAGCCTAGTTCGGGTTGCATTAAAAATATGGAAAAATGTCTTAAAATCCTCTTTTATTATATATAAGAGTTTGGTGAAATCAATTTTACAAAATAAGGTTTGGAAGTGTGACATTTTGGTTAGTGACCAAAATGTAATTTTTGGAAACTGTGTGACTGTTTTAAAAAGGATTGAAACTTTGAATCTTTAAGGAGCTATTTACCCAATGAGAGTTTCTCCAGATTTTTCCTAAATATTAAATGATTTATTAATGGTTTTAAAATAAAGGAAAAGGGAGGGAAGATATTTTGGCATTTCCAACTAACTTCCACATTTTCCATTTTCATTTTCTCTCATCTTTTCTCTCAAACCAAACACATTTCTCCAGAGCATTTCCCTCTGATTTTGTCATCTAAATATCACATTTCAATTCTCTTTTGATCTTCAATCATCTCTTCATCAAAACCTTTGCATTTGCTAATTGGATCTTCAAGCACTTTGATTCCAAAAAGGGAGAAACTCAAGTTTAGAGGTATGAACGTCCTTCTCCTCTAAATTCTCAGTTCTTTACTGAAATTCCCAAGTTCTCAATCCTTAATTTATGTTTTATAAAAGGTTTTAAGGTTGTGTTCTTGATCTTGGCTTTTAAATGCAAGATTTGGTTGATTTTTGTTAAAATTCGTATGATCTGTTTGAGCAGTGATTTGAGGTGTCTTTTTGATGTTAAATGAATGTTAAATTGATGAGGAATTGAGGTTTAATCAATGCAAACCCGAATAGGTTGATTTTCCTAAGTTTTGCTTGAGTTCTTGGTTGTTTTTGGAGTGATCTCGATGATCTGTTATAGCTGTAGGTATAAGGGCGTGGTTAGATCCTTTTTGGATGTTAATTGATGTTTAAGGATGTTTAGATTTGATGGATCTTGGCTGGGTAGTGTTGTGGAGTTGTTGGATGCATTTTCGGTTGTGTTTGGTAGCCGAAAATGGAGTGTGGATGAGAGCAGTGAGTTTAGGTGCTTTCATTGAAGCTATTAATGCATGATGATGCATTAATCCTCTGCTTTGATGTGTTTAAAACAGGGGAGTCATCTTTGGATCCTAGTGGTGGTGATCCGGAAGCTTGATTGGTGTTTCGGCAAGTGGCGAAACGGAATCGGTGAGTGGATTTTTGTTTTCAGCTTTGAAACCAATGTTTTGAAGGTTTGGGAGCTTAGTTTAAGTCTAAGCAACTTAGCTAAGCTCAAGAGTAAGTTTTCGGAAAAACTCTCTTGATGATGAACCATGGATTGGTTGTTTGCAATGTGATTTGTTTGCATGTTTTAAATCCTGTTTTGAAAGCATATTTAGCATGTTTATTTGCTGAGATTATAAGCCATGTGTTGAAGGATGCTCAAGGTAAGAGATCCTTGTTTTTGGAACATTGTTTTAATGTGGTTTGATGCTTAAAGATGCATGATGTTTATGGCTTTGTTAAATGCTTTAAAACAGTGGAATATTGTTGTTAATGATGCATAATGGCAAGTGGTGGTTAAGGTCACAAAGGTGGTTAAAAGTCCTTGTGTGAGCCTTGTTTATTTAAGAACAACATGGTGGTTAAAAGTCCATGGTTGGTTCTTGGTTAAGATCACCAAGGTGGTTAAAATTCCTTGGGTGAGTCTTGTGTATTTAAGAGCAACATGGTGTTTAAAAGTCCATGGTTGGTTCTTGGTTAAGGTTACAAAGGTGGTTAAAATTCCTTGTGTAAGCCTTGTTTATTTAAGAACTCCAAGGTGTTTAAAAGTCCTTGGGAGATTCTTGTTAAGGACACAAAGGTGTTTAAAAGTCCTTGTGTGGTCCTTGTCATGGTGTTTAAAAGTCCATGGATGATTCTCGTTAAGGACACAATGGTGTTTAAAAGTCCATGAGTGGTCCTTGGTAATTTATAAGATCACAATGGTGTTTGAAAGTCCATATGTGAGTCTTATGTTGAATGTATCACTTGTTTCCAATATGACATGTTATGAACTTGAAGCATGTTATGCTTGTTTTAAATGCTTATGTGCATGAGTAAATGTTTCCTTGAGTTGAGGTTTATAATTGTGTTTTATGAATGCACTATTGAGTGGTTTAAATTGAGCATTCCTCACTAAGCTTTTGCTTACGCTCTCTCTCTTTTCTTAAACCAATAATGCAGAGCGTTGAAGTGCATTTTGGGGCAGCAAGGAAGCCAAGAATCCAACTGGAGATTAAGCTCATGTATGGTGAACATTTTCCTAAAACTATTAGCTTTTGGGCATTTGGCAATGGGGGACCTATGTTGATGTTTTGGGAGATGTTTTGGACTCCCTAAGTTGGATTTATGATGTTAATAATGTTGGTACTTGTAATTGGCCTTTGTGATGTGGTTTTTAGTATATTGATGCTTGAATGGGTTCTAAGTAGGAAGCATGCCTATAGATTTGGGGATTTTCATAATTGATGCCATGTTGATGTTTGGTTGTTGCCATTATGTTCCTTGAATGTTAAATGTCTTGCTGGTACAATTTGGTGGCATTTGGAGCATGTTTGATAGGTCAATTAAGTGATAAACCAGCAAATTTTCTGCAATCTGGGCAGGCCGTATCGGAACGGGTGCTACCGTTTCGGAACAGGGGCCTGAAATGGCCTAGGCGTTCCGAAACGGGAGGAACTGTTCCGGAACGGAAATGCCACTGCCAAGCTTCGTTTCGGAACCAGTTTCGGAACGGTCCCGCATTTCGGAACAGGTCCACCCTGTTTCGGAACACTCGACCGTTGGGCTCTGAATTTGATGGTTATATGTTTTGAATTGTTTGCGTTTTGGTCCTGAATCTTGTTTATGCAATTGTATGAGTTAGAGATGTCCATTTGGGCTGAAATTTGGTAGAGAAGCATGAAAGATGATTAATTTCAAGTTGGTAACTTTAATTTGGGTTAAGTCCCCATAATTTTCAGAATTTACAATTTGGTCCCTAAAGTTGTAATTTGTGAAATTGAGTCTCTGGTTGTTCTCTGATTGTTATGAACTTTGAGTATGTTGATCTTGTGAACATATCTAGGGTTAACGTGCATCTAGACAAGTTTAAAAAGAAAAAAAAGGGTCGTTAATCAAGGTTGACTTTCGGGTTGACTTTGGTTTTCCCCGTGTAATCTTCTTAATTCGGGTCAACCGTCTAGGCCGGGTTAAGGGGGTTACAAAATCCCTTTTTGTAAAATTGACTTGACCAACCTCTTAATTATATTTTTAGAGGAAATTACCAATTTTTATCACAATTTTCTCCTATTCCGATCCTTGGTATACAAAAATCACTTTACGTGATTCGAACCGTCCTCGACCGGTTCGATCCGATGCCTAAAACATCTAGGCCCAAAACCAGGGCATTACAAAAATAATAGCAAGTTGAGTTAGAGGTTACCATAGAATCCTCCTCAAGATCCATGAGGCAAAGGTTGGCCACTTCGTGTTCCTCATCACTCCAAGTAGCAATCTTGGCTTTGAGCTTCTTCTTCTTCTCAAATCCCTTCTTCTTGAGTTGACGACAATCGGAACGAATATGACCCGAATTCTTGCACTCAAAGCAAATGATAGGATCATTTTCTTCTTCTCTGCTCTTGTTCTTAAAGTCTCTCTTTCTTTGAAATTTCCTCCCTCGGTTAGACTCATGAACCGTGAGATGCGTTTGGCTATCATTGCCAACTCCTCAAAATCATCCTTCTCACTAGAAGAGCTCTCCTCTTGTAGAGAGGCCTTGAGAGCAAGTCCTAGATTTTTTTTTCTTGTCCACCTCTTGCTTCTCTATTCTCCTTTCTTCTTTCTTCTTTTCCTCTTCTCTTCCTTGTTTCATAATCTCATGAGTAAGGAGAGAACCAACTAGCTCATCAAGCTTCAAGGTCTTCAAATTCTTAGCTTCAATGATGGTCATTCTTTTACCATCCCAAGATTCCGAGAGAGAATATAGAAGCTGCCTAACTAGCTTGTCTTCGGGAATCACTTCACCGAATCCTTTTAGACCATTGACGATGATCAAAAATCGATCAAACATCTTGGAGACACTCTCATCGGGATCCATCTTGAAATTCTCAAAACTCAAATTTAGTAGCCCATTCTTCATCTCCTTAACTCGCTAGTCCCCTCGTATGTTGTCTCAAAAGTGTCCCACGCTTCTTTGGCGGTCTCGATTGAAGAACCCTTAGAATAGATGTTCGGACCAAGTGCACAAAAGATGATGTGCAAAGCTTTATCGTTAACTTGCATCCTTCTTCTATCTTCTTCGGTCATCTTCGACTTCACCTTCGGGACAAGTCTTCCTTCATCATTTCTTTTCATCGGAATGTAAGGCCCTTCTTTAAATACATCCCAAACCATGTATTCGGTGGATTTGATGAAAAGACACATCATATTCTTCCAATATGGGTAGTTGTCCACATTAAAGAATGGTGGTTTAGTGGTGGATTAAGACTCATAGAGGTTAGAGGTTGAGGTAGATGCCATGGCTTGCCAGAAATTTGATCACACTCTTCTAGGATCTTCTCTTGTGGTTGTTAATCCTTCAAAAGAGGTAGGCTATGATACCAATTGTTGAGTGGATTGTTGAATATAAATGCCAAGAGGGGGTGAATTGGATTTTTAAATTGGTTGGTAATGAAGTAGTAAAATAAAAATTGAAGACAAAGGCACTAATAGTGGTTCAAGTTCCAAATAAACTCTACATCCACTACCTTAGCTCCCACTAAGGATTTTCCAAACAATTTCACTAGTTGATCTTCCTCTTTTCTAGGCTTAGGAGAAAACCTTTACACAAATGGTCAATTTTCTACCCAAAGTTGACCAAACCCTCTCACAAGTATACAAAGAAGAATAAGGCAATTAAAATATATCTCCCAAGACTAATATTGCCCAAATTGCAAGCACTCAACCCAATTGAATCTGAAAAATAGGAAACTAAAAAGAATGACAATTGGGGTTTTACAAGGATATTAAAATTAAGCACTTGAGCTTGGATTTGATGTATGATTGTTTCTCTTAGGATCAATAGTTGTTTTTGGTTGTTTTTGGACTCCCTTTTATACCTTCTCATTCAATTCTAGCCGTTGGGGTTGTTGCCATAAAAAATATAGCCGTTGGGATGCAATCTTCCCACTATAAATGTACTTCTAGAACTACCCATTTCGAAACACTTGTACCTGTTTTGAAATAGACCAAAATAGAAATAGTTGTTGGGGTGTAATTAAGAGACCGTATCGAAAAGGATACGATTGTTTCGATACGCTAAGAGCCCGTTCCAAAATGGCTTGACATCCGTTCCGAAACAATTTGAAACTGTCAAAACCCGTATCGAAACGTGCTTAAAGAGTTTTGATACGTCTTAACTGTTTTGTGAAAATCAGTTATAAAATTGCAACGGTCATAAAATTTGAATCCAAGTTTAAATCTTGTTTCAAAACGTTTGAGGTCGTTTCGATACTGCCGTATCGAAACAGATCTGCTCGTTCCGTTGTTCTTCATCCGTTTCAAAACATAGGGTCATGTTTCGATACTTGTAACCCCCTCGTCCCGGTCTGGTCGGATGACCGGTCCGAGTGAGCTACACGGGGAAAACCGAGTGAAAACCCCTAAAGGATTCCCCCTCGGTTAGCAACCCTATAATTTTTTTCATTTTAATTCTTGTCTAGATGAGTAATTAATCCTATGTGGTCATACAGCGGAACAACTTTCACGAGACAAACATCCGAACTCAACCTAACATTTCACAGTCCAATTTTTAACTTGATCTGCAGGCGGTATCGATACACTTAAGGGGTGTATCGATACCCCTTGACCAGGTCAACTGGTCAAAGTCAACCCGTGGAGACCGTATCGATACACCCTAGGAGTGTATCGATACTCTCCCCAACTGTTGACTTCCCATGGTCAACGCTAAGGTGACCGTATCGATACGCATGAAGGCCCGTACCGATACCGAACTGGACAGTAACTCCAGTGGCCAAAATGGTATCGGTACGCCCCCTCGCGTATCGAAACTCGGGGCCTGAAACATGAAGGCCGTATCGATACGGGACCAACCGTATCGATACCCCTGCTACGAAATCACAGGTTTGAGCTGGTTTAAGGCACAAGGTGGCCCTTAAATCCCTCTCAAACCTCAACCAACACACTAACATGTATCCTATGTCAAACCAAGAGTATAGGCATGCTTAAACTTGAAACTAAAGGCACATTTCAACACAAGGTGATGATTCAATCATACAAGCAACACAAGCTTTCAAGCAATGGCATTCCAACAAAAGGCATTTCAACATTTAAGGTCATACAAGGAACTCAAAGCCTTTAAGGCACAAGACAAGCATATAAGAGGTTTACACCCACATCAGGGTAACCTAACATTGATAGACATGCTAACACACACAATGTTCATCATAGCATGTCATGCTTACAAACCATAATCAAGTTAACATCAACACATATAAATGAGTCATACAAGCTCATACACAACCCTTGCCACATTGCTAACTATTACAAGATTACCACCGTACTTGAGTCACAAACTTGGAAGCCCTCCTTGCCTTGCCTCGAGCTAACACCACGCTAATGATCTGCATTGTTGAACATTGAGAGCATAAGCTATAAGCTTAGTGAGGGTGCTCTAAAACGAAAACCATCAACAATGCAGGGTTCAAGCATGTTAATCCTAGTCTTACGTACATCAAGCATAGGCATTAAAATCAAGTAGACCTAGCTAGTCTTTCAAGTGGCATATATGGCCTCTCAATCCTATCAAGCTCAAACATCAATATCAATATCATGTAGCAACACGTATAACACAACCATATATCCTCATCGTATATCACAATACATGAACAAGTTTAATTGTCCACTTTAATTACCCCGATTGTGCGGATATAAACCTTAACAACACTTTACCTCGGTGGGATTTCACTCATCACCAGACCTTGCATGTGCGGGATTCCACTCATCGCCACATGCCCTACGGATGGGATTCCACTCATCATCCCGTAGAAATAAATAAAAGCTTCCGGTGGAATGTTACATCACCGTACTCCTCCTTGACGACTTAACGCTATCAAGGCCACGTACGTTTTGACTCAATTTGTGTGCACACTATCCTAATGATCGATCATTTACAACTGGTAATTATTTAGTGCCAATTATCATCATAAATCACATATCATCAACACACTCATGCTCATCACATATATCCATATCATGATATATATACATGCACCATATAATCACAAGTACAAGAGCATAGTCATTAAGCACATTAGCATTTAAGGAAAACAAGACTAAACTAACTACTTGGATTATAAGGAAGTGATATACCAAGCACACTTTACACACACACACTACCCATGCTCGAACCGAACTTTAAAACAAGTTAAGACCACTCACCGCCCTTCCTTAGCAATTCGAACCAATCCTCCTACGAACCCGGATTCGGTCCCAAAGCCTCCTCAACGTTTTCTCTTGCTTCTAGGTCAAACAAAACACATACATTACTTCCCAATTCAATGCTAAACTCAACCATCAACTTACTTTGCAAATACAACCCAATTTCCACAATTTCCCAAACCACATAATATCTCAAAAACCCAATTTTCGTACTCCAACAACCATTGGCTGAAATACCCATTTCCAAACACCCAAATGACTTCCAAAACATCCCAAATCACCCTCCTAACATAGGTAGACCATCAGCCCTTCAATTTCAACATTAAACCTCCCAAGAACCCAAGTTTTCATACTCTAAAATTTGCCCTAAGGACCCACTACGAAATTTCATCCAAAATCAACCAAATTAATATATATTGTGTATTTCATTATGTTTAAACAAAACTCCAATACAATTTATCAAAACAAATTGAAAAACCCCCTTAAAAATCCGAACTTTAATATAAACCCTAATTTCCAAAACTCTATATTTTTGAAATCCAAGACCATAGATAAGTAGAGGATAGAGAGGAGGTTAAGAAAACATATTTACCTCTTAATTTGGTGTTGAAATCGAGTGGCAAAATCAATGGAATAGTAGCTAGGGTTTTAAGAGAGCTTGAAAATGGGGGAGAGGGGTTTGATGTTGGGAAAGGGAGGATGAGAAAGAAGATGACAACTTTTTCCTTAAAGTTGTCTTGCTTTATTTAAAATTTGGGTAAATTACAACATAGGTCCCTCCCTTCATTTTAAAGCTCAATTTGGTCATTATTTGTAGTTGAATTGTTTTAATTAAATTTTATTTGACTCGAACTAAAACCCGGTTAACTCCTAGGCCCAAGACACGGGTGTTACAACTCTCTCCCACTTAAGGAATTTCGTCCCCGAAATTACCTAACTGAAAGAGATACGGAAACTGCTTTTCCATATCCTCCTTCCTCTCCCAAGTGGCCTCGTCCACACCTCTACGTTGCCACCGCACCTTCACTAACTCAATCGATCTACCCCTCAACACTTTACTGTCGGAAGCTAAGATCTCCACTGGTTCTTCCTCGTAAGTCAAATCCGGATTCAATTCAATCTCTTCTACGAGCATAACATGTGACGGGTCGGACCTATACTTACGAAGCATCGAAACATGGAACACATCATGAATCTTCTCTAGCTCGGATGGCAAACGCAACTGATAAGCAACGGGACCAACCCTCTTCACAATCTCATACGGCCCTATGTACCTCGGACTCAACTTCCCCTTTCGGCCAAATCTCATCACTTTCTTCCACGGAGACACTTTCAAGAACACCTTCTCACCCACTGAGAACTCAACTTCCTTCCTCTTCAAATCGGCATAGGACTTCTGCCTATCCGAAGCAGCCTTCAAACGATCACAAATCAATTTTACCTTGTCTGTTGTCCCCTTGAGCAAATCCGGCATAGGTAACAACTTTTGTCCTACCTCGGCCCAACAAACTGGAGTCCTACACTTCCTGCCATACAAAGCCTCATACGGAGCCATCTAAATGCTCGACTGAAAACTGTTATTGTACGCAAACTCTACTAGAGGCAAATGCTTCTCCCAAGTACCCTGAAAGTCAATGATACAACAACGCAGCATGTCCTCTAAGATCTGAATAACCCTCTTTGACTGACCATCTGACTGAGGATGATAAGAAGTGCTGAAGTTCAAACGGGTACCCAAAGCTGTATACAGGCACTCCCAAAATCTAGAAGTAAACCGCGGATCTCTATCTGACACAATGGACTTCGGCACACCATGTAGCCTCACAATCTCACCAATGTACAAATCGGCCAATCTATCTAAGGTGTAAGTAGTGTTGACTGCCAAGAAGTGAGCACACTTCGTAAATCGATCCACTATCACCCAAACTGAGTTCTTCTTCGTAGGAGTCAAAGGCAAACCCGAAACAAAATCCATGGTGATGTTCTCCCACTTCCATTCCGGAATTCTCAACGGCTGTAACAAACCTGAGGGAACCTGATGTTCCGCCTTCACTCTCTGACACACTAAGCACTTACTCACAAAGTCGGCTACATCTCTCTTCAAGCCAACCCAAAAGTACTCATTCTTCAAGTCACGGTACATCTTCGTACTTCCAGGATGCATAGCAAACGGACTACTGTGGGCTTCAGTCAAGATCGTACGTCTCAAATCACTGTCTTCTGGCACAACTATTTTGTCCTTGAAACACAAAACCCCATCAGTGTTGAAACTGTAGTCTGAAGATCTACCCTCGGCTATATCTTGCACGTGAGGTGCCAAAGATCTATCTAGGAGCTGTTTCTCTCGAATCAACTGACCTAGAGTAGGTCTAACCTGAAGCTCGGCTACCAAGCCCCCATCTCCGGACAAACTCAATCTAGCAAACATAGCTCTCAAGTCTACGACCACCTTCCTACTCAATGCATCGGCCACTACGTTGGCTTTAGCCGGATGGTACTCAATAGTAATATCATAGTCTTTTAGCAGCTCTAACCACCTACGCTGTCTGAGATTCAATCTCGCTGAGTCATAATGTACTTTAAACTCTTGTGGTCGGTGTATACTGTGCATTTCTCACCATACAAATAATGTCTCCAAATCTTCAAAGCAAACACAACTGTAGCTAACTCTATGTCATGGGTCGGATAGTTGCGCTCATGAGTCTTCAATTGTCTTGAGGCATAAGCCACTACTCTTCGGTCTTGCATAAGAACACATCCTAGCCCTACATACGAATCATCACTATAAATCACATAGTCCTTCCCGGACTCAGGCTGAATCAAAATCGGAGCTTGGGTCAAAGCTTCTTTCAATTTCTCAAAGGCTCTCTGTCTTGCATCTGTCCACTCAAACTGCACACTCTTCTGAAGTAACTGTGTCAATGGAGCAGCTAATTTAGAGAAGCCCTCTACAAACCTCCTATAGTATCCGGCTAAGCCTAGGAAGCTACGTACCTCTGTCACAGACTTCGGTTGCTTCCACTCAACAATGGCTTCAATCTTCTTCGGATCAACTCTAATGCCTTCAGCTGACACTACATGTCCTAAGAAGACTACCTCACGAATCCAGAATTCACACTTGCTGAGCTTCGCATATAACTGATGATCTAACAAAGTCTTCAAAACAAGTCTCAAGTGTCGGTCATGGTCTTCTTCAGTTCGCGAATACACCAAGATGTCATCAATAAACACAACTACAAACTGATCTAGATATTGATGAAAAATCCTATTCATCATGTCCATGAAAGCTGCTGGTGCATTAGTCAACCCAAATGGCATGACTAAAAACTCATAGTGACCGTATCTAGTCCTAAAGGCTGTCTTCGGTACATCAACCTCTCTTACCTTTAGCTGGTAGTAACCTGATCTCAAATCAATCTTCGAAAAGACAGATGCTCCTCTCAACTGATCAAACAAGTCATCGATTCTAGGCAACGAATATTTGTTCTTCACTGTCAACTGATTTAATTGTCTATAATCTATGCACATTCTCATACTTCTATCTTTCTTCTTCACAAACAACACCGGTGCACCCCAAGGTGAAGAACTAGGTCGAATAAAACCTCTATCTGTCAATTCTTGCAACTGAGTCTTCAACTCTTTCAATTCTTTCGGTGCCATTCGATACGGAGCAATCGAAACAGGAGCTGAATCAGAATAAGTCTCAATGCTGAACTCTACCTCTCTGTCCGGTGGTAATCCTGGCAATTCTTCCGGAAACACACTAGGAAAATCACATACTGTCCGGATGTCCTGAGGTCTAACCTCACTCATGTTAGGGTTCATCACATACGCTAAGTATGCTTCACACCCCAACTCAACTAACCTCTTAGCCTCTAACACTGAAACCACATTGGACAAGAACTTCACGTTCTCGCCCACCACTACAATCTCATAGTCATCTGTGAGCTTCAAAGAGATCCGCTTAGTTTCAAAATCTATCCTAGCTCTATGCTCCGTGAGCCAATCCATACCCAGAATCACATCAAAACCATAGAAGGGAAGTTCCATCATATCCACTGGAAACACATGCCCCTGAACCATCAACGGACACCTTCGGTACATCTTCCTAACTACTACCGTGTCCCCAAAGGAACTAGTAACACTAACTCCTACCTCTAACATTTCACAAGGCAAATTCAAAGACCGTGCATGCTCACTCAATATGTAGGAATGTGTAGACCCAGAGTCAATCAAAGAAAGCAAACCCAAAGACTGTATCGAGAAGTTACCTGCGATCACATCGGTGTCATGCTGATCCCCGCGCTGAGCATAAACTCTGGCCTGACCTCCACCCTCTGGCTGAACTGCAACTACATGTGCTATGTTCCTCTGACCATCATTCCTCGGCTGGAAGTTTCCTCTACCGCGCCCGCGGCCTCTCTGGAAGTCATTGGCTCGAGCAGGAGCCTGAGCTGGTGCCTGTCCCACCTGATGTGGACAGTCACGTCTAATGTGGTCTCTAGCACCACAACTCCAACAAGAATGGTAATTCCCCCAACACTCACCGGTGTGGTTCCTCCCGCAAGTAGCACATGTGGGCAACTTCCCACCAGCTCTCTGACCCTGATGGCCCCTACCGTGGTTACTGCCACCACGCCTATGATCATACTGATGCCTGTTGTCCCGATGCCTCTTGGCATCACCTCTATCAAAGTTGCTGGACCTCTTACCCGAACTAGATCCACCTGACCGCCTGGTCAAACTCAAACTGTGCTCTAAGTCCTTGGCCCTCGCGACCAAGACATCAAAATCGGTGTAATCTGAAGCTAGAGTATAAGTCTTGATCTCCTCACTCAGCCCATATCAGAAGCGGTTACAACGCTCCACCTCAGTCGGTACAAGCTCGGGTGCATACTGACTCAATCTGACAAACCGAATCTCATAATCAGTCACGGACATACTCCCCTGAAGCAATGCCATAAACTCCCTCTTCCTCTCATCGAGGTATCGCGGTCCCAGATACTTCTTACGGAAAGCTGTCTCAAAGAACTCCCAAGTGATCTCGGTCTCATCCATCCCCGAAGTAACGGTGACCCACCAAGTGTAGGCATCTCCCTGAAGCAAAGACTCAACGCATCCCAACTTGCGCTCACCAGTACATCCCATCTGAGCAAGAATACGGACGGTCTTCTCAAACCAAAACTCTGACCTCTCCGGAGTAGCACCTCTAAACTCTTCAGCCCCAAGGCCCCGAAGTCTCTCTAATGGCAATCCGGTGCCCTCACCCTGATGATGAGCTGCCTGACCCCCGGCTACTGCAGCCTGAAACGCCCCGGCTATTGCCTGAACCAACGGAGCTAAGTCTATCCCGGCCGGTCCTTGGCCTCCTTGTGGTCCCACTCCTTCGAGCCCGGCCTCGCCTCCCACTCCAGGTGGAGGAGGTGGTGGTGGAGGAGGTGGTGGAGGAGCTCCAACTCCAACCACTGGCTCTCCCACTTGAGCCTCAACTCTCACAACTGGCTCAACTCTCGGTGCCTCTGCCCGTGGTTCCGGTCGAACCATCCTAGGCCTCCCACGTGGTCTCATGCTATGGCTAGCAAGGTAAAAACTACAACAAGAAACAAATAAGGATTATGTTAGTCAAAGCAAGGGTCCAATAGTGCTCAAGTACTCCTCTTTCCAAAAATCTTTTCAAATTAAGTAATAGTAGCAATGGGCACACACTCATACCAGACACGATAATTCATGCTTCAAAACATCATACGAACAGTCAATTATTCAAGAATTCATGGCAAGACATGCATCGAACAACACAATCATTTAATACCTCAAGCTTACCTCACTTACCTGCCCGAGGTCTCGGTAACCTCAGGCTCTGATACCAACAAATGTAACCCCCTCGTCCCGGTCTGGTCGGATGATCGGTCCGAGTGAGCTACACGGGGAAAACCGAGTGAAAACCCCTAAAGGATTCCCCCTCAGTTAGCAACCCTATAATTTTTTTCATTTTAATTCTTGTCTAGATGAGTAATTAATCCTATGTGGTCATACAGCGGAACAACTTTCACAAGACAAACATCCGAACTCAACTTAACATTTCACAGTCCAGTTTTTAACTTGATCTGCAGGCGGTATCGATACACTTAAGGGGTGTATCGATACCCCTTGACCAGGTCAACTGGTCAAAGTCAACCCGTGGAGACCGTATCGATACACCCTAGGAGTGTATCGATACTCTCCCCAACTGTTGACTTCCCATGGTCAACGCTAAGGTGACCGTATCAATACGCATGAAGGCCCGTACCGATACCGAACTGGACAGTAACTCCAGTGGCCAAAATGGTATCGGTACGCCCCCTCGCGTATCGAAACTCGGGGCCTGAAACATGAAGGCCGTATCGATACGGGACCAACCGTATCGATACCCCTGCTACGAAATCACAGGTTTGAGCTGGTTTAAGGCACAAGGTGGCCCTTAAATCCCTCTCAAACCTCAACCAACACACTAACATGTATCCTATGTCAAACCAAGAGTATAGGCATGCTTAAACTTGAAACTAAAGGCACATTTCAATACAAGGTGATGATTCAATCATACAAGCAACACAAGCTTTCAAGCAATGGCATTCCAACAAAAGGCATTTCAACATTTAAGGTCATACAAGGAACTAAAAGCCTTTAAGGCACAAGACAAGCATATAAGAGGTTTACACCCACATCAGGGTAACCTAACATTGATAGACATGCTAACACACACAATGTTCATCATAACATGTCATGCTTACAAACCATAATCAAGTTAACATCAACACATATAAATGAGTCATACAAGCTCATACACAACCCTTGCCACATTGCTAACTATTACAAAATTACCACCGTACTTGAGTCACAAACTTGGAAGCCCTCCTTGCCTTGGCTCGAGCTAACACCACGCTAATGATATGCATTGTTGAACATTGAGAGCGTAAGCTATAAGCTTAGTGAGAGTGCTCTAAAACGAAAACCATCAACAATGCAGGGTTCAAGCATGTTAATCCTAGTCTTACGTTTATCAAGCATAGGCATTAAAATCAAGTAGACCTAGCTAGTCTTTCAAGTGGAATATATGGTCTCTCAATCCTATCAAGCTCAAACATCAATATCAATATCATGTAGCAACACGTATAACACAACCATATATCACCATCGTATATCACAATACATGAACAAGTTTAATTGGCCACTTTAATTACCCCGATTGTGCGGATATAAACCTTAACAACACTTTACCTCGGTGGGATTTCACTCATCACCGGACCTTGCATGTGCGGGATTCCACTCATCGCCACATGCCCTACGGATGGGGTTCCACTCATCATCCCGTAGAAATAAATAAAAGCTTCCGGTGGAATGTTACATCACCGTACTCCTCCTTGATGACTTAACGCCATCAAGGCCACGTACGTTTTGACTCAATTTGTGTGTACACTATCCTAATGATCGATCATTTACAACCGGTAATTATTTAGTGCCAATTATCATCATAAATCACATATCATCAACACACTCATGCTCATCACATATATCCATATCATGATATATATACATGCACCATATAATCACAAGTACAAGAGCATAGTCATTAAGCACATTAGCATTTAAGGAAAACAAGACTAAACTAACTACTTGGATTATAAGGAAGTGGCCTACCAAGCACACTTTACACACACACACACTACCCATGCTCGAACCGAACTTTAAAACAAGTTAAGACCACTCACCGCCCTTCCTTAGCAATTTGAACCAATCCTCCTACGAACCCGGATTCGGTCCCAAAGCCTCCTCAACATTTCCTCTTGCTTCTAGGTCAAACAAAACACATACATTACTTCCCAATTCAATGCTAAACTCAACCATCAACTTACTTTGCAAATACAACCCAATTTCCACAATTTCCCAAACCACATAATATCTCAAAAACCCAATTTTCGTACTCCAACAACCATTGGCTGAAATACCCATTTCCAAACACCCAAATGACTTCCAAAACATCCCAAATCACCCTCCTAACATAGGTAGACCATCAGCCCTTCAATTTCAACATTAAACCTCCCAAGAACCCAAGTTTTCATACTCTAAAATTTGCCCTAAGGACCCACTACGAAATTTCATCCAAAATCAACCAAATTAATATATATTGTGTATTTCATTATGTTTAAACAAAACCCCAATACAATTTATCAAAACAAATTGAAAAACCCCCTTAAAAATCCGAACTTTAATATAAACCCTAATTTCCAAAACTCTATATTTTTGAAATCCAAGACCATAGATAAGTAGAGGATAGAGAGGAGGTTAAGAAAACATATTTACCTCTTAATTTGGTGTTGAAATCGAGTGGCAAAATCAATGGAATAGTAGCTAGGGTTTTAGGAGAGTTTGAAAATGGGGGAGAGGGGTTTGATGTTGGGAAAGGGAGGATGAGAAATAAGATGACAACTTTTTCCTTAAAGTTGTCTTGCTTTATTTAAAATTTGGGTAAATTACAACATAGGTCCCTCCCTTCATTTTAAAGCTCAATTTGGTCATTATTTGTAGTTGAATTGTTTTAATTAAATTTTATTTGACTCGAACTAAAACCCGGTTAACTCCTAGGCCCAAGACACGGGTGTTACAACTCTCTCCCACTTAAGGAATTTGGTCCCTAAAATTACCTGACTGAAAGAGATACGAAAACTGCTTTTCCATATCCTCCATCCTCTCCCAAGTGGCCTCGTCCACACCTCTACGTTGCCACCGCACCTTCACTAACTCAATCGATCTACCCCTCAACACTTTACTGTCGGAAGCTAAGATCTCCACTGGTTCTTCTTCGTAAGTCAAATCCGGATTCAATTCAATCTCTTCTACGGGCATAACATGTGACGGGTCGGACCTATACTTACGAAGCATCGAAACATGGAACACATCGTGAATCTTCTCTAGCTCGGATGGCAAACGCAACTGATAAGCAACGGGACCAACCCTCTTCACAATCTCATACGGCCCTATGTACCTCGGACTCAACTTCCTCTTTCGGCCAAATCTCATCACTTTCTTCCACGGAGACACTTTCAAGAACACCTTCTCACCCACTGAGAACTCAACTTCCTTCCTCTTCAAATCGGCATAGGACTTCTGCCTATCCGAAGCAGCCTTCAAACGATCACAAATCAATTTTACCTTGTCTGTTGTCCCCTTGAGCAAATCCGGCATAGGTAACAACTTTTGTCCTACCTCGGCCCAACAAACTCGAGTCCTACACTTCCGGCCATACAAAGCCTCATACGGAGCCATCTGAATGCTCGACTGAAAACTGTTATTGTACGCAAACTCTACTAGAGGCAAATGCTTCTCCCAAGTACCCTGAAAGTCAATGATACAACAACGCAGCATGTCCTCTAAGATCTGAATAACCCTCTCTGACTGACCATCTGACTGAGGATGATAAGAAGTGCTGAAGTTCAAACGGGTACCCAAAGTTGTATGCAGGCACTCCCAAAATCTAGAAGTAAACCGCGGATCTCTATCTGACACAATGGACTTCGGCACACCATGTAGCCTCACAATCTCACCAATGTACAAATCGGCCAATCTATCTAAGGTGTAAGTAGTGTTGACTGCCAAGAAGTGAGCACACTTCGTAAATCGATCCACTATCACCAAAATTGAGTTCTTCTTCGTAGGAGTCAAAGGCAAACCCGAAACAAAATCCATTGTGATGTTCTCCCACTTCCATTCTAGAATTCTCAACGGCTGTAACAAACCTGAGGGAACATGATGTTTCGCCTTCACTCTCTGACACACTAAGCACTTACTCACAAAGTCGGCTACATCTCTCTTCAAGCCAACCCAAAAGTACTCATTCTTCAAGTCACGGTACATCTTCGTACTTCCAGGATGCATAGCAAACGGACTACTGTGGGCTTCAGTCAAGATCGTACGTCTCAAATCACTGTCTTCTGGCACAACTATTCTGTCCTTGAAACACAAAACCCCATCAGTGTTGAAACTGTAGTCTGAAGATCTACCCTCGGCTATATCTTGCACGTGAGGTGCCAAAGATCTATCTAGGAGCTGTTTCTCTCGAATCAACTGACCTAGAGTAGGTCTAACCTGAAGCTCGGCTACCAAGCCCCCATCTCCGGACAAACTCAATCTAGCAAACATAGCTCTCAAGTCTACGGCCACCTTCCTACTCAATGCATCGGCCACTACGTTGGCTTTACCCGGATGGTACTCAATAGTAAGATCATAGTCTTTTAGCAGCTCTAACCACCTACGCTGTTTGAGATTCAAATCTCGCTGAGTCATAATGTACTTTAAACTCTTGTGGTCGGTGTATACTGTGCATTTCTCACCATACAAATAATGTCTCCAAATCTTCAAAGCAAACACAACTGCGGCTAACTCTATGTCATGGATCGGATAGTTGCGCTCATGAGTCTTCAATTGTCTTGAGGCATAAGTCACTACTCTTCGGTCTGCATAAGAACACATCCTTTCCCTACATACGAAGCATCACTATAAATCACATAGTCCTTCCCGGACTCAGGCTGAATCAAAATCGGAGCTTGGGTCAAAGCTTCTTTCAATTTCTCAAAGGCTCTCTGTCTTGCATCTGTCCACTCAAACTGCACACTCTTCTGAAGTAACTGTGTCAATGGAGCAGCTAATTTAGAGAAGCCCTCTACAAACCTCCTATAGTATCGATACGATTACATTGTATCGATACGCCTTGGCGTACAAACAAGTTTTGGGCTTATAACACTTAGAAAAATTTTGCTTAAACAATTTATTTAACTTACAAATATTTTGGTTCAAGTTTGCTTGTCAATTTGTGAGACTTTGAAATACTTAAAAAATTATTTACTTTTACAAATAGGTCCTTAGACACTTTGTTATATCAAAATCAAATTAGATTTTACAATATCCCATTTTTGATATAACAAAACCAAAGTAAAATTTTTAAGTATTTTGAAAGCTTTGAAAATTTTTTAAGTATTTCTAAAGCTTGAAAAAATTTTGTTTTACACTTCTCCCCTTTTTTAGATCAAAATCAATGCAAACATTCAAGGATATAGATAAGATATAATCAATGAAGCACAAAGTATAAGCAAAACATGATTAAAGCAACATAATAACATTAAAATTCAAAATAAAATCCAAAGCAAGAATAGTTCAAATATAATTTCAAACTTAAATCCAAACTTAATCCTAAAAACAAAATCAAAGCATAGGGTTCTTAACATAAAAGTGCATAAAATAAATCCTAATATGGTATGGAATGAAATGATGTGCTCGAAAAATACTCGTCCCCATCATCTTCATCCTCATCCTCTTCGTCTTCATCATCAATGTTGGCTTGAGATTTCCGAGTATGATTGAGCCAAGCACCACAGAAGGCGGTGAGAGAGAGATCCATGAAAGTTCGTTGTTGTTCAATGGCCTTGACTCGATCCCCCAAAGATGTGAAATGAGTATCAATAGCCTCAAATCCGACATTCATGTTATTCCCTAAGGATGTGAATTTCTCATTGAGATACGCCATGAGTTCATCCATGGAAGATTGGGCTTGTTGGACTTGTAGACCTTGTGGAGCAACTGGAGGAGGTTGATCATCTTGAGGAGGAGGGCGAGAAAAACGAACCCACTCATTATCAATGTACTCAAAGTGAGCACGAGTAAAAGAGTGTTCGTCGATCGGCTTGCCTAGAGATTCGGCGGCATCATGGGAACAATCAATCTCCAAGGCGTGGAACAAGTAGCTCAAAGCCGTGCAATAGAAGATGGACTTGACTTGATCGGTGTGATGGTGTTGAACAAGATAGACCAAGTCGGTAAATATAATTTGGCAAAGGTTGGGCGCTTACCCTCTCGGAAACAACGGAGCCAAAAAGCATCAACTTGGCAAATGGTAGAGATTTTTTCACCGGAAGGACGGATCCACCAAGATATGATGAGATGGAGGATACAGTCATGGGCATCAAGGACGGTGATGGAGCCAAGTTGAGAATCCCCTATGAGTGTTCATCATCAATTCCCAAGTTTTCAAACCCAAAAACATTGCATAAAACAATTTGATCAATTCGAAACTTTTTGCCCATAAGATAGGAGTCTATGCAATAACACTCTCTCTAGCTTGGTCATGGACACATCGGGCATTAGCAAAGAAAATCAAAACCAAGTTCCGATACAAAATTGAGGGAACACTTTAAAAGGGTAAAAACTTCCATTGTTGTAGCAACCCAAAATGTTTGAACTTAAAACGTTTGGAGTTTAGAAAAGGGATTGAAACAACTCGTTCATCCCATATTGGAAAAGCTTGATAATGTTTATAATGGGCCATAACCGTTAGAAAACTATTTGAAGAATAAAACCAAGGCTCGGTTTAGTAATACCCTCATTGTCCAAATTGGAATTGGATGAACTAGAAGGCAAATCTTTTCTTTATCGCTTTTTCGGTGCCATAATATCCTCAAAAACATCAAAATCATCCGAAAACAATGTATGCAATTATTATCACATTCGATCCAAAAATCATGTCAATAATTCAAGGTATTAATAGAAATACTATATTTTATACATTAAAATCATATATAAGTATAAGTATGAATTTTTTTATAAAAAAAAATAGTATACTAAAATATAGGATATAAAATTTTATATTCAAACAAAAAATTTCGGATTTTAAAGAATTTTTGTAAAAACTTCAAAACCTATACTATAAGTATATATGCTATACAAAAATTGATTAAAAACAGCAAAGGTATTTAAACGAAAATTAAAAAGAAAAGAAAAAAGAGTTTTATACCTTGAGTAATGGATGTGGATGAATGAAGGGTGATGAATGCACCAATTTGATAGCAAAGCTTAGGCTTGATGTGTTGATGAAAAAACCCTCAAAGAATTTTAGGCTTGGTGTGCAAAATCAAAGGGTTTGAGGGGGTTTTTATAGCCCAAAATTGGTTAGGGTTTGAGAGAAAAAGAGATTTGAGTTTTAATTAAAGTGAAACACCTCCTTTAATGCCAATTTAAAACCCAAAGGCATACCGTATAGATACGCTGACGTGGCATTTCGATCCACCGTATTAGTACAGTTTTCATACCGTATCGATACGTGTGACTGTATCGATACAGTTAAGATTGTATTGACGGCCATTAAACAACCCATATCGATACGAGGTGACCTGTATCGATACCCTTGTACCAGAAAATGCATTTTGGACAAGAACAATTCCGAAAATCCAACTTTGAATGACCCCCCTAAATGCATGTGGATGATATATAAGAAACATTTTTGGACTAAAACAGATACATAATCCCCTAGCAACAAGCATAGATGCATCAAGAGGCGAAATTGCATAAACAAAGTTATCATTCAAAATCAAGCGAATTTTTTACACTTAAGGGGTCTAAAAGGTCAAGATAGACTAGTTAGACTTAACTCTCTCCTAATAGTCCAAAAACGCTCTTTTTCTAATGGCTTTGTAAAGATATCCACTAGTTGATTTGAGGTATCAACATATTCTAGAACAACATCATTTTTGAGGACATAGTCCCTAATGAAATGGTGTCTTATCTCTATGTGCTTGGTTCTAGAATGTTGGATGGGATTCTTAGTGAGACATATGGCACTAGTATTATCACACTTAAGGGGTATGGTACCTACATTGATTCCATAGTCTACAAGTTGTTTCTTCATCCAAAGGACTTGAGCACAACAACTTCTAGCTGATATATATTCCGCTTCGGTGGTAGATAAGGCTACACTATTTTGTTTCTTAGAGAACCAAAATATGAGCATACTACCAAGGAATTGGAAAGTCCCGAAGGTACTTTCTCTATCTATTTTACAACCCACAAAATCCGCATCGGAATAAGCATGTAAGCTAAAGGAAGAGTCTCTACGATACCAAAGGCCTAAACAAGGTGTGTCTCTAAGGTATCTAAAGATTCTCTAAATGTAACCCCCTCGGCCCGGTCTAGTCACAAGACTGAATCGGGAGAGTTACACGAGGATAACCGGAGAAAAATTCGAGAATTCCCATCTGATTAACAACCCTAGATTTCAATTTATCTTGTCTAAATGCATTTTAGAGATCCTATGGTGTTAAGGGTCACAGCTGAAGAAACAACGACTCAATCAAATATCAATCAGATGTCCAATTGGAACCAGACAGTCACAAAGGACCATTTTACAAAATCACACTAAACAAGGGCAAAAGGGTAAATTTAACCTTACCAATAGTTATTAGTCAATTTCCAAGCACACGAGGCAAAACTAACTCAAACGAGACATGAAAACTCATTTAAAAAGCCTACAAGAATTAGGGAACAAAACACAACATTTAGAAACCTTTAAAGATGCCATTTTCCCTCTTAAACTACCTATGTTTCGAAACAAGGGTTGCTCGTTTCGGAACATGGGCTCTCAGCAAAAAGCAAAACTAGGTCGTTCCGAAATAGCTTCACGTGGTTTCGAAATAGGAGTCTTCAGAGGCAAAACGTACCGAAACGACACCACCCCCATTTCGATACAGGTGTCCCAAAGGCCTGGCCGTTCAGAAACCATACCAGATGTTTCGAAACACCTGATCATAGATGGATTTCAAAATGTTGTTTTGGCACCCCAAACGTTCCCGAACTTGTCCCAACATGTATCAAACAACATGGCAACACGTTAAACAAGGAAACTAGAGGCAAATTACCCGAAAACCAGCATCAAACATGCATACATACACAAAATGGATATATGGCGAAAAAGAATAAAGGAAGCAATTCATCATAAGACATAAACTAGCCAAAACATAAAGCATGCATATATAAAGCATAACAACCTTCCACATATCACAGTGTCAACATTTAAAACATGTTAGCAACAATAACAACCACATGGGAGTTTAGACACCAACTCCCCAATAAAAAAGTCTAGCATTCCCATTGCCTAAGTATTATTACAACCATAAAAATCATACTTGAGCTAGCAAAAGAACTCCAAGGTTTCTCCTTTGCCCCACTTGCCTCCCATAGCCACTAACGATCTGCATTGTTGAAAAAGAGAGCGTAAGCTTGAGAGCTTAGTGAGCGGAGCTCAAAATCATAACAACAACAATACATTTTCAAAACATATATCTATTTTAAAGACAAAACCATAAGAAGTGGAATATACTAAACCGAAAGCATAAGAACGAATTCATTATGTGCACATGCACAACCATTCCCGGTGGGACTACACATCACCGTTCCTAAACAACTAGCATATTTCCGGTGGGACTACACATCACCGTACTCATCTACTAGTCAACTTCCGTAGGACTACAGATCACCGTGTTCAACAACACCCTCCCCATTAACCATGACGTTCATCAACAACACACATAATCACATTCATCAACACTTAAAAAAACAAGGTGATATTAAATAAACTTACACTTGGGTTTAAGTCGGCCCTTAAAGCTCAACCCAAATCCAAGAAAACCTCTTTGAAACATTTCAAAGCTTTAAAACATTACCACTCACCAGCACAACCCGAACGATAGCTGAAACACCGATTTCAAGCCTCTGTAACACCGAGTATCACGTCCAAAGTACCCAAATCAATCTCCTCCGCTTTAACGCAACCCAAAATAGAACATTAGGATGCTAATATACTTGTAAACCAGCAACAACCCGGAAATCCAACTTCTTGCAACAAAAACACATTGATTCAAACCCAAATTTCACCTAAAACCTCACCAATTTTGTTCTATACAAACCCCAAACTAAACCCATCGATTTCAACCATCAAAACACATCAAATATCATCTAAAAAAATCCCCAACCACTAAGGAACCAACAACCACGAAATCAACTCAAAGCCAAGCCAAAAACTTTATATTTTCAACCCAAATATCCCATTTTTTTTACCTATTTCGGGTTTCCCATTATTAAGCCAGCGTTCCAATATGTGTAACCACTCGAAACTTAGCTTAAAGCACATGTAAAACCATGGATGATAAAACCCATGAAAATCAAGTGAAAATACCCATTTTCCAATTCAAAACCAAAATGTAATATAATGGGTTTAGAAGAAATGTTTCATTGGTAACAAGTCAAATAAGTAAAAAATAAAGCAAATGCGAAGTTACCTTGCAAATTCTTGATAAAGGGAAGGTTTTTGGATTGAAGGGAAGAAACCAACGTGAAATTCCTTTTGCTCAAAAATGAAGATGATAGCTTTTTAGTGAAATGGCCTTTTGATTTCAAAATACCTTTTTTTAATTTCTATTAGGAAAATTCCCCTTTTGCCACTCAAAACTTCCTTTTTTCCTAAATGTATTTTAAAACCATTTTATTAGAAAGGGGTCCCTGAAATTAGACCTAACAAACAAACTAACCCGAACTCGAACCGGGTCCGATTACCTTCCAGATCGTAAACTCGGGGCGTTACAACTCTTCCCCACTTAAGGAATTTCTTCCTCGAAATTTACCTGGTGGAAAGAGGTATGGAAACTGCTTCTCTATGTCATCCTTCCTCTCCCAAGTAGCCTCTTCCACACCTCGATGTCTCCACAAAACCTTGACTAACTCAATGGTCCTCCCACGCAAAACTTTACTATCCGTAGCAAGAATCTCAACTGGTTCTTCATCTTATGACAAATCCGGATTCAATTCAATCTCTTCTATTGGAATAACATAAGACGGATCTAATCTATACTTTCGAAGCATCGAAACATGGAACACATCATGAATCTTTTCTAACTCAGTTGACAATCTCAATCTATAAGCAACGGGACCAATCCACTCAACTACCTCGTAAGGACCAATGAATATCGGACTTAACTTCCCCTTTTTACCAAACCTCATTACCTTCTTCCACGGGGAGACCTTCAAGAACACTTTGTCTCCAATAGCATACTCAATCTCTCTTCTCTTCAAATCTGCATATGATTTCTTTCTGTCTGAAGCTACTTTCAAGCGATCACAAATCAGTTTTCCTTCTCGGTAGTGCCTTTAAGCAAGTCTGGCATAGGTACAAGCTTCTGTCCGGCTTCGGCCCAACAAACGGGTGTTCTACATTTTCTACCATACAATGCTTCATACGGTGCCATCTGAATACCATCATGATAACTATTATTGTACGCAAACTCTACTAGCGGTAGCTGATTTTCCCATAAACCCTAAAAGTTGATGATGCAACACCTCAACATGTCCTCTAACACCTGAATAACTCTCTATGACTGACCATCTGACTATGGGTGATACGAAGTACTGAAGTTCAACTAAGTCCACAAGGCACGATGCAAACACTCCCAAAATCTAGCTGTAAATCTCGGATCTTTATCTGACACAATAGACTTCGGTACACCATGCAGCCTCACAATCTAACTGATATACAACTCGGCCAGCCTGTCTAAGGTGTAAGTAGTATGGACAAGTATGAAGTGAGCACACTTAGTGAATCTGTCAACTATTACCCATATTAAAATCTTCTTCGAAGGTGTCAACGGCAAACCTGACACAAAATCCATAGTAATTTGTTCCCACTTCCATTCTGAAATCTTCAACGGTTGTAACAAACCTAAAGGAAACTAATGTTCGGCCTTAACACGCTGGCAAACCATACATCTACTCACATACTCGGCCACATCTTTCTTTAACTCAATCCAGAAGACTCATCTTTCAACCCACGATACATCTTCGTACTACCTAGATGCATAGCAAAAGGACTGTTATGAGCTTCATTCAAGATAGTACGTATCAGCTCGACATCTTCTAGAACAACTACTCTATCCATGAAACATAAGATACCATTCTCACTAAAACAGTAATATGTGGATTTACCCTCGGCTATATCTTGCACGTGAGGTGCCAAAGATCTGTCTTGCAACTGTTTCTCTCGAATCAACTAAACTAACAAAGGTTTAACATGTAGCTCGGCTATCAAACCGTTATCCTGTGACACACTCAATCTCGCAAACATAGCTCGCAACTCAACTGCCACCTTTCTACTCAAAGCATCAGCCACTACATTTGCTTTACCCGGATGGTACTCTATTGTGAGGTCATAATCTTTAAGAAGATCTAACCACCTATGTTGTCTAAGATTCAACTCTCTCTGAGTCATCGAATATTTCAAACTCTTGTGGTTGGTGTAGACTGTGCATTTCTCACCATAAAGGTAGTGTCTCCAAACCTTCAAGGCAAAAACCACAATCGCTAACTCTATGTCATGGGTGGGGTAATCCTTCTCGCGAACCTTCAACTGTCTCGAAGCATAAGCTACAACTATTCCTTCTTGTAGATTACTAACTATTTCCCTAGTTCAGGCTGAATCAAAATAGGAGCTTCTATCAATGCTTTCTTCAACATTTCAAATGCTTGTTTCCTTGCCTCTGTCCACTCATACCGAACCTCTTTTTGAAGCAATTTAGTCAAAGGTGCAGCAATCTTCGAGAATCCCTCAACAAAACTTCGATAATACCCGGCCAAGCTTAGGAAACTACGGATTTCGGTCACTGAATTCGGTTGTTTCCAATTCACTATTCCTTCTATCTTCTTGGGGTCCACACTAATCCCATCGGCTAAGATCACATGACCTAGAAAGACTACTTCCCTAATCCAAAACTCACATTTACTCAACTTGGCATACAACTGATTTTCAAGCAAGGTATGAAGTACTAATCGCAAATGTTCATCATGTTCTTCCTCGGGCAAATGCTCATCATGTTCTTCCTCAGTCCTGGAGTACACTAAAATATCATCTATGAACACTACAACAAATCTATCAAAATACTCGTGAAACACTATGTTCATCATATCCATAAATGTAGCTAGGGCATTAGTCAAACGGAAAGGCATTACCAAGAACTCGTAGTGCCCATATCGTGTATGGAAAGCTGTCTTCGGTATATCCACATCTTTCACCTTCAACTGACAATAGCCGGATCTCAAATTAATCTTCGAAAATACTGTAGCACCTCTCAACTGATCAAGCAAATCGTCGATCCGCGGCAAAGGATACTCGTTCTTTACTGTTACCTTGTTCAACTGCCTATAATTTATGCACATCCTCGTACTGCCATCTTTTTTCTTTACAAACAAGACCGGAGCACCCCACAGAGAAATGCTAGGCCTAATGAAACCTCTATCCGACAGTTCTTGAAGTTGTGTCTTTAACTCTTTAGGTGCCATTCTATACGGAGCAATAGATACGGGAGCAGAATCTGAATATGTCTCAATAGCAATCTCAACATCCTTGTCTGAAGGCAAACCCAACAACTCTTCTGGAAAGACACTCGAAAAATCACCGACTATTCGGATGTCTTGCGGTCTAACTTCACTCATATTCGGATTCATCACATAGGTCAAATATGCTTGACAACCCAAATCTATCAATCTTTGAGCTTCTAAAGCAGAAACGACATTAGACAAGAACTTAATGTTCTCGCCAACTACTACAACCTCATAATCATCCGCAAGTCTCAAGGAAACTCTCTTGGTCTCAAAGTCTACCCTAGCTCTATGCTCTACGAGCCAATCCATTCCCAAAATCATATCGAAACCATAGAATGGCAATTCCATCATATCGACCAGAAACACATGACCTTGAATCATCAAAGGACACCTCCTGTACATTTTCCTAACTACCAAGTCTCACCGAAAGAACTAGTAACATTCACACCTACATCTAACCACTCATACGGTAAATCTAAAAATCTTGCATGCTCACCTAAAATGTATGAATGTGTCGACCCCGAATCTATCAACGAAAGCAAGGATAAAGACTGTAACAAGAAATTACCTACGATGACATCCGTGTCACTTCTGCCCTCTCGCTGTGCATACACCCTAGCTAGTCCTCCACCCTTAGGCTGAACTGCTACCACATGAGCTACATTTCTCTAACCATCATTCCTTGGTTGAAAGTTACCTCGGCCGCACCCATGGCCTCTCTGATGCTCAAATCCTCGAATTGGGGCATGTTCGCCCCCAGCCGGGTGAGGACAGTTACGCCTCAAATGATCTCGGGATCCACAATTCCAACACACCGCAAAGGTACCCATACACTCGCCCGGATGGCGCCTTCCACATCTAGTGTACTCGGGAGTGTGAACAACAGCCCTGATGGCCACGTCCATGGTTACTGCCTCTGCGTCTCAAGTTAGGTTGATATCTCCTATCTTTGTGCCTCTTGGCATGCTCTCTGTCCCATTCTGCATGTCATTTCCCTGAATCGGACCCACTAGCACGAGCGTTCAAGCCTAAACTCTGCTCAATATACTTGGCCCTAGAGACCAAAACATCAAACTTGGTGTAATCAGAAGCAAGCATATAAGTCTTCACATCCCTAGTCAAACCATAACAGAAACGCTCACACCGTTCTCTCTCACTGGGAACCAACTCGGGAGCATATTAGCTCAATCTCACAAACTGTACCTCATACTCTGACACTGTCTTACTACCCTAAACCAAAGCCATAAATTCCCTCTTCTTTTAATCCTGATATCGGGCTCCAAGGTACTTCTTTCTAAAGGTTGTTCTGAAGATTTCCCAAATGACGTCCGCCTCCGGCACACCCGAAATAAATGTAGTCCACCAAGCATACGCATCTCCTTGAAGTAAGGAGACAACACAATCCAACTTATGAGTGTCTGAGCACTCCATCTGACCTAAGATTCGTGTAGTGCTCTTGAGCCAAGCCTCTAAACCCTCAGGAGTCAAACCTCGAAACTCGACTCTACCCAAACTACGAAGTCTCTCAGGGGGTAAACCAGTCCCCGCACCCTGAGGTGGTGTTGTAGCATGTATGCCAGCTAAAGCTGTCTGAAAAGCCCCGGCTATGGTCTGAATCAAATGAGTCATGTCCGCACCTGCCTGACCCTAGCCAGCCTAAGCTCCATTACCCCAACATCTGCCCCAGCCTGAGGTGCATTATCTCCGACATTCGCCCCATTACCATCGGGAGCAGGAGGAGGAGGAGGAGGAGGCACATCCTTGGGTGCCTGGTTACCCGCTCTAGGCCTTCCCATCAATCTCACCACAAAGAAGATACAATCTAAAACAACAAACATAACACACAAGAAAACATTGGGTCAGCAAGGGCAAGGATCCAAGTGCTCAACCTCTTTTAACCAAAACCATTTTTCAATAACAATATTTGGCAATGGAGACACTCGACTACTCTTCAACCAACAACAAGAACGAGAAATCATTGTTTCCCACACCGAGCAAGAGCAAACAAACCAAACAAACCAACTTACCTGCCTTACCTTCCTGGGAGACCTCGAAACCGAGGTTTTGATACCACCAAATGTAACCCCCTCGGCCCAGTCTAGTCGCAAGACCGAATAGGGAGAGTTACACGGGGATAACCGGAGAAAAATCTGAGAATTCCCCTTCGATTAACAACCCTAGATTTTGATTTATCTTGTTTAAATGCATTTTAGAGATCCTATGGTGTTAAGGGTCACATCGGAAGAAACAACGACTCAATTGGACACCAATTAGATGTCCAATTGGAACCAAACAGTCACAAAGGACCATTTTGCAAAATCACACTAAACAAGGGCAAAAGGGTAAATTTAACCTTACCAATAGTTATTAGTCAATTTCCAAGCACACGAGGCAAAACCAACTCAAATGAGACATGAAAACTCTTTTAAAAAGCCTACAAGCATTAGGGACCAAAACACTACATTTAGAAACCTTCAAAGATGCCCTTTTTCCCGCTTAAACTACATGTGTTTCGAAACAGGGGTTGCCCGTTTTGAAACATGGGCTCTCAGCAAAAAGCAAAACTAGGTCGTTTCGAAACAGCTTCACGTGCTTTCGAAACGAGAGTCTTCAGAGGCAAAACGTACCGAAACGACACCACCCCCATTTTGATACATGTGCCCTAAAGGTCTGGTTGTTCCGAAACCATACCAGGTGTTTTGAAACACTTGGGCACAAATGGGTTTCAAAATGTCATTTTGGCACCCCCAAACGTTCCCGAACTCGTCCCAACATGTATCAAACAACATGACAACACGATAAACAAGGAAACTTGAGGCAATGCACCCTAAAACCAGCATCAAACATGCATACATACACAAAATGGATATATGGCCAAAAAGGCAAAAGGAAGCAATTCATCATAAGACATAAACTAGCCAAAACATAAAGCATGCATACATAGAGCATAACAACCTTCCACATATCACGGTCTCAACATTTAAAACATGTTAGCAACAATAACAACCACATGGGAGTTTAGACACCAACTCCCTAACACAAAAGTCTAGCATTCTCATTGCCTAAGTATTATTACAACCATAAAAACCATACTTGAGCTAGAAAATGAACTTCAAGGTTCCTCCTTTGCCCCACTTGCCTCCCGTAGCCACTAAATATCTGCATTGTTAGAAAAGAGAGCGTAAGCTTGAGAGCTTAGTGAGCGGAGCTCAAAACCACAACAACAACAACAATGCAGTTTCAAAACATATATCTATTTTAAAGACAAAACCATAAGGAGTGGAATATACTAAACCGAAAGCATAAGAAAACCATTCCCGGTGGGACTATACATCACCGTTCCCAAACAACTAGCATATTTCTGGTGGGACTACACATCACCGTACTCATCTACTAGTCAACTTCCAGTGGGACCACACATCACAGTGTTCAACAACACCCTTCCCATTAACCATCACGTGAGGCTTTGACAACAACAACAACAACAACAACATAATATCATTCAAAAGGATGTAAAAGCAAATAGTATTTCACCCAACAACACACATAATCACATTCATCAACACTTAACAAAACAAGGCGATATTAAATAAACTTACACTAGGGTTTAGGTCGGCCTCTAAAGCTCAACCCAAACCCCAAAAAAAAAACTCTTTGAAACATTTCTAAGCTTTAAAACATTACCACTCACCAGCACAACCCAAACGATAGCCGAAACACCGATTTCAAGCCTCCGTAACACCGGGTTACGCGTCCGAAGTACCCAAATCAATCTCCTCTGCTTTAACGCAACCCAAAACAGAACATTAGGATGCTAATATACTTGTAAACCAGCAACAACCCGGAAATCCAACTTCTTGCAACAAAAACACATTGATTCAAACCCAAATTTCACCCAAAACCTCACCAATTTCGTTCTATACAAACCCCAAACTAAACCCATCGATTTCAACCATCAAAACACGTCAAATCATCTAGAAACATCCCCGACCACTAAGGAACCAACAACAACGAAATCAACCCAAAGCCAAGCCAAAAACTTCATATTTCCAACCCAAAAATCCCATTTTTGACCCATTTCGGGTTTCCCATTATTAAGCCAGCATTCAAACATGTCTAACCACTCAAAACTTATCTTAAAGCACATATAAAACCATGGATAATCAAACCCACAAAAATCAAGTGAAAATACCCATTTTCCAATTCAAAATTAAAATGTAATATATATGGTTTAGAAGAAAGGTTTCATTGATAACAAGTCAAATAAGTAAAAACCAAAGTAAAAGTAAAGTTACCTTGCAAATTCTTGATAAAGGAAAGGTTTTTTGATTGAAGGGAAGAAACCAACGTGAAATTCTTTTTGCTCAAAAATGAAGATGATAACATTTTAGTTAAATGGCCTTTTTGATTTCAAAATACCTTTTTTTAATTTCTTTTAGGAAAATTCCCCTTTTGTCACTCAAAACTTCTTTTTTGCCCAAATATATTTTAAAACCATTTTATTAGAAAGGGGTCCCCGAAATTAGACCTAACAAATAAACTAACCTGAACCGAACTCGAACCGGATCCGATTACCTTTCGGACCCTAAAATCGGGGCTTTACACTAAATGGCTACAATATGCGATTCTCTAGGGCTAGCTTGAAACCTAGCACACAAGCAAACACTAAACATAATATCGGGTCTACTTGCAGTAAGTTAAAACAAAGAGCTAATTATTGAACGATAAAGCTTAGAATCAACACACTTACCTCCATCTTTGTCAAGCTTAATTTATGAGCTCATTGGAGTGTGCTTGAGGCTTCACATTCTCCAAGACAAACTTCTTGAGCATATCTTTGATGTACTTAGCTTGATTGATGAAGATGACATCCTTCCTTCGCTTGATTTAGACTCACCTTGCATTAACTAAGAGAATTCTTGGCAATAAAATTCATTAGTAGAACCAAATATAATATCATTAACATAATTGTGTACTACTAAGATGTCATTGTCATTTCTTTTAATGAAAAGTGTAGTGTCCACCTTCATTTTTTTAAAAACCTTTTTCAACTAAAAAATTTGAAAGCTTTTCATACCAAACTCTAGGAGCTTGTTTCAAACCATATAAAGCTTTAGTTAATTTAAAAACATGATTTGGGTAAATTGGATCTTCAAAACCAGGTGGTTGTTCAACATACACTTCTTCATTAATAAAGCCATTTAGAAATGCACTTTTAACATCCATTTGAAAAATCTTGAATTCATAATGACATGCAAATGCAAGAAGCATCCTAATTGTAACGCCCCGGTTTTGGGCTTGGAAGTCTTGGGCGTTGACCGGTCGGTCAAAGTGTTGTTCGAATCGTAAGAGGTTAAATTAGGAAAGCCTAGTTCGGGTTGCATTAAAAATATGGAAAAATGTTCTAAAATCATCTTTTAATATAATTAAATGAACTGTGAAATCAATTTTGGAAAATGAGTTTTGGAAGTGTGACATTTTGGCTAGTGACCAAAATGTAATTTTTGAAAGTTTGGTGGCTGTTTTATAAAGGGTTGAAACTTTGAATCTTTAAGGAGCTATTTACCCAAAGGGAGTTTCTCCAGATTTTTCTAAGATATTTTGCGTTATAATTCTGATTTTAAAGATAACAAAAAGGAGGGAAATCTCATTTTGGCTAATTTCATAACAAACTTTTCTATTTTCTTTCTCTCTTTTTCTCTCAACCCAAACACTCCATTTCCAGAGTTTTGTTTCTGATTTTCTCACCTAAATTCCTCCTTTCAACTCTCATTTGATTCCAAATCATTGTATCTTCAAAACCTCTTCAACTGCTACAAGTTTCATCAAGGTTTTTCATTCCAAAAAGAGGAGAAACTCAAGTTTGGAGGTAAGAACGTCCTTCTCCTCTGAACTTCAAGTTCTTTACTGAAATTCCTAAGTTTTCAATCCTAAATTGATGTTTAATTAAAGGCTTTTAAGTTGATCTATGGATCTTGGCTAATTATGCAAGATTTTGATGATTTCACATGATTTTCGTTAGATCTGATTGATCTGTGTTTTGAGAGGTGTTTTTGATGTTAAATGATCTCTAAAATGATGTGGAATTGAGTTTTGATTGATGCAATCCCGGATAGGTTGAGTTTCCTAAGTTTAGCTTGTGTTTTAAGGTAGTTTTTGAGGTGATCTTGGTGATCTGATGTTGCTGGAGGTATAAGGTTGTTATTAGATTGTTTTTAGATGTTTAATGATGTTAATGGAAGTGAGGTTTTGCTGGTTTATGGCTGGGCTTTGTTTAGAAGTGTTATGGATGCATTTTCGGTTGTGTTTGGTGGCCGAAAATGGAGGTTGAATGAGAGCAGCGAGTTTAGGTGCTTTCATTGAAGCAATTAATGCATGATGATGCATTAATCCTCTGCTTTAATGTGTTGAAACAGGGGAGGCATCCTTGGATCCAAGAATTGTTGATCCGGAGGCTTGATTTGGTGCTTTGGCTTGAAGCAAAGTGGAAATCGGTGAGTGCATTTTGTGAAAATGGATATTCAGCTTTAAAACCAAGGTTTGAAGGTTTTGGGAGCTTAGTTTAAGTCTAAACAACTTTGCTAAGCTCAAGTGTAAGTTTTCGGATTTACTCTCTAGTGGTGGCCATGACTTTGATGTGATGCAAAATGATGATTGCATGTTTTAATTATTGTTTTGAAAGCATGTTTTAGCATGATAATTGCTGATGTTTTAAGCCATGTGTTGAAGGTAATTCTAGGTAGGAGTTCCTTGATTTTATACATTGTAATGATGTGGTTTAATGCTTTGAAATGCATGATGAAAATGGCTTGGCTTAATGCTTTAAAACAGTGGATTATATGATGTAAAATATGTATATTGGCAAGTGATGTTTTGTAAAAGTGATGGTCACTAAGGTGGTTAAAAGTCCTTGAGTGAGCCTTGTTACTTAAGAACATCAAGGTGGTTAAAAGTCCTTGGATGGTTCTTGTTGTGGACACTAAGGTGGTTAAAAGTCCTTGGATGGTTCTTGTTGTGGACACTAAGGTGGTTAAAAGTCCTTAGGTGCTCCTTTCCATGGTGTTTAAAAGTCCATGGGGCCAAGGTGTTTAAAAGTCCTTGGGGCCAAGGTGTTTAAAAGTCCTTGGGGTGATTCAAGTATAGGACACAAAGGTGGTTAAAAGTCCTTGTGTGGTCCTCATTCATGGTGTTTAAAAGTCCATGGCCAAGGTGTTTAAAAGTCCTTGGGGCCAAGGTGTTTAAAAGTCCTTGGGGAAAGTTGTGAACTTGTTTTATTAAATGAAATGTATCACTTGAGCCAATATGACATGTAAAGTACATTGTGAAGCATGAGATGCTTGTTTTAATGATTATGTTGAAGCATGAGATGCTTGATTAAATGTATTTTGAAGCATGGAATTGCTTGTCTTAAAGTATGCTTTTGAGCATGTACAATGGTTGATTATAAGCATGTTTTGTAAACGGTTTTAATTGCATTATTGAATTGTTTTTAAAGAGCATGCCTCACTAAGCTTTTGCTTACGCTCTCTCGTTTTCTTAATTCAATAATGCAGAGCAATAGAGTGTCTTGAAGGGCAGCAAGAAGGGCAAGAGTTCAAGTACAGGTAGAGCTCAATGTATGGAAGGTTTTTGTTAAACATTTTAGCTTTTGGATGGTTTGGCAATGGGGGACCAATGTGTATGTTTTGGGAGGTGTTTGGAACTCCCTAAGTATGTTGAATGTTGTTTTAAATGCTGGTTTTTGGATTGGATCCTTATATGCTTGTTTTAGAAGTTAATGCTTGAATAGCTAGCTTGTGTAGGAAGCATGCCTATAGAATTGGGGCTTTTTGCATGTGATGTTGTTTTGATGAATTGATGTTGCAAATATGTCCTATATATGTTTAATTGCATGCTGGTAAAGTTTGGTAGCATTTGGAGCATGTTTGAGTGGTCAATTGCATGTTTTGGTATGCTAGTTTGCTGAAATCTGAGCAGGCGTTTCGGAACAGTGAGCACCGTTTCGGAACGGGTGCCTGGAATGAACCCAGGGGTCCGAAACGGGGTGCACCGTTTCGAAACGGTTTGGCCTCTGCCAGATCCCCGTTGCGGAACTGGTATCGGAACGGCCCGTGTTTCGGAACAGGGTCAACCTGTTTCGGAACGGTCGACCGTTGGGGGCTGACATGGGCAGTTATATGTTTTGAAATGTTTGCGTTTTGGTCCTGAATCTTGTTTGTGCAATTGTATGAGTTTGAGAAGTCCTTTTGAGCTGAAATTTCACAGAGAAGCATGAAACCTGACTAATTTCAAGTTGGTAAGGTTAATTTGGGTTAAGTCCTTTAATTTATCAGAAATTACAATTTGGTCCCTAAAGTTGTAATTTGTTCAATTGGGTCCCTGTTTGATCTCTGATGTTTGTGATCTTTGAGTATGTTGTTTGTGTGATCACAATTAGGGTTAATGTGCATCTAGATAAGATTAAAAAGAAAAAAAGGGTCGTTAATCAAGGTTGACTTTCGGGTTGACTTTGGTTTTCCCCGTGTGACTTTCTTAATTCGGGTCAACCGTCTAGGCCGGGTTAAGGGGGTTACATTTGGTGGTATCAGAGCTGAGTTCTCGAATAATTGGGAGTGTTTGTATGCATGATTGAAGCATGGTTTGGTTTGTATGCTTGTTGTATGAAAGCATGTTCAGTGGCTTGTGATGTTGATGCTTTTGAGTTGTATGCTGTGATGATGCATGATGAGGGTACCCATTGCCAAACAAAAGCTAAAGAAATGATGTTGATTTTGAAAGAAATTGAGCTTGAATACTTGAAATTGCTTACCTTGCTGGTCCTGACTTGTTTTATTTTGTATTGTTATGCATGGTAAAAGTATGGCACCACGTAGAGAGTTAAGGAGTAGCGTGAGAGCTACGACCCCGGAAGGGAATGTGAATGAAGAGAATACGGGTAGTGTTGTGTTACCTCCTCCTCCACCTGGTGGTGGTGGTGCTGAGGGAGGGAGAGCTGGAGCTGAGGCAGCTGGTGCTAGAGCTGCAGGACCTGAGGTTGGTCAGGGGCAAGCGATGCCTGACATGTCGGTGCTGGTACAAGCTATTGCGGGTGCTTTTCGAGCAACAGTAACTGGAGCTCAAGGAGCTGGGCATCAGGGAGATGCTGGTGTGAGACTACCCTTAGAGCGTCTGCGCAGTCTTGGTGGGACTGAGTTTAGGGGTATGTCAGCTGAGAGGTCGGAAGCTTGGCTGGAAAGTACCAAGCGTGTCTTGGGACAGATGAGCTGCACTGATGTGCAAAAGCTGGGATGTGTGGTGTCTTTGCTGCAAGGCGATGCTTATACTTGGTGGACGACCACAATCTCTGGGATGGCTGAAGCTGACATCACTTGGACATTCTTTCAGAATGCGTTCAAGAGGAGATATCTGGGAGTGAGATATCTGGATGAGAAAAAGCGTGAATTCATGTCTCTTACCCAAGGGAGCATGAGTGTGGCTGAGTATGAAGTACAGTTCGTACGCCTCAGTCAGTATGCACCGGAGCTGATACCTGATGAGCGAGAGAGGTGCGAAAGGTTCCGTTATGGCTTGGTGACGGAAGTAAAGACCTACATGTTGGCTGTTGAGTACAATGATTTTGATGTGCTAGTGGGCCGAGCAAAGGACATAGAGATGAATCTGAGTTTGTCTGCGAAAGGTGCTGGAGCTAGTTCTGGGAAGAGAGCTGCTGAGTATAGTTTCGGAGGTGGACGGAACAAGAGGGGACGCGATCAGAGGTTTCAGTCCTCAGCTAAGAGAGGTGGAGGTGCACCTGCTAGGGGTGGCAATGCTAGAGCTGACCCTAGTGCTTGTTGGATCTGCGGTTCACGTGGTCACTTGAAGCGTGACTGTCCTCGTGCTGGGAGGGAGGTGCAAGCTCCTGTTGCTGCAGCTGGTTATGAGTGCTGGAATTGTGATTCTGCTGACCACTTGAGGCGAGATTGTCCGAGGATGGCTGGTGGTCAAGAGTGTGCTCCTGTTGTTGCAGCACCGCAGAGAGGTCGTGGGCGCGGCCGTGGAAATTTTCAGAGGCGTGAGGAAGGTGGTCGTGGAGTAGCTCATGTTGTAGCTATTCAACCTGAGGGTGGAGGCCAAGCGAGGGTGTATGCTCAGCGCGAGGGAAGGAATGATGCTGATTTGATTGCAGGTACCTTTACTTTGCAATCCTTGTCATTGCTTTCTTTGATTGATTCTGGATCTACGCATTCATACATTTTGCGTGAGCATGCTAAGCTGCTTGGTTTGCCTGTTGAGTCTTTGGATGTTGGTGTTAGAGTCACTAGTTCTTTTGGTGAAACTGTTGTGACTCGTAAGCTTTATAGAAGGTGTCCTTTGGTTGTTCAAGAGCATGTCTTTCATGTTGATCTTATGGAGTTGCCCTTCTATGGTTTCGATGTGATCCTTGGTATGGATTGGCTTGCTGAGCATCGAGCTGTTGTGGATTGTGAGAATAAGCGGGTTTCGCTTAAGCTGGCGGATGATTATGAAGTGGTGGTGGTTGGTGAGAATGTGAAGTTTCTTGCCAATGTTGTTTCTACCTTGGAGGCGAGTAGGATGCTGAGGCAAGGTTGTGAAGCTTATCTAGCTTTTGTGATGAATCCTTGTTCTAAGGAGTTGAGGGTGCAAGATATCAGGGTTGTAAAGGAGTTTCCTGATGTTTTTCCTAAGGAGTTGCCTGGTTTACCTCCTAATCGCGAGGTGGAGTTTGGTATTGAGCTGTATGAGAATACCACTCCTGTGTCCATTACTCCCTATAGAATGGCACCTAAGGAGCTGAAGGAGCTGAAGACGCAGTTGCAAGAGCTGCTTGATCGTGGTTTCATCCGGCCGAGTGTGTCGCCTTGGGGAGCACCGGTCTTGTTTGTGAAGAAGAAAGATGGCACGATGAGGATGTGAATTGATTACCGTCAGCTGAACAAGTTGACTATCAAGAATCGGTATCCTTTGCCGAGGATTGATGATCTCTTTGATCAATTTCGGGGAGCTGCTGTGTTCTCTAAGATTGACTTGAGGTCAGGGTATTATCAGTTGAAGGTGAAAGATGTGGATGTGCCTAAGACAGCTTTCAGGACAAGGTATGGGCATTATGAGTTCCTTGTGATGTCGTTTGGTTTGACAAATGCTCATGTTGCTTTCATGGACATGATGAATCGTGTTTTTCATGAATACCTGGACAAGTTTGTTGTGGTGTTCATTGATGATATCCTTGTGTACTCGCGTACTGAGGAAGAGCACGAAGAGCATTTGAGGATTGTGCTGCAAGCTTTGTTGGAGAATCAGCTTTATGCTAAGTTGAGCAAGTGTGAGTTCTGGCTTAGGGAGGTGGTGTTTCTTGGACATGTGGTCTCAGCTGAGGGGATTCGTGTTGATCCTCAGAAGATTGAAGCGGTGATGAACTGGAAAGTTCCTAAGTCTGTTCAGGAGGTTCGTAGTTTCCTTGGTTTGGCAGGATACTACCGAAGGTTTGTGGATGGTTTTTCCAAGATTGCTGCTTCTTTAACGAAGTTGTTGCAGAAAGATGTTAAGTATGAGTGGACAGAAGCGAGACAGCAGGCTTTTGAGAAGCTAAAGATGGCTTTGACTCAAGCTCCTATCTTGATTCAGCCTGAATCAGGGAAAGAGTTTGTGGTCTACAGTGATGCATCCTATGTTGGTTTGGGGTGTGTGCTGATGCAAGAGGGTAAGGTTGTGGCTTATGCGTCGCGGCAGTTGAAGGTGCATGAGCGCAATTATCCTACGCATGATATTGAGCTGGCTGCAGTGGTTTTTGCTCTGAAGATCTGGAGACATTATCTGTATGGTGAGAAGTGTACTGTGTACACGGATCACAAGAGTTTGAGGTATCTGATGTCTCAGAAGGAGTTGAATCTTAGGCAGCGGCGTTGGTTGGAGTTGCTCAAGGATTATGATCTGACGATAGAGTATCATCCTGGAAAGGCTAATGTTGTTGCGGATGCCTTGAGTAGGAAGGTAGCTGTTGAGTTGAGAGCTATGTTTGCTAGCTTGAGCATATCGCGGGATGGTGGTCTTGTTGCTGAGTTGCAGGTGAAACCATCGTTGGTTCAGTTGATCAAGGATAAGCAGTTGTTGGATGATTCCTTGGTGTCTCATGTTCAGGATATCGCGGAGGGTAGACCTTCGGATTTCTGCTTTAATGAGGATGGAGTGTTGTGTTTTGGGAGTCGAATAGTAGTGCCTGCTGATGCTGAGTTGAGGCGTGCTATTCTGACTGAAGGTCATAGTAGTCCTTTTGCTATGCACCCTGGTAGTACTAAGATGTATCGTGATCTTCGTGATGAGTACTATTGGGTAGGTCTGAAGAAGGATGTTGCAGAGTTTGTGAGCAAGTGTTTGGTGTGTCAGCGAGTTAAGGCTGAACATCAGGTTCCTTCTGGTTTGTTGCAACCGTTGAAAATCCCTGAATGGAAGTGGGAGAGGGTTACCATGGATTTTGTATCTGGTTTACCTTTGTCTCCATCAAAGAAGAATTCTGTTTGGGTGATTGTGGATCGCCTGACGAAGTGTGCGCATTTCTTGCCTGTGCATACTACGTTTTCTTTGGATAAGTTGGCAGAGCTGTACATTGCTGAGATTGTGAGGCTGCATGGTCTGCCTAAGTCGATCGTGTCGGATAGGGATCCGAGGTTCACATCGCGTTTCTGGCAGTGTTTGCATCAAGCTCTGGGTACAAGGTTGCATTTCAGTACATCCTATCATCCTCAGTCGGATGGTCAGTCTGAGCGAGTTATTCAGATTTTGGAGGATATGTTGAGATGTTGCGTGATAGAGTTCCAAGGTTCTTGGGAGAAGCATCTGCCTTTGGTTGAGTTCGCTTATAACAATAGTTATCAGGCGAGTATACAGATGGCACCTTATGAGGCTCTGTATGGGAGGAAGTGTAGGACTCCTCTTTGTTGGGCTGAAACTGGTCAAAAGTTGGTTTCGATGCCTGCTTTGTTGAAAGGAACCACCGAGAAGGTGAAGCTCATTTGTGAGCGGTTGAAGGCTGCTTCTGACCGGCAGAAATCTTACGCAGATTTGAAGCGTAAGGAGATAGAGTATGCGGTGGGTGATCGTGTGTTCTTGAAGGTTTCGCCTTGGAAGAAGGTGATGAGGTTTGGTCGGAAGGGTAAGTTGAGCCCTAGATACATTGGACCGTATGAGGTTGTTGAGCGTGTGGGTCCTGTTGCGTATCGGTTGAGGTTACCTCAGGAGCTGGAGAAGATTCATGATGTGTTCCATGTTTCTATGCTCCGGAAGTATAGATCTGATCCTTCGCATGTGATGCCTGTGGAGGAAGTGGAATTGAATCCGGATTTGACCTATGATGAGGAACCGGTGAAGGTTCTGGATTCAGATAGCAAAGTTCTTCGTGGCAAGACCATTGAGTTGGTGAAGGTGTTGTGGAAGCATCGCGGTGTTGAGGAAGCCACGTGGGAGCGGAAGGAAGACATGCTGAAGCAGTTTCCTTATCTCTTTCCTTCAGGTAAATTTCGAGGATGAAATTTCTTAAGGGGGGGAGAGTTGTAACGCCCCGGTTTTGGGCTTGGAAGTCTTGGGCGTTGACCGGTCGGTCAAAGTGTTGTTCGAATCGTAAGAGGTTAAATTAGGAAAGCCTAGTTCGGGTTGCATTAAAAATATGGAAAAATGTTCTAAAATCATCTTTTAATATAATTAAGTGAACTGTGAAATCAATTTTGGAAAATGAGTTTTGGAAGTGTGACATTTTGGCTAGTGACCAAAATGTAATTTTTGAAAGTTTGGTGGCTGTTTTATAAAGGGTTGAAACTTTGAATCTTTAAGGAGCTATTTACCCAAAGGGAGTTTCTCCAGATTTTTCTAAGATATTTTGAGTTATAATTCTGATTTTAAAGATAACAAAAAGGAGGGAAATCTCATTTTGGCTAATTTCATAACAAACTTTTCTATTTTCTTTCTCTCTTTTTCTCTCAACCCAAACACTCCATTTCCAGAGTTTTGTTTCTGATTTTCTCACCTAAATTCCTCCTTTCAACTCTCATTTGATTCCAAATCATTGTATCTTCAAAACCTCTTCAATTGCTACAAGTTTCATCAAGGTTTTTCATTCCAAAAAGAGGAGAAACTCAAGTTTGGAGGTAAGAACGTCCTTCTCCTCTGAACTTCAAGTTCTTTACTGAAATTCCTAAGTTTTCAATCCTAAATTGATGTTTAATTAAAGGCTTTTAAGTTGATCTATGGATCTTGGCTAATTATGCAAGATTTTGATGATTTCACATGATTTTCGTTAGATCTGATTGATCTGTGTTTTGAGAGGTGTTTTTGATGTTAAATGATCTCTAAAATGATGTGGAATTGAGTTTTGATTGATGCAATCCCGGATAGGTTGAGTTTCCTAAGTTTAGCTTGTGTTTTAAGGTAGTTTTTGAGGTGATCTTGGTGATCTGATGTTGCTGGAGGTATAAGGTTGTTATTAGATTGTTTTTAGATGTTTAATGATGTTAATGGAAGTGAGGTTTTGCTGGTTTATGGCTGGGCTTTGTTTAGAAGTGTTATGGATGCATTTTCGGTTGTGTTTGGTGGCCGAAAATGGAGGTTGAATGAGAGCAGCGAGTTTAGGTGCTTTCATTGAAGCAATTAATGCATGATGATGCATTAATCCTCTGCTTTAATGTGTTGAAACAGGGGAGGCATCCTTGGATCCAAGAATTGTTGATCCGGAGGCTTGATTTGGTGCTTTGGCTTGAAGCAAAGTGGAAATCAGTGAGTGCATTTTGTGAAAATGGATATTCAGCTTTAAAACCAAGGTTTGAAGGTTTTGGGAGCTTAGTTTAAGTCTAAACAACTTTGCTAAGCTCAAGTGTAAGTTTTCGGATTTACTCTCTAGTGGTGGCCATGACTTTGATGTGATGCAAAATGATGATTGCATGTTTTAATTACTGTTTTGAAAGCATGTTTTAGCATGATAATTGCTGATGTTTTAAGCCATGTGTTGAAGGTAACTCTAGGTAGGAGTTCCTTGATTTTATACATTGTAATGATGTGGTTTAATGCTTTGAAATGCATGATGAAAATGGCTTGGCTTAATGCTTTAAAACAGTGGATTATATGATGTAAAATATGTATATTGGCAAGTGATGTTTTGTAAAAGTGAAGGTCACTAAGGTGGTTAAAAGTCCTTGAGTGAGCCTTGTTACTTAAGAACATCAAGGTGGTTAAAAGTCCTTGGATGGTTCTTGTTGCGGACACTAAGGTGGTTAAAAGTCCTTAGGTGCTCCTTTCCATGGTGTTTAAAAGTCCATGGGGCCAAGGTGTTTAAAAGTCCTTGGGGCCAAGGTGTTTAAAAGTCCTTGGGGTGATTCAAGTATAGGACACAAAGGTGGTTAAAAGTCCTTGTGTGGTCCTCATTCATGGTGTTTAAAAGTCCATGGCCAAGGTGTTTAAAAGTCCTTGGGGCCAAGGTGTTTAAAAGTCCTTGGGGAAAGTTGTGAACTTGTTTTATTAAATGAAATGTATCACTTGAGCCAATATGACATGTAAAGTACATTGTGAAGCATGAGATGCTTGTTTTAATGATTATGTTGAAGCATGAGATGCTTGATTAAATGTATTTTGAAGCATGGAATTGCTTGTCTTAAAGTATGCTTTTGAGCATGTACAATGGTTGATTATAAGCATGTTTTGTAAACGGTTTTAATTGCATTATTGAATTGTTTTTAAAGAGCATGCCTCACTAAGCTTTTGCTTACGCTCTCTCGTTTTCTTAATTCAATAATGCAGAGCAATAGAGTGTCTTGAAGGGCAGCAAGAAGGGCAAGAGTTCAAGTACAGGTAGAGCTCAATGTATGGAAGGTTTTTGTTAAACATTTTAGCTTTTGGATGGTTTGGCAATGGGGGACCAATGTGTATGTTTTGGGAGGTGTTTGGAACTCCCTAAGTATGTTGAATGTTGTTTTAAATGTTGGTTTTTGGATTGGATCCTTATATGCTTGTTTTAGAAGTTAATGCTTGAATAGCTAGCTTGTGTAGGAAGCATGCCTATAGAATTGGGGCTTTTTGCATGTGATGTTGTTTTGATGAATTGATGTTGCAAATATGTCCTATATATGTTTAATTGCATGCTGGTAAAGTTTGGTAGCATTTGGAGCATGTTTGAGTGGTCAATTGCATGTTTTGGTATGCTAGTTTGCTGAAATCTGAGCAGGCGTTTCGGAACAGTGAGCACCGTTTCAGAACGGGTGCCTGGAATGAACCCAAGGGTCCGAAACGGGGTGCACCGTTTCGAAACGGTTTGGCCTCTGCCAGACCCCCGTTGCGGAACTGGTATCGGAACGGCCCGTGTTTCGGAACAGGGTCAACCTGTTTCGGAACGGTCGACCGTTGGGGGCTGACATGGGCAGTTATATGTTTTGAAATGTTTGCGTTTTGGTCCTGAATCTTGTTTGTGCAATTGTATGAGTTTGAGAAGTCCTTTTGAGCTGAAATTTCATAGAGAAGCATGAAACCTGACTAATTTCAAGTTGGTAAGGTTAATTTGGGTTAAGTCCTTTAATTTATCAGAAATTACAATTTGGTCCCTAAAGTTGTAATTTGTTCAATTGGGTCCCTGTTTGATCTCTGATGTTTGTGATCTTTGAGTATGTTGTTTGTGTGATCACAATTAGGGTTAATGTGCATCTAGATAAGATTAAAAAGAAAAAAGGGTCGTTAATCAAGGTTGACTTTCGGGTTGACTTTGGTTTTCCCCGTGTGACTTTCTTAATTCGGGTCAACCGTCTAGGCCGGGTTAAGGGGGTTACACTAATTGCTTCCATTCTAGCTACGGGTGCATAAGTTTCATCAAATCGATTCCCTTTTCTTGAGTATAACCTTGAGCAACAAGTCTAGCCTTGTTCCTCACTATGTTACCACTCTCATCTAGTTTGTTTCTAAAGACACATTTAGTTCCTATAGTAGACTTATTACTAGGCCTATCAATTAATGTCCAAACTTTACTCCTCTCAAATTGATTAAGTTCTTCTTGCATGGCCAATATCCAAAAATAATCTTTTAATGCTTCTTTGATATTTTTAGGCTCAATGCACAAAATAAATGCAACATTATCAAGTAATCTAAGAGAGGATCTAGTGGTTACCCCATTGGATGAATCACCCAAGATTTCACCATATTTGAAATAGTTGAGTTCCATTGGGTAGCTCATTTCCTTTTCACCAAGATTCATGTCCTTTAAGGATTCTATGGGAGGATCTTGTGCTTCTTCTTCTGTGGTTGGAACCTCATCCACCTTTGATGATTGTCCACCATCATTCGCTTCAATGATTCCTACATCATCATCATCACAAGAATCCTTCCTCGGAATGAGGTTATCATTGAAAACCACATGAATAGACTCGTCTACAACTAAGTTTCTTTTGTTAAACACTCGATAGACTTTAGAGTTTAAAGAGTATCCTAAGAAAATAGCTTCATCACTTTTTGCATCAAATTTACCTAAATGATCTTTTCCATTGTTCAAAACAAAACATTTGCATCCAAAAGGATTAAAATAGCTAATGTTAGGCTTCTTTGACTTTAAAATCTCATATGGAGTTTTTTTTTAAAATAGGCCTCATCATTGCATGATTTATAATATAGCAAGCGGTGTTTGTGGCTTTCGCCCAAAAATACTTAAGGTAAATTATTTTCACAAAGTATGGTTCTAGCTATTTCTTCTAAAGTACGGTTTTTCCTCTCAGCTACTCCATTTTGTTGAGGAGTGCGAGGTGCGGAAAAATTGTGGCTAATACCATTAGAATTACAAAAATCCTTAAAACCTAGATTTTGAAATTCCGTTCCATGGTCACTTCTAATATGAGTTATGTTTTGACCAAGATCTTTTTGAGTGACTTTTGAAAATGTGATGAATTTTTCTGAAGCCTCATCTTTTGTACTTAAAAAGAGAACCCAAGTGTATCTAGAGAAATCATCAACTAAAACATAAACATTTGATTTTCCACCCGAGCTAGTTGTCCTAATAGGCCCAAAGAGATTCATATGGATCAATTATAAAACTCTACTAGTTGAAACACAATTAATGGATTTAAATGAAGTTCGTTTTTGTTTACCTTTACCACGAGCATCACAAATTTTATCTAAGGAGAATTTTAGCTTAGGTAAACCTCTAACTAGATTTTGGAAAACCAATTTCTCTAAAACACTTATGCTACCATGTCCTAGTTTCCTATGCAATAACCATGCATCATTTTCATTTTGAGGAACCAAACATGCATGTGATGTATGAATGTCATCTAGATGCACCATGTATATATTATTTATGCAATGACCAATGGGCATTATCTTATTTGTTTTAATGTCCAAAATTTTGCAACCATTTATATCAAAAAGAACATTAAAACCTTTATCACATAATGGACTAATGCTCAACAAGTTATGCTTAAGACCATTGACATATAACACATTTTCAATGAGAATAGAGGAGTGATTACCAATGGAACCAATACCCTCAATATGGCCTTTGGAGTTGTCACCACTATCAAGGTACCAAGTGTTTTGACTTGAAGCTTTGGCCTTGTAGTAATGTTCCCCCTATAAACAAAGATTAGTTCTTGATTTTTGGTACCCAAATCATTTTAAGCCCATGAGAGTTAGCTCCCAAATACTTGGTTCCCTTAGGAATACAAGAAGCAATAGCATTAATATTATTAGAAACTACTAGTTCCTTAGAAACCCATAGATTTCTAATCCTTTACCTTTAGGGCACCTTTAAGAGTTCCTTTGTTTGTAGTCATTAAAGTTTCTCTTTACATAGTTGGGTTTTGAAGAACTTGCTTTTTCAAAATCTTGTTTCTCAACTACATCAAAGAAAAGCCTTAAGCTCATTCACCACTTTGTGGTGATCACCATGAACTTTTGAAAGAAGATTGTTTAAATTAACATTTTCATTTTGAAAATACTTTAAATCATCTTGTAAAACAACAATCTTATCTTCGAGTTTTGAGTTGGTTTTAGAAAGAGAATCATTTTGGTTTTTCAAATCAGAAATCATTTTCTTATTTTTCAAAACTGATTCCTTGTACTTTTCAACCAACTTATCGTAAACCTCTTGTAACCCATCATATGCGTCTTAAAGTTCATCAAATGTAAAATCGAAAGTAGATGAGTTAAGGTTTACCTTAGGATCATCATCAATAGCCATGAGGTAAAGATTAACCACTTCATCCTCCTTTTCATCGGATGATGATTCTTCGTCACTCCAAGTGGCAATATGGGATTTTTGCTTTTTCTTCTTATCGAACCCTTTTTTTCTTGAGTTGAGGGCAATTCGATCTTATGTGTCTCGGCTTCTTGCACTCATAACAAATGAGTTGATCTTTATCTTCTTCTTTGTTCTTGTTCTTGAAGTTTTTTCTTCTTTGAAATTTTCTACCTCGGTTGGACTTCATGAATCGAAAGAATCTCCAGGCTATCATAGCCAATTCCTCAAACTCATCCTCTCTAGAATTGCTTTTCTCTTGAGATGCCTTGAGAGCAATTCCTTGCTTATTCTTCTCTACCTCTTGCTTCTCCACTCTTCTCTCTTCTTCTCTTCCTTGAATCATGATCTCATGAGTAAGAAGAGATCCCACCAACTCATCGATCTTCAAGGTCTTCAAGTTCTTTACCTCGATGATTGCGGTTCTCTTCCCATCCCATGATTCAGGATGAGAGTAAAGAAGCTTCCGGACTAGCTTGTCTTCAGGAGTGATCTCACTGAAGCCCTTGAGACCATTTACAATAACGAAGAACCTATCAAACATCTTGGAGACGCTCTCATCCGGCTTCATCTTGAAGTTCTCATAGCTCAAATTAAGGATCCCAATCTTGGTCTCCTTTACATTGTCGGTGCCCTTGCAGGTTGGTCTTTAGCTTGTTCCACACTTCCTTTGCACTTGTGCAAGATGACATATTTGCATACATATCTGGTCCAAGTTCACAAAAGATGATGTGAAGAGCCTTGTCATTCACTTGAAGTCTTCTTCGATCTTCATCGGTCATTTATGCTCTTGTTTTCGGAACTAATCTTCCTTCTTCATCTCTCTTCATCGGAATTGTTGGCCCATCTTCCACTACATCCCAAAGGACATAGTCATTAGACTTGATGAAGAGCCTCATTCTATTTTTCCAATAGGGATAATTATTCCTTTGAAAAATGGCGGCTTGGTGATCGATTGTGACTCGAGGAAGTTTTGGCCAGAGGTAGATGCCATGACTTGATTCGAAGGTTGATTGATATTCTTTTGGGATCTTCTCTTGTGAATGTGAGTCTCTCAAAGAGTTGGGCTCTAATACAAATTGTTAAGTTGATCAATTGAATCAAAAATGACCAAAGAGGGTGAATTGACTTTTTAAAATTGGAAGGAGCAAATTGAAAAATGGAAAATTTAAGAGAAGGCAATTTATAGTGGTTCAAGCTTAGAAAAAGCTCTACATCCACTACCTTAGCTACCACTAAGGATTTTCAACCAATTTCACTAGAAATTCGTCCCCTTTTCTCGAGTTATGAGGAAATCTTACAATCGGTTAATCTTTCTACCCAAAGATTAACCAAGACTCTCTCAAATACAAAGAAGGTTGACAATCTGAAAAATGTCTCTCACAAGGTTGATAGATTGCCCAATTACACTTAAACACTCCCCAAACTTGAAATAAGATAATACAGTTGAAGATTACATAAGTGGGGTACAAGGATTTGACTTTTAAGAGCTCTAGGGTTTTGATATGTGCTTGGATTGTTGCAAGTTTTTTCAATAGTTGTTTTTGAAGCTTTGGAGGCTGTTTTATATACCCTTGTATTGATTTCTAGCCGTTCTGGTGGTTGAGATCATCAATAGAGTTGTTGGGGTTCATTTTTCCCGCAATAAATACACTTCTACAACCTATCGTATCGGTACTCGAACTGTAACACCCGTGTTTTGGGGTCGGGAATCGGGCGTGTGAGTCGGGTTCGAGTCGTTAGACTCGGTTTAATTAAAATATGCTTAGTTTTATTTTTTTAAAAAAGAATTTAAATCTCATTAATGGCATTTTTGTAATTATCCAAAAATAAGGGAAACGATGAGCTTTTTGAAAACAAAAAGAAAATGGTCTTCTTCTTCTTCCTTATTTCATTTTCAACGACAAAAACCCCCAAACCTCCCATAGTCACTATTCCATCAAGGCTCTTCATCGTTTCAAGTGATTTTAACAAGGTAAACACGTTTTTGACTTCTCCTCGTTATTTCAAACACTTTCATGGTTTTAGATTCTAAAAACATCATCTTTTTAGATTTCAAGTTTTCAAACTTTTAAAGGAAAAAGAAGGATCTTTAGGGGTTTTTAGTTTAGCTCTTAATTTGATAAGTTTATTTAAGCTTTAATCTAGTCCTAAGGTGTCTTAAAACTTAAAATGGTGGGGTTTGGTCAAAATCCCGAAATGGGTTTTTGGGAGCTTTCTAAAGGTGTCTAAACTTATGTTTTTGAAGTGGTTTTGTGATGGGTTGAAGGGCTGATGATATAGTGTTGTTAGAGAAGTGTTTTGAAGGTTTTTAAAGGTGTTTTGGGTGTTGGAATTGGTAGTTTACAGTTGGGTTTAATGGGAGTACGAAAATGGGATTTTGGTTGTTAGCTTGGGCTTGAAATTATAAGGTTTTGGCTTGTGAATGTAGTTTGGGATTGTGGCTGTGTTTGGTGATGATTTGGTTGAGTAATGCATTATTTTTGGTTGGTTAGAAGCAAGGGAAACCGTTGGAGAGGCTTCGGGCACAAATCCGGGGAATTTGGAGAATTGAGATTGGTGTTCGGCTTCCGTTTGGGTTGCAACGGTGAGTGGAAATGTTTAACCTTGTTTTGCTTTTGAAATGGGATTCTTGGGGGTTTGGGTGGAGCCTTGAGGGCTCACCTAAGCCCAAGTGTAAGTTTACTAATCCTACTTTATTGGTTATGTGTTGGTGCGTGACTATTTGTTGTGGCATCATGTGTATTTTGGACTGCTTTACATTCGTTGTGTTGTGTAGTCATTGTTGATGTCGAGCCTTACGTGATGGTTGTCATAACTACGGTGATGAGTGGTCCCACCGGTAGTGACTAGTAGAAGAGTAAGGTGATGAGTGGTCCCATCGGAAAACTACTAGTTGAACGGTGATGTGTGGTCCCACCGTGTGTGTTGGTTGTGCATGTGCAAACCATGTGGTTGTCTTGTTGTGATATCTTTCGTGCATTCAGTGGTTTACTTATCATTTAAGAAAAGTGTTTTTGGAACTGCATGATTATTGAGTTTTAGAGCTTCGCTCACTAAGCTATCAAGCTTACGCTCTCCTTTTTTCAACATGCAGAACGTCAGAGTTCGGGAGGCAAGTGGGCAAGGGAGGAGCTTTTGGAGTTCTCAAGTAGCTTAAGTACGATTTAAGTAATTGTAATAATGCCTAGACATTGGGGGTATTTAGACTTATATGTAGTTGGAGTTCAAACTCTCTTGTTGGCTTTTTGATGTCCTAGCATGTTTGGTTGTTGATGCCATGTGTTTGTATGAGCGTTGTTAAACTCATCGATGTTGGCTTGTTGATCATGCCTTGTTTTGGATTTTTAAACATGTTATGTCTAGACTCGTGTATGAGTTGTTTGGATGTATGCAAACCTTGCTGGCATATGCATGAACCTTTTAGCTTTGGACCCCTTTTATGTGTAATTTGAATGCAAGTTTCTCTTATGTATGAACGCCTTAGAGTTAATGTTTCATGGTTCGTTTTAATAGTTCCATATGCTAGTTCTTGGTTTCCAAGTGTTGTATGATTGGTTGTTTGTGGCTAGAGGAGTCGTAAATTGCATTTAGAGTTGAGTCTTAGTTCGTTTTGCTGCAAATTTGAGTCTTGCAGTGCAGGGCGTATCGGTACGCCCAAGGGCCGTATCGATAGGGTCCTACACTTTGGGGCTCAGATTTGGCTTAGTGTACCGATACACGGGGGTGTATCGATACGCCAAAACCTCTCTGTAAATCTGAGATTTTGATGAGATTTTGGTGTATCGGTACGAGCTCTAGGCGTCTCGGTACGGTTGCTTATCGTTGACCGCGAGATGTTGACCAAGAAGGGCGTATCGGTACAGTCAACTAGTGTACCGATACGCTCTCCCTAGGTTGACTTGGGGTAGTTGACCTGGTCAAGGCGTATCGATACCCTCTTCTAGTGTATCGATACGGCCTGCTGTGTAAACTAAAATGGGTTGTTTTAAAGTGTTGTTATGGATGTTTGTTTTTAATTCGTTGTGTTTTCGTTGTTGTGTTCACATAGGAAATATTAATGCCTTTAGACAAGATAAAGTTAAAAGAAATTTTCTAGGGTTGCTAACCGAGGTGAGACCTTAACGGGTTTCACATCGGTTTTCCCCGTGTAGCCTACTCAGACCGGTCAGTCGTCCAGACCGGGACGAGGGGGTTACACGAACAATCGTGTCGATACTTGTCTCAGAACAGAAAGAGTCGTTGTGCACATTTAAAAGGGCGTATCAATACGCTATAAGGGCGTATCGGTACGAGTATAGTGTAAAAATAGGGGTGTATCGATACTCTATAACCGTATCGATACGATTTTTGCTCACTGGAATCTTGAGGAAACCTTTAGTAAAAAGTGTATCGATACGCTATAAGGACATATCGATACGGTCTAACGACCGTTTGAAATTTGCTGAAATCATAAGTGACAAGCAACAGTCAAAAACTTTAAATGCAAAGATTTATCGAATCATATCAAATCGTATCGATACAGGGACTACTGTATCGGTACGATATGCCTTAAAGTTAAGCTCAGATGAAATACCGTATCGATACGGGTATAACCGTATCGTATGCTTGTGTCGATTAAAATTTCAGAATCTAAAAATTGTATCGATACATATACAGCATATCGATACACCTTGGCGTACAAACAGGTTTTAGGCTTATAACACTTAGGAAATTTTTGCTTAAACAATTAATTTGACTTAGAAACATTTTGGTTCAAGTTTGCTTGTCAATTTGTGAGACTTTGAAATACTTCAAAATTTATTTACTTTTACAAATAGGTCCTTAGACACTTTGTTATATCAAAATCAAGTTAGGTTTTATAATATAGTTATAGAAAATCGTTAAATTAAAATCTATTAGTATTATAACATTATAAACATTTATATTTAAATTTGAAAAAAAAATTGAACTATAAGACTAAAAAGAATGCAAATAAAATTTGAATTATAGAACATAACTAGCCAATTCAACAACTTAATTTTTTTATTCGACTCGATTGAATGCTCGCCCAAACGTTGCGCAACCTAAACTAAATATAATCCCGACAAATTATGGCGTACTTAAGCTTTATTTTAAATTTATAAAATTTTAAAAATAATAATAATAGTAATGATGTTAATCAAATTAAAATTTATAGATAAATTATGTCAGGTACCACCAAATTATTGGGGGTGACCCGTTTTTACCACCAACCTTTTAAGTGGTCCAAATTTACTACTAAATTTTATTTTTCGACTCGCTTATACCACCGCGTTGTTAACTCCTTAACGACGTGATGACTTGGATGCTAGACCAAAACGACGACGTTTTGGTGTTGCTATTTTAATATTAAATGGCCTAAATGGCGTCGTTTTGCTGGAGGAAAATATAGAAAAATATGCACTCAATGGGACTTGAACCTAAAACTTTCAAAATCAAAAGCAAACTCTAAACCACTAAGCCAACTAAACATCATTGTTTATTTTTAACAAAAATAATATATATTTTAAACTGCAATTTATTATATAAATAATATTACTCTATAAAAACAATATAAATATATTATTTCTAATATAAATATATTATAAATATATTAGTATACAAATATTAATGTATAAATAATAAATAAAATATAAAATACAAAAATATTATAAATAATATTAAATAGATAAATAAATTATTATAAAACTAATTTTCAAAACCCAAAATTTCTAGAGAACTCAAAATCCAACAAAACCTTAAACCCTAACACTAAACTATAAACCTTAAACCTAAAATTTTATTCATAAACAAATAATATTAAAATATATAAACAAATAATATATTGTTATAAAAACTAAAAACCTAATTTTAAAAAATGTAAAATTTTCAAAATAAAAAAAGCATTAAAAGTTCACCAAAACTCTAAAGCTTAAACTACAAATCCATCCATTTTGGATGCTAATGGGTTTATGATTTTAAGATTTAGAATTTATAATTTAGGATTTTAGGGTTTATAAGCTAGAGTTTAGTGTTTTGGTGGATTTGGGTTTTTTTTGTAAATTTTGGGAATTTCTTGAAAATTATTTTTTTAGTTTTTATAATAATATATTATTTATTTAATATTATTGATAATATAATTTTTAATTAATTTTAATATTTTATTTATTAGTTATGTATATTAATATTATTACATGTATATGAATATTATTTATATAGTGTAATATTATTTTATATAATAAAATAAATTAAATTAATCTCAATTGCAGTTTGGAATATATATTATTTGTGCTGAAAATTAAATAAAACGTTAAGTTAACTTAGTGGTTAGGAGGTTGCTTTTGATTCTAAAGGTTTTAGGTTCAAAACTCATTTAGTGTATAATTTTTCATATTTTTTCCCAATAAAACGACGCCGTTTTAGGCAATTTAATATCAAAATAACGACATCAAAACGACGTCATTTTGATCTAACATCCAAGTCATCATACCGTTAAAGAGTTAAAAGTATAATGGTATAAACGAGTCGAAAAATAAAGCTTAGTGACAAATTTAGACCAATTGAAAGGATGATGAAAAAAACATGTCACCCCCAATAATTTAGTGATATCCGGCATAGTTTACCCAAAATTTATTTAACATTCGATGAATTCTAGTTAGATAGAATATGATTAAGCATTTTCAATTTTCCAATCTTGAAAATTGAACTCAATTTTACTTTTCAATATTATTACATTAAATTTTACAAAAAAAAACACATACTATAAAATTTGATAAAACTAAGAAAAATGATTTGGTACAAAGATTTTTTTTTTAATAAAAATGTTACAAAATCTTATTCTTTTTACCAACTCTTTCGGAGTTGCGTAAGACTTGAACTTGATACTTAATTTCAATACAAGTTATGTATCACTTGCATCAGTATTTTGATGACAAGTATCTTAAATTCCGATTTGAATCGACCTTCCGTGGTACTTGATTAGCATCATTTTCAGTGCAACGTGAATTCAAAAACGTTTAAACGTTCAATATCTTCTAAAAAATATCGAGTAGAATATACATTATATCGAAGTTAGTTATATGTTAAAAAATTCAAACCCATCCTACTAAATATGCACAATTTGTTAAACAATGATTCATTCCTACACCTCTTGCATGCTGCTTTGGATAAGTGAATTGAGCCATGGAAAAAGTTTTCCGACATTATGAATTACCAGTGGATAAAATCACAAGCGTTGGTATTATCAAGGGACGAAAATGATGAACAAACGTCTTGAGAAATTGAAATCGAACACGCAAAACACACAAATGCCACGTTCTAAAGTCTCAACGAGTTCGATATAGACAAAGCTGCCACCAACTCGTAAATATCACTAAATATAGATGTGGAAGGTTTTATAGAAAATCAAATAGATCTAATCATGTAGAAAAATGTAACGAAAAAGAATTTTACGAAATTTTTTAAAATCTCATGCAATCATATTAACGAATGATAAACATAATTATAAAGGTTACTTCGATAAAAGATTTTGTAATCACGTTGTGCTGAGGCGCTATCTTTTTGAAAGATGACCGCCCTCCTTATAAGTGTTTTCGAAAATCACATCTTACAAGCGCGCGCGCGCGCACATATATATATATATACATACCACTTGATTATAGTTAAATTGAGTTAATTATAATTTAAATAAAATTCTTTTAAATAAATTATAATTTAAATAAATTCTTTTATCTTATAAGAAATTCAAATTCAATCTAAATTTAGATGATAAGATTTATTTAATAATATTATTATTTATTTAAAATAAATGAATAATATATTTTAAATCAAATTTCTTATCATATAAGAATTTAAATTCAATTAAATCTAGATAATAAAATTAATTAATAATAGTATTCATTTAATAATATTTTCAAAAAATATTAAAATAAATAAATATTTTATACGTATTTAAGTTTTTTAAATTCGAATAAATAATTTCTAACAATATAATTTAAAATAATTGTATTATTTTAAATTTACTATTAAAAGTAATAACTACAACCATTCTTATATTCTTATCCATTCTTGGTGTGCGACCCTATAAATTCAATTAAGGTTGGCAGTAGATAAAATCACATTTTATTCTACAAGTCATAAATGGCCTCTAGCAAGACATTATGACTACCCGAGTTAAAAATAATATTTGATTATGTCAAAACGTAATAAAACATGATATTCATCATGTTGAGAACTGTAATAATTTCAGGTCTAAGGATTAAATATCACAACTGTTTTAAGATTAATATATAACTTTAATCCATGTATTAATCTTAAGATAAGTCGATCCTAATATTTGTTCTCAACAAATACATATATGAATTTGATTTGAATCTCATTCACATATTCATCTAATAAATATCTATCAAACTTCATGCCAATCTTTATTATTATTCTCACAATAATAACTAATTAAGGATATTTTGAATAATAATATTCAAGAAAACAAAAACATGTAAATTTATAAATTCAATAATCAAAATACAATGACCATATAATAGGCACTAGGGCACTATAGATAACAAGATGTAATACAAGCATCCCCGCATGTTCGAGATGACAAATTTTCCTACATAGTCCAATTGAAAGAGAGAAAGAGCACCTAGATGCAACAATACCAATACCATAGGCAGTGGATTTAAACGTTCCAAATTCCAACCCTCTATTTCAGGAAAATAAATAGATGCAGAATCATGTGTTAAAGATTATCAAAACTGCAAGAAGAGAGGCACTCATACAAAATGCGATGTATGTAATATCTACTGCATCATCAGTTTTTTGACTGCGAGGAAAACGATATGCTGTTTAGAGACAACAAAAACATCCACAAAAAGGTAACGACATATAATATCAACTGACCTCCATGTTCTTCGAGATTTCTTTCATTTGCTCAGCAAGTTCTTCCCTCTTCTTTGCAGCTGCACGAACCAAAGCCGACAAGTAACATCAGTAGTTTTTTTGTTGGCTTTTTGTTGGATAAAAGAGGTATAAATTCACCAACAGAATGTAGAAAAAGACCATAGTAACAGATGGAAACAAGCACATACCCATACTGGAGATATCCTCTATCTTCTTTGATGTTCTCACAGCAAATCTCTGGAATGCAGGACTGAAAAATAAGAAATCCAAAGAGAAAGATAAATGTAACAGTACGAAACAGATATGAAGAATTTTGAATGAGGTAGAAATAGAGCAGAGCAAAGGTAGGGAAAGAAAAGAAATTTCAGAGGAAGACAAGACAAATTTTCATTCATTCAATAGGTGTGAAAGACGATAAGCTTCAAACCATACAGCCCGGCAGCGTTACAAGCCTAAAGGCACAACTAAAACGCACCGTACGAGCCTAAAAACAGAAATAAACAAACGACACAACTTTACTTAAGAAACTTAAAGCAAAGCAACAATGCATCAACACATTATTTATAAACCCAACGTCTGCATTTCAACCCTCTTGATTCAGCTCCTTACAATAAACTAAGCAGTTGAGGGTTTATCGCAGAAATCATGGAGCAATGATCGATGCAAGTAAACAAACAAGAAACAACAGATAAAAATAAACGGAGAAGGAACTCATCTTAGATTGTTCAAAAACCATGACAAAACTATCCAAGGGACGTTAAAGATCAAAGTACAAATCTTTATTTTTATTCATGGGAAAATTTTCTACAAACCCTATTGCTTATGATTTACAAACTAAAACAAAATTTGGTTTCAAGCATTTGAATAGAAACACAAAATTAGAAGATTTGAGAATTAAGGTGCTCTTACTTCTCGGGAGCGAACTGATGGGAAACAGAGGTGTCCCAGCAGTTCGAGACAGAAGCCTGTTAACGAAAGATTATATATTAAAACTAGGGGTGTTCATGGTTAACATAAATACTTAGACAGTTAAGCTGTAGGTTCTGTTTTTAGTGCAATTAAAGATAATATGTTCTAATTACCTTAAGACCAGATCCTACCAGTTAACTGTAGTATTTAGGTTACCATGAACACCCCTAATTAAAACATCAAACTATTTTTGGAGTCTCCAATACTCGTTTAGAATTATGTGAACAAATAATTGGGAAAATGTTGTGAAAAAATTCTTATTCCTGGAAGATTCAATCGAAAATAATGAGCACATAGAAACAAAAATAAATCCAGAGAAGAAACATACCTGTTTGCAAGTCTATCAACGACAAGTTCATTGACGACATAAGATATAACTCTGTGCATGAAATTCCCTCCCGCCATGATCAGTTTCCAGAAAATTTAAAAACCAAAACAAACCTCGAAATTCAAAGAAACCCTAACATTTCTGTTAATCATGTATAGGTTAAAATAATCATGGTAGAGCTAATGGTAATAAAAAAAGAGGAGATATAGAATTTTACCTGCCAAAGGAAGACGATGAAGAAGATGCAGCAGGCTCCTTTGTTTCTCGAAAATACCCGATTTTCCCCCTTCAGATGGCCATGAGTTTTCGTGTTATTTATGTTAAGTTGCAAGCCGCACGCGCAGGCAGTACCGTACGAGTGTCCCCATTTCCATGTGGATGTTGAAGCTGGGTCAGGGCTCAGAGCTTCCGGATCGATGGTTTTTGTTTAACGGGCCTAAAAACTTAAGCTCCATGGGCCATTCTAATTTTTATGATAATTTACACTATTAGTCACTCTACTTTTATCGTACTTTATTTCAACCACAGAACTATGAAAATTATAATATATATACATATTTAGTACCTAATCTATTACTGTATTTCTGTTTTGGTACCTCATCTATTATTTTTAACAAATCAGTACCTAATATAATATTTTAATTCTGTTTTGGTACCCGACCGTTAAAACTAACGGAGGTGATTACATGACTTATTTTTAATTGGGATGACAACAATTTTAGTTCCTAAAACTTATAATTTTCTATGAATTTAGTCTTAGCTCCATTAATTTCATCATTATCTTAATCTTTTTTTTTCTTTCTTATTCTCTAAGAATCCTAACCCCTTTTGTCGTATGCACAGTTTTTAAAGTTAATAGAAGCAATCTCTTTTATCCGCCGTTTGCACACACTGCAAATGTTTGGATCTAGAGTAACTAACAGTTTTGTTGATGCCCCTGTTTAAGCACGCCTCCCCTTTTTATGGGATGGTGGTAAAATGGATCTTGCTTTTATTGTTTTTAATTGTTATCGTCTGGTGTATGTGGATTGTAGTTTCGGCAAATTTTGGTTTCATTGCGTCGTGGACATTTCCTTTAAGATTAATAATATATTAAATTAATTACTGGGATGGTCACTTATATTTCCCCCTAGTACAGAGTTGGTCACCGATTTTTAAAAATGATCTGTAAGGTCACTTACGTTTTCGATCTGTAAACTTTTGGTCACTGAAACGTTTGTTGCCGCTAAACTTAAACAGGATGTTGATCTGGCATAATAAAAAAAGATAAATCACCCAAATAGTCCCTAAACTATTACTTCAATTTATTTTGACTACCAAAATAAAAACAATTTGTATAATTTCACATTTAATCATTCATATTTACAATTTTTTTTATTTCTTCTCCCCCTCTACCCTCTTTCATATTTGAGAATGCATGAACCATAAATACAGTCCATGGGCAGTTTGGGTAAATGATTACCTAGAGTTTGTCGAGATATAATTGCTCCGTACTCATCCCTCCTAGTCCTTTGAAATTGAACAGTTATTTCAAGTTCTTCTACTCTAGTTTTTACAACAGATATCGAGTCACTCATTGCCATCTACTTTGCCTCTTCACGGGTCTTCGCTATACAGCAGCATCGTAAAAGAATATTCAAAAACTCGCACAACTTGTTCTTTCCAACTCATAACAAATTGCTAAAATTCAAACCCCAAAAAGCTAAAAAGAAAGTTCAAAACAGAAGGGAACAATTACCAGCTAAAACCTTGACAAACTCATCCTTGACTTGTCTTAAATTGGCTTTCATTTGTGCGAGTTTAGTTGTGTAAAATAGCATAACAAGAAAACCCCGGAATCAGAACCCTAGTTTTTTCCCCTCAAAGCCATGATTGCACTCAGATTTAAGTAAATGCGTGAAAGAGAGAGTGTGTAGGAACCCTAGAACTAAAGGAAGTAAGGTTTCTGACCGTGATTTTGGGCAGTATCCAGTGCTAGTGCCTTGATGAAATTAAGAGAATAATGAAAGGAGGTCGTACAAGAATCAATTCTCTGTTGTTGGATCAAAATCTCTCTGTCATATATCGTTCTCAGAGACTCCATTTTTGCCCTTGAAGATCTGCTCTGTTTGGCTCTCCATTAGCGAAAGAGAGCACCTGGTTTGATTTGAATAGAAAAATAATTTAAATGGGGAAAAGGAATATTGTATGTTATATGGGCGTCGAATTTGAACAACAGAGAAAAGAGGGAGGGAGAGGTTGGCGCAGGCGGGCAAAATCATGTATTTGATTGGAGGGAGAGACAATACAAAAATAATAACAAATACTAAAAAGGGAAGAAATAAAATATTTGTAAATATGGAGGAATAAACGTGAAATTATACAAATTATTTTTGTTTCGATGATCAAAATATGAGCGAAGTAATAGTTTACGAATTATCTAGGTGATTTATCCTTTTTTATTGTACCAGATCAGCCTTCCGTTTAAGTTTAACGACAACAAACGTCTTAGTGACAAAAAATTTACAAATTGAAAACGTAAGTGACCTTATTGGTCGTTTTTGAAAAACGGTGACCAACTCTGTACGGGAGAAACATAAGTGACCATAACAGTAGTTAACCCTAATATATTTTGATTGAGAAAAAATTCTTTTTATAAACTTAAAAAAATAAGTGCGGTAAATCTATCCAAATAGATTTTGGTGGAGGCAAAATGAACGGTGATTGTGATGGGAAAGTTTCGAACCAGCAGCAAGTCCTTTTAGGTATGATATTGCTTGGGTTCTTTTGATTCAAAGAAGGATTAGGGTTTTCAGAGGAGAAGAATGGAATAAAAAGGTACATTTGTAATTTAAATCCAAATATTTAAGATAATGATTAAATTAATAGAGGTAGAATTAAATTGATAGAAATGTATAAATTATGGGGACTACAACTGTTATTATCCTAATTAAAAATAAGTCACGTCTTCATCTCCATTAGTTTTTAACGGTCGGAGTACTAAAACAAAACGAAAACGTAATGTTAGGTACCATTTTGCCAAAAATAATAAGTGAGGTACCAAAACAAAAACACAATAATACTTAGGTACTAAATAAATAGTTTACCGTATATATAACACTTAATTCATTTTCTAGTCACTGGACCACTAACTTTTTAACACCATTATGACGTGAGATTATTTCCCTCCTTTTCACCTAAAAATCCTAACCCATCTCCGGCTATTGCTCGCTGTTGTCCATGACAAAATTGACACTAAAATGTTCGACTTTCTTTTATGCATTTTTTCTTTGATTGATCTTTCACGAAATTCACTCAATATAGACGAAATTTCAGTCAAAACTTTAACATTTTAATGTTTCGATCTATGTCGAAAATCGTCTGAGAGATATATTGCTCGTCTTCTTAAAAAATGCTTTTAATTGTTCAAATTTTTTGAAGGACGCCCTAAACCCCTCAAATCTAAAAAATTTCTAAATCTCTAAAATAATATTTTTTTATTGAATTTCGTAAGTTTTTAAAGAAAATTTTCATAAATCAAAATCATAGAGTGATAGAGGATGATGCGGCAAATTTAATAATATCTAGAATAACCGTAAAAGATACAGAAGAACGAAAGTTTTGACGCAATTAAAAATGAGAGAGGAACCCTGTTGAGATATTTATTTTAATATAATAATTGAAAATTTGATTTGGACTAAATTGAAAAAGGTTTCAAAATGTTTTTTAAGTCCAAAAAACTTGAAAAAAAATATTTAGGGTGCGTTTGGTTCACATAATGTAAGATTACCTTTGAGAATAAGATTTTCGGAATTTAACATTACTTGACACATTACTGGAATGTTACATTACCTTGTTTGGTTTATTGCGTATGAATGTAAGATTACTTTGTTTGGTTGGAGGTATATAAGATTATCTAAAAGTAAAATTTACTAAATTATCCATATGTTATATTTTCTTTTTAACATGTTAAACTTTCAAAATTAACTTAAAAATACATGCACAAAAATTAATAGAATTATTTTTGTTACACTATCTAAAATTTGTAAAATTTATATATTTATCATATTTAATAATTATTATATTAACTATTCTTTTAAAAGAACCCAACAAGTGGCCTTAGTGAAAAAATGGATGAAGTTCGTCCTAGAAGACTTGGGTTCAATCACTTTGTCTATACTACCTTGTAATCACTTTTAAACTATTAAAAACTATTTTATATTTACTTACCCTCGTTATCCTCTATTAAAATATTTTTTGTGAATTTTTAAATGCTAGACATTTAATATGTTTAAATTTTTAATTTTTTTATTACTTGTGACATGTCAAGCAAGTTAAAGTAAATAATAAAATAAATCTAAAAGTTCTATAATACTAATAAGAATTTATATCATAAGTTTAACCTACTAAAATATTTTATAAGATCATAAACATAAGAATAAAATTAAAAACATCAACTCTAAACTTATTAATTTTTAAGCAATATGCTATCGTAGCATATAGCCTATAAACATCATAAATATAATATTAATAAAAATACATTAAATATTAAAATAATATTTAAATATTTGTAACACCATTTAAATATTAAATTAATATTAAATAAAAATATTTAATTAATTCACACCACACATTTTTAATCATCTAATTAAATTTTACAATGGATTTGTATGAATAAAATCTATTAACTTAGGGGCAATATGGTCTAAAGGGGAGGGAATTGATAAATACCTATGAAATCCAAGGGAATCACATTCTCACCCTTTAATGAAAAATTGCTACTGTTGGGAATGCAAAATTACCCCTTGGAGGGAATGCTCTCCAACCAAACGTGGGTATGTGATTCCGGAAAAGATCATTCCCCCAGGTAATGATCTTTTCCACGAACCAAACACCCCCTTAAGGGTTTTTACAAGGCTTTGGAATAACTTAAAATGTTTTAAAGTAGCCAAAACCTATGATTTTAATGTTATAGTACCGATACAGTGTATACTGTATCGATACCCTTTAAGGTTTCAGCTATAGGGAAATTTCAGTAGCCAAAACTTGTATTGATATGCCTTTTCCGTATCGATACGACGAGCTTTAAAACCTCACAACGGCTAGTCACATACCGATACGATTGTATCGCGTACTAATACGCCTTAACCGCTCACAACGGTCATTTTCCCAACGACTATTTGAAATGCGGGTTGTACCGATAGCTTGTAAGCGTATCGGTACGTATATGCTGAAGCAGGCTCAACGGCTAGTTTCCAAGAAGGTCGTATCGATATAGTAACACGAGTATCGATACCCTATTGCCCAGAACTGCATTTATGAAGGGAAATAAAGACTCCAACGAATCCAATTTAATTTCAACGGTCTACAACGGCTAGAAACTCAATTGGGAGTATAAAATGGACCTTCAAGCATCCATAGAAGAATAATGTTTCAATTGTTAACAACTGAATGATGAGAAATTGTGTCTTAGGACTTTAATTATTCATTCTTTGTATAGACAACACTTGTGAGCTAAAATTGTCATTTTTGCTCAAGTGTTTAGTGTTTTGGGTAAGAGCTTAAAGAATGCAAACAAATACCTTGTGAGAGAGATTTTGAGTTTGCTTATTTTCAATCTTTTGTATAGAGGGTTTGATTAATCTTTGGGTAGAAAGATTAACTGTTTGTAAGGGTTTCCTCCTAATCCTAGAAAAGGGGACGAATCAATTAGTGAGTTGGTTGGAAAATCCTTAGTGGGAGCTAAGGTAGTGGATGTAGGTGCTTGTTCGAATCTCGAACCACTATAAATTTATTGTGTCATTTAATTTTCGGCTTCCAAAATCAATCACCCAAAAATCCAACTTCTCCACCACTTGGCAAGCATCGGTTAAAGGTGATCATTGAACCTAACAATTGGTATCAGAACGAGGCTCAATCGAGAATGTTTAACCACCTATTGAAGCGATTCGGAAAACTTGATACATCAATTCAATCAACTGGTTAAATGGCGCAATTCATCGACAAGTCATCATTCTTTGACGGGACCAACTACTCCCATTGAAAGAGTAGAATGATGTACTTCATGAGAGCCAAATATTATCATCTTAGGGACATTATTGAGGACGGTTCGTACGTGCCACAAAGAAGAAAGACGGATTGGAATGCGGATGATCGCAAGAAGATGGAGCTCAATTGCAAGACTTTGCACGTTCTTTTTTGTGCATTTAGCCCCAACATCTATGAGAAAATGTCTTCTTGTGAGAGTGCCAAAGAAGTATGGGACAAGCTTGAAGTCACGTACGAAGGAACCAACGAAGTAAAGGAAACCAAGATCGGTCTTCTCAAATTAGAGTATGAGAACTTCAAGATAGACCCATATGAAGACATCAAGAGGATGTTCGACCTTTTTTCTACAATTGTCAACCAACTCAAAGGTCTTGGAGAGGAGGTTTTGAAGACAAACTCGTTCGGAAGTTGATCTACTCACTTCTCGATTCATGAGAGTCCAAAAAGACGACAATTGTAGAAGCAAAGAACTTGAAGGAGGTCAAGCTTGATGAGCTCGTTGGATCTTTACTCACCCATGAGATGATGTCTTAACACTTAAAGAGGGAGAAGGAGAAGAAGATCAAGAAGCAAGGCATTGATGTTGACAAGCGTCGTATTTTGTCAAATAATTATTCCTTAATCTCGGAATAAATATAAAATTAACGTAGTATAGAGAGAAGAATGATCGATCCACAAGGACTAAGGAGCTTTTGATGTAGACATGGTTTGATTCTGACTTTAGCGAGAAAATAGAGAAAAAGGGGTTGATAAAATAGTAACTAAAATTAATAAAAACGAATTTAGAGAAAACGACGAAAGTAAATTTTAAGAAGAAAATTGATTAAATAAAATAGCCTCAAGCTTTGCTTAGCCTCAATTCAAACTGATCATCGAAAAAGGTTTTTACTCCGAACACATGTCGGTTACAGTCTACAAGGCTCAACCCTTATAACTTGTTTTTTCCTCCGGTAAACCGATAATTCAAATCAATTTTTGAATTTCAGTTTTGTGGTTAGACTAACCATAACTATCGTCGTTAGAATAAAAAAGTTTTAAAATTTAGAAAAACCTGACTCGGACTATGTTGTTTCAATAATAACTGATCCGATCTCAGTTTCATCTTAGCAAACAATTTTGCTAAGTGTGTTCTCAAGAAGTCGAATGTGCTTCAATAACATATCCTTCCTCCCACACATTTAACCAAAACAACATCCTGAATAACGTCAATCTTTAGTTTTGAAATCATTTTGGTTTTGAATTGAGACATCGCTTTAAGCCTTCGGCTAATTAAAAAAACTTTTATAAAAGTAAAATGTCCTAAGAACAAGAGATGACTTTTGAGTTACCCCAAAGGGGTATTTATAATATTTCAAAAACCCTAAAATGACTTATAAAGTGATAAGAGATCATTCTTAAAATATTTAAATAAAATACGAAAGATAAATCTCAAGTTTAAATTTTAAATATTGTCATATAAGCTATCGAAATGAACTTGTTAAGCTATCACTACTGCTGTTGATGTCATCCTCCAACGTTGCCGCTGTTGACATCATCCTCTAACACTTTTGACGTCATCCTCTATTTTTCATGCCCATTATTCCAGCCATGACTCCAGAAAAATAAAAATTTGCAGAAATCAGCCTCTTTTAGCTTAACTTATGGAATCCAATGTCCTACACAGAAAATAAGAGAAAACGCCCAAATTAGCAACATGAACTAATCATTAAAGACATAATTAAAGATAAAATAGTACCCAAATTAACCACTTATCAAATTCTTCCTCACTTATCCAATGTTTGTCCTCAAGCATGCCTTAGTTAATGGAAGAAATCACAAGTTAACAATCCATCATCCCACTACGTGTCAAAAATATTAAATGAAGAAATGATCACATCAATTATTGATAACAAGGTATCAATCAAGTATGGGCTCGACTAGCAACAAGTTTAAGCAAAATCCAAGACATTTCAATTATCCATAAATTTCAATGTATCAAGATTCAATACCTCACAAGAGTTCGCTCATTAACGCTCAATGTATTTGGGTAAAAAGAAACGCTCAAAGTCAAGATTAAGAAAGATGTTACCATAGGCTTGTACGTAAATCAAGTATCCACTACTTAGAATGAATCGGATGCATTAATCAAAGGGTCTTAAAAGAATGTTATAATGGGGCTTAGTTTGGGGTAGGGACTTTCAAGCATCCATAGAAGACTAATGCTTCAATTGTTAACAACTATATGATGAGAAATTGTGTCTTAGGGCTTTAATTATTCATTCTTTGTATAGGCAACACTTGTGAGCCAAAATCATCATATTTGCTCAAGCGTTTAGGTTTGAGTGAGAGCTTAAAGAGTGCAAACAAATACCTTGTGAGAGAGATTTTGAGTTTGTTTATTTTCAATCTTTTGTATAAAGGGTTTGGTTAATCTTTGGGTAGAAAGGTTAACCGTTTGTAAGGGTTTCCTCCTAATCCTCGAAAAAGGGACAAATCAATTAGTGAATTGGTTGGAAAATCCTTAGTGTGAGCTAAGGTAGTGGATATAGGTGCTTGTTCGAAGCCCGAACCACTATAAATTCATCGTGTCGTTTAATTTTCGGCTTTTAAAATTAATCATCCAAAAATCCAACTTTTCTACCACTTAACAAGCATCAGTTGAAGGTGATCATCGAGCTTAACAACCCTTAATTTTAATGTAGAAGAAAAAGCTTCTTCAGAAAATATAAATAAATTTTATTACTTTCACGTCAGCACTCATCAACAGTAAGAAAAAAATGTCATGTGATTGTATCAGATATAGGGACATAGCTACCCAAAAAAAATGGCATGCTGGTCGTGGGTGTTCTACTTCGGGACCTTGTGCGTGCTTGATGTTGATAGCCAGCAACCGAAGCGTATCCATCTCCCTGGTGTTGCAAGTCGGTGGAAAACGAGGCTTCTGGAAACTAACAGTGCTGGGTTCGCAAAAAAGAAGGTTGGGTGAGGTTTCCGGTCAGGGCGTTAGGCCCCACGACGGACGTCGAACTACCGGAGCGTGGTACGGTCCTTCATCGGCAAATCTGAGTTTGCTTCCTGTGGAGAATGCAACAGAGGCAAGGGCAAAATGGACTTGTTACTTCCTGCCAAGCCTTACCACTCAAGGGCCCCACCTTTCCAGTTTTGGATTTTTCCTCATTCATTTTTCCGGTTTTGGTGGATCTGGGGATAACTTTTCCCTTTTAAAGTCAAACAAATCCTCATTTCATGGGATTTGGAAGCATGCAGATCCTTGGAGATTTATTGGCCCCACCCGACTGTTGACTTTGGCCCTTAACATGCCTCAATTTTTATTGGATAGTAGTTTTGGTTGGGATCCGGGAGGATTTAACGCTATAAGAAAGTCCCGAATATTATGGCATCGCCTGTTGGTCGATCACGCATTTTGCTTTACTGTGTTTTGGTTTCAGGACAATTTTATCACAGTTGATGCGCTCCTATCCAACGTGTCGTGGCCACAACGTATGGGCTACGTTCCGCTTGCCTTGATAAGGCCCATCTCGTGCAGAGTGGGAGCCTGTCTCCGGAGGGAGCTCTTAGGCGAGTTTCGAGCGTATCCCTGTTGTCTCCAGCCCCGACTGATCGTGGATGGATCGTTGATGTATCTGTCGATTTCTGGTTGTTGTTTGAAGCTATCCCTGGATGCACCAGTGGACGCTACCTTTGTTTCAGCATCTTGTGTATGCTGGTTATCTTCCGCTGTTTTGGTCCTCACGATAGCTTATGGCTCGTGGGTTTATGTTCAGGTGTTTCAGGTCTTACATGACCTTTTGCTTTGTTTTTTCTCGGATGTTTTGTTGATCCCGTACGTGTACGTGATCCTTTGTCTTCTTATCTTGTATTTTTCTTTTAAAGTTAATGAAAATTATGTTTGAACAAAAAAAAAGTTTAGTGTAGTTTACCAACAAACCACCAATAATTTTCTCTCTCAAAATTCTATGGGTTGCATCTCTTTCAATAATTTTCTCTCCCATATTTCTAAATATTAAAATGAAATTTATTTTTTAATAAAATCGAATACTTGATAAAAAAAACGTTATTTCTTGATAAGAAAAAAAACGTTATTTCATAAATTCTTTATATAATATAAATATTTACATATTCAGTAAACTTAATGACCAAATAATCTTCCTGTCACTATAATTATACCAAAATTCAACTTAATGATTAATTAGAATTTGTGTCAATAAATATATAAAAGAAAACCAAAATTTTTGTACAATATTTAAATATCTACAATCTCCAAACCACTAAATAAAAAATTAAGCTTAAGCACAAGAAATATCAATTAAATTAAGACTCGGTCAAAAAAATAATTGTTAAGAAGACTAATAATTAAATTTGAGAATTGGAGTACAGGACTAGCTGTTGAAGAATTTAAAATTTTTGTGGTTATATATGCAACTTTTCCATGCAAAAATTCTTGACTGGCTAATGAATACAAAGTTTTGAAACACCAAATAAGATGCAGATAAAGAAGTTTGTGTGTTTATTTTGTGCTACAAATGTGCAAAAAGTAATTGATTCCAAGTATCTGGAACTCCAGGCAAACACCAATGAATGCAATCAGCATGTTTCTTCGGATCTGCTCTTTCCTCTGGACTCAAAAGCTTTCCTGCAGTTTCTGTATAAATGGATGAATGTGCATCAACTCTGTACATGGAAAGCTGCGTTACATTAAGAACCCTAACCCGAACTTTCATTTTCTTTATCACACCCGCCGCCGCACTCATCATCTCCTTGTTCGCCGCGAAGCTTCCCCAGAAATTCTTCTTCTTCAAAGGTTCTGATTCGTTGAAGCACTTTAGCCCATCTTCCCTCCCCCACTCTTCGCTCCTGCACATTAGAATCGACGATATTGGAAATAGGGAGCCAAATTTTCAGTAAAGGAGCTTTTTTAAAGTATGTGATAACATGATGTATACACATTGCTATTTTGTGTACAATTTACATTTTTTGTACATTTAAAAAATACAAAAAAGGGAGAAAAACTATAGTAATATTCGTTTAATTGTACAAAAAATGTTGAGGTGTATGTGCCACATCATCACATGTTAAAAAAATGATAATTTCAATTTAGACTATGAAATTAGTGGGAAAAAGATTGAGTTCAAGATTTGGAAATACACATTTGGAAAAGTAGAGAACTAGAAATGATGAAAAAAATAGTAAAAGGACTAAATATGTCAAAAACACATAGTAAATGGACCTTTTATGAAATTTGACTACTGAATTAACTTTTAAGCAAAGTAGAAGGACCAAAACCATAAATTAGACAAAAAAGATATCTGAGAAATAGAAGATACTTTGAATGTATAGGGGACATTGTCGTGAAGAAGACACGTGTCTTGTTGGGATTTATGTTTGAATCGATCCAGTTAGCCCATGTCTTCAGACCAATTTTGTAGGCAACCGGTGTGTCCAGCTGTGCATAACCTTCTTCACCATTGGCGAACGAACCCCATCTGTTCTTAAAACACAAAGAAGTCTTGGAAATTAATAAAAAAAATGGAACGAGCTCGAGTTCGAATTTAAGTCCGAGTACATAAATCGTGTAAATAAACTTCAATCAAACCAAATTCGATCTTAAATGATAGTATTTGACCGAGAAGTTTGAACTTATCGGTTTTCAGGCTTGAGTTGAGTTAGGCAAGGGAGAACTTACAATGTTTTGATCCTAATGCCAAACATCCACCAGACGTATGTATTGAAGGCAAGGATATCAGCTCCTTCCCAGTCTTTTGAGGTATTTGAAACTGAATCAACTTTTATGATTCTCTTCTTCGGTTCTTTGATATTGATCTCCGTGTTGGATTGAACCAGAAATGGAGCCCAATGAAACTCAATTGTTGCATTATATTCCTGAAAATTGGTCGGTTCGATGAATAATCTCATATAATATCTGAGTTGATTGACTTTTATGACCATAACTGACTTAACCGTAAGAATCAAATTAACTAAAATCCACTTAATCGAATGGACCGACGGGGTTGGCGAAATGTGAGCTTTACATTCAAGCAATATGAAAAGCGTAATAATGAAATCAATACCTTGGCTTTGAAGACATTATGAACTTTGCCTAGCTTCATAGATTTCTTTCCGGGGGGAATGGTCCATTCAACCATACAAACGAAAGATTCCCATTGATTTCTTTGAAGGGAATCACCCGAGAAGACTAGCCTCTTTCCTCTAAGCTTTTCAAGTGCAACTTTTGGATCAAATCTATACATAAAGGAACCATTAGAAGGGATTAATTTGAAGTTTTGAGTTATGTTGACGAGTTGAATAGGATGATAGTAGATATTCAGGCGGTTCATCTAGGCTGATGTAATTGGAGAGTCACGACCAATAATAACGAAGGAGATGAAGAAGGATAGAAATAAAGTCTAGATCACTTTTTTATATGAGATCTAGCTTGAGAAAAGCATATAGCCTTTATATATATATATGATAGGTCTGACAACGGTGTCAAGTCTAGACTTTATAAGATGTGATGAATGAGGCGAAAAAGTCATGTTTGCCCGTTAATAAGCTTAACTGATGAGTTAGTGAACTTGACGCATTTCTTGTTAAGGCCAGTTTAACTTTTAGATCACTGTAGTATATCATATTTCGAAAGCCCGCTGATCCAGCTCATTGAATATGATCAAATTAATAGCGTCGAAATGATAATTTCGAAGAGCTTACTGAACAGAGGATTGCAACTAGAGGCAGATGGCTAACAGAGATAGAAATCGTCTACATCTAAATATGCCCTTTTCTATGTGCTACACTAAAAATTAATTTTAAGATTTAAGGTCTAGGGTTAGGGTATAGTGAATTGATGGCCGAGTGTATTTTTATGGTGTAGGGTTTAAGGTTTAAGATTTGAAATTTAGGGTTAGAGTTCATAATTTAATTTTTGTAGTGTTTTAATGTGGGACCAGGGATGGACCGAGGGGGGTGCTGGGGGGCAACCGCACCCCCTAAAATTTTGAAAATCATATATGATTTAGAAAAATTTTAAAATTTTTCTATGTATTTTCTATTAAAAATCTATTTCCCCCCCTAAACTTTTATAATTTCGCCCCCTAGAAATTTATAGGTTCGCCCCCCTAACCTAAAGTCCTGGGTCCGTCCCTGTGTGGGACATAGAAAGGAGCATACTTAGGGGCATATGATTTTTGTTTGGCTAACAGAGCCGGTGGAGCCTTGGCACCCCCAAAATTTTGAAAAAATTGTACTATACCCTTGAAAATATTTTTAAAATTTTAGTTAAGTCCCCTCAAAAGTTATAAAAATTCTCATAAAATTTTAAAAATATTTTTGCTTACCTAGGCAAGTAACAGTCGTCTGGCTGCCATTCCCAATAGCGGTAATCAAACTCAAGCTGACCATTTTTCTCACATGAAAACTGCCTCTCCACGTACGGACAGCTCCTATCCGTGTACAGAGGCTTGTTAGAAGGGTTGAACACCCACTTCCCCCGAGTTATATCACATTCTTCCGGGTCGAACTCGAACCTGTCGTCGAGCTCGGGGTTTTCCACGCCTTTTTCTGCAGACAAAAGTTACAAAATCAAATCCTTTGTGCAAGAAAAACAAAAACAAATCTGTTGAATCACTTACTAGCTTGTACAACAGCACTTCTTCTAGCACAGGATCTAGCCTTGAGAAGAGAATTCGAAGTGGGAAAGCTCAGTCTTTGGGTATATAAAAGAGCAAGAAATGCAAAGCTGCAGAGTGTAACCGTGATAATAGAAACGGGCTGCAGCTTTCCTCTGCATGATTTCATTGCCATCATGACTGTTGAAGGAGATGATGCTACAAAGCTCATGTTCAGATAGAAAAGCTGAGGAAAAATACTAAACTCGAATCCACGAAAGACACGAGAGGTGGTGCAAGCAATATGATGAGCATTTTGAGTAGGAGTAAAGCTAAAGCTATGGTTTATGGTATTCATTCAACATATATTTTGCTTATGGTATAATGGAAGGTAGAGGGTATGTTCAAAGGCTAACATCCTTGTGTTTCTTCCCTACTGTTGAAGCTACATGGTTTGAATAACCATTTGTGTCAAATTTAAAGATTTTGAAAGTTACCAACCGCTGTGTTCCCTGATGCCGACTGATGTTCAAAAATATACCAAACTAACTGGAAATGCTTTCTGTTAAGGTAGGAAGTCAAGCTCATGAGTTTAAGTTAATCTTTTTCATTTACGGTAAACAATCAGCTATCCTTCTCTAATTTGCAGCTTAATGATCCATAAAAACAGTAACCCTATGTTGTTGTTGTTGAAAGCTCCATTTGTGGTTCACAGAGATGGTAACACTATGTTGTTGAAAGCTCCATTTCTCCATCCAATCCGCTATAAAATTCTGTTTATCGGGGAGGGCATATGCCAAAAGGTGCATCCGCCTAGGCTCCATTTTTTTCTTCTAATATTTAATATTTAATCTAATTTTTTATATTTATTATTAAGAGTATATTTTTCAGTTTTTTTCTAACATTTGTTATTAGAGTTTCATTTTTTCTAACATTTGTTATTAGAGTTTCATTCTTTTCTAGTACTTATTACTATGAGTTTAACTTTTTTCTAATACATGTTGTTAGAGACATACTCTTAAAATTTAATTTTTTTTCCCAGTATTTGTTATTAGAGACTTAATTTTCTCCCAAATACTTGTTACTAGAGGCTTACTTTTAGGGGGCGTTTGGTTCGTGGAAAAGATCATTACCTGGGGGAATGATATTTTCCGGAATCACATACCCACGTTTGGTTGGAGAGCATTCCCTCCAAGGTGTGATTTTACATTCCCAACAGTAGCAGTTTTTCATTAAAGGTGGGAATGTGATTCCCTTGGATTTCTTAGGTATTTGTCAATTCCCTCCCCTTTGGACCATATTACCCCCTATATTAATAGATTTTGTTCATATATATCCTTTATAAAATTTAATTAGTTGATTAAATATGTGTGGTGTAAATTAATTAAATATTTTTATTTAATATTAATTTAATGTTTAAATGGTGTTACAAATATTTAATGTATTTTTATTAATATTATATTTATGATGTTTATAAGTTATATGTTGCGATAGCATATTGCTTAAAAATTAATAAGTTTAGAGTTGATGTTTTTAATTTTATTTTTATGTTTATGAACTTGTAAAATATTTTAGTAGGTTAAACTTATTATATAAATTCTTATCAGTATTATACAACTTTTAGATTTATTTTATTATTTACTTTAATTTGCTTGACATGTCACAAGTAATAAAAAATTAAAATTTTGAACATATTAAATTTCTAGCATTTAAAAATTTACAAAATATTTTAATAGAGGATAACTAGAGTAAGTAAATATAAAATAATTTTTTAATAGTCTAAAGGTGATTACAAGGTAGTATATACAAAGTGATTGAACTCAGGTCTTCTAGGACGAACTTCATCCATTTTTCCACTTAGACCACTTGTTGGGTTCTTTTAAAGAATAGTTAATATAATAATTATATTAAATATGATAAATATATAATTTTTACAAATTTTAGATAATGTAACAAAAAAAAATTCTATTAATTTTTGTGCATGTATTTTTAAGTTAATATTGAAAGTTTAACATGTTAAAAAGAAAATATAACATATGGACAATTTAGTAAATTTTACTTCCAGATAACCTTATATACCTCCAGCCAAACACAGTAATCTTACATTTCTGCACAATAAACCAAACAAGGTAATGTCACATTCCCAGTAATATGTCAAGTAATGTTAAATTTCGGGAATCTTATTTCCAAAGGTAATTTTACATTCCGTGAACCAAACGCACCCTTAAAATTTAATTTTTTCCAACTTATTATCAAAGACCTAATTTTAAATTCACCTAGGACAAAATTTCAAGAACAAACCTGCTCCAACCCCTTGTAGACAGGGACATAGAGACATGAGACCGGAGAGAGACCCATGCCCCAACTCTAATTTTTTTACCTTTATAATGTAATTTTTTTTAAAATAAAAATTAATTACACACTTACTCCTCACTTTTTAAACATTTAAATTTATTCTACAATCGCTAATTCTAGCTCTGTCCTGTGTGCAAGTACTCCTTAATGGCTTCAATAAGATAATACTGAGAAAAAGATTGTTGTTGATGCTCTTCTAGGTTAGGTAGGCCGAGTTTCGCTAGATTATGCTATTGTAAAACAAGGTCAACTATGCACAGACTCAAATGGAGAAAGTAGACCTGATAAATTTGACTCGAAATCATAATTGATATATTCGAATCGAGACCCGAACATGATGACCTGAACTTGATCCAAAACTCGAAATAAATCGAACTGACTCAATTTTTAATTGAACCAAAAATAGACTAGAACCGATTTTCATTCGAATTGTTTTCACCCGAACCGAAGACAACCCGAAATAAATAAAAGATATTAAAATAAATAAAGAAAAATGAAATGTGAACTATCGCGGAACTCACCAAAAGCTAAATATACAAGCTATATAAAATCATATGTATGATGTAAAAATCTAACTCGGCCTAAAAACCCGACTGAAACTGATCGATATCCTATTAACTCGATATTGATCGGACCCAAAGTCAACAACTAGGTATTAATCGAACCGAAAATCAACCGAACCAACTCGATACCCGAACCGAAATCACCATAGACCCGAACTAAAACCGAGCCAGACTCAAACTTAAATCAAATATAATAAGACCCAAAATGGCTCGAATCGAACCCGAACAGAACAACTCGTTTACCACCTCTATACTAGAGTATCTTAGGATTGAGAGGAAAAATTGATTAACAGAAAATCGATCCAGAACTTAGTGTTTATTTTTTTGGTGAATGATGTATGAAAAATATCACACACCTCATTAAAAACATCCCAACTTATTTTTCTTGGAAGAAAAAAGTACATGCAATACTACCAAAAAAGCAAAAAAAAGTACTAGTCAAACAAAAGTCGTCAAAATAAACTAAAAACAAATGAACACAACTTCCTGTTACCTTACCCAATATCCATCAACTAACCTTGAACCATCATCAGTACTGGCTCTGTGCCATCCCTTGCAAGAGATCAAGTATTGTTAAAACTTAAAAGAGTGCCATTCAACTCCTGCTCATGCGCTACTACATCAGTACTGGCTCTGGTTATCAAGTATGCCAGGTTTAACAAGGGCATCTGTCATCCACAACGAAGAGGTCTATGCATTCGTCATTAGTTTATTCCAACATGCCAACCATAAGAATATTTTCACTTTCTCAAGTCCTCTATATTTATGAATTTTGTTCTCTACTGTTGGACCACACCTTATACCATACGCCGATTTAATGAAGAATTGAAGATCCATTTTTCTTCTCCAACCTATCACGTCATCAGGTAGACATGAAACTGGCTGCAATGCGTAGTAAGCAAGTTTTGGAATTCAGCCCACCTCCATCGACCATCTCAGCGACAGTAGTATGGCCTAAATTTGACAACAAGGCACTGTGAACGTAGGATATAAAGGGATCAATGCCAAAAGTCCGTAGTTCGACCATTCCCTACACGTCTATATACATTATACTATCGACAGACCTTTCCAAAGGCGTTGTAAATTTTATCAGGAATATCCGTGGAGCATTTATACTTTTCTTGTACGAACTTTACCCATAGTGAATCATGGTTGGGTATGAGAAAGAATGCAATTTTCATGAGGAATGCTTCATTTTGGGTATGCATTCTTCTAAATCCAAGCCCTCCTTGGGAGGTTGGTTCACAAACGTTTTCCCATCGAACTAGGTGAACGCCCTTTCCATCCTGTGAGATATCCCAGATAAAACGCCTAATAAGCCGTTCTAGTTCTAAGCATGTTTTCTTGGGTAGCAGCGCCGTCTTCATGGTATAGGATAAAATTGCTGCTAGAAGTAGTAACTCGATTATGAAGCAACAAAATCCCCAAGTACTTTCCCAGATCTGCAACCTCAGAGAACCCAAAAGTGTTACTCAACTAAGTCCTTAACGGGCTTGTAACATTTTAAGAAAAGAATATGGTGGTTTTTTCCATGCTTACTTTATGTCCAGATACCTCATAAAATTTATCTAAAACTCTACAAATCACCATAGCCTGATCTAATGATGCTTCGGCAAAGAGAATCACATCATCAGCAAAAAAACAAATGAGAAATACATGGACTTCGCTTGGATGTTTGAAACGGCTTCCACTTGACTTGGTCAATTTCAACATGAATGGATTGGGCAAGTGACAAGTCGTTCCATACTGAGGACAAATAAGTAAGGCGAGAGGGGATCTCCTTGACGAATACTGTTAGGCTTGATAGGCTCGATTTCCTTCAACCGTTATGGATTGCCAAGTGGTGGAGAAGTTGGATTTTTGGGTGGTTGAGGTGTGAAAGCTAAAAGATAAAGGACACGATAATTTAGAGTGGTTCGGCCTTCTAAGAAGCACCTACATCCACTACCTTAGCTTTCACTAAGCATTTCACAACCAATTCACTAATTGATTCATCCTTTTTCTAGGCTTAAGAGGAAACTCTTACAACGATCAAAGCTTTCTAACCCAAAACTTGATCAAACTCTCTACAAAAGACAAAGATAAGCAAACTAAAACCCCTCTTACAAGGTTGATGTTTGCACACTAAAGCACTCACCCAAACCTAAACACTTGAGCAAGTTTGACAATTTTGGCTCACAAATGTTGTCTGTAACCCCCTCGTCCCGGTCTGGGCGGCTGGCCGGTCCGAGTGGGCTACACGGGGATAACCGAAGCGAAACCCATTAAGGCTCCACTTCGGTTAACAACCCAAGAAAAACTTTTTCTTTTAACAATATCTTGTCTAGATGCTTTAACTCATCCTATGTGAAACAACGACAGCGGAAGCAACAAATGAAGCAAAACAATCAAACAAGCAATTTAAAACAACCCATTTTAGTTTAAACAACAGGCCGTATCGATACACTAGAAGAGGGTATCGATACGCCTTGACTAGGTCAACAACCCAAAGTCAACATAGGGAGACCGTATCGGTACACTGGTTGACCGTACCGATACGCCCTCAGTGGTCAACTTCTCACAGTCAACGATACAAGACCGTATCGATACACCCTAGACCTGTACCGATACGCCAAAATCTCGTCAAATTCTCAGATTTCCAGAGAGGTTTTGGCGTATCGATACACCCCCGTGTACCAGTACGCTAAGCCAAATCTGAGTCCCAAAGTGTAGGACCGTATCGATACGGTCCTTGGGCGTACCGATACGCCCTCCACTGCAACACTCAAATTAGCAACAAAACACACCAAGACTCAACTCTAAATGCAATTTAAGACTCACCTAGCCAAATGTAACCCCCTTAACCCGGCCCAGACGGTTGAACCGAATTAAGAAGTTTACACGGGGAAAACCAAAGTCAACCCGAAAGTCAACCTTGATTAACGACCCTTTTTGTTTTTATTTTAAATCTTATCTAAATGCACATTAACCCTAGATATGTTCACAAGATCAGCATACTCAAAGATCATAACAATCAAAGAACATTCAGGGACTCAATTGCATAAAACATGAATTTAGGGACCAAATTGCAAATTCCGAAAATTATAAGAACTTAACCCAATTAAAAGTTACCAATATGGAATTAATCATATTCCATGCTTCCCTGCCAAATTTCAGCTCAAACGGACGTCTCAAACTCAATCAATTGCATAAACAAGGTTCAGGACCAAAACGCAAAGATTTCAAAACATATAACCGTCAATTTCAGTGCCCAACGGTCGAGTGTTCCGAAACGGGGATGATCCGTTCCGAAACGCGGGACCGTTCCGAAATGAGTATCGGAACAGGGCTTGGCAGTAGCATTTCCGTTCCGAAACGGGTCTACCCGTTTCGAAACGCCAAGGCCATTTCAGGCCCTCCGTTCCGAAACGGTAGCACCTGTTCCGAAACAGGCTGCCCAGATTGCAGAAATATTGCTGGTTTATCATACAATTGACCCATCAAACATGCTCCAAAGACAACCAAATTATACCAGCAAGTCATTACATGCATAAGGAACATATTAGCATCATCCATTCTCAAACATGGCATCAATATAAGAAAAACCCAATTCTATAGGCAAGTATCCTATATAGCAAACCTTGCAATCCTCAAATCAACAAAACAAATACCAAGAGGCCAATTACATGTTCCAGCATCATCAACAACATAAAACCAACTTAGGGAGTCCAAAACATCTCCCAAAACAACAATATAGGTTCCCCATTGCCAAATGCCCAAAAGCTAATAGTGTTAGAAAACATTCACCATACATGAGCTTAAACCTTCACTTGGATTCTTGGCTTCCTTGCTGCCCCTAATGCACTTCAATGCTCTGCATTATTGGTTTAAGAAAAGAGAGAGCTTAAGCAAATAGCTTAGTGAGGAATGCTCATTTAAAACAACTCAATAATGCATTTATAAAACAACTTTATAAACCTTAGTTCAAAACAACATTTATACATGCACATAAGCATTTCAAACTAGCATTTCATGCTTCATATTTATTAACATGTCATATTGGCCACAAGTGATACAATCAACATAAGATCCACACATGGACTTTCAACCACCATTGTGATCTTACAATTCACAAGGACCACATATGGACTTTTAACCACCATTGTGTCCTTAGCACAAGAATCACCCATGGACTTTTAACCACCATGGTGTTCTTAAAACACAAGGTTCACACAAGGACTTTTAACCACCTTTGTGACCTTAACCAAGAATCATCCATGGACTTTTAACCACCATGGTGTTCTTAAAATACACAAGGTTCACACAAGGACTTTTAACCACCTTTGTGACCTTAACCAAGAACCAACCATGGACTTTTAACCACCATGTTGTTCTTAAAATACACAAGATTCACACAAGGACTTTTAACCATCTTTGTGATCTTAACCAAGAACCAACCATGGACTTTTAACCACCATGTTATTCTTAACACAAGAACCATCTATGGACTTTTAACCACCATAGTGTTCTTAACCATTCTCAAAACATCACTTGCTAATATACATCATTTAACATTAATATTCCACTGTTTTAAAGCATTTAACAAAGCCATAAACATCATGCATCATTATGCACCAAAACCACACTTAACAATGTTCAAAACAAGGATCTCTTACCTTGAGCATCCTTCAACACATGGCTTATAAAATCAGCAAATAAACATGCTAAAATATGCTTTCAAAATAGAATTTAAAACATGCAAACAAATCACATTGCATTCAACAAACTCATGGTTCATCAACAAGAGAGTTTTTCCGAAAACTTACTCTTGAGCTTAGCTAAGTTGCTTAGACTTAAACTAAGCTCCCAAACCTTCAAAACACTGGTTTCAAAGCTGAAAACCAAAATCCACTCACTGATTCCGTTTCGCAACTTGCCGAAACACCGATCAAGCTTCCGGATCACCACCACAAAGATCCGAAGATGTCTCCCCTGTTTTAAACACATCAAAGCAGAGGATTAATGCATCATCATGCATTAATATCTTCAATGAAAGCACCTAAACTCGCTGCTCTCATCATCACTCCCATTTCGGCTACCAAACACAACCGAAATCACCTCCAAACAACTCTACAACACTACCCAGCCATGATCCATCAATTCTAATCATTCATAAACCTCAATTAACATCCAAAAAGGATCTAACCACGTCCTTATACCTCCAGCTATAACAGATCATCAAGATCACTCCAAAAACAACCAAAAACTCAAGCAAAACTTAGGAAATTTAACCTATCCGGGGTTGCATTGATTAAACCTCAATTTCTCTTCAATTAAACATTCATTTAACATCAAAAAGACATCTCAAAACAGTGCCCAATCAGATCACACGAATTTCATCAAAATTAACCAAATCTTGCATTTTAAAGCCAAGATCAAGAACACAATTGTAAAACCTTTAATAAAACACAAATCAAGGATTAAGAACTTAGGAATTTCAGTAAAGAACTGAGAATTTAGAGGAGAAGGACGTTCATACCTCTAAACTTGAGTTTCTCCCTTTTTGGAACCAAAATTCTTGAAAATCCAATAAACAATTGCTAAGGTTTTGTTGTAGGAATGATTAGAGATCAAATGAGGATTGAAATCTCATCTTTGGATGTCAAAATCAGAGGGAAGTTTGCTGGAGAAATGTGTTTGGGTTGAGAGAAAAGTTGAGAGAAAAGAAAATGGAAATTTAGAGAAAAGTTAGTTAAAATGTCAAAATATCTTCTTCCCTCCCTTTTTACCTTAATTAAAACCATTAATTAAATTGATTAATATCAAGAAAAATCTGGAGAAACTCCTTTGGGTAAATAGCTCCTTAAAGATTCAAAGTTTCAATCCTTTTTAAAACAGTCACCAAGTTTCCAAAAATTACATTTTAGTCACTAACCCAAAATGTCACTCTTCCAAACCTCATTTTGTAAAATTGATTTCACCACTCTCTTATATATAATAAAAGAGGATTTTAAGACATTTTTCCATATTTTTAATGCAACCCGAACTAGGCTTTCCTAAATTCACCCTTTATATATTCGAACCGCAATCCGACCGAACCGGTCCAAACCCAAAACTTCTAAGCCCAAAATTGGGGTGTTACAACTCTCCCCCCTTAAGAAATTTCGTCCTCAAAATTTACCTGAAGGAAAGAGGTAAGGAAACTGCTTCAGCATATCATCCTTCCGCTCCCACATGGCTTCTTCAACACCACGATGCTTCCACAACACCTTTACCAACTCAATGGTCTTGCCTCGAAGAACCTTGCTATCCGAATCCAGAATCTTCACCGGTTCCTCATCATAGGTCAAATCCGGATTCAATTCCACTTCTTCCACAGGCATCACATGTGAAGGATCCGATCTATACTTCCGAAGCATAGAAACATGAAACACATTATGAATCTTTTCCAACTCTTGCGGTAACCTCAACTTGTACGCAACAGGACCCACACGCTCAACCACCTCGTATGGTCCAATGTACCTAGGGCTCAACTTACCCTTACGGCCAAACCTCATCACCTTTTTCCAAGGCGAAACCTTCAAAAACACACGGTCACCCACCGCATACTCAATCTCCTTACGCTTCAAATCCGCGTAAGACTTTTGCCGATCAGAAGCTGCCTTCAAGCGCTCACAGATGAGCTTCACCTTCTCGGTGGTTCCTTTCAACAAAGCTGGCATCGAAACCAACTTCTGACCCGTTTCAGCCCAACAAAGAGGAGTCCTACACTTCCTCCCGTACAAAGCCTCATAAGGTGCCATTTGAATACTTGCCTGATAACTATTATTATAGGCAAACTCCACCAAAGGCAAATGTTTCTCCCAAGAGCCCTGGAACTCAATCACACAGCACCTCAACATATCCTACAAAACCTGGATAACACGCTCGGACTGATCATCCGACTGAGGATGATAAGATGTACTGAAATTCAACCGTGTACCCAAAGCTTGATGCAAACACTGCCAAAAACGCGATGTAAACCTCGGATCCCTATCCTACACAATCGACTTTGGCACACCATGTAGCCGCACAATCTCAGCAATGTACAGCTCCGCAAGCTTGTCCAACGTGAACGTAGTATGCACAGGCAAGAAATGCGCACACTTCGTCAAGCGATCCACAATCACCCACACCGAATTCTTCTTCGATTGCGACAAAGGTAAACCAGACACAAAATCCATGGTAATCCTTTCCCACTTCCATTCAGGAATTCTCAACGGTTGCAACAACCCTGAAGGAAACTGATGCTCAGCCTTAACTCGCTGACACACCATGCACTTGCTGATAAACTCAGCAACATCCTTCTTTAAACCCACCCAATAGTACTCATCACGAAGATCACGATACATCTTAGTACTACCAGGGTGCATAGCAAAAGGACTACTATGACCTTCAATCAGAATAGCACGCCTCAACTCAGCATCATTGGGCACTACTATCCGACTCCCAAAGCACAACACTCCATCATCATTAAAACAGAAATCCGAAGGCTTACCCTCCGCGATATCCTGAACATGTGGCACCAAGGAATCATCCAACAACTGCTTTTCCCTAAATCAACTGAACCAAAGATGGTTTCACCTGCAACTCGGCCACAAGACCACCATCGCGCGAAATACTCAAACTGGCAAACATAGCCCTCAACTCAACAGCTACCTTTCTACTCAAGGCATCCGCTACAACATTAGCTTTTCTAGGGTGATACTCAATCGTCAAATCATAATCCTTGAGCAACTCCACCCAACGTCGCTGCCTAAGATTCAACTCCTTCTGAGACATCAGATACTTCAAACTCTTGTGATCCGTGTACACAGTACTCTTCTCACCATACAGATAATGTCTCCAGATTTTCAAAGAAAAAACCACCGCAGCCAACTCAATGTCATGCGTAGGATAATTGCGCTCATGCACTTTCAACTGCCGTGATGCATAAGCCACCACCTTACCCTCTTGCATCAACACACATCCCAAACCAACATAGGACGCATCACTATACACCACAAACTCTTTTCCTGATTCAAGTTGAACCAAGATAGGAGCTTGCGTCAAAGCTGCCTTAAGCTTCTCAAAAGCCTGCTGTCTCGCTTCCGTCCACTCATACTTAACATCCTTCTGCAACAACTTTGTCAAAGGTGCAGCAATCTTTGAAAACCCATCCACAAACCTCCGGTAGTAACCCGCCAAACCAAGGAAACTACGGACCTCATGAACAGACTTAGGAACCTTCCAATTCATCACCGCCTCAATCTTCTGAGGATCAACACGAATCCCTTCAGCAGAAACCACATGTCCAAGAAACACCACTTCTCTAATCCAGAACTCACATTTACTCAGCTTGGCATAAAGCTGATTCTCCAACAAAGCTTGTAACACAATCCTCAAATGCTCTTCATGCTCCTCCTCAGTACGCGAGTACACGAGGATATCATCAATGAACACCACAACAAACTTATCCAAGTATTCATGAAATACTCGGTTCATCATGTCCATGAAAGCTGCAGGAGCATTTTTCAAACCAAACGGCATCACAAGGAACTCATAATGCCCATACCTCGTCCTGAAAGCCGTCTTAGGCACATCCACATCCTTCACCTTCAACTGATAATACCCTAACCTTAAGTCAATCTTAGAGAACACAGCTGCTCCCCGAAATTGATCAAAAAGATCATCAATTCTCGGCAATGGATACCGATTCTTGATAGTCAACTTGTTAAGCTGACGATAATCAATGCACATCCTCATAGTGTCGTCCTTCTTCTTCACAAACAAGACCGGTGCACACCAAGGTGACACACTTGGCCGAATGAACCCCCGATCAAGCAACTCTTGCAATTGCGTCTTCAGCTCCTTCAACTCTTTAGGTGCCATTCTATAAGGGGTAATGGACACTGGAGTTGTGTTTTCATACAGCTCAATCCCAAACTCCACTTCACGATTAGGAGGCAATCCAGGCAACTCCTCAGGAAACACACCAGGAAACTCTCGCACAGTCCTGATATCTTGCACATGCAACTCCTTAGAACTAGGATTCATCACAAAAGCGAGATAAGCTTCACACCCTTGCCTCAGCATCCGGCTCGCCTCCAATGTAGACACCACATTGGCAAGAAACTTCACATTCTCACCAACCACAACAACTTCATAAGATCAACAATCTACTACAGCTCGATGCTCAACAAGCCAATCCATACCAAGGATTACATCAAAACCATAGAAAGGCAACTCCATAAGATCAACAGGAAAAACATGATCTTGCACAACCAAAGGACATCTTCTATAAAGCTTTCGAGTCACAACAGTCTCACCAAAAGAACTAGTGACACGCATACCAACATCCAAAGACTCAACAGGCAAACCAAGCAATTCAGCATGCTCACGCAATATGTATGAGTGTGTAGATCCAGAATCAACCAAGGAAAGTAATGACAAGGATTGCAAAGTAAAAGTACCTGCGATCACATCCGTGTCATTCCTCCCCTCCCTCTGAGCATACACTCTGGCCTGGCCGCCACCCTCAGGCTGAACAGCTACAACATGGGCCACATTACGACCACCATCCTCCCTACGCTGGAAGTTACCACGGCCGCGCCCACGACCTCTCTGTGGTGCAACAACAACATGAGCACGTCCTTGGCCACCAGCCAACATAGGACACTCTCTCCTCATGTGATCCGTAGATCCACAGTTCCAGCACGAATTACCAGCCGCCACAACAGGAGCTTGCACCTCCCTCACAGCTCGAGGACAATCACGTTTCATATGGCCACGCGATCCACATAACCAACATGCGCTCGGATCAGCTCTTGCCTTTCCTCCCTGAGCAGGCGCACCACCACCTCGCTTAGCTGAAGACTGATACTTCTGATCATGTCCCCTCTTGTTCCGTCCACCACCGGAACTATACTCAGCAGCTCGCTTACCAGCACCAGAACCAACACTTTTAGACGATAAACCCAAATTCATCTCAATGTCCTTTGCCCGACCAACCAGCACATCAAAATCATTATACTCAGCAGGCAGCATATACGTCTTCACTTCCGTCACCAAACCATAACGGAACCTTTCACACCTCTCCTGCTCATCCGGGACAAGCTCAGGTGCATACTGACTGAATCGTACAAACTGAACCTCGTACTCAGGTACAGACATGCTCCCTTGGGTAAGAGACATGAATTCCATTTTCTTTTCATCTAGGTACCTCACACCTAGATACCTTCTCTTGAACGCGTTCTGGAAGAACGTCCAAGTTACATCAGCTTCCACCATCCCAGAGATAGTGGTTGTCCACCACGTGTATGCATCATCTTGCAACAATGATACCACACAGCCAAGCTTCTGCACATCAGTGCAACTCATTTGCCCCAAGATTCTCTTGGTACTTTCCAACCAAGACTCCGAACCTTCAGCAGACAAACCCCTGAACTCAGTCCCTCCCAGACTGCGCAAACGTTCCAAAGGTAGTCTAACTCCAGCATCTCCCTGATGCCCAGCTCCTTGAGCTCCAGCTACCGCCGCTCGAAAAGCACCAGCAATAGCTTGAACCAACATTGTCATGTCAGGTACAGCTTGCCCCTGACCAGCTTCAGGTCCAGCGACCCCAGCACCAGCTGCAACACCAGCTCCCTCACCCTCATCACCACCACCACCACCAGGCGGAGGAGGCAAATCTACCATATTCTCAGCATTCTCTTCATTTTCATTCTGAGCCATAGCTCGCGTATTAACCCTCAATTCTCTACGAGGTGCCATACACTAACAATGCAATCACAATGCAATAAACAAAGTCAGGCTCAGCAAGGTAAGCAATCCAAGTACTCAAGCTCATTTCCACTTAAAAACAATATCATTATATTAGCTTTGATTTGGCAATGGGTACCCACAACATGCTTCACCACAGCATACACCACAATCGTAACATATTTACAATTCACACAACATGCTTTCATTCAACAAGCATACAAAGCATACATACTTTAATCACCCACATAATCATTCCCAATTACACGAGAACTCAGCTCTGATACCACCAAATGTAACCCCCTTAACCCGGCCCAGACGGTTGAACCGAATTAAGAAGTTTACACGGGGAAAACCAAAGTCAACCCGAAAGTCAACCTTGATTAACGACCCTTTTTGTTTTTATTTTAAATCTTATCTAAATGCACATTAACCCTAGATATGTTCACAAGATCAGCATACTCAAAGATCATAACAATCAAAGAACATTCAGGGACTCAATTGCATAAAACATGAATTTAGGGACCAAATTGCAAATTCTGAAAATTATAAGGACTTAACCCAATTAAAAGTTACCAATATGGAATTAATCATATTCCATGCTTCCCTGCCAAATTTCAGCTCAAACGGACGTCTCAAACTCAATCAATTGCATAAACAAGGTTCAGGACCAAAACGCAAAGATTTCAAAACATATAACCGTCAATTTCAGTGCCCAACGGTCGAGTGTTCCGAAACGGGGATGATCCGTTCCGAAACGCGGGACCGTTCCGAAATGAGTATCGGAACAGGGCTTGGCAATAGCATTTCCGTTCCGAAACGGGTCTACCCGTTTCGAAACGCCAAGGCCATTTCAGGCCATCCGTTCCGAAACGGTAGCACCTGTTCCGAAACAGGCTGCCCAGATTGCAGAAATATTGCTGGTTTATCATACAATTGACCCATCAAACATGCTCCAAAGACAACCAAATTATACCAGCAAGTCATTACATGCATAAGGAACATATTAGCATCATCCATTCTCAAACATGGCATCAATATAAGAAAAACCCAATTCTATAGGCAAGTATCCTATATAGCAAACCATGCAATCCTCAAATCACCAAAACAAATACCAAGAGGCCAATTACATGTTCCAGCATCATCAACAACATAAAACCAACTTAGGGAGTCCAAAACATCTCCCAAAACAACAATATAGGTTCCCCATTGCCAAATGCCCAAAAGCTAATAGTGTTAGAAAACATTCACCATACATGAGCTTAAACCTTCACTTGGATTCTTGGCTTCCTTGCTGCCCCTAATGCACTTCAATGCTCTGCATTATTGGTTTAAGAAAAGAGAGAGCTTAAGCAAATAGCTTAGTGAGGAATGCTCATTTAAAACAACTCAATAATGCATTTATAAAACAACTTTATAAACCTTAGTTCAAAACAACATTTATACATGCACATAAGCATTTCAAACTAGCATTGCATGCTTCATATTTATTAACATGTCATATTGGCCACAAGTGATACAATCAACATAAGATCCACACATGGACTTTTAACCACCATTGTGATCTTACAATTCACAAGGACCACACATAGACTTTTAACCACCATTGTGTCCTTAGCACAAGAATCACCCATGGACTTTTAACCACCATGGTGTTCTTAAAACACAAGGTTCACACAAGGACTTTTAACCACCTTTGTGACCTTAACCAAGAATCATCCATGGACTTTTAACCACCATGGTGTTCTTAAAATACACAAGGTTCACACAAGGACTTTTAACCACCTTTGTGACCTTAACCAAGAACCAACCATGGACTTTTAACCACCATGTTGTTCTTAAAATACACAAGATTCACACAAGGACTTTTAACCACCTTTGTGATCTTAACCAAGAACCAACCATGAACTTTTAACCACCATGTTGTTCTTAACACAAGAACCATCTATGGACTTTTAACCACCATAGTGTTCTTAACCATTCTCAAAACATCACTTGCCAATATACATCATTTAACATTAATATTCCACTGTTTTAAAGCATTTAACAAAGCCATAAACATCTGCATCATTATGCACCAAAACCACACTTAACAATGTTCAAAACAAGGATCTCTTACCTTGAGCATCCTTCAACACATGGCTTATAAAATCAGCAAATAAACATGCTAAAATATGCTTTCAAAACAGAATTTAAAACATGCAAACAAATCACATTGCATTCAACAAACTCATGGTTCATCAACAAGCGAGTTTTTCTGAAAACTTACTCTTAAGCTTAGCTAAGTTGCTTAGACTTAAACTAAGCTCCCAAACCTTCAAAACACTGGTTTCAAAGCTGAAAACCAAAATCCACTCACCGATTCCGTTTCGCAACTTGCCGAAACACCGATCAAGCTTCCGGATCACCACCACAAAGATCCGAAGATGTCTCCCCTATTTTAAACACATCAAAGCAGAGGATTAATGCATCATCATGCATTAATATCTTCAATGAAAGAACCTAAACTCGCTGCTCTCATCAACACTCCCATTTCGGCTACCAAACACAACCGAAATCACCTCCAAACAACTCTACAACACTACCCAGCCATGATCCATCAATTCTAATCATTCATAAACCTCAATTAACATCCAAAAAGGATCTAACCACGTCCTTATACCTCCAGCTATAACAGATCATCAAGATCACTCCAAAAACAACCAAAAACTCAAGCAAAACTTAGGAAATTTAACCTATCCAGGATTGCATTGATTAAACCTCAATTTCTCTTCAATTAAACATTCATTTAACATCAAAAAGACATCTCAAAACAGTGCCCAATCAGATCACACGAATTTCATCAAAATTAACCAAATCTTGCATTTTAAAGCCAAGATCAAGAACACAATTGTAAAACCTTTAATAAAACACAAATCAAGGATTAAGAACTTAGGAATTTCAGTAAAGAACTGAGAATTTAGAGGAGAAGGACGTTCATACCTCTAAACTTGAGTTTCTCCCTTTTTGGAACCAAAATTCTTGAAAATCCAATAAGCAATTGCTAAGGTTTTGTTGTAGGAATGATTAGAGATCAAATGAGGATTGAAATCTCATCTTTGGATGTCAAAATCAGAGGGAAGTTTGCTGGAGAAATGTGTTTGGGTTGAGAGAAAAGTTGAGAGAAAAGAAAATGGAAATTTAGAGAAAAGTTAGTTAAAATGTCAAAATATCTTCTTCCCTCCCTTTTTACCTTAATTAAAACCATTAATTAAATTGATTAATATCAAGAAAAATCTGGAGAAACTCCTTTGGGTAAATAGCTCCTTAAAGATTCAAAGTTTCAATCCTTTTTAAAACAGTCACCAAGTTTCCAAAAATTACATTTTAGTCACTAACCCAAAATGTCACTCTTCCAAACCTCATTTTGTAAAATTGATTTCACCACTCTCTTATATATAATAAAAGAGGATTTTAAGACATTTTTCCATATTTTTAATGCAACCCGAACTAGGCTTTCCTAAATTCACCCTTTATATATTCGAACCGCAATCCGACCGAACCGGTCCAAACCCAAAACTTCTAAGCCCAAAATTGGGGCGTTACACCACAAGTAAACATTCATACAACACTTAGCAACTAAAATTCAGCATACGCAACATATTAGACGAACAACGGAGCAACAACAACATCCATATAGCATACCATAGAAGAAGCTAAGATTCAACCATTAAACATGTCAAAAGCATAGAGTTAAGGGCCACAAGGCCAACATACAAGGCATACACAAGCCACAACCAAAACATCAACATACTGAAGGAGTCTAAGCAAGCTCCTTAACACAAAACAACATACTCAAATCCCATTGCTTATCTATTATATCATTAGTTTAAAAGTTCATACTTGAAGATTAAGATAACACACTTGGAGGCCTTTCTCCTTGCATAAGCAACCCACGAACTACGGATCTGCATTGTCGAACAAAGAGAGCGTAAGCATAAGCCTTAGTGAGGGTAAGCTCATAAAACAAACCTCGACAATGCAGGGTCCAAGCGCGAGCAACAAAACCAAGGATGAATGCATGTTTCCTTACCTTCGGAACCACATGAATCAAATGTATGAAATGCATGAACATAACCTCAATTATCATGCCATGCTCAACATGCCCATATCCTTAATACAACATATGAAACACATATAGCAAACCGTATTGGCACCTAGCTATGACCCGAATACGCGGATAACAACCGTTGGAACTCACATCCAACAACTCAACCATTACATTACCTTACGGTGGGATTACACTCATCACCGTTCCACGCGGAGGGGATTTCACTCATTCTTATGCCCCTTCGATGGGATTCCACTCATCACCGACTAAAATATAAAAGAAGATTTCCGGGCGTACCCGTACTCCATCTTGGTGACTACCATCACCAAGACCACGCGCGCATTTTGACACTCGTGTGCACACTAACATCCTAATGATCGATCATTTGTACCCAAGCATACTAGTGCCAATACAAACTCATCAACAAACTCATCATAACACAATATCCTTACCATTTCCCGTGCCTAGCACGTATCCACCATGATTTACAATCATGCAACCCATATTTCAACAACCACATGCATATCACAATGCACAAATAAAACCTCATGCCTCATCATTACACATATCCACAAAATGCATAGCAACATCAATCACATTTAATACATGAGGCATCAATACAACATTCACAAGTTCAACCATAGTCTTCTAAACTAAAGCTTGAGATTAGACTACCAATCTAATCCCAACTCTATGTGGGTTTACCAAGCCCGACCTTGGTCTACATGCTCGAACCAAACAATTTAAAAACCAATTTAAAATCAAAGAACCACTCATCGACTACTCCAAGCTCAACAAACTCTAACTGATCAAACTTCCAAGCTTCCCGGATTGATTCCCGAAGATTCTCCAACACCAAATCCCGATGCTAGTCAATCAAAAGCCAACAAAACAAACACAAATCAGCCCTCAAATCACCATAGCAACCTCGGGGCACAAAACAAGCATTTAGTCAACTAAGAACACCCTTAAACATAAATTTTCGAGCAGCCCATTTGCACAGCTAATAATCATTAATTTCAACCCCTTTTTCACTCTCATAAGTTTCCAAAATAGCCCTCAACCAACACCTAAACATCAGCTCTTAAATTCTCATCCGTAACAGCCCAAAAAACCAACTCTAAAACCCCCCAACAAAGCCAAATCTGAAAATCAGTTTAAAACCATTCAAAATTTAGATATGTTGGACCATTTGGGTTACTAAACACTTATCTAACTTCAAAGAATCAAAGGCTCAGTCAAAAGTCAATAAAGTTTGGATTTTTATTCTTTAAACTCAAAAACTCAAAACACAAAACCTTGAGTTTCATTGAAAACTAAGAACATGGAGAGAAAGAGGAAGTTGAGGACAACATGGGATTAAGTTTACCTTTCAAAAATGCACAAGAATGGTGAGAGGGGGAGATGAAACAGTAAAAATGGAGAGGAGAGCTTAAGTCACGTTTGAAAGAATGAACAAAGGAGGAAGATGAGTAAAAAGGGTTTTGAAATATTTGTCTTATTGTTTTATTCCTCCAAAAACTTTATTTACCATTGTGCCATTAATGAAATGGCTTGTTGTCATCTTCTTCTAATCCATGGAATTGGATTGAAGATTTGGCCCAACACTTTTGTTTTATTTATTATTTTAAAAACAAAAACCCGGAATTATATTTTAATATTTTTATTTCCACCCGACCCCAAAACCCAGATGTTACATTGTCTATACAAGAAATAAACAATTCAGCACCTAAGACAATTTTTCTCATCATAATGTTATTGACAATTGAAGCATTGGCCTTTCCTTGATGCCGAGTTTATAGCCGTTGAGGATCGTTGGAGTTAAATTAGAGCCGTTGGAGACTTTATTTCTCACCATAAATGCAGTTCTAATGATGTATATTTCGATACACGCGTAGCTGTATCGAAACACCCTTCTTCAGAACTACCTATTAGAGTCTGATGCAGTGTGCCGTATCGAAACGCTTTGGACCGTATCGAAACGCTTTGGACCGTATCGAAACATCCTATAATTCAAATAGTCGTTGGGGTTTTAGCCGTTGAGGTGTATGCAACGTAGGCGTATCGAAACACCAAAGGGTGTTTCGAAACAACACCTATCCGTATCGAAACAGGTAACCCCTGTATCGAAACGGGTTCTGGCAGTTTCAAAGCGTATTGATACAAATTATGCCTGTATCGAAACAAGTACATTAAAAGCATTGGTTTGGCTACTTAAAAATGTTTCAAACATTGCTAAAACCTTTTGAAAACATCTCAAACTTATTTTCAAGTTATTTTGACTTGAAGAATATTTTAAATCTTTTCCAATTAAGTCCAAAACATTTTTCAATTATTATATCAAAACATATATTTCTACAAATACCTCTTCATGGTTGAAAAGGCTCAATAAGAGTGTCATTCCAAAGAATCTGCGTGGACATTGATGACGCACAATGCATAATGAGATGTCTCAACGAGTCCGAAATACCAATGTCCTGTAGAGTATCACCAATGAAATTTCATTCTAATCTATCATAATAAATTTAAAAAATCCTTGTCACCCGAATTGAATTAAATTAATTTTTATAATTTTTTAATTTTTTATAATGTAAGAATAAATATTTTTATGCTTAAAAATAGTGAAATAACTTAAAACACTATATATAAATTACCAAGGGAAAATATTTCATGCACTAAGAGCGAAAACAAAATTTTTACAAGCATATTCAATTTAAAGTTTATGAGGTTAGTTTAGGGTTTTAGGTTTTGAGGACTAGAATTTAGAGTTTAGAGTTAGAATTTAGATTTTAAAATTTAGGAGATATATTTTAAGTTTTAAATTAAGGTTTGAATTTTAGTTTTTAATGTTAATTTAAGTATGCTTGTGAAAAAGTTTTCTTCTACTGCTTTTGTTAATTTTGATATTGAAATTTTCAATTCTAATCATTTTAAATTTAGATTATTTTAATTATATATATTGAATTTGAGTCTTTTAAATTTTGTTATTGACTAAATTATTAAAGATGTTCATATTATCACATATTATACAAATATAAACCCTAATATTTATCTCACGAATATAATTATTTCTCCTCAGGGACGGAGCCACAGCTCCCATGGGTGGGGCTGTGGCCCCCCGGTAGGGGAGAAAAAAAAATTTTACCCTTTGATTTTTTATATTTTTTTGGAAAAAATTGGGATAATTGTGAATTTACCCCTCCCATCTTTCAAAATTTATGTTTTGCCCCCCCTAACTTCAAATCCTAGCTCCGTCCCTGTTTCTCCTTATTAAAATTTCTACCGATCGGAAGAGTGAAGACAACCAATGAGCTAGTATAAACTAGAAAGAGTTTATTGTAAATTGTCCTCATCGAGAACAAACACTAAGTAAAGACTTTCTTTTAAACGAATATCTCAATTTCCATGAATTTGGGAATCTTTCTTAATTATATTTATATGAAACTAGACATACTTGGGGTAATTTACAATTTAGATCATTAAATTTAGCATTCATTTTTATTTATACTACAAATTTTTAATTTAATCAAATTATATCATTCAGCTTTTATTATTTATAAATGGCTAAAGGGGTACTTTTGCCCCTGAGTTCGACCCAAAAATGCAATTTCGCCCCTCGTCGAAAAGTGCACTCAATGTGGCCCTCCAGTCCATGAAATCGAATTGGCCCTTTGACCGACGTTGACCGTTACGGTGCTAACGTGGCAGTTAACGGTGATGACGTGGCAGTCCATGATGCTGACGTGGTGGTCAAGGATGCTGACGTGGCAGTACACATGGGATGATGACGTGGCAGGAGGGGCTGAATTGATTATTTTAACCGAATTCAAGGGCATAATTGATTTTTTTCCTGAGTTTAGGGGCAAAATTAAAAGTTCGATAACTTATTTAATCTTTAAGCTAAAAAAATAAAAACTATTAATATTTAAATATTCATAAAATATAAAAAAAATAAAAACATCATAGTGAATTAAATATAAGTAAAAACATTAAAATTATAAATATAAAAAATTAAAAAATATTTATAAACCATTAGAGAATCTTTCGATTGTTTCTCGTTATGCTACGCGTACTAATGTTTCTTGAACATATTTTCAATTGAGACATCCTTGTATTAAAGTATTAATAAAGCCAAAATTCTCTTTCATTTCTGTACATCAAATATTAATGAGCATCAATTTGATGTAAAAAAGCGGGAAAAAATTGAATTCTATTGTTACTCTAGTACAATGTTGATTCCACTAAAAAAATCTAACCAATAGTAATACTCAAAATGACGAAGTCGAATTTTTTCCGATAAAAGTATTTAATTTTTTAATAATTTATAAAAAAATATTAAATTTTTAGATTAAATTTTATATTTTTTAATTCATAATATATTTTAATTTTTTATATAATTTTTATTTTCAGTAACTTTTAGAATATTTTATTTATTTTTATTAACTTTATGAATTTTTATAAATAAATTGAAGAATATTTTGATCTTCTGTAAGAGTCTTTACTTTATTTTTTTAAATTATTCTCACTTAATAAATTTATTTATCTAGTTTTAATATTTTAAAATTTTAATAATTTCATAAATTCTTATTTTTCAACTTAAATATTAAATAAGTTATCGAACTTTTAATTAAAATCAATTATGCCCTTAAACTCAAGAAAAAAATCAATTATGCCCTCGAATTCAGTTAAAATAATCAATTCAGCCCCTCCTGCCACGTCATCATCCCATGTGTACTGCCACATCAGCATCGTTGACCGCCACGTTAGCATCATGGATTGCCACGTCATCACCGTTAACTGCCACGTCAGCACCGTAACGATCAACATCGGTCAAAGGGTCAATTTGATCGATTTCATGAAGTGGAGGGCCACATTGAGTGCACTTTTCGGCGAGGGGCGAAATTGCATTTTTAGGTCGAACTCAGGGGCAAAATACCCCTTTAGCCTTTATAAATTAAGTCACTTATATTGATATCATTAAATAATTTTAATGGAAAAAATTGAAATTAATACTTTTATGTAATATATTTTTCGTATATCATCAATAAATAAAGTTTAATTGGCAATTTAAATATTTTTTATTATGATCTATAGCATGTTTAATTATTTTTCCTTTGAATTAAATGTAATTATTTAGAACATTCTTATAGAAAATTATTAAAATTATCAAATAAACATTATTTGATGTTGATATGAAAAAATGTTAGATAAAAGTATTAATTTAATTCTTTCGTTTGAATTAGTTAACAATATTAGTATAAGTGACTTAGTTTATTAATGTTAAGCGGATCAATCGAATTGAAAATGACCAAGAGGGGGTGAATTGACCTTTTTAAAAATGAAAGGAGCAAATTGAAAATGTAAAAAATAAAGACAAGTCAATTTATAGTGGTTCAAGCTTAGAACAAGCTATATATCCACTACCTTAACTCCCACTAAGAATTTTCAACTAATTTTACTAGAAATTCGTCCCCTTTTTTTGAATTAGGAGGAAATCTTACAATCGGTTAATTTTTCTACCCAAAGATTAACCAAGACTCTCTCAAATACAAAGATTGTTGACAAATGAAAGATAAACCTCACAAAGTGGAATATTTGCCCCAAATTACAAGTTTACTCAACTCAAATTGATAAAAGATTAATACAATTGAAAATCACTCAATTGAGTACAAATGTTTGATTCTAATAGCTCAAAGATTTGGATTTGTGCTTGTATTGTTGCAATTAAGTTCAATAGTTGTTGCTGAGGCTTTGGAGGTTTGTTTATATACCCTTGTATTGATTTTTAGCCGTTCTGGTGGTTGAGATAATCAATGGAGCCGTTGAGCTTCATTTTTCCCGCAATAAATGCACTTATGCAACCTATTGTATCGATACTCGAACAAGGGTACCGATACCTGCCTCAAAACAGAAAGAGTGATTGTGCACATTTAAGAGAGCGTATCGATACGCTATAAGGGCGTATCGATACGAGTATAGTGTAAAAACAGGGACATATCGATACTCTATAACCGTATTGATACGAATTTTGCTTACTGAAATCCTGAAGAAAATTTTAGCAAAAAAGTGTATCGTATATAGCGTATCGATACGGTCTAACGACCGTTTGAAATTTGCTGAAATCATAACTGACAAGCAACAGTCAAAAACTTTAAATGCAAAGATTTATCGAATCAAATCAAACCGTATGTAAAACTTAGAAAAAATTTTCTTGAAACAATTTATTTGAGTTAGAAATATTTTGGTTCAAGTTTACTTGTCAATTGTGAGACTTTGAAATACTTAAAAAATTATTTACTTTTTACAAATAGGTCATTAGACACTTTGTTATATCACAAAACTTTTACAAAGCTTTAGGGTTAATTTTTGAAAAAAATACTTTGATGCTTATTAATTTTAGTGTTTATAGTTTTAGTTTAGGGTCTAGATGTTATGTTATAAGAATTAAAATTTGATTTAGAGTTAGAATTTATATTTTAAGTTCGTTAAGTTTTTAGATTTATATTTTAAGGTGTTGTTAAGTTTTTAGATTTATATTTTTTATATGATTATCATTGATTCAAATCCTTTCATGACCACTTTATATTTCAAATTATTTTATTTAAATGACTTTGAATAGGTTATTTCGAATTTTGTTTGTGTTAAAAAGAGCGAATAACAAAAGAAGAAAAAAAATGGAGATGCGGGGTATCGATCCCCATACCTCTTGCATGCTAAGCGAGCACTCTACCATCTGAGCTACACCCCCACTTTATAATCATTCCTCAAATATATTTATTAAACTTTAAATAAATTTTACATAAGACAAACCACCAACTAACTCCAAGATGGTCGACCAAGCAGCATAGGAATTAGGATAGCAAAGCAAGCTTTTTGTTTATTTCTACTTATTTTGATAAAACATGTGAGAAAGGCGGCATGGTGGCCGGAGATGGTGACTGAGGATGATGAACAACGGTGTTAGGAATTTAATAAAATACAGAGGAAAGAAATATAAAACTGATTTTATTGAAAATGGATTACTTTCATTGAATTACATAAATGTTGGGTATTTATAGCCCAAACAAACATGACTCAATACACTAACAAATTCAACAAACTAATAACAAATTCTTAAGTACTAATTAACTAATTATCTTCAACATTCACCCTACTTCTTCAATTCTTTTTGATTTTTTTTTTAAAGTTGATTTCCAAGTAAATGAAAAACAGTGAGCCGAAGTTGGAGTTGGTTCTTGAGTGCATAGTGAGCTGGTAGCTTGGTACCACGAACAACAAGCATTTTTTCCTTGCTTTCTTCTTCTTACTTCTTTCTCATTTTCTTATTTGATTGTGTATTCACGGCTTCTAAAAATGGATCAGTGACCTTGCATCTTCATTTCCTTAAACATTTGATCAACTAATTTGTACATCTGCTATTTGACAGTGTACTCAAATTTCCTCTCTTTTCCTTGTTCAGTATTGTTACATTTCCCTCTCCTTGAACAACTGACCAGTTATGTACATATGCTCTCTTGGCATTGTACCGGAAAGAGGTTTTCTTCGTCCTTTTTTTTCACTACTTCTACTTGATCAGTATCGATGTATGTTTCGTTCCTTGTACGTCTGATCTGCCAATGTACATCTTGTTGCTTCAACAGTGTACTTGGATTATTGTTCATAAAGAACAGTGTACTGGTATACAACCAATATTTTCACTAACCCGGCTAAACTAGACAGGTGGATAGTTGCTAGAAGTTTCCAAACACATCAAACCAAAACCAGAGCTCAAACACCATGCCAACTTTAAATTCGGATGCTAATACCTCAACTTCAGAAATCCAATCAAAAAATTATGAAGAATAATCAAAGCAGCTTGACATTCAACCAGATCAACACTATCGAACCAGCTCAAATGGTGCCATGTCGAGGAGGAAAAAAAACTGAAGTGTAAGACGAACCATTGGGCGAGGCATGTGATTATCCAGTAATTACCAAGAACCAAGGAAAACTCAAACTAAATTGTATAACCTTTATTTGCTGCAATTCAACAGAATATCTTCTCCAAAACCTACAACAAACAATATGGACTCTTATGTGCATATCAGCAATACTCCAGCATGATTAGGTATTCACAACGATAACAATACCAATAGTTCTTACTAGTTGCCAAATAATTGAACCAATTAGCATTTATAGGTCCAAAACAGCAGATATACCACAAATCAGAGCCAGAGCAAGTAACTCACAACCACTAGTCAACCAAGAGAAATCAAGAACCTCCATATTCAAACATGAACAAGAAAACAACAGTGACCAAATTCATTTGTAGAACTAGAATTGAGCAACCAGATTGAATAAAAGAAAATCAGAATCAGATCTCACCAAATTCATATCTGAAGAGGTACAATCTAACACCTCACTTGACTATCAATTGGCAAAGTACCAAACCAACACCATTTCCGGTGAAACACACAAGAAAAGAAATGTGGAATCAACCAAAACAAATCACCAGAACTGATTTAGCATAGCATCCATGTCTCAACCAGGCAACACCCAATCCTAATGTATTCATACGACCAAGCACCAAATATACTCAACACTGACCAAATTAAGTAACCAGTTTCCAGAATTGGGATCGCTAAATCAACTACATCTAGAAGATTAGGTAAAGCAGGATCCATACCAAATCAACGAGTTGAAAAATTGGCTCACCAATCCAATGCATTGAAGGATCCAATGCAAATCACCAAGCAAGAAGTATCAGATCTGAGCGCAAATTCATATCAGAATCCAGATAGATTCATGTGCAATGAGTAAAAAATCGAAACACGACTGACTATAAACGAAAGAAATCAGATCTTCCACCAGTTTCAAATCTGAGATTTGAACCAGACTTGTCCATGCAAACGAAAATTGGATTGCTATTCTGAAGATGATGGAGGCGGATCTGGAGACGAACCAGCAAAGAAAGTAACCGCGATTTGAGTTACGATTGATGACGAAACGACGGTGAATCATCAAACTGTATATCAGAATGGCAGGAACAGTAGCGACGAAGAACATCAAAGAAAGACGTGACAATGAAAACTGAGTTAGATCGGCAGCGGAATCACAACGGCCTCAAGATCGACGACGAATGATACCATGTGAGAAAGGCGGCATGGTGGCCGGAGATGGTGACTGAGGATGATGAACAACGGTGTTAGGAATTTAATAAAATACAGAGGAAAGAAATATAAAACTGATTTTATTGAAAATGGATTACTTTCATTGAATTACATAAATGTTAGAGTATTTATAGCCCAAACAAACATGACTCAATACACTAACAAATTCAACAAACTAATAACAAATTCTTAAGTACTAATTAACTAATTATCTTCAACAAAACAAGCTATGTTCTTTCTTGAATCTTGACTAGAGCTTGTCAAAGTCTCAATTTTTACGTCTTTCATTGGGTTAATCACTGAAACTAAGCAAACCCAAAAAGAAAAGTCTTTGATCCAAACCAAACATCCCGGTTTTCTTTTACCTCAACCTGGATTTACCATGTTCGCTAAAGGATTGCTTCAGAAAGCGGTTCATCACCCCCACCAGGTACAAAAGCATGAAATTCCTTGCTTTTAGTTTTTTTTTTTGTTAGTAATCATCTGATGGGAGTTTCTTGGTTTCAGCAACATGTGCAGCGTGGGGTTTTGAAATCAGAAGATTTGGATTTGCGAGTTGCTATCCACTATGGGATCCCCTCTACTTCATCAGTTCTTGCTTTTGATCCTATTCAGCGCATCTTGGCTATCGGGACTTTGTGAGTTTCAAGTTTTAAGCTTTATAACTACTAAACATTTTCAACTTGGTTTTTGTTCTTCTTCCTAGTATTAAGAAATCAGAGCAACCCTTTGAATGTCTTAGATAAGAATGTTTCAAATTTTTGACTATTTAAGTATCTTGAACTTTGAAATTTGAAGAATTGCTTCATCTACAATTTCATTTTTGGCCCTAATGTGGTGTTTCATTACTTGCTATTTTGGTTTCTGTTTATATAGAGATGGGCGGATTAAAGTTATTGGTGGTGATGGAATTGAGGGACTTCTCATATCTCCCAAGCAATTGCCTTACAAATATTTAGAGGTTTGAATGTGTTCAGCACAATTATTTTTTATTACTACTTAGGTAAATTCCAAGTTCAGTATGTAAATTCCTTCAAGGAAATCCAAGATGAAGTCTTCTCTGTTGAGATAAATTTGATTTTTCATCTATGATAATTGATAGCTGTGTTCGACGTTGCATTTGGAACTTGTTGCTTAATATTTTTATCTATCTGGAACATCCGGGTGCATTTTCTTAGACATATAGCTGTGAACTAAACTTTAGTGTTTTCATGGCAGTTCATACAAAACCAAGGCTTTTTAATCGGTATCTCGAATGACAATGATATTCAGGTATTGGTTCTTTATAATCTGTGCAGCGATTAGGTCGTAATTCGTAAGGCATCATACCCATATGTTGAACAACTTCCTAAATTTTTACAGGTTTGGAATCTGGAGGATAGGTGTCTAGCATGTTGTTTACAGTGGGAATCCAACATTACTGCCTTCTGTCTCATTGGTGGCTCACACTTCATGTAAATATTGATTGCAAAAATACGAGTTAACATATTTATAAAATCAGCTGCAAGTTTGGTACTTATGGAAGTGGTATTTGGCAATGCTTACTAGATTGTTGCTCTATCTTTTCTCACAGGTACATAGGAGATGAGTATGGTTTACTGTCAGTGGTTAAGTTCGATGGTGAAGATGGAAAACTTTCGCACTTACCGTATAATATATCAGCAAATTCTTTAAGTGGTAGTTTCTTTGTTCCTTTCTAATGGTCAAATAAATAATTTTAACTGATACAGAAAATTCGTTTAATGGACTTTTTTACTCTGTCTAGCAGAAGCATCTGGACTTTCAGTTCCCGATGACCAACCTATTGTCGGGATTCTTCCTCAACCCCATTCTTCTGGAGATAGGTATGGTGCAATTGCTCTTATTAGCTCAGCCTTTGGAATTGATAAAGACCAAGTCTCAATTTAATATCAAATCAATTTATCCAGAATGCTTGAATTTGATCCTACACCATTACTTTTACGTGTATGCTATATGTGAAAGGAACTAGGATGGTTTGATGCATTACCATAAAATAACTTATTTTATGTTAAGTTATCAATTGGATCTAGTCTTTCATTCCATCAGCATCTCGATATGGCTGCAGCCTGTAACAGTATTTGGATAAAACTATCATCTTAGTTAGAACCTAATTACTATATATAATAAGGGAAAAAGCAATTAAGATTGATTTAGCATCTTCTCATTGCTTAATATTGTGAACTATATTCTTTTTGCAGAGTCGTAATTGCATATGCAAGTGGTTTGATAATTCTTTGGGATGTTTCTAAATCTCAAATTCCTTTTATTGGAAGTGGAAAGGATCTTCAGTTAAAGGATGCAGTGGATTCAGATGTCCAAGATGACACATCTGAGCATCATCTGCAAGAAAAGGAGATAAGTGCTATTTGTTGGGCATCATCTGATGGATCCATTCTCGCAGTGGGATACGTAGATGGGGATATCTTGTTTTGGAATACAAGTGTTTCCACTTCTAAAGGTGAACGGAATGGACAAAGAAAAAATGTCGTTAAGCTGCAATTGTCATCTGCTGAGAGGAGACTTCCGGTCATTGTCTTAAAATGGTCCTCAAACAATAGTTCACGCAATGATTATAATGGCCAACTTTTTATCTATGGTGGCGATGAAATAGGATCTGAAGAAGTCTTGACGGTGCGTTATTCTTTTGATTGCAATTTGGCATTTTCTATTCTAGAATTTATATAATAAAATGTTTGTTGAATCTAATATGATGAAGTTAAATAATTCTGAATGCGTGGACTATATGTTCCAAAAGGGTGTAAGGTTCTCACTAGCATTTTGGTAGATTTAAAAGAATATTCATTCATCAAGAAGTTGTAAAATTATAAATTATATATATTTAGAGCTTAATGTGGCTGATACAGGTTTTGAGTCTTGAATGGTCATCTGGGATGGACGCTGTTAGATGTGTTGGTCGTGTGGACCTTATATTGACTGGCTCTTTTGCTGACATGATCTTGTCGCCGACTGCTGGGGCAACAGGGGGCAATCACAAAGCTGACCTTTTTGTGTTGACAAACCCTGGACAACTGCATCTTTATGATGGTACAAACTTGTCTATCTTGCTATCCGAGAAAGAGAGTAAACAATTTGCTCGTCCTGTGGAATTTCCAATGGTAATACCTACAGCTGACCCATCAATGACTGTTGGAAAGTTCAGCGTGCTACCGGCTGGTGGAAACTCATCAAAATCTCTTTCAGAGGTATGGTGTTTCTGTTGTAAATATCTTAATTATTTGAAGTCATTGCATTCCCTTAAGTTTATCTTGCGTAACATTTCCCTCCTGTTCCATCAGCTTGTGTCAATAATGAAACCTGGCTTAACACCAAGCCCAACTGCTGGCATAAAGTGGCCCTTGACAGGGGGTGTACCCACTCAACTATCTGTCACTAAAGATAGCAGTATTGACAGATTGTACATAGCTGGTTACCAGGATGGATCGGTTCGGATCTGGGATGCATCATATCCTATACTGACACTTCTCTTTGTCCTAGAAGGAGAAGTGAGTTCCAGCACTATTTTGTTCTAGAAATGCAACTTTGTTTGCACCAAATAACTTCTATTGAATGGCAGGTGCAAGGTACGGATGTGGCTGGTTCAAGTGCTCCAGTGACAACCCTAGACTTCTGTTGGCAGACTTTAAATTTGGCTGCTGGAAATGAATGCGGTGTGGTCAGAACTATTTCTTCACATTTTCTCTTCCTCTTTTAATATTTCAAGGTTTTGTGTTAAGCAATTGCTTTATATATATGTTTTTAACATTCTGTCTTATATAGGTACGCATTTGTAACCTTGGCAGCTCCAATGAAACAAGCTTTTACTATGTCACTGAGACCAAATGTGAAGGTAAGGTTTCATCTAATGGTGCTTTTCTCGGAGCCTTTATTTTCTCAAACTAATATCATTCAACTTGCCTTACAGTTCAGAGCTGTGCACAAGGAAAAGAACCTAAGTATAAAGCTGTATTTTCCCTCCTTAAATCACCAGTTCAAGCCCTGCAGTTTGGGAATTGTGGAGCCAAGCTTGCTGTTGGATTTGGAGTTGGTCGTGTAAATTTCATTCGTCTTCTCTTTGTTTGAGACACACTCTTCATTTGTCTAAGAAGCTAGGTCCTTGTGTTATTTTAGCTTTCTATTTCAGGATTCATATTTCCTTATGCTTTTACCACAGGTTGCAGTGCTTGATGTGTGTTCGCCCTCAATTTTGTTTGTTACTGACTGCATTTCTAGTTCGTCATCTCCGATCATTTCATTGTCTTGGTTAGAGTTCAGAAATGCTCATAGCCATGTACAAAGCAAAGAGCAATCGGAAAGAGATGTTGCAGTCGAACCTGAAGCAGAAATAATATTTATCTTAACCAAGGATGTGGAAATTTTCTCTATTGACGGTGCCAATGGTGAGATGATACACCCTCATCCATGGCACTTGAAAATAGAAGAAACTGCACTCTCCATGTACATTATAGGCAAGTACCATAACAAAGCTGGATGCTTATAGTTGGCATCTCTTTTGCGCTTAGTATAAAAATGCAATTCTAATAGTATTTTGAACTCCAGCGAGCAGGTTTCCAGTATTAAACTGTGAGACGCATCTGGAGGAATCCAGCAAGGATACCACTGCCAAGGGTGAGGCTGAGCTTGATGCTTCTTCAACTGGGACAGAACATCCCTCCTCTTCTGAAACTGCTTCCTCTCTGGATCACTCACTTGATACGCTTGTTTTGCTTTGTTGTGAAAATTCATTGCGGTTGTACTCCATGAATTCTGTGATTCAGGTGCCTTTATTGCCTTTGCTGTATTTTACTTCAGACCATTGGTGTGCCTCCATTTGTGTGCTAAAGAGATTTAATTTCTTTAGGGGAAAGATAAAACAATTCATAAAATAAATCATTCGAAACCTTGCTGTTGGACCACCACTTTTAAGAAAGATGGAAGAGTCTGTGGACTGCTCTTACTTTTTCAAACAGGTGATCTTGAGATCAGGTAAAATTTGATTTCCTTTTATATATATAAAATCCTTTTATCCTTAACTAGGGTATTGATTTCCTTGTTATTTTAATCTATGTTTACAAAATCACTGAATGTCAGCATCTATCTCCCCATGCAGATCCTTGCCCGACTTGGAATTGGTTAAAGAAAGCTCCATAAAGTCGATCCTAAGGTGGAACTACAAGGCAAACATGGATAAGTTGATGACTTCTGATGATGGTCAAGTTACACTGGTACATTCTCTTGGAATCTTTTTCTTTGGGAAGCCGTTTCATTGTTTAGCGGACTATGTCGTGACATATTGAATATCGATTTAAGAACAAGCATTAACAGTTCTATTATGCTATACTCACAAAACCAAAATTACCTCTAATATTAAACGCCCCTTGTTTTGGTCTGTATATTTGTATTATCAATAATTCGTCTGATGATATATGCCTAATGTTTGGTATAAATAGACGAGCGGATGCGAAGTGGCATTCATCTCTCTCTTGGCTGGTTCAAATGATTTCAGGTACCATCATCATTTAATTAACCAATGCTGTTGAGAACATTTTGAATTTAATGAAAAAAATTGGTTCTGAGAACTTCTGTATTGTTTCTAGTATTCCAGAATCTCTGCCTTGTCTCCATGATCGGGTTCTTGCAGCAGCTGCCGATGCTGCCATTAGTATCTCTTCAAATCTGAAGAAGAAACAGGTCCGTAGAAATCTCTCTTCTAGGTTCAGTTTCTGACTAAACAAAACTGCTTATTGTTTTACTATATTAACGCAGGGTTTGGCACCGGGGATTCTTGGTGGTATAGTTAAAGGCTTTAAAGGAGGAAAAGTGAATGCATCCGCAACCGCAACACCTGAATCTGATTTCACTCATCTAGAGAACAAATTTTTAAAGGCTCCATTCATAGATACAAAAGATATTGATCTTGACATAGGTTCGGTCCGCAGTTACATCTACACTCTTAATTTTTGGTTTTTCTCTGAAAATATCATTTTCGTTTTGGCACCAGATGACATCGAAATAGATGAAACTCCACCTGTGACTAGCTCCTCGTCTCATGAAGCTGTTAAAACAAAAGGAGGTAAACCTGACTTTCTAACTCTCTTTTCCTTATTCCTGATCTTCCAAAACAAAATTGCAGAATATTCACTTTACCTTTCAGGAAAGGAAACAGACAGGGAAAAATTGCTAGGTGCACCAGATGATTCAACACCCAGAGTTCGAACGGCTCAAGAAATCATTGCAAAATATAGAAAAACTGGAGTAATGAATCTATAAACCTTTTACTTTTAACGATCCGTCCTTTTCTGAGTGATAGCTTTCTGAGCAGACTCCATTATCCATATTGCAGGATGCCTCTTCTGCAGCAGCACATGCAAGAAATAAACTGGCAGAGAGAGGGGAAAAGCTGGAGGTAATAAAGTATTTCCCATGAAATGAAGTTGTCATTTGATGGATGAATAAATTCTCATATAATTTCTGAACTGCGATCGGCATAATCTAAAAGCTGTCGATATAACCATGCTTCTTTGTGGTTGCTTATGATTGTATCAGAGACTCAGCAGGCGCACCGAAGAGCTGCAAAGCGGGGCAGAAAACTTTGCATCGTTAGCAGATGAACTTGTCAAGACAATGGAAAAAAAGAAGTGGTGGCAGATATAAGGTGACACAAATGGGGAATTTAATTATATCTTTTGAGATGATTTCTTCTTGCTCCCTGTTAATTGATCACTTTCGAGCTCGTGAGACTATGGGGCCATTACCATTACAGGGCCAAAATCTTCCTACAAATCATATGGTCTGCTTGGAAAATTCTGGGTTGAAGCTTCAACAGATAATAGTGTTTGAGAGTTGTTTTGTATCTGATGTAAAATAACACAAGTCAACATTTCAGCTGCTTAAATATGAATCATTCTGATTAAAAAGTTCTTGGTTGAAAGTCATAGATTGTTTAGTAAAAAGGTTGTAAAATTCATACTTTGAAACAATCAACTATCCACATTGTTGATAAAGTATTGATTTTTCAGTTCCAAAGAATGACCATAGAATACATCTTTGTTGGATATTATTATTATTATTATTATTATGGTAAACTCCACCAGTGACCACCGAACGAACTCGTCAATCAGACTACTAAACTTATTAAATTGACCAATTTTGACCACCGTCGTTAAAAAAAACTAATGGAGGGTGACGTGACAGTTTAACATGAATTTATAAAATTACACATTTGGTCCTGCTATTTACTTATTACGTCAATTTGATCATATTTTTAATTTAATTAAATAAAATCAATCAACTAATTAAATGCGTGTCATCACCTGGTTAAAGGATCATGAGGATTGAACCCAAGTCTTGTGGATGTTTTTCCACAACCTTAACCAACACACCAAACCACTCTAATTAAAATGAGTTGTACCTTTTTATATAATGTCTTATACTGCAGTATATGCTTGTGAAAAAGTTAAAAGTGAATTAAACTTAGGACCTATGAAAATTATGTCAAAGGCATAACCAATGCACCAACCTACTATTATTGATATGAATTGTACCCATATACATATATTATACTGCAGTAAATATTTGAGAAAAAAAGTAAAAATGATTGAAAGGGGACTCGAACCTAGACCACTTAAGATGTGTAAAATCGCACAAATCAAATCAAATAATTAAAAATAAAAATATATGAATTATGTTTAAAGTAGTTATTAAAGCAAGATTTAAAATGAAAATAGATTATGATTTTTATTTTTAAATTAAATTCTATATTTTTTATTTTTCATATTTATTTTAGTAGTTATATATATATATACATATAAATAAGGTTGAATCGGGTTATTTAATTTATAGAGATTTAAAATGAAAATATATTTGTGATATTTTTTATTCTTAAATTAAATCGAGTAATTTCATAGTTATTTAATTCAATAAAAATTTAAAATTATCAATTAAATTAGATAACTCTATTCAACATTATATATATGAAATTACCAATTAAATTAAATAACTCGATTTAACATTATATATATATATATATATATGAAATTACTAAAATAAATAAGAAAAAATATTCAAATTAATTTAAAAATAAAAATTATAAATCTATTTCATTTTAAATCTTGTTTTAATAACTAATTTAAACATAATTAAGATATTTTTATTTTTAATTAATTATTTAAATTGATTTGGTGGTTTGTATGATTTTACACATCCCAAATGATTTAGGTTTGAGTCCCCTTTCAATCATTTGTACTTGTTTTTCCAAACATTTACTGCGGTATAAGATACATATATAAAAGGGTGCAATTCATATCAATAATTGTAGGTTGATGCATTGTTTATGCCTTTGGCATAATTCTCACAAATCCTAGGTTCAATCTACCCGAAGGCTATTTAGTTAACTTTTAATTTTTTTCTCAAACATCTGATGCAGTATAAGATATGTATATAAAAGGGTACAACCCATTTCAATAAGAGTGGTTTGGTAGGTTGGTTAAGGTTGTGGAATAACATCCACAAGTCTCAAGTTTAATCCACCCTAAGGTTATTTTATGGCTCTTTAATTTTCTTTTAACTAGGTGGTGCCACCACTTGATTGGAAGAAAAAATATATTAAATAAATTAAAATTAAGTAAATCTGATTGGCTGATTAATTTTATTTAATTAAATTAAAAATATGATCAAATTGACATAATAGATAAATAGCAGGGACCAAATGTATAATTTTATAAATTTTTGTTAAACTGCCACGTCACTCCTCCCTTAATTACCCTTCCATTCTTTATTTACGGTGGTGGTCAAAATATGTCAATTGAATAAGTTTGGTGGTCTGATTGACGAGTTCGGTAGTTCAGTGGTCAAAATAGGTACGCCCAAATAATTTTGTGGTCAATAGTGTAGTTTACCCTTATTATTATTATTATTATTATTATTATTATTATTATTATTATTATTATTATTATTATTATTATGGGTGATCAGACGCATATGAATTAATGCACTTGATCCGAGGGGCATAGCTAGGATCAAATGTCTAGAGGGGACAAACTATTAAACTTAAAAATATAAGGGTTTATTATGTATTAAAACTTTTAATTAAGTGACAATGTCTAATTTATTTAATATTTAAATTTATAAAAACTTAAATTGTAGACTAAAATATTGAATAGACCAAATTATTTTTTTGAAAGAAATTGGGCTCTCGTTATGACAAAATTAATTTTTTTTAAGGATTTAATTATAAATATTTTAAAAAATTAATATTTAATATAATCCTTAACTCGAAGCTTAACTAACAAACACACGAGTACTGGTACTGATCGAACAGTACTGACACCAGACGAATCGAGTATCGGTACCACATAGAGCTAGCATCGGTACTTTGTTACACAACCATCACTTGTGATCTTTGATCGCCCCACATGGCAGCATGATACTCTAACCCGAGCTAACTCAGTACAATCCATCACTTATCAAGTTCACTTTACTTTAGGTAGTGATCGATCACACACACTCAATAATTCTTAATTACTTCGACTCACGTCGTTGTCCAAATCTCAAATTCCTTAAAGATCAAGCACCCAAATTTCACAATGTTGGGGTGAATACCACCTTTCCACTTCTAGCACAGAAATACAACTCTAACAATACAACAAAACATCCTCAAAGATCTCGAAATTTTTATTTGACTTTAATCAAGTCAGCACCACTATCACAACAAAACGGTCTCATGCAACTCGGATCTCCACCAATGTTCCTCAGCTCGCGTCAAGGAAACTATGATACAATCAAAAGCGTTTACGAAGCCTCAAACCCTTGCTTCACTAACTGATTACACGATAACTAAACTCTCCCACACACAAGGTCTTTAAGGTAACTACCTTGTCGATGCTCATATTTCCATATTCTTTATACACTCACACGTGTTACGCAAAGCATCAACCTATATTCGAGAGACAACACGGTGGTCCCTACCTTATCATAGCTGAAACACCATATTCCAAAATTCATTTGAAAACTACAAACCTCTAACACTTTAACCACAACCATCTTATTCTCAAACCAATCCCGGAAAAACACACATGTATTTTACAATCAGTTAAACGAGTCATCCACCTTACTACAAGTAATGGTCTTTCACTGTCACTTAACAAGGTATCAATAGTTTAAGCATCAATTCAACGAACCAACTTCTTACTAGAGAACAAGTTCAGTTCTCCCTTGGGCGGAACACTCAGACAAAAGAAACCTTGTTCAAGTTGCACCTTCGCAACTGAACCTCTGACTTTCTCAACTAGGTTAGTGTCCTCTGACAACGGCGTCCAATTCGGTCTTACCTCAACATCTACTCATGCTCTTGACAAGGGGAAATCCTAACGACTCCTCTAAGAAGCATAATCAAACACACTGACAGTTTGAAAGCCCTTGAGCGTTGAGCTACACAAGTTGGCATCAACTAAATAGTTAAACATGTCTCATAACCTCGTGTGCCATTCTCTAAATAACCACTATGAAGATTCATAGTAGAAGGGCAACGGTTCGACATTCTCATTACCAAAAGATGGGTTCCCTCGGGGTCTCAAAGCCTCGAGCACAACTCTCAAATATACAGCTAACATCACGCTTGATCAACCAAATTAATTTCCAAGGTGCAACAACTCCCAAGAAGGTAGCTCTATCAACCCAAAAGAACGTCTAACTTCGGTCAAAGTCTAACAAACTTGTGGATCCTGAATCCACTATCTCTGAGAAATGCCCTTGAGAAGGGTGATGATACTCCCCAAGTATCAACGAGACTCATTTTTTAGCAAACAAAGGGTTCTCCAACCAAATTGCACCCACTAATCAATTTCAAAAGCATGTTATCCATACCCTCAACACAAACGTTATTCACGCATAACGATGAAGATTCTTTTCCATAAACTCTAATAACGCCTAAGAGGGCTTCGGAATGACTACAACACATAACGAAGACACCATTCAGGTGGCGGGAGGAAGACACATCCTCGACTCTGGCATCATTCAACTAACTCGCATGACAACGGTCCAGGGCAACCTCTCCTCCGGAATCACTTCTATGAGCGGCTCAACACTTAACTCGGCCACAATCATAACCATTTTATCGTCGTAACATTGGACGCACCATCAAGATTCTAGTCTTTAAGGTGTAAGAACTTAATTTAAGGGCTTGTATTCACTAGACACCTTACTAAAACACCTATACCACCCCGAGATTTCCTAGAACCAGCTAAACCTAAGTTATGATATCACTATTTTAACACCCTCGACCCGGAATGTCACATTTGGGCCTCAAGCCTAAACCAAGAACCATAAAATTCCTCGAACTGGGTTTTTCCCCAAAAGATATTACTCAAAAACATTTAAAGCTAATAGTTGAAATATATATAAATAATCAAATAGTACAAAGGAGTTCCAATTTACATTTAAAACAATTGAACATACGATTTGATTAATACAATTTCAAAAATAAGAATTACAAACTCCACCATGTAAGGTCCTATGAATACACAGCCCACTAACACACAAGTACCATACTCTATACAACACCAAATGCTGGAAGCCCGTACTGATAGTGCTCCTCGATCCCACGATCTGGCGATCAACCTATGCACGAAAACAATGATTCCGAGCGCTGAGCTTACAAAGCTCAGTGGTACACATCTACTCTACTATACTTAATGCTACTAATAAATATAAGCATGCAAGCTAGTACGAGCAATAAGGAGAGATAAATAAACATGTGCACTACCACTAGTCCCATAAACACATGCTCTCATCATAGCAATCATAATACATGGCCCACAAGGCCCAACCATACTTGGGATCTCACCAGATCATCCGAGCGAAAGCACACAAGTCATACCACAAACATGGAGTGAGACCCGCGTCCACACAACATCGGGATCGTACACTTCGAGTAAGGCAAGCGTCCATACAACATCGGGATCCTACATCCATGCTCGGGATCTCTCATGAAGCATCTTCGAATGAGGCCCATGTCCACACAACATCAAAATCCTACATTTATAAATATTCAACCATGGTGTTGCAACACACTCAAACTCTCACTGGTATTCGGATCCCATCAATCAAAGGTAACACAACCAATCAAGTTTCCAAACAACACACAACATGGACACGATTACCACACAACACACATCATTTACATGATTATCAAACTCTATGGTTCTATCAATTATCAAGCCACCCATTTCTGTTTACCAACTTGTTGATATATTATGAAAGTGTATATTAATCATCCTCATTATTTATCTTTATTAACTAATATTATCTCATTATCATCCCACGCCAATTCCAACTTTTATTATCATTATAGATTATCTCTTTCAGTGGGTACCGGTACTCGAACACGAGTATCGATATGATACCCTGGGTCTCGGTACACACACGCGTACTAATACTAATATACCTTACTGGAAATCCTTAATTTTCACAAGTACCGATACAGGTTGACCCGTACCGATACGAACCCAATCGCGTACCGGTACGGCTAAGGCTCGCACCGATACCTATTCACAGGTTCGTACCATTTCTTCAAATTATGATATTTTCACGCTTTATTTTATCCCTAAAGCTTATGAAAATCATTAGGGTTTATTTAATAACATATTTAATTATTTTATATTAATTATCGGCTTCATGATCATTCATTCGATTATTACCAATTATCACTCCATTTAATATAATTTCCATCGAACATGCTAATTCATATCTCAAGCACTCAAGCAACACAACATGTAAATCAATCAATCAAATAATTATAAGAATGTTCAAACGATCCTAAACGGTCTCTAAAGCTCATAATAGTCTCGAATATTCTCAAGCTCGTTAAGCATCTAAAAATATATCAAGACTCATGATACCGGTCTCACGACATGCTTATCCACCGTCTACCCATTTTCGAACACTAACAAGAAAGACAATTACATTTATGATGCTCATGAAGCAATATGAGTTCGAGGTGTACTAACCTTAAGCCAAAGCGATAATTCCCCTTCCAAGCTCCTCCAAACATCTCTTTAATTCTAATATTCGAGTCCACCAAATCCTCGGATAAAACAAATATGAGTACATAAGCCATTTTACACTATCGAACTACTCTATGGGATTAAACGTGTAAAAATAGCTTATCGTGTTCGAATTTGGAGAAACGGACTACGCCAATAGACTCGGATTGTCAAGAAACCCTTATGTATTGTTCTTTAGAAAAAGTCAACGGTCAATGGCGGTAGCGACAGTCGATGGCGGCTGGCGGCTCGGCTGATCGGCTCAGTCTTCAGCTTTGGTCGGCTCAATAGGCTGGCTGACCCAACAGCTTGAGCTCAACGGCTCGACTTGAGCCAAAATAGTTTCCGACTCCAGTTGAACCACGCCCACGCGCAGGGGCGGCACGTGAGGGCAGCTCAGGTGGTCGGACGGCTACATAAAGCTCCAGATCGACTATTTTCTAGCCTTTGATTAAGATGGTGGCAACGGTTTGCTACGGTGAGCATGGGAAGGTCAGTTTCTAACCTCTTCGAGCTCCTACTCGGCGAGTAACGGCGACACGGCTACTACCGACGGGTTCGTCTCGGCGAGCTAAAGGCAATGGCGGTGGCGGGGTAATGCACGACGGTTCGAGGGGCGGCAGACCGAGGTTTGAAATTCTCTCACTTACTTTTTCTCTCATTTTCTCTTTTCTCTCTCCCACTATCCACTTTTCACCTTTTCTCCCTCCTCAACCTCCCTCCTTTTTCACCAACACCACCTATTTAAAATTCAAACATTCTCTTCCAAATTAACGGGACCAACCTAAAAGCCCTTAACCTATTCTTCCAAGATAATGGCCCATAACCCGGGTCCGAGACCCGATTCACTAATCCGAGAATTGGGTCGTTACATGGTAAATATTAATTTCATTCTTATTTGATTGATTATTGTTTCTTGCTTTAACTTATGCCTTTTAATTTCATTTTCTTTTAATTCAGTCCTATTTTGCTTTGTTATCTAATTTCATGTACTTTTAATTATACCTTTAAATTTTGCTTTATTTCAATTTTGCAATTAATTTAAATCTAACTCTGCTTTAATTTATGCGATTAATTTACATCCATTTATAGTTTCATCCTTAGTTTAGATAATTTGTTTTCAATCATGCATTGTAATAATACGTTTACAATTAGATCTTTGTGATTACTTTAAACTATTTAAACACGCCATTTATAAGGCTCGATTTACTTCTCAATAACAAGAGGTAATGTTCTTTATTTCATAGATTAGAGGGGTAGTGGTCCTAACTGATTGGATCACGACTTCTCCGTTGATTCGAAATAAATGGTGTGAATTAGGGATTAATATAGTAGAAAATTAGAGATTGGGTTAGATGAAAAAGAATATGGAAGATGGTGGAGGGGAGAAGAAATAAAAAAATATAAATATGGAGGATTAAATGTGCAATTATACATATTATTTTTATTTCGATGATCAAAATAGGAGTGAAGTAATAATTTAGGGAATATTTAGGTAATTTATCCTTCTTTTTATTGTGCCAGATCAACCTCTCGTTAACGTTTAACAACCACAAATTTCCTAGTGACTATAAATTTACAAATCGAAAATGTAAGTGACCATAATGGTTGAATTTAAAAATCAGTGACCAAAAGTGTACAAATCCTAAACATAAGTAATCATTCTAGTAGTTTACCCATAATTAATTCTCTAATCGTGCTCGGCATGGTCAATGTTTCTTTAACTCATTACCTGCCGACTTTGTGGGTTGTCTAACTTTTTAATTGAGTTTTCATTTAAAGGGCTTAAGGAAAAAAAGGTAAGCTAGAAAAATATAATGTTAATTATTCTCACCTTAAAACAGATTTGCGAGTCCATCTTTAGTAAACAAAGGTGCTCATCGTCGACGATCAAATTTGTTTAAAATATTACACAGTTGCTGTAAAAAAATATTACATAATTCTTGTTTGAAATTTAAAATTTAATTTTTAATCTTAAATATTAAAACTCTAAACTCTAAACTCTAAATTTTAAACTCTATAATCAAACATCTAAACCTTAAATTTATCACATAAATCTTAAATTTAACAATTATGTGTAAACTAATGTTTATACAACTTGTGTATTACAACTTTTTCTTAATATATTAATATATGATGCATTGACGATGTGTGTAGGATAAATTAAAATTTAAAAATTCTAAAAGGTTAAAATTAAATTATAAATTTTATAAAAGATAAAATGTAATTTTATTATTGTATTAACCTATAAATTTTATTGTTTTTAAAATAATTAATTTATTATTTTGAAGGGTCAAAATAAATTTTATCGTAAGCTAATATATAATTCTATGATTTTTTTAATAAACGTTTTATTATTTTTGGGGACCAAGCCCCAACCCTCTAACTTCACGCATATTGAATAATAAAAGGGAAAATAAAATATACTTCATGAAATTGTTGTAGATTTCTTAAGTGAGGTCATACGTTCAAATTCTGACGTTGTGAATAAAATAATTTGGGTTAGAAGGGCTGTACTCATGATGGACTTATGCAATGTCTAATTCAAATTAGTCAACCAATAAATTAAGTACCAATAATTATAAAAAAAAATATTATGGTACAAAATATATGGGATACTTAAACAATTTAGATCATTGATTGAATAAGTACATAAACTCATTTTAACATGCACTACTACATGAAGTTTAGTATATATCGGCGCTTTTTGTGGCGCTTTTAGAGAAAACGCCGCTAAAAGTTTACATCTTACGACGTTTACATGACAAACGCCGTAAATGACAAATTTTGTGGCGCTTTTACAATAAACACTGCTATAGAATAACTTATAGTGGCATTTTTCACAACAAACGCCGCAATAGGTTCATTATTATGGCGTTTAGTCACAAATGCCACTAAAATTTTCATTCTTTAGTGTCGTTTTTGACTGAAACACCGCAATAGGTGAGTTTTTGGTGGCGTTTTGTCACAAACGCTGCAATAGTTGAAGCGAACCATTTTGATTTCATGATTATAACTCAACCTAGACTTCACTTCATCCCCAAATCAAAATCCCTCATCATCCTTATCGTATGTTAAATCCTTAAACTCACAATGTGCGTCGCCGTGATCGTCCTCTTCGCCGTAGTTGGTCAATTGTCTCTCGTCGCCGACGAGCGGCTATAATCTTCCCTCAAATCGCTTTTCTAGGGTTTCCCTCCAATTCTTCCATTTTTCGAGCTCGGTAATCTCTCGTCTCCTTTTCCTTCTTAATTTATATATACATAATCTTCTTTGTGTTCAATACTGAATGTTTAATTATTTTTTCCTTTTTATTTGTTATGAAACAAATGAAGTTTCATGCTATATTGAATTCGAAATAGTTTGGAGGTTTCCTGAAGTTATTGTTAAACGCTAAGATTTTAATATAGTGAAATTTGAAAAAAAATGTTTTGTACCTTTCATGTTTCTAATTCCAAAAGTTTGTTGGCGAAATGGCGAGGTAGGTTGAAGGAAATAAAAATGTTAGAAAGCTAAGATTTTATGTTTCTTTGCCTATTGAGAGAACATGGATTAGAATCTGAAAATGTGGGAGAGGGGGAGATGGTTAAATTAATTATTAAGTCGTATTGACTCCATTTGCTTCGAGCATTGCTGCATTCTCATAACAAATATTTGTTTGCAAATTTGTTTTTCTTTTTTATTTCTGAAATCTCTTATTGTATTCTTTCTATTTCTATATATTCATGTCTTTTAGTCCACTTTCTCATTCATTATTTTCTGTATTTTCTTTCCCTTTCCCTCTTTTTGTGAATGATTTTTCCCAAATATATAAATAATCTATAAAACTAGCCATTGTTTCTCTGGGGCAATTGTTTGTATCTATTATCTTGTTTCAAGAATACTTTGTTGAGCATCAGAATCCTCTTGATTGTGGTTCCGAACTCTTTTTGCCTGTCTTTATTGCTTCTATTTTCTTTTCTTTTTTTTGACTATTTTGTTAGTCTCTTTTCTAAGAACCACTCTAGTTGCTACTCCTTTGAAACCATATATATCTTCATGGACAAATTCACTCGAAACTCTTATTTTGCAACACCATTTAGCCTCTCATTTTTTGTTTCCTCCTTTCTTTGTTTCTACTCTTTTCTTTTGTCAATGCTTCTGGCTTTGTGCTTTCTTCACATTTGTCTTGCAAGCTTTGCTTTATTAGATACATAAAATGCCAAGGACAAGAGAAGAGAGTGAAGAGCAGGTGGACCTTGAAGGGGCTAATGAACCTGAAGAGAAACTATATAATGACTGCAGGTTAGGATAATGAAGGGGAAAGATTTAGTTGAGGGCAAGGGTTATGCTTTTGTGACCTTCAGATCCAAGGACTTGGCTTCCAAAGCTATTGCAAAAGTAAATTATTTTGAATTCAAGGTGAGAAAGAATGCACTTGTTTTTATGTCAACATATTCTAGTAGGACATGACATTACAATATAGTTGTTATTATTTTTTTGCAATTTATTCCCTATCTCTTTTTGCCTCTATCGATATATATGAAAGTGCCAAGTTTTTTTCTTGTTAATTCCTTTCTGTCTTCTTTAGGGGAGAAAAATAAAATGTTCAACTTCTCAAGCAAATATTAAGTTATTTATTGGTGATATACCCAAAAGTTAGGGGAGAAAGTTGTGAAGAAGATTGTAATAGATGTTGGGCCCGGAGTTAATTGTATTGAATTGTTGAAGGTTTGTGCATTAATGCATATATTGTCTCACACCCCAATTTAAGAGACCGATTCTTTATGTACTTTTAATGTAAATTATTGATTTATTATCTGCTTAAAAGAAGCAAGGGAAACCTTGAGTCTTCACTGTTGATGGGTTGTTGTTCTTGATTTCGATTTTATTTTTGACCACGTTCAGATTTATAACTTCAATGATTTTTCCCTTTGTTATTCTTTTTTGAAATCATAGAAGATTATTTTGAAGTTGGATTTGCATGATGACAAAGCCAAGCAAAAGGCTTTAAAGACGGTCTCAACTCTTTCCTGTATCCTTCAAAACTTAAACCTTTAATTCAGGCAATTTCCCTTTTCCCCTCTCTGTTGTTGTTATTTTTTAACCTTGCGATAATGTTTTCCGCTTTTTATCCCTTTTCTGTTGGTCTTTCTTTTGAAGTTTCCAATTTTGGCGATAAAACTCTACAATCTGACCAAAGTAGTTTTGTATTAAACATAGAAAAGGATGGGACAACTTAATATATTTGCATGGTCTTGAACTTTGGCTTGGATTGTATTGTTGTCTCTTGCTGTAGTTACAATTTTATGTGCTAGTCTGTATCAGATTTTGATGGCGCATGCTTGACATTGCAGGATCCATTGAACCCCAACAGAAACTGTGGATTTGTTTTCATTAAGTACTATAATCACACATTTGCTGAATACTCAAGACAAAAAATATTGAAGCTAACATTTAAGCTTGAAGATAATGCTCCAACTCTGAGTTGGGTTGAACCCAGAAATGTTGAATCTTTAGCTACTACTCAGATTTTCTAATTTAGACATCAATGTTGGTTGTACTTAGTTGAGTATCTGCAAAGATGGTTTCATTATAATAGTGTTTTTTTGGATTTTGTTGACCCTAGAAAATATGAGTAAGTGCATATCACATTTTTCTCTTTTAGGTTGCAAGATTAAGAATGAAAAAGTTAAAAATTATTTGAATAGCTTGAGAAAAAAAGAAACCAATTCCTTTCATTGAGAAATTATTTGAATAGCTTGAGGTATTTATGTGCATAGAGGGACTAGAACATGTTCTCGCGACATTTAAATTATTATATGATATGCATGCTTTTTATTTTAATTTTTTTGAAACATGATGTTATTCGCGGCGTTTGTAAAAACAAACGCCACTATAGAACATATTCTCGCGGTGTTTTAGTTTACAAACGCCACTAAAGAACAGATCCTCGCGGCGTTTGATTTTACAAACGCCACTAAAGAACATTTATTCGCGACGTTTGTTTATACAAACGCCACAAAAGAACAATTATTCGTGGAGTTTGTCTTTACTAACGCCATTATAGATCTTGACTTTTTGCGGTGTTTTCTACCTAAAAACATCGCGATCTATTGTGGCACTGATTTCAACGGCATTTTTTGCGGCGCTTTTTTAAGGGCAGAGAAAGTTTTTAACGACGCTAAAAAACACTGCTATAGGGTTAAAAACACCGCTATAGAGCTGTTTTGTTGTAGTGATGTTGTAAAACCTATGTTTGATTTTGATATAACTAAGTATGTTAAGGATTAAATTGAAAACTTGAAATAATTTTCTAAGTCCCTTAAATGATTTTTAAATCACCAACACCTTAATCTGATTTGAAAAACTCAAACTCCAAATATTTTCTAAGTGTTCCAAAGCCAAAGTGTTGAAAAATGTCCAGGCGTATCGATACGCTTGAAGCCGTATCGATACCTTTTTTACAAAGCTGGCTACTGGAAAGACGCGTTTCGATACACTCTTAACCGTATCGAAACAACGTATTGAAACAGATTCAATCTGTATCGATACGCCCCACTGTAAAAACTAAAGGAGTTTGAATGGTGTACCGATACGGTGCAACCCGTATCGATACGGTTTTAACAGAATTTTTAATTCAAAGAATTTTAAATGTTTTCAACCGTTGGTGTCAGTCGTTAGGTAACTAACATTTAATGTGATAGTTGCCCCGTATCGATACGGCGTACCCCGTATCGAAACGGAAATTTTCAGTGAGCTAAGTTGAGAAAAAGGTATCGATACGGTCTTATCCGTATCGAAATGGTCCTTGTCCCGTACCGATACGCTTACACGCGTTTCGATACGCCCTCTTTATTATGTGCAACGACTCTTTCTGTTTTGAGACATGTATTGATACGAGTCTTCGTGTACCTATACAGATAGCTGCAGAAGTGCATTTATGGTGGAAATAGAGGGTCCCAACGGCTATAATCAATACCCTAACCACCCAAACGACTAGAATTGATAGAGAAGGTATAAATTAAAGCTTACTGAAGACCATCAACAACTATTGCATCAAAGATAAACATCCAAGCAAAAATCCAAGCTCATTGTGCTTATTTTCCAATTTCTTGTAAACCCCAAATTGTGTTGTATTCAATTCCTATCCTATCTCAAATTTGGGTTGAGTGTTTGTACTTAAAGGGGCAATATTGTATTTGAGAGATATCTTTCTTGCCTAATTTCTTCTTTGTTCACATGTGAGGGTTTGGTCAAATTTTGGGTAGAAAATTTGACCAGTTGTGTAAAGGTTACCTCCTAAGCCTTGAAAAGAGGAAGAACAAATTAGTGAATTGTTGCAAATCCTTAGTGGTAGCTAAGGTAGTGTATGTAGAGTTCATTTGGAACTTGAACCACTCTAAAATCCTTTGTTCTTCATTTTTAGCTATCATTTTCTCCAACAAATTTTTAAAAGCCCAAATCACCCTCTCTTGGCATTGATCAATCCATTGATCCACTCAACAATTAGTATCAGAGCCTACCTCTTTGAAGGATTAACAACCACAAGAGGAGTTTCTAGGAAGAGTGTGATCATCCAAAAATCAAGCCATGACATCTACCTCCGGATCAAGCATGTACGAGTCTCAATCCACCACAAAACCACCATTCTTCAATAGTGACGACTATCCATTTTGGAAGAACCGGATGTGCCTCTTCATCAAATCCAACGATTACCTTGTTTGGGATGTCATTGAAGATGGTCCCCATATTCCTTTGAAGAGGGATGATGAAGGAAAATTGGTTCTAAAGAAGAAGATTGAGATGAGTGAGATGAGAGAAAGAAGATCCAAATTAATGACAAAGCTCTTCACATACTCTTTTGTTCTTTTGATCCCGACATCTACTCCAAAGTCTCCTCCATTAAAAGTGCCAAGGAAGTGTGGGATACACTAGAGACCACCTATGAAGGAACTAGTGATGTGAAGGAGACAAAGATTAAAATTCTCAATCTTAGTTATGAGAATTTCAAGATGGAGCCCGAAGAAACCGTGTCCAAGATGTTCGATCGCTTCTCAACTATCGTTAACGGGCTTAAGGGTTTTGGAGAGACAATCCCGGAAGACAAACTTATCCGGAAGCTACTCTATTCACTTCCTGAATCTTGGGATGGGAAGAGAACCACCATCATCGAGGCCAAAAACTTGAAGACAATCAAACTTGATGAGCTATTGGGTTCTCTTCTTACTCATGAGATAATGAAGCAAAGAAGGGAAGATGAAAAGAAAAAGGAAGAGAAAAGAGTGGAGAAGCTAGAAGTAGAAAAGAAGAAGAAGATAGGAGTGACTCTCAAATCTTCATTACATGAGGAGAGCACTTCTAGTGAGGAGGATGATCTAGAAGAATTGGCTATGATAGCCAAAAGATTCTCACGATTCATGAGGTCCAACCGAGGAAGGAAGATTCAAAGAAAAATGGACTTCAAGGGTAAAAACAAAGAAGAAGAGAGGGATCAAATCATTTGCTACGAGTGCAAAAAGCCCGGTCACATTCGTTCGGAGTGCTCTCAACTCAAGAAGAAGGACTTTGAGAAGAAGAAGAAGAAGCGCAAAGCCAAGCTTGCTACTTGGAGTGACGAGGAGTCATCCGAGGATGACGAACACGAAATGGTCAACCTTTGCCTCATGGCACTTGAGGAGGATTCCTCCATGGTAACATCTAACTCATCATCTTTTGACTTTACATTTGATGAATTACATGATGCATATGATGAGTTGCAAGAGGTTTATGATGAGTTAGTTGAGAAATACAAAGAGTCGGTCATTAGAAATAAGAAAATTATTTCGGAATTAAATGATAAAAATGACTCACTTTCTCAAGCTAACTTAAAATTTGAGAAAAAGATTTTAGGTTTGAAAGATGAACTTAAATTCTTCCAAGATGAAAATGTAGACCTACATAATCTTCTTTCTCAATGCAATAGTGAACACCAAAAGGTGTTAGATGAGCTTAACAAGTTCAAAGAGTCTTTCAAAAATGTTGGTAATGTGAAGCATGAAAAAGGTGAATCATCTAAAACAAACCTACCTAGGAGAAAGACTAATAACTATAAACAAAGTAGCCTCCCTAGACATAATAGACCTAAAAGATTAGGGGTGTATGTGTTCCTAAGGAACTCGTCAAGTCTAATGATATTGTTGCTATGTCACCTTAGATTCCTAAGGGAACCAAGTTTTTGGGAGCTAACACACGTGGACCCAAAAATATTTGGGTACCAAAAACAAAAGTTTAACATCTTTGTTTATAGGGGAGCATTGCTACAAGGCCAAAGCACAAAGTTAAAATTCATAGTACCTTGATAATGGATGCTCGAGGCATATGACCAGAGACAATAGTAGATTCATGGACTTAAAGCCAAAAAGTGGAGGAGTAGTGACATTTGGTGACAACTCCAAAGGCCACATTAAAGGTATTGGCTCCATAGGTAATCACTCTACCATTCTTATTGAAAATGTTTTATATGTCGATGGTCTTAAACATAATTTGTTAAGCATAAGCCAATTATGTGATAAAGGGTTTAATGTCTTTTTTGATAAAAATGGGTGTAAAATTGTTGACATTAAATCAAATAATATTATGCTCATAGGTCATCGCATAGGTAACATTTACATGGTGCATTTAGATGACATGCATACATCCCATGCATGTTTAGTAGCTCAAAATGAAAATGATGCATGTCTATGGCATAAGAAACTAGGACATGCTAGCATTAGTGTCCTAGAAAAATTAGTTTCCCTAGATCTAGTTAGAGGTTTACCCAAAATTAAGTTCTCAAATGATAAAATTTGTGATGCATGCTCTAAGGGTAAACAACATAAGTCATCCTTTAAATCCATTAATGATGTTTCTACAAGTAGGTGTTTACAACTTATTCACATGAATTTATTTGGGCATATATTAGGACTATGAGCTTGGGTGGTAAATCTTATGCATTTGTACTTGTTGATGATTTTTCTAGATTTACTTGGGTTCTATTTTTAAGTACTAAAGATGAGGCTTTAGAAAAATTCATCACATTTTCAAAATTAACCCAAAATGACCTTGAACTTAGAATTTCTCATATTAGAAGTGATCATGGAACCAAATTTCAAAATCTAGGGTTTGAAGAGTTTTTAGATGAAAATGGTATTAGCCACAATTTTTCGGCTCCTCGAGCTCCTCAACAAAATGGGGTAGTTAAGAGAAAAAATAGAACTTTACAAGAAATGGCTAGAACCATGCTTTGTGAAAACAATTTACCTAAATATTTTTGGGCGGAAGCCACAAATACCGCTTGCTACATTGTAAACTGAGTAATGATTAAGCCACTTTTAAAGAAAACACCATATGAGATTTTAAAATCTAAAAGCCTAACATTAGCTATTTTCATCCATTTGGTTGCAAGTGTTTTGTTTTAAATAATGGAAAAGACAACTTAGGTAAATTTGATGCAAAAAGTGATGAATCTATTTTCATAGGATATTCCTTAAACTCTAAAGTCTATCGTGTATTTAACAAGAGAACTTTAGTAGTAGAAGAATCTATACATGTTGTATTCGATGATAACATCCTTCCAAGAAAGGATACTTGTGATGATGATGATGTAGGAATCATTAATGCCTTTGATGGAGGACAAACTTCAAAGGAGAATGAGATTCTAACAAAAGAAGAGGATACACAAGATCCACCTCTTGAAGCCTTGAAAGACTTGGCTCTTGAGGAAAAGGAAGTGAGCTACCCAAGGGAGTTCAACTATGTCAAAGGTGGTGAAATCTTGGGTGATCCATCCAAGGGGGTAACCACTAGATCTTCTCTTAAACTTATGAACCATGTTGCATTTATCTCATGCATGGAGCCTAAGAATATAAAAAAAGCATTAAAAATGACTTTTGGATTATGGCTATGCAAGAAGAGTTAAATCAATTTGAGAGAAGTAATGTTTGGACATTAGTTGATAGGCCTAGTAATCAATCTACTATAAGAACTAAATGGGTATTTAGGAACAAACTAGATGAGAGTGGTAACATTGTGAGAAATAAAGCTAGATTAGTAGCACAAGGTTACACTCAAGAAGAGGGAATAAATTTTGATGAAACATATGCACCCATAGCTATAATGGAGGCAATTAGGATGTTGCTTGCATATGCATGTTATCATGACTTCAAGGTTTTTCAAATGGATGTTAAAAGCGTATTTTTAAATTGTTTTATAAATGAGAAAGTGTATGTGGAACAACCACTGGGTTTTGAAGACTCAAATTTTCCAAATCATGTTTTCAAGCTTACTTAAGCACTTTATGGTTTAAAACAAGCTCTTAGAGCTTGGTATGAAAGACTTTCAAACTTTTTGATTAAAAAAGATAAGGTGGACACTACACTTTACATAAAAAGGTATAAAAATGACATCTTAGTAGTACAAATATATGTTGATGATATTATTTTTGGATCTACTAATGAGTGTCATTGCAAAGAGTTTGCTAAGTTAATACAAGGTGAATTCGAGATGAGCATGATGGGGAGCTCTCATTCTTTTTGGGACTCCAAATCAAGCAAAGGAAGGATGGCACCTTCATCAATCAAGCAAAGTACATCAAGGATATGCTCAAGAAGTTTGGCTTGGAGAATGCAAAGCCTCAAGCCACACCTATGAGCTCATCTACAAAGCTTGACAAAGATGAAGGAGGTAAGTGTGTTGACTCCAAGCTTTACCGTTCTATGATTGGATCTTTACTTTACCTTACCACAAGTAGACCAGATATTTTGTTTAGTGTTTGCTTGTGTGCTAGGTTTCAAGCTAGTCCTAGAGAGTCTCACCTTATAGCTGTTAAGAGAATCTTTAGGTACCTTAGAGATACCCCTTAGTTAGGTCTTTGGTACCCTAGAGACTCCACCTTCAACCTTCATGCTTATTCGGATGCGGATTATGGGGGGTGTAAAATCGATAGAAAGAGTACTTCGGGAAATTGTCAATTCTTAGGTGGTATGCTCATATCTTGGTTCTCTAAGAAACAAAATAGTGTAGCTCTTTCTACCACCGAAGCCGAGTACATATCCTTAGGGAGTTGTTGTGCTCAAGTCCTTTGGATGAAGCAACAACTCTTAGATTATGTTATTAAAGTTGAAACCATACCCCTTAAGTACTGTGATAACACTAGTGCCATACTCTTGACTAAAAATCCCATCCAACATTCTAGAACCAAACATATAGAGACAAGGCATCATTTCATTAGAGATCATGTCCTTAAGGAAGATGTTGTTATAGAGTACGTTGACACCTTAAACCAACTAGCGGACATCTTTACAAAGCCTTTAGATAAAGAGCATTTTTGGTCCCTTAGGAGAGAGTTAGGTCTAACTAGCCTTCCTTGACCCCTTAGGACCCTTTTTAAAGTTAAAATTGCTTGATCTTGTGAAATTGCATGTTTATGTGTTGTAGCTCTTGAAAATATCCATGCTTATAGCTAGGGGGAGTATGATTCTGTTAAAATATGCTTAAAACTGCTCATTCATCATTTGCATTCATTTAGGAGATGTTAAAATCGAGCATTTGGTTGTTCTTAAAGCCTAAAATGTATTTATGGGCATAGGGTATCGATACGACCTTAAGTGTATCGATACGAGTACTGTATTAGCTTCCTAGATTACATTTTGCCTAAAACGGGTATCGATACGGTTAAACCCGTTTCGATACGAGCAACAATCGTTTTGATACAGATTGCATCCGTTTCGATACGAACCTTCAACGGGCATTTTAAATGGAATTACGTTTTTACCCCCGTATCGATACACCCTCAGGCGTATCGATACGTGATTGCGTAGACAACTATCAATTGGCATTTAAAGAGTTCAACTTTTACCAAAATTGAATTTTCTCAAAACCCTAGAAACCCTAGCCGTTTTCACTCTATAAATAGCCTCTCAATCCCTCATATTTTCACACCACAACTCAAAATCTCTTGAGGGTTTTCAAAATAAAGCAAAGCTCTTAAGCTTTTCATCAATTTGGTGCTAAGTTCTTCTCCCATTCCTCTCTATCAATATCAAGGTAAAACTCTTTCCTTTTTACTTTTAATTTTTCTTTTGTTTTTCGTTTCAAATTTTTCTTTTGTTTTTGTTTTGTCTTCTCAAAATTAAAATCTCTTTTCAAACTCTTTATTTTTGTTTTATTTATTAATTTTTTAAACCTTGATTATTGGTTTTCAATGAGTTGAATGAAGAAAAATTAATGCATACATTGTTTTTAATCTTTTCTCTAGTTCATGGCACCTAAAAAGATAGCACGTACTAGTGAAACCGGTGAAGGATCCAATACCGGAGGTGGTACTCGCCCGAATCTCACTCTTATCTATCAATACTTCTTTAAGTCCACCAGAGATCTCAACTATTTTTGCCAATTTTTAAAACTATAAGATCCGTCCGAAGAGGGTAATCTCTATTCCTTTTCTTAACTCGGAGCGTTTCAAATTTGAGTACTTACCTTTGCTCCAATAATGGAAGTTTATGGATTTTCTCCAAATTCTCGGGTTTTTCTTTCGCATCTTAGTTTTGATCTTTTATGCTAATGCTAAGTGTTGTGCCAATTGAGATGGTGTTGTTACGGCCGTTAATTCTCATCTTATGGGTAAAAAGGTCACTATAGATGTTCAATCCATTTGTGATGTGTTTAAGTTGGAGGATGAAGGCTATGATGATGAGAATGCTCTTGGCCATGTCCTAAGTGGTTCTGTCACCGCCCTTAATGCTCAAGATCAGATCCTCCATTTGATGGTTTCTTGGTGGTTTAGGCCCTCGGGAGGGAAGTATTCCACTATCCTCCAAGTTGATGATTTTTGGATTCGATGCTTCCGTGAGAGAAAACGTCCGAACCTTGCTCGAATTATGTTTGCGGAGATTGTCTATCTCGTGCAACATCGCCACACCACACTCCTCACTTCCTTCACCTATGGTACGACCTTGAGTTACTTCTTCCAACAAAATGAGATAGATTGCTCCCATGACTACCCAACTCCCCTCACCGATCCTATCAATGAAAGATCTCTTGCAAGGGGTAAGTTTCACTACTTCAATGGTAGTTGGCTTCGTCTATCCGAGCTCCCTAGTGAGGCCGCGAAACAATTTGCTAATCCTCAAGTTGATCAAGTTCCTCAAGATCCTCCTCCACCTTCTATGGAATCCCTCATGACTTATCTCAATGAGCAATTCACAGGTTTGCGCACGGGAATGGCCTCAAAAGATCAAGTGATGAATTCGGGATTTACCGCTATTGATACAAGGTTTACAAGCCTTGAAGATCGAATGAAGAATGTGGAGACTCGACTCACTTCACTTGAAGGCGGTCACAACTCTATGAAAATATCCCTTACCGCTTTCCATGACGAGTGGCGTCAAACTAGGAGGAATGATGATGCAATTGAAGAGGATGATGAAGATGATGAAGATGGCGATGGAGATGGAGATGCATAGTAGCATATCTTTGCATATCATACATATCATCTAGGATATTTATTTATGCACCTTTGATTTATGTTTTTAGGATTAAGTTTTCATTATTCTAAAACATATGCTTTGATTTTTTTTTTGGATTTTAAGTTAATATTATCTTTCATTTGAACTTAATGATATTATGTTGCTTATTTATACCTTTTGTCTTTATGCACTTTCCATTATGTCTCAATTATTTTTGATCTAACAAAAAGGGGGAGAGGGAAGCTCACACTTAAAAATTTTGGTTTTCAAACTTAAAAGTTACCTAGCTAATATTAAGGGGGAGTTATTTTTCAAAGTTTTTCAATGTAACACCCGGGTTCAGGGGTCGGAAGAAAATAATAATTTAAAAATAGCTCAGGTTTTGGTTCCAAATTTAAATAATAAAATAATTGTTTGGGCCTCGGGTTTTAAGACAACAAAATTTAGTTGGACCATTTATAAAATAAACCCAAAAAGCCAAGGGTGTCATCTCTTGTAGTTATCTTAGTTCATTAAGGGCATTTAAGTCTTTAACCCTTTTAATTTCAAACAAACCTAAAATAATGCTTGAGTCATCTTCTTCCCCTCCCTCCACTATTCACACCAACGTTAAAACACCCCCCTCTTCTTAGGTTACTATTTCATCAAATGTCTTGCTCGTTTTGAAGAATTTCGCAGAGGTAAACATGTTTTTGACTTACCCTTGTTATTTCCTACAAGTTAGTACCAATTGTTTTCATTTTTAGACATGCTTTGAAATTGGAGGTTTGAAGGATTTTGGGTTAAAAATGTTGTCTTTGGGGTCTTTAACTTGAGCTTTCCATTTGTTTAAGTCATATGAGTTGCCTACAACCAAAAGGGTCCAACAAAACCGATTTTTAAAACGTTTTATGGAATTTTCGGATTTGGGTGAAAATGAGGTTTTTGGGAGGTTTTAAGTTGGGTTTTGGGGGGTTTTGAGGTAGAATCTTGAGGGCTGATGGTTAGGGTATATGTAAGCCTTGTTTTGAAGGCTTTAGGGAGTAATTTGAGGGTTGAAATCAATGGTTTTGAGGGGTGCTTAAGGGCTGCTCGGATTTTTGGAGTTTTGAGCTAGTCTCCAATGGAAAATTTATGTCTTGAGATTGGTGTTTAATCCAGATTGATTATTTTAGAATATGAACTGATTTGAGATTATTTGCTTGGTGTTGGAATGGCTAGAAGCGAGAATTTTGGTTGGAGAAGCTTCGGGGACAAATCCGGGGATTTCGGAGTCTTGAGCGTGGTCTTCGATCTTCTCTTGAGTAGCAACGGTGAGTAGATTTATTGGTCTTTACATTGTGCTCGATATGGATCCCTTTGGGGTTTGGGTGGAACCTTGAGAGGTCACCTAAACCCGTGTGTAAGCCTCTCTACTCTCATGTGTTGTGATATATTGTTTGTGGATGCGTTGTGGTTATTTGAATGCATTTTAAGTCGTTAATGTTGTAGTCGTGTTGAGTTCGTGCCTCACGTGATGGTGGTCTAACTATGGTGATGTGTAGTCCCACCGGTAGTGACTAGTAGGGTAGTACTTTGATGTGTAGTCCCATTGGACACCCACTAGTCGAAACGGTGATGTGTAGTCCCACCGTAAGTGTAGGTTGGTTGTGCTTGTGCAAACCAAATATTGTGGTTGAGATAGACCCTTATGCATCCATTGCCTTCTTGCATACAAATAGTATTTTGGAAAACTGCATGTTGTGACTTGTAGAGCCAACATGCGCTCGGATCAGCTCTTGCCTCCCTGAGCAGGCGCACCACCACCTCGCTTAGCTGAAGACTGATACTTCTGATCATGTCCCCTCTTGTTCCGTCCACCACCGGAACTATACTCAGCAGCTCGCTTACCAGCACCAGAACCAGCACTTTTAGACGATAAACCCAAATTCATCTCAATGTCCTTTGCCCGACCAACCAGCACATCAAAATCATTATACTCAGCAGCCAGCATATACGTCTTCACTTCCGTCACCAAACCATAACGGAACCTTTCACACCTCTCCTGCTCATCCGGGACAAGCTCAGGTGCATACTGACTGAGTCGAACAAACTGAACCTCGTACTCAGCTACAGACATGCTCCCTTGGGTAAGAGACATGAATTCCATTTTCTTTTCATCTAGGTACCTCACACCTAGATACCTTCTCTTGAACGCGTTCTGAAAGAACGTCCAAGTTACATCAGCTTCCACCATCCCAGAGATAGTGGTTGTCCACCACGTGTATGCATCATCTTGCAACAATGATACCACACAGCCAAGCTTCTGCACATCAGTGCAACTCATTTGCCCCAAGATTCTCTTGGTACTTTCCAACCAAGACTCCGAACCTTCAGCAGACAAACCCCTGAACTCAGTCCCTCCCAGACTGCGCAAACGTTCCAAAGGTAGTCTAACTCCAGCATCTCCTTGATGCCCAGCTCCTTGAGCTCCAGCTACCGCCGCTCGAAAAGCACCAGCAATAGCTTGAACCAACATTGTCATGTCAGGTACAGCTTGCCCCTGACCAGCTTCAGGTCCAACGACCCCAGCACCAGCTGCAACACCAGCTCCCTCACCCTCAGCACCACCACCACCACCAGGCGGAGGAGGCAAATCTACCATATTCTCAGCATTCTCTTCATTTTCATTCTGAGCCATAGCTCGCGTATTAACCCTCAATTCTCTACGAGGTGCCATACACTAACAATGCAATCACAATGCAATAAACAAAGTCAGGCTCAGCAAGGTAAGCAATCCAAGTACTCAAGCTCATTTCCACTTAAAAACAATATCATTATATTAGCTTTGATTTGGCAATGGGTACCCACAACATGCTTCACCACAGCATACACCACAATCGTAACATATTTACAATTCACACAACATGCTTTCATTCAACAAGCATACAAAGCATACATACTTTAATCACCCACATAATCATTCCCAATTACATGAGAACTCAGCTCTGATACCATCAAATGTAACCCCCTTAACCCGGCCCAGACGGTTGAACCGAATTAAGAAGTTTATACGGGGAAAACCAAAGTCAACCCGAAAGTCAACCTTGATTAACGACCCTTTTTGTTTTTATTTTAAATCTTATCTAAATGCACATTAACCCTAGATATGTTCACAAGATCAGCATACTCAAAGATCATAACAATCAAAGAACATTCAGGGACTCAATTGCATAAAACATGAATTTAGGGACCAAATTGCAAATTCTGAAAATTATAAGGACTTAACCCAATTAAAAGTTACCAATATGGAATTAATCATATTCCATGCTTCCCTGCCAAATTTCAGCTCAAACGGACGTCTCAAACTCAATCAATTGCATAAACAAGGTTCAGGACCAAAACGCAAAGATTTCAAAACATATAACCGTCAATTTCAGTGCCCAACGGTCGAGTGTTCCGAAACGGGGATGATCCGTTCTGAAATGCGGGACCGTTCCGAAACGAGTATCGGAACAGGGCTTGGGTGGAACCTTGAGAGGTCACCTAAACCCGTGTGTAAGCCTCTCTACTCTCATGTGTTGTGATATATTGTTTGTGGATGCGTTGTGGTTATTTGAATGCATTTTAAGTCGTTAATGTTGTAGTCGTGTTGAGTTCGTGCCTCACGTGATGGTGGTCTAACTATGGTGATGTGTAGTCCCACCGGTAGTGACTAGTAGGGTAGTACTTTGATGTGTAGTCCCATTGGACACCCACTAGTCGAAACGGTGATGTGTAGTCCCACCGTAAGTGTAGGTTGGTTGTGCTTGTGCAAACCAAATATTGTGGTTGAGATAGACCCTTATGCATCCATTGCCTTCTTGCATACAAATAGTATTTTGGAAAACTGCATGTTGTGACTTGTAGAGCCTCTCTCACTAAGCTAGATTGCTTATGCTCTTTTGTTTCCAACGTGCAGATCGTTAAAGTTCGGGAGGCGAGCGGGCGAGGGAGGAGCTTTTGGAGTTCTCAAGCAAGTTTAAGTATGGTTTGCTTTTGTAATAATGTCTAGACAATGGGGTGTAGAGTGTTAGGAGTTGGGGTCAAACTCCTTAGGAGGTTATGCTTGAAATTGTTAAACTCATGTTGTGTGTTATGCTTTGCTTCTTGGTTCTTGACCTATGTTTCTTATGTGGTTTATTTGCATATGCCTAAACTTGTATGATGTTGGCCTAGGTATGCCTTATGTTGACTACTTTGTGAAGGATGTCTTATGCTTGCTAAGTATGCTTCTTGTAGACTTGTATGGAGCCTCGATTTGTATGTTTTCGTTAGTTTAAATGCCTCTCATGTCAAGTCCTGATTGTGGGTTGTTGGATGTATGATTGTGTGTGCTTAGGAGTGTCCAAATGTGCATCTAGAACCTTGTATGAAGTTGCCATGTAGTGAAAGGAGGAGTTGCAGAGCAGGGGTATCGATACGGTTAGACCCGTATCGATACGACCTTCTTATCCCAAGCCTTTCGTTTCGATACGCGGGGAGGCGTATCGATACCATTTTGGTCACTGGAGCCACTGTCCAACTTGGTATCGATACCGATCTTGGGCGTATCGGTACGGTCGTCTTGGCGTTGACTGTAAGAAGTCAACCTTTTGGGAGGGTATCGATACACTCCTTGGTGTATCGATACGACCTCCACGGGCTGACTTTGACTTTTTGACCCAGTCAAGGTGTATCGATACACCCCTTAGGTGTATCGATACCGCCTGCTGTTAAGTAAAAAAAATTGGCTGTTAAATGCTATTTTGGGTTCGTCTGATTGCCTCGTGAATGTTGTTCCGCTGTTTGATCACTTAGAATTAATGACTCATCTAGACAAGATAAAAAGGGAAAAAAAATAGGGTTGCTAACCGAGGGGGAATCCTTTAGGGGTTTTCACTCGGTTTTCCCCGTGTAGCCCTTTTGGACCGGTCGTCCGGCCAGACCGGAACGAGGGGGTTACATTTATTGGTATCAGAGCCTGAGGTTTCCGAGACCTCGGGCAGGTAAGTGAGGTAAGTTAAGGTATTATGTGTGTTTTTCCATGCATGTCTAAATTTTGTTCTTAGCACGGTGTATGTATGCATGCTATGGTGACTTTGCTGTTGTTTGAGAGTTGGTTTGAGTCCCCATTGTTAGGCATTATTGTCAAAATAAAAAGGGAAAATTGTTTTGGTTTAAAGAGCTTGAGAACCGGAGTCCTTTGCCCCTTGCTAACCTAATGTTTCTTTGTTGTTGTGTGTTTGTTGTTTTAGATTACATTAATTGCTATGGTGAGACCGAGGGGACGGCCTAGAGCGGGTGACCAGGCACCCGAGAACGCGCCTCCTGCTCTTAATGCTCCCGGTGGTAATGGGGGAAATGTCGGAGGTGATGGTAATGGGCCTCAGGCTGAGGCTAATGTGGGAGGTAATGGGGCTCAAGCTGGCCAAGGTCAGGCAGGCCCAGATGTGGCTCATTTGATCCAGACTATAGCCGGAGCTTTTCAGACAGCTTTGGCTGGTATGCAAGCTGCAGCACCACCTCAGGGTGCGGGGACAGGATTACCCCTAGAGAGGCTTCGTAATTTGGGGGCAGTTGAGTTTCGTGGGCTGTCTCCGGAGGGTTCGGAAGGGTGGCTTGAGAGCACTACTCGCATCTTGGGTTAGATGGAGTGTTCGGATGCCCGTAAGTTGGGATGCATTGTCTCATTGCTCCAGGGAGATGCTTATACTTGGTGGACCACTGCTATCTCTGGTATGGCCGAGGTGGATGTCACATGGGAGTTTTTCAGGAGTGCTTTCAAGAGGAAGTACCTCGGAGTTCGGTACTTGGATGAAAAGAAAAGGGAGTTCATGGCTTTGGTTCAAGGCAATAGGACCGTGTCCGAGTATGAGATCCAGTTTGTGAGGTTGAGCCAGTACGCGCCAGAGTTGATTCCGGATGAGAATGAGCGATGTGAGCGCTTCAGATATGGGTTGACTACTGATGTGAAGACCTACATGTTGGCCTCCGACTACACTGAGTTCGATGTCTTGGTTTCTAGAGCCAAGGATATAGAGCAGAACCTGAGCTCTAGAGCACGTGCTAGTGGGTCTGACTCCGGGAAGAGACATGCGAACTGGGCCAAAGATCATGCCAAGAGGCATAGGGATAGGAGGTACCAGCCGGATACGAGGCCTAGAGGTGGTAACCATGGTCAGGGCCGTCAGGGCCAAGGGGCTGTCGGGCACATTCCGGAGTGCACTAGGTGCGGGAGACGCCACCCAGGTGAGTGCATGGGTATGTTTGGGGCGTGTTGGAACTGTAGCTCCCGAGACCATTTGAGGCGTGATTGTCCACACCCAGTTAGGGGAGGACCGACTCCAGCGAGGGGTTTTGAGCATTAGAGAGGTCGTGGGCGCGGCCGTGGGAACTTCCAGCCAAGGAATGAGGGTCAGAGGAACTTGGCTCATGTGGTAGCAGTCCAGCCCGAGGGAGGAGGACCGGCTAGGGTGTACGCTCAGCGAGAGGCTGGGAATGACACTGATGTCATTGCAGGTAATTTCACATTACAATCTTAGAGTTTGCTTTCTCTGATAGATTCGGGGTCAACGCATTCATATATTCTGGGTGAGCATGCGAAGTCATTAGGACTACCTTGTGATTGGCTAGAGGTAGGTGTAAATGTCACTAGCTCTTTCGGTGATACAGTGGTGGTTACGATCCACGCGCGCCGCTTCAGTTTCCCGCGCACCTCGCGTGGAATCCACGCACGCCTAGATCGAGCCCCTCCAGCTTCCGACGATCCGGATCACTCCACGTCCGACCACGTCCCAGCCTACTGGTCCCCCTCTCCTCACGGGTCACATGCAGCCAAAAAAACAACCAAAATGTCAGGCAAAAACGCGCAAATGCAACGGAAATCAGAAACAAAAATCAGAGGCAATCAACAAACCGAAATCGTACAAATCAACAGCATTTCCAGCAATTTTGTGCAATTAGAAAAAGAGCAAAAATGTAATATACCGGCTATATAAAGCCCGAAGCAAAATGTAATAGGGGGGATACCATTCGGAAATTATAGAGAGGATTTCGGAAATTAGAGTGAGCATTCGGGAGAGTTTGTAATCAACAGAAATCAATACAAGCAGAGTCAGATTTTCAGAGGTATTCCCCTCTCATTTTTCATTTCAGTCGAATCGAAAGCAAAATAAAAAAGGCAGAAGTGATCGGAATTTTACCTTCGCATCCATCCGTCGTCCTCGCCGGCGATAAGCTCTGTGGCCCTTCCCGAGGCCATGCATGTGAGCCGGTGAGGGAGTTTTTTGGTCTTGATACAGAAAGTTTTCTTTCTTTTTTTTATTCTGGTTTTGGTTTTCAAAATAAAAACAACATAGGTTTCTTTTTGGTTTTGGGTTTTGATTTCATAAAAAAGGGTCTCGAAAAGAGGTTGTTTTTAGAGTTCCGGCGCCGGCTAGCGGCGACCGAAACGACGACGGCGTTTCAGAGCAAAGGAGTGAGAGCTCTCTGCTTAGGATTAGGGTTTTCTAAAAAGGGGGGAGTTTTTTTTTAAGTCGGTTTATAGAATGTTTTTTTAGTTTTAATTTAGGTCTAATGGCGTTTTAAGGGCCTCCGTGCCTTTCTAATTACGTGGGCAGGGCTTCCGCATTTTAAAATCCCGCCCGCAGTCCTCGTATGTTTTTCAGCTTTTTCAATTTCACCCCTATTTCCTTTTTAATCTGTTTTCGGGTGGGATAATCATTGTTTTGGTCCTTTTGAAGTTTCTCGTCTTTTCAGTTTAGCCCTTGTTTCTCATCAAATATATTTTCTTTAAAGGTATTATTGCGCTTTAGGTCCCCTTTTAGTTTCTATTCCTTTTTTGGTCCGTACGTATATAGTATGGTGTATATGGTATATATATTATAATCATACTTTACATATATAATATTCATAGTATATATATGTTGCATGCTACACATTATATTACATGTATTAAACTACTCCTACATTATTATATTGCTACGCTATTATATTATGCACACATATATTTTTATTATAAAACTATATGGTAAACATATATGCGTATGTATTATATTATATTTTAATCTTATCCTATGATATATATATATATATATATAATATTTATTTATTGCCATTAATTTGTGTTCAAATCGGCCTTACGGTGACCCGCAACGGGGTATGATCCGTATTATTATGGTCCGTTTAGTGTAATTTCTAACCCCCTAATCTAACTTTTAAATCTAACTATTAACATTTTAATTTTCAGCATCTTAATTCCTGTTATTTAATTTATCACATTCAATTTACGCGCTTCATGTTCGATCCGGTCCTTTTCCGGGTTTTTATTTAAATTCCCATGTTGATATTCTATCTTATCTTGCTTTATTTCCATTCGAATTATTTATTATGGTGTTGTATTTTTTGTGACATATTCGTATTTGTCATTCACGAAACCATTAATGATTTGGTATGTTAATTAATTAACCTAAAAATCAACCCCAAGAGGGGTATTAATTAACCTCGGTATCCGAAAACAACAGTCCTAGCTCAATGGATGTCTATCGAATACTCAGGTTAATTTTCACCGCCTCTAGGTAAGCAAAAGCATAAAAAATGGGAATAACATGCATCATCACTTATTTGCTCGCATCATGCATAAAGGTGACGTACGAGATCCGAACCCTAAACTAACACGGCAGTCAGCCTTATTTGATGTCGGTTTAGTCTATGGTCCGGTGTACCGTCATCCTTTTTAATTAAATGATTAATTAATTCCAATGCCACTATTCGACAAAGCCCGTGTTGTTTAAGTTATATTTTCATTCGAGAACAATTATTAAATTCACTTCGATTTTTAAATAATTCCTATCGATCAAAAGGCAACAAGCAATTTGGTACCGATTTCCGGGCGTGATGGGGGTGCTAATCCTACCCCACGCGTAACCAACTCCCGAACCCGTTTTAAAATGAATCTCTGGTTTTATGGTGTCCGGCCTACCTCAGTGGCCGGTGGCGACTCCAAATTTTTACAGTTTTCCAAAACATGAATTCCCCCCCCCTTTTTCTTTAAATAAACCCCCTTTTCAAAAAGAAAATAATGATAAGGCCCTACTTAACAGTTTCGGAGAAAAACCTTATCACACAGTCTCACCAAAAGAACTAGTGACACGCATACCAACATCCAAAGACTCAACAGGCAAACCAAGCAATTCAGCATGCTCACGCAATATGTATGAGTGTGTAGATCCAGAATCAATCAAGGAAAGTAATGACAAGGATTGCAAAGTAAAAGTACCTGCGATCACATCCGTGTCATTCCTCCCCTCCCTCTGAGCATACACTCTGGCCTGGCCGCCACCCTCAGGCTGAACAGCTACAACATGGGCCATATTACGACCACCATCCTCCCTACGCTGGAAGTTACCACGGCCGCGCCCACGACCTCTCTGTGGTGCAACAACAACAGGAGCACGTCCTTGGCCACCAGCCAACATAGGACACTCTCTCCTCATGTGATCCGTAGATCCACAGTTCCAGCACGAATTACCAGCCGCCACAACAGGAGCTTGCACCTCCCTCACAGCTCGAGGACAATCACGTTTCATATGGCCACGCGATCCACATAACCAACATGCGCTCGGATCAGCTCTTGCCTCCCTGAGCAGGCGCACCACCACCTCGCTTAGCTGAAGACTGATACTTCTGATCATGTCCCCTCTTGTTCCGTCCACCACCGGAACTATACTCAGCAGCTCGCTTACCAGCACCAGAACCAGCACTTTTAGACGATAAACCCAAATTCATCTCAATGTCCTTTGCCCGACCAACCAGCACATCAAAATCATTATACTCAGCAGCCAGCATATACGTCTTCACTTCCGTCACCAAACCATAACGGAACCTTTCACACCTCTCCTGCTCATCCGGGACAAGCTCAGGTGCATACTGACTGAGTCGAACAAACTGAACCTCGTACTCAGCTACAGACATGCTCCCTTGGGTAAGAGACATGAATTCCATTTTCTTTTCATCTAGGTACCTCACACCTAGATACCTTCTCTTGAACGCGTTCTGAAAGAACGTCCAAGTTACATCAGCTTCCACCATCCCAGAGATAGTGGTTGTCCACCACGTGTATGCATCATCTTGCAACAATGATACCACACAGCCAAGCTTCTGCACATCAGTGCAACTCATTTGCCCCAAGATTCTCTTGGTACTTTCCAACCAAGACTCCGAACCTTCAGCAGACAAACCCCTGAACTCAGTCCCTCCCAGACTGCGCAAACGTTCCAAAGGTAGTCTAACTCCAGCATCTCCTTGATGCCCAGCTCCTTGAGCTCCAGCTACCGCCGCTCGAAAAGCACCAGCAATAGCTTGAACCAACATTGTCATGTCAGGTACAGCTTGCCCCTGACCAGCTTCAGGTCCAACGACCCCAGCACCAGCTGCAACACCAGCTCCCTCACCCTCAGCACCACCACCACCACCAGGCGGAGGAGGCAAATCTACCATATTCTCAGCATTCTCTTCATTTTCATTCTGAGCCATAGCTCGCGTATTAACCCTCAATTCTCTACGAGGTGCCATACACTAACAATGCAATCACAATGCAATAAACAAAGTCAGGCTCAGCAAGGTAAGCAATCCAAGTACTCAAGCTCATTTCCACTTAAAAACAATATCATTATATTAGCTTTGATTTGGCAATGGGTACCCACAACATGCTTCACCACAGCATACACCACAATCGTAACATATTTACAATTCACACAACATGCTTTCATTCAACAAGCATACAAAGCATACATACTTTAATCACCCACATAATCATTCCCAATTACATGAGAACTCAGCTCTGATACCATCAAATGTAACCCCCTTAACCCGGCCCAGACGGTTGAACCGAATTAAGAAGTTTATACGGGGAAAACCAAAGTCAACCCGAAAGTCAACCTTGATTAACGACCCTTTTTGTTTTTATTTTAAATCTTATCTAAATGCACATTAACCCTAGATATGTTCACAAGATCAGCATACTCAAAGATCATAACAATCAAAGAACATTCAGGGACTCAATTGCATAAAACATGAATTTAGGGACCAAATTGCAAATTCTGAAAATTATAAGGACTTAACCCAATTAAAAGTTACCAATATGGAATTAATCATATTCCATGCTTCCCTGCCAAATTTCAGCTCAAACGGACGTCTCAAACTCAATCAATTGCATAAACAAGGTTCAGGACCAAAACGCAAAGATTTCAAAACATATAACCGTCAATTTCAGTGCCCAACGGTCGAGTGTTCCGAAACGGGGATGATCCGTTCTGAAATGCGGGACCGTTCCGAAACGAGTATCGGAACAGGGCTTGGGTGGAACCTTGAGAGGTCACCTAAACCCGTGTGTAAGCCTCTCTACTCTCATGTGTTGTGATATATTGTTTGTGGATGCGTTGTGGTTATTTGAATGCATTTTAAGTCGTTAATGTTGTAGTCGTGTTGAGTTCGTGCCTCACGTGATGGTGGTCTAACTATGGTGATGTGTAGTCCCACCGGTAGTGACTAGTAGGGTAGTACTTTGATGTGTAGTCCCATTGGACACCCACTAGTCGAAACGGTGATGTGTAGTCCCACCGTAAGTGTAGGTTGGTTGTGCTTGTGCAAACCAAATATTGTGGTTGAGATAGACCCTTATGCATCCATTGCCTTCTTGCATACAAATAGTATTTTGGAAAACTGCATGTTGTGACTTGTAGAGCCTCTCTCACTAAGCTAGATTGCTTATGCTCTTTTGTTTCCAACGTGCAGATCGTTAAAGTTCGGGAGGCGAGCGGGCGAGGGAGGAGCTTTTGGAGTTCTCAAGCAAGTTTAAGTATGGTTTGCTTTTGTAATAATGTCTAGACAATGGGGTGTAGAGTGTTAGGAGTTGGGGTCAAACTCCTTAGGAGGTTATGCTTGAAATTGTTAAACTCATGTTGTGTGTTATGCTTTGCTTCTTGGTTCTTGACCTATGTTTCTTATGTGGTTTATTTGCATATGCCTAAACTTGTATGATGTTGGCCTAGGTATGCCTTATGTTGACTACTTTGTGAAGGATGTCTTATGCTTGCTAAGTATGCTTCTTGTAGACTTGTATGGAGCCTCGATTTGTATGTTTTCGTTAGTTTAAATGCCTCTCATGTCAAGTCCTGATTGTGGGTTGTTGGATGTATGATTGTGTGTGCTTAGGAGTGTCCAAATGTGCATCTAGAACCTTGTATGAAGTTGCCATGTAGTGAAAGGAGGAGTTGCAGAGCAGGGGTATCGATACGGTTAGACCCGTATCGATACGACCTTCTTATCCCAAGCCTTTCGTTTCGATACGCGGGGAGGCGTATCGATACCATTTTGGTCACTGGAGCCACTGTCCAACTTGGTATCGATACCGATCTTGGGCGTATCGGTACGGTCGTCTTGGCGTTGACTGTAAGAAGTCAACCTTTTGGGAGGGTATCGATACACTCCTTGGTGTATCGATACGACCTCCACGGGCTGACTTTGACTTTTTGACCCAGTCAAGGTGTATCGATACACCCCTTAGGTGTATCGATACCGCCTGCTGTTAAGTAAAAAAAATGGCTGTTAAATGCTATTTTGGGTTCGTCTGATTGCCTCGTGAATGTTGTTCCGCTGTTTGATCACTTAGAATTAATGACTCATCTAGACAAGATAAAAAGGGAAAAAAAATAGGGTTGCTAACCGAGGGGGAATCCTTTAGGGGTTTTCACTCGGTTTTCCCCGTGTAGCCCTTTTGGACCGGTCGTCCGGCCAGACCGGAATGAGGGGGTTACATTTATTGGTATCAGAGCCTGAGGTTTCCGAGACCTCGGGCAGGTAAGTGAGGTAAGTTAAGGTATTATGTGTGTTTTTCCATGCATGTCTAAATTTTGTTCTTAGCACGGTGTATGTATGCATGCTATGGTGACTTTGCTGTTGTTTGAGAGTTGGTTTGAGTCCCCATTGTTAGGCATTATTGTCAAAATAAAAAGGGAAAATTGTTTTGGTTTAAAGAGCTTGAGAACCGGAGTCCTTTGCCCCTTGCTAACCTAATGTTTCTTTGTTGTTGTGTGTTTGTTGTTTTAGATTACATTAATTGCTATGGTGAGACCGAGGGGACGGCCTAGAGCGGGTGACCAGGCACCCGAGAACGCGCCTCCTGCTCTTAATGCTCCCGGTGGTAATGGGGGAAATGTCGGAGGTGATGGTAATGGGCCTCAGGCTGAGGCTAATGTGGGAGGTAATGGGGCTCAAGCTGGCCAAGGTCAGGCAGGCCCAGATGTGGCTCATTTGATCCAGACTATAGCCGGAGCTTTTCAGACAGCTTTGGCTGGTATGCAAGCTGCAGCACCACCTCAGGGTGCGGGGACAGGATTACCCCTAGAGAGGCTTCGTAATTTGGGGGCAGTTGAGTTTCGTGGGCTGTCTCCGGAGGGTTCGGAAGGGTGGCTTGAGAGCACTACTCGCATCTTGGGTTAGATGGAGTGTTCGGATGCCCGTAAGTTGGGATGCATTGTCTCATTGCTCCAGGGAGACGCTTATACTTGGTGGACCACTGCTATCTCTGGTATGGCCGAGGTGGATGTCACATGGGAGTTTTTCAGGAGTGCTTTCAAGAGGAAGTACCTCGGAGTTCGGTACTTGGATGAAAAGAAAAGGGAGTTCATGGCTTTGGTTCAAGGCAATAGGACCGTGTCCGAGTATGAGATCCAGTTTGTGAGGTTGAGCCAGTACGCGCCAGAGTTGATTCCGGATGAGAATGAGCGATGTGAGCGCTTCAGATATGGGTTGACTACTGATGTGAAGACCTACATGTTGGCCTCCGACTACACTGAGTTCGATGTCTTGGTTTCTAGAGCCAAGGATATAGAGCAGAACCTGAGCTCTAGAGCACGTGCTAGTGGGTCTGACTCCGGGAAGAGACATGCGAACTGGGCCAAAGATCATGCCAAGAGGCATAGGGATAGGAGGTACCAGCCGGATACGAGGCCTAGAGGTGGTAACCATGGTCAGGGCCGTCAGGGCCAAGGGGCTGTCGGGCACATTCCGGAGTGCACTAGGTGCGGGAGACGCCACCCAGGTGAGTGCATGGGTATGTTTGGGGCGTGTTGGAACTGTAGCTCCCGAGACCATTTGAGGCGTGATTGTCCACACCCAGTTAGGGGAGGACCGACTCCAGCGAGGGGTTTTGAGCATTAGAGAGGTCGTGGGCGCGGCCGTGGGAACTTCCAGCCAAGGAATGAGGGTCAGAGGAACTTGGCTCATGTGGTAGCAGTCCAGCCCGAGGGAGGAGGACCGGCTAGGGTGTACGCTCAACGAGAGGCTGGGAATGACACTGATGTCATTGCAGGTAATTTCACATTACAATCTTAGAGTTTGCTTTCTCTGATAGATTCGGGGTCAACGCATTCATATATTCTGGGTGAGCATGCGAAGTCATTAGGACTACCTTGTGATTGGCTAGAGGTAGGTGTAAATGTCACTAGCTCTTTCGGTGATACAGTGGTGGTTACGATCCACGCGCGCCGCTTCAGTTTCCCGCGCACCTCGCGTGGAATCCACGCACGCCTAGATCGAGCCCCTCCAGCTTCCGACGATCCGGATCACTCCACGTCCGACCACGTCCCAGCCTACTGGTCCCCCTCTCCTCACGGGTCACATGCAGCCAAAAAAACAACCAAAATGTCAGGCAAAAACGCGCAAATGCAACGGAAATCAGAAACAAAAATCAGAGGCAATCAACAAACCGAAATCGTACAAATCAACAGCATTTCCAGCAATTTTGTGCAATTAGAAAAAGAGCAAAAATGTAATATACCGGCTATATAAAGCCCGAAGCAAAATGTAATAGGGGGGATACCATTCGGAAATTATAGAGAGGATTTCGGAAATTAGAGTGAGCATTCGGGAGAGTTTGTAATCAACAGAAATCAATACAAGCAGAGTCAGATTTTCAGAGGTATTCCCCTCTCATTTTTCATTTCAGTCGAATCGAAAGCAAAATAAAAAAGGCAGAAGTGATCGGAATTTTACCTTCGCATCCATCCGTCGTCCTCGCCGGCGATAAGCTCTGTGGCCCTTCCCGAGGCCATGCATGTGAGCCGGTGAGGGAGTTTTTTGGTCTTGATACAGAAAGTTTTCTTTCTTTTTTTTATTCTGGTTTTGGTTTTCAAAATAAAAACAACATAGGTTTCTTTTTGGTTTTGGGTTTTGATTTCATAAAAAAGGGTCTCGAAAAGAGGTTGTTTTTAGAGTTCCGGCGCCGGCTAGCGGCGACCGAAACGACGACGGCGTTTCAGAGCAAAGGAGTGAGAGCTCTCTGCTTAGGATTAGGGTTTTCTAAAAAGGGGGGGAGTTTTTTTTTAAGTCGGTTTATAGAATGTTTTTTTAGTTTTAATTTAGGTCTAATGGCGTTTTAAGGGCCTCCGTGTCTTTCTAATTACGTGGGCAGGGCTTCCGCATTTTAAAATCCCGCCCGCAGTCCTCGTATGTTTTTCAGCTTTTTCAATTTCACCCCTATTTCCTTTTTAATCTGTTTTCGGGTGGGATAATCATTGTTTTGGTCCTTTTGAAGTTTCTCGTCTTTTCAGTTTAGCCCTTGTTTCTCATCAAATATATTTTCTTTAAAGGTATTATTGCGCTTTAGGTCCCCTTTTAGTTTCTATTCCTTTTTTGGTCCGTACGTATATAGTATGGTGTATATGGTATATATATTATAATCATACTTTACATATATAATATTCATAGTATATATATGTTGCATGCTACACATTATATTACATGTATTAAACTACTCCTACATTATTATATTGCTACGCTATTATATTATGCACACATATATTTTTATTATAAAACTATATGGTAAACATATATGCGTATGTATTATATTATATTTTAATCTTATCCTATGATATATATATATATATATATATATATATATATATATAATATTTATTTATTGCCATTAATTTGTGTTCAAATCGGCCTTACGATGACCCGCAACGGGGTATGATCCGTATTATTATGGTCCGTTTAGTGTAATTTCTAACCCCCTAATCTAACTTTTAAATCTAACTATTAACATTTTAATTTTCAGCATCTTAATTCCTGTTATTTAATTTATCACATTCAATTTACGCGCTTCATGTTCGATCCGGTCCTTTTCCGGGTTTTTATTTAAATTCCCATGTTGATATTCTATCTTATCTTGCTTTATTTCCATTCGAATTATTTATTATGGTGTTGTATTTTTTGTGACATATTCGTATTTGTCATTCACGAAACCATTAATGATTTGGTATGTTAATTAATTAACCTAAAAATCAACCCCAAGAGGGGTATTAATTAACCTCGGTATCCGAAAACAACAGTCCTAGCTCAATGGATGTCTATCGAATACTCAGGTTAATTTTCACCGCCTCTAGGTAAGCAAAAGCATAAAAAATGGGAATAACATGCATCATCACTTATTTGCTCGCATCATGCATAAAGGTGACGTACGAGATCCGAACCCTAAACTAACACGGCAGTCAGCCTTATTTGATGTCGGTTTAGTCTATGGTCCGGTGTACCGTCATCCTTTTTAATTAAATGATTAATTAATTCCAATGCCACTATTCGACAAAGCCCGTGTTGTTTAAGTTATATTTTCATTCGAGAACAATTATTAAATTCACTTCGATTTTTAAATAATTCCTATCGATCAAAAGGCAACAAGCAATTTGGTACCGATTTCCGGGCGTGATGGGGGTGCTAATCCTACCCCACGCGTAACCAACTCCCGAACCCGTTTTAAAATGAATCTCTGGTTTTATGGTGTCCGGCCTACCTCAGTGGCCGGTGGCGACTCCAAATTTTTACAGTTTTCCAAAACATGAATTCCCCCCCCCCCTTTTTCTTTAAATAAACCCCCTTTTCAAAAAGAAAATAATGATAAGGCCCTACTTAACGGTTTCGGAGAAAAACCTTATCACACAGTCTCACCAAAAGAACTAGTGACACGCATACCAACATCCAAAGACTCAACAGGCAAACCAAGCAATTCAGCATGCTCACGCAATATGTATGAGTGTGTAGATCCAGAATCAATCAAGGAAAGTAATGACAAGGATTGCAAAGTAAAAGTACCTGCGATCACATCCGTGTCATTCCTCCCCTCCCTCTGAGCATACACTCTGGCCTGGCCGCCACCCTCAGGCTGAACAGCTACAACATGGGCCACATTACGACCACCATCCTCCCTACGCTGGAAGTTACCACGGCCGCGCCCACGACCTCTCTGTGGTGCAACAACAACAGGAGCACGTCCTTGGCCACCAGCCAACATAGGACACTCTCTCCTCATGTGATCCGTAGATCCACAGTTCCAGCACGAATTACCAGCCGCCACAACAGGAGCTTGCACCTCCCTCACAGCTCGAGGACAATCACGTTTCATATGGCCACGCGATCCACATAACCAACATGCGCTCGGATCAGCTCTTGCCTCCCTGAGCAGGCGCACCACCACCTCGCTTAGCTGAAGACTGATACTTCTGATCATGTCCCCTCTTGTTCCGTCCACCACCGGAACTATACTCAGCAGCTCGCTTACCAGCACCAGAACCAGCACTTTTAGACGATAAACCCAAATTCATCTCAATGTCCTTTGCCCGACCAACCAGCACATCAAAATCATTATACTCAGCAGCCAGCATATACGTCTTCACTTCCGTCACCAAACCATAACGGAACCTTTCACACCTCTCCTGCTCATCCGGGACAAGCTCAGGTGCATACTGACTGAGTCGAACAAACTGAACCTCGTACTCAGCTACAGACATGCTCCCTTGGGTAAGAGACATGAATTCCATTTTCTTTTCATCTAGGTACCTCACACCTAGATACCTTCTCTTGAACGCGTTCTGAAAGAACGTCCAAGTTACATCAGCTTCCACCATCCCAGAGATAGTGGTTGTCCACCACGTGTATGCATCATCTTGCAACAATGATACCACACAGCCAAGCTTCTGCACATCAGTGCAACTCATTTGCCCCAAGATTCTCTTGGTACTTTCCAACCAAGACTCCGAACCTTCAGCAGACAAACCCCTGAACTCAGTCCCTCCCAGACTGCGCAAACGTTCCAAAGGTAGTCTAACTCCAGCATCTCCTTGATGCCCAGCTCCTTGAGCTCCAGCTACCGCCGCTCGAAAAGCACCAGCAATAGCTTGAACCAACATTGTCATGTCAGGTACAGCTTGCCCCTGACCAGCTTCAGGTCCAACGACCCCAGCACCAGCTGCAACACCAGCTCCCTCACCCTCAGCACCACCACCACCACCAGGCGGAGGAGGCAAATCTACCATATTCTCAGCATTCTCTTCATTTTCATTCTGAGCCATAGCTCGCGTATTAACCCTCAATTCTCTACGAGGTGCCATACACTAACAATGCAATCACAATGCAATAAACAAAGTCAGGCTCAGCAAGGTAAGCAATCCAAGTACTCAAGCTCATTTCCACTTAAAAACAATATCATTATATTAGCTTTGATTTGGCAATGGGTACCCACAACATGCTTCACCACAGCATACACCACAATCGTAACATATTTACAATTCACACAACATGCTTTCATTCAACAAGCATACAAAGCATACATACTTTAATCACCCACATAATCATTCCCAATTACATGAGAACTCAGCTCTGATACCACCAAATGTAACCCCCTTAACCCGGCCCAGACGGTTGAACCGAATTAAGAAGTTTATACGGGGAAAACCAAAGTCAACCCGAAAGTCAACCTTGATTAACGACCCTTTTTGTTTTTATTTTAAATCTTATCTAAATGCACATTAACCCTAGATATGTTCACAAGATCAGCATACTCAAAGATCATAACAATCAAAGAACATTCAGGGACTCAATTGCATAAAACATGAATTTAGGGACCAAATTGCAAATTCTGAAAATTATAAGGACTTAACCCAATTAAAAGTTACCAATATGGAATTAATCATATTCCATGCTTCCCTGCCAAATTTCAGCTCAAACGGACGTCTCAAACTCAATCAATTGCATAAACAAGGTTCAGGACCAAAACGCAAAGATTTCAAAACATATAACCGTCAATTTCAGTGCCCAACGGTCGAGTGTTCCGAAACGGGGATGATCCGTTCCGAAATGCGGGACCGTTCCGAAACGAGTATCGGAACAGGGCTTGGCAGTAGCATTTCCGTTCCGAAACGGGTCTACCCGTTTCGAAACGCCAAGGCCATTTCAGGCCCTCCGTTCCGAAACGGTAGCACCTGTTCTGAAACAGGCTGCCCAGATTGCAGAAATATTGCTGGTTTATCATACAATTGACCCATCAAACATGCTCCAAAGACAACCAAATTATACCAGCAAGTCATTACATGCATAAGGAACATATTAGCATCATCCATTCTCAAACATGGCATCAATATAAGAAAAACCCAATTCTATAGGCAAGTATCCTATATAGCAAACCATGCAATCCTCAAATCACCAAAACAAATACCAAGAGGCCAATTACATGTTCCATCATCATCAACAACATAAAACCAACTTAGGGAGTCCAAAACATCTCCCAAAACAACAATATAGGTTCCCCATTGCCAAATGCCCAAAAGCTAATAGTGTTAGAAAACATTCACCATACATGAGCTTAAACCTTCACTTGGATTCTTGGCTTCCTTGCTGCCCCTAATGCACTTCAATGCTCTGCATTATTGGTTTAAGAAAAGAGAGAGCGTAAGCAAATAGCTTAGTGAGGAATGCTCATTTAAAACAACTCAATAATGCATTTATAAAACAACTTTATAAACCTTAGTTCAAAACAACATTTATACATGCACATAAGCATTTCAAACTAGCATTTCATGCTTCATATTTATTAACATGTCATATTGGCCACAAGTGATACAATCAACATAAGATCCACACATGGACTTTTAACCACCATTGTGATCTTACAATTCACAAGGACCACACATAGACTTTTAACCACCATTGTGTCCTTAGCACAAGAATCACCCATGGACTTTTAACCACCATGGTGTTCTTAAAACACAAGGTTCACACAAGGACTTTCAACCACCTTTGTGACCTTAACCAAGAATCATCCATGGACTTTTAACCACCATGGTGTTCTTAAAATACACAAGGTTCACACAAGGACTTTTAACCACCTTTGTGACCTTAACCAAGAACCAACCATGGACTTTTAACCACCATGTTGTTCTTAAAATACACAAGATTCACACAAGGACTTTTAACCACCTTTGTGATCTTAACCAAGAACCAACCATGGACTTTTAACCACCATGTTGTTCTTAACACAAGAACCATCTATGGACTTTTAACCACCATAGTGTTCTTAACCATTCTCAAAACATCACTTGCCAATATACATCATTTAACATTAATATTCCACTGTTTTAAAGCATTTAACAAAGCCATAAACATCATGCATCATTATGCACCAAAACCACACTTAACAATGTTCAAAACAAGGATCTCTTACCTTGAGCATCCTTCAACACATGGCTTATAAAATCAGCAAATAAACATGCTAAAATATGCTTTCAAAACAGAATTTAAAACATGCAAACAAATCACATTGCATTCAACAAACTCATGGTTCATCAACAAGCGAGTTTTTCTGAAAACTTACTCTTAAGCTTAGCTAAGTTGCTTAGACTTAAACTAAGCTCCCAAACCTTCAAAACACTGGTTTCAAAGCTGAAAACCAAAATCCACTCACCGATTCCGTTTCGCAACTTGCCGAAACACCGATCAAGCTTCCGGATCACCACCACAAAGATCCGAAGATGTCTCCCATGTTTTAAACACATCAAAGCAGAGGATTAATGCATCATCATGCATTAATATCTTCAATGAAAGAACCTAAACTCGCTGCTCTCATCAACACTCCCATTTCGGCTACCAAACACAACCGAAATCACCTCCAAACAACTCTACAACACTACCCAGCCATGATCCATCAATTCTAATCATTCATAAACCTCAATTAACATCCAAAAAGGATCTAACCACGTTCTTATACCTCCAGCTATAACAGATCATCAAGATCACTCCAAAAACAACCAAAAACTCAAGCAAAACTTAGGAAATTTAACCTATCCGGGATTGCATTGATTAAACCTCAATTTCTCTTCAATTAAACATTCATTTAACATCAAAAAGACATCTCAAAACAGTGCCCAATCAGATCACACGAATTTCATCAAAATTAACCAAATCTTGCATTTTAAAGCCAAGATCAAGAACACAATTGTAAAACCTTTAATAAAACACAAATCAAGGATTAAGAACTTAGGAATTTCAGTAAAGAACTGAGAATTTAGAGGAGAAGGACGTTCATACCTCTAAACTTGAGTTTCTCCCTTTTTGGAACCAAAATTCTTGAAAATCCAATAAGCAATTGCTAAGGTTTTGTTGTAGGAATGATTAGAGATCAAATGAGGATTGAAATCTCATCTTTGGATGTCAAAATCAGAGGGAAGTTTGCTGGAGAAATGTGTTTGGGTTGAGAGAAAAGTTGAGAGAAAAGAAAATGGAAATTTAGAGAAAAGTTAGTTAAAATGTCAAAATATCTTCTTCCCTCCCTTTTTACCTTAATTAAAACCATTAATTAAATTGATTAATATCAAGAAAAATCTGGAGAAACTCCTTTGGGTAAATAGCTCCTTAAAGATTCAAAGTTTCAATCCTTTTTAAAACAGTCACCAAGTTTCCAAAAATTACATTTTAGTCACTAACCCAAAATGTCACTCTTCCAAACCTCATTTTGTAAAATTGATTTCACCACTCTCTTATATATAATAAAAGAGGATTTTAAGACATTTTTCCATATTTTTAATGCAACCCGAACTAGGCTTTCCTAAATTCACCCTTTATATATTCGAACCGCAATCCGAACGAACCGGTCCAAACCCAAAACTTCTAAGCCCAAAATTGGGGCGTTACACCACAAGTAAACATTCATACAACACTTAGCAACTAAAATTCAACATACGCAACATATTAGACGAACAACGGAGCAACAACAACATCCATATAGCATACCATAGAAGAAGCTAAGATTCAACCATTAAACATGTCAAAAGCATAGAGTTAAGGGCCACAAGGCCAACATACAAGGCATACACAAGCCACAACCAAAACATCAACATACTGAAGGAGTCTAAGCAAGCTCCTTAACACAAAACAACATACTTAAATCCCATTGCTTATCTATTACATCATTAGTTTAAAAGTTCATACTTGAAGATTAAGATAACACACTTGGAGGCCTTTCTCCTTGCATAAGCAACCCACGAACTACGGATCTGCATTGTCGAACAAAGAGAGCGTAAGCATAAGCCTTAGTGAGGGTAAGCTCATAAAACAAACCTCGACAATGCAGGGTCCAAGCACGAGCAACAAAACCAAGGATGAATGTATGTTTCCTTACCTTCGGAACCACATGAATCAAATGTATGAAATGCATGAACATAACCTCAATTATCATGCCATGCTCAACATGCCCATATCCTTAATACAACATATGAAACACATATAGCAAACCGTATTGGCACCTAGCTATGACCCGAATACGCGGATAACAACCGTTGGAACTCACATCCAACAACTCAACCATTACATTACCTTACGGTGGGATTACACTCATCACCGTTCCACGCGGAGGGGATTTCACTCATTCTTATGCCCCTTCGATGGGATTCCACTCATCACCGACTAAAATATAAAAGAAGATTTCCGGGCGTACCCGTACTCCATCTTGGTGACTACCATCACCAAGACCACGCGCGCATTTTGACACTCGTGTACACACTAACATCCTAATGATCGATCATTTGTACCCAAGCATACTAGTGCCAATACAAACTCATCAACAAACTCATCATAACACAATATCCTTACCATTTCCCGTGCCTAGCACGTATCCACCATGATTTACAATCATGCAACCCATATTTCAACAACCACATGCATATCACAATGCACAAATAAAACCTCATGCCTCATCATTACACATATCCACAAAATGCATAGCAACATCAATCACATTTAATACATGAGGCATCAATACAACATTCACAAGTTCAACCATAGTCTTCTAAACTAAAGCTTGAGATTAGACTACCAATCTAATCCCAACTCTAGGTGGGTTTACCAAGCCCGACCTTGGTCTACATGCTCGAACCAAACAATTTAAAAACCAATTTAAAATCAAAGAACCACTCACCGACTACTCCAAGCTCAACAAACTCTAACTGATCAAACTTCCAAGCTTCCCGGATTGATTCCCGAAGATTCTCCAACACCAAATCCCGATGCTAGTCAATCAAAAGCCAACAAAACAAACACAAATCAGCCCTCAAATCACCATAGCAACCTCGGGGCACAAAACAAGCATTTAGTCAACTAAGAACACCCTTAAACATAAATTTTCGAGCAGCCCATTTGCACAGCTAATAATCATTAATTTCAACCCCTTTTTCACTCTCATAAGTTTCCAAAATAGCCCTCAACCAACACCTAAACATCAGCTCTTAAATTCTCATCCGTAACAGCCCAAAAAACCAACTCTAAAACCCCCAACAAAGCCAAATCTGAAAATCAGTTTAAAACCATTCAAAATTTAGATATGTTGGACCATTTGGGTTACTAAACACTTATCTAACTTCAAAGAATCAAAGGCTCAGTCAAAAGTCAATAAAGTTTGGATTTTTATTCTTTAAACTCAAAAACTCAAAACACAAAACCTTGAGTTTCATTGAAAACTAAGAACATGGAGAGAAAGAGGAAGTTGAGGACAACATGGGATTAAGTTTACCTTTCAAAAATGCACAAGAATGGTGAGAGGGGGAGATGAAACAGTAAAAATGGAGAGGATAGCTTAAGTCACGTTTTGAAAGAATGAACAAAGGAGGAAGATGAGTAAAAAGGGTTTTGAAATATTTGTCTTATTGTTTTATTCCTCCAAAAACTTTATTTACCATTGTGCCATTAATGAAATGGCTTGTTGTCATCTTCTTCTAATCCATGGAATTGGATTGAAGATTTGGCCCAACACTTTTGTTTTATTTATTATTTTGAAAACAAAAACCCGGAATTATATTTTAATATTTTTATTTCCACCCGACCCCAAAACCCATATGTTACATTGTCTATACAAGAAATAAACAATTCAGCACCTAAGACAATTTTTCTCATCATAATGTTATTGACAATTGAAGCATTGGCCTTTCCTTGATGCCGAGTTTATAGCCGTTGAGGATCGTTGGAGTTAAATTAGAGCCGTTGGAGACTTTATTTCTCACCATAAATGCAGTTCTAATGATGTATATTTCGATACACGCGTAGCTGTATCGAAACACCCTTCTTCAGAACTACCCATTAGAGTCTGATGCAGTGTGCCGTATCGAAACGCTTTGGACCGTATCGAAACGCTTTGGACCGTATCGAAACATCCTGCAATTCAAATAGTCGTTGGGGTTTTAGCCGTTGAGGTGTATGCAACGTAGGCGTATCGAAACACCAAAGGGTGTTTCGAAACAACACCTATCCGTATCGAAACAGGTAACCCCTGTATCGAAACGGGTTCTGGCAGTTTCAAAGCGTATTGATACAAATTATGCCTGTATCGAAACAAGTACATTAAAAGCATTGGTTTGGCTACTTAAAAATGTTTCAAACATTGCTAAAACCTTTTGAAAACATCTCAAACTTATTTTCAAGTTATTTTGACTTGAAGAATATTTTAAATCTTTTTCAATTAAGTCCAAAACATTTTTCAATTATTATATCAAAACATATATTTCTACAAATACCTCTTCATGGTTGAAAAGGCTCAATAAGAGTGTCATTCCAAAGAATCTGCGTGGACATTGATGACGCACAATGCATAATGAGATGTCTCAACGAGTCCGAAATACCAATGTCCTGTAGAGTATCACCAATGAAATTTCATTCTAATCTATCATAATAAATTTAAAAAATCCTTGTCACCCGAATTGAATTAAATTAATTTTTATAATTTTTTAATTTTTTATAATGTAAGAATAAATATTTTTATGCTTAAAAATAGTGAAATAACTTAAAACACTATATATAAATTACCAAGGGAAAATATTTCATGCACTAAGAGCGAAAACAAAATTTTTACAAGCATATTCAATTTAAAGTTTATGAGGTTAGTTTAGGGTTTTAGGTTTTGAGGACTAGAATTTAGAGTTTAGAGTTAGAATTTAGATTTTAAAATTTAGGAGATATATTTTAAGTTTTAAATTAGAGGTTTGAATTTTAGTTTTTAATGTTAATTTAAGTATGCTTGTGAAAAAGTTTTCTTCTACTGCTTTTGTTAATTTGGATATTAAAATTTTCAATTCTAATCATTTTAAATTTATATTATTTTAATTATATATATTGAATTTGAGTCTTTTAAATTTTGTTATTGACTAAATTATTAAAGATGTTCATATTATCACATATTATACAAATATAAACCCTAATATTTATCTCACGAATATAATTATTTCTCCTTATTAAAAATTCTACCGATCGGAAGAGTGAAGACAACCAATGAGCTAGTATAAACTAGAAAGAGTTTATTGTAAATTGTTCTCATCGAGAACAAACACTAAGTAAAGACTTTCTTTTAAACGAATATCTCAATTTCCATGAATTTGGGAATCTTTCTTAATTATATTTATATGAAACTAGACATACTTGGGGTAATTTACAATTTAGATCATTAAATTTAGCATTCATTTTTATTTATACTACAAATTTTTAATTTAATCAAATTATATCATTCAGCTTTTATTATTTATAAATGGCTAAAGGGGTACTTTTGCCCCTGAGTTCGACCCAAAAATGCAATTTCGCCCCTCGTCGAAAAGTGCACTCAATGTGGCCCTCCAGTCCATGAAATCGAATTGGCCCTTTGACCGACGTTGACCGTTACAGTGCTAACGTGGCAGTTAACGGTGATGACGTGGCAGTCCATGATGCTGACGTGGTGGTCAAGGATGCTGACGTGGCACTACACATGGGATGATGACGTGGCAGGAGGGGCTGAATTGATTATTTTAACCGAATTCAAGGGCATAATTGATTTTTTTCCTGAGTTTAGGGGCAAAATTAAAAGTTCGATAACTTATTTAATCTTTAAGCTAAAAAAATAAAAACTATTAATATTTAAATATTCATAAAATATAAAAAAAATAAAAACATCATAGTGAATTAAATATAAGTAAAAACATTAAAATTATAAATATAAAAAATTAAAAAATATTTATAAACCATTAGAGAATCTTTCGATTGTTTCTCGTTATGCTACGCGTACTAATGTTTCTTGAACATATTTTCAATTGAGACATCATTGTATTAAAGTATTAATAAAGCCAAAATTCTCTTTCATTTCTGTACATCAAATATTAATGAGCATCAATTTGATGTAAAAAAGCGGGAAAAAATTGAATTCTATTGTTACTCTAGTACAATGTTGATTCCACTAAAAAAATCTAACCAATAGTAATACTCAAAATGACGAAGTCGAATTTTTTCCGATAAAAGTATTTAATTTTTTAATAATTTATAAAAAAATATTAAATTTTTAGATTAAATTTTATATTTTTTTAATTCATAATATATTTTAATTTTTTATATAATTTTTATTTTCAGTAACTTTTAGAATATTTTATTTATTTTTATTAACTTTATGAATTTTTATAAATAAATTGAAGAATATTTTGATCTTCTGTAAGAGTCTTCACTTTATTTTTTTAAATTATTCTCACTTAATAAATTTATTTATCTAGTTTTAATATTTTAAAATTTTAATAATTTCATAAATTCTTATTTTTCAACTTAAATATTAAATAAGTTATCGAACTTTTAATTAAAACCAATTATGCCCTTAAACTCAAGAAAAAAATCAATTATGCCCTCGAATTCAGTTAAAATAATCAATTCAGCCCCTCCTGCCACGTCATCATCCCATGTGTACTGCCACGTCAGCATCGTTGACCGCCACGTTAGCATCATGGATTGCCACGTCATCACCGTTAACTGCCACGTCAGCACCGTAACGATCAACATCGGTCAAAGGGTCAATTTGATCGATTTCATGAAGTGGAGGGCGACATTGAGTGCACTTTTCGGCGAGGGGCGAAATTGCATTTTTAGGTCGAACTCAGGGGCAAAATACCCCTTTAGCCTTTATAAATTAAGTCACTTATATTGATATCATTAAATAATTTTAATGGAAAAAATTGAAATTAATACTTTTATGTAATATATTTTTCGTATATCATCAATAAATAAAGTTTAATTGGCAATTTAAATATTTTTTATTATGATCTATAGCATGTTTAATTATTTTTCCTTTGAATTAAATGTAATTATTTAGAACATTCTTATAGAAAATTATTAAAATTATCAAATAAACATTATTTGATGTTGATATGAAAAAATGTTAGATAAAAGTATTAATTTAATTCTTTCGTTTGAATTAGTTAACAATATTAGTATAAGTGACTTAGTTTATTAATGTTAAGCGGATCAATCGAATTGAAAATGACCAAGAGGGGGTGAATTGACCTTTTTAAAAATGAAAGGAGCAAATTGAAAATGTAAAAAATAAAGACAAGTCAATTTATAGTGGTTCAAGCTTAGAACAAGCTATATATCCACTACCTTAACTCCCACTAAGAATTTTCAACTAATTTTACTAGAAATTCGTCCCCTTTTTTCGAATTAGGAGGAAATCTTACAATCGGTTAATTTTTCTACCCAAAGATTAACCAAGACTCTCTCAAATACAAAGATTGTTGACAAATGAAAGATAAACCTCACAAAGTGGAATATTTGCCCCAAATTACAAGTTTACTCAACTCAAATTGATAAAAGATGAATACAATTGAAAATCACTCAATTGAGTACAAATGTTTGATTCTAATAGCTCAAAGATTTGGATTTGTGCTTGTATTGTTGCAATTAAGTTCAATAGTTGTTGCTGAGGCTTTGGAGGTTTGTGAGTTTCAAGTTTTAAGCTTTATAACTACTAAACATTTTCAACTTGGTTTTTGTTCTTCTTCCTAGTATTAAGAAATCAGAGCAACCCTTTGAATGTCTTAGATAAGAATGTTTCAAATTTTTGACTATTTAAGTATCTTGAACTTTGAAATTTGAAGAATTGCTTCATCTACAATTTCATTTTTGGCCCTAATGTGGTGTTTCATTACTTGCTATTTTGGTTTCTGTTTATATAGAGATGGGCGGATTAAAGTTATTGGTGGTGATGGAATTGAGGGACTTCTCATATCTCCCAAGCAATTGCCTTACAAATATTTAGAGGTTTGAATGTGTTCAGCACAATTATTTTTTATTACTACTTAGGTAAATTCCAAGTTCAGTATGTAAATTCCTTCAAGGAAATCCAAGATGAAGTCTTCTCTGTTGAGATAAATTTGATTTTTCATCTATGATAATTGATAGCTGTGTTCGACGTTGCATTTGGAACTTGTTGCTTAATATTTTTATCTATCTGGAACATCCGGGTGCATTTTCTTAGACATATAGCTGTGAACTAAACTTTAGTGTTTTCATGGCAGTTCATACAAAACCAAGGCTTTTTAATCGGTATCTCGAATGACAATGATATTCAGGTATTGGTTCTTTATAATCTGTGCAGCGATTAGGTCGTAATTCGTAAGGCATCATACCCATATGTTGAACAACTTCCTAAATTTTTACAGGTTTGGAATCTGGAGGATAGGTGTCTAGCATGTTGTTTACAGTGGGAATCCAACATTACTGCCTTCTGTCTCATTGGTGGCTCACACTTCATGTAAATATTGATTGCAAAAATACGAGTTAACATATTTATAAAATCAGCTGCAAGTTTGGTACTTATGGAAGTGGTATTTGGCAATGCTTACTAGATTGTTGCTCTATCTTTTCTCACAGGTACATAGGAGATGAGTATGGTTTACTGTCAGTGGTTAAGTTCGATGGTGAAGATGGAAAACTTTCGCACTTACCGTATAATATATCAGCAAATTCTTTAAGTGGTAGTTTCTTTGTTCCTTTCTAATGGTCAAATAAATAATTTTAACTGATACAGAAAATTCGTTTAATGGACTTTTTTACTCTGTCTAGCAGAAGCATCTGGACTTTCAGTTCCCGATGACCAACCTATTGTCGGGATTCTTCCTCAACCCCATTCTTCTGGAGATAGGTATGGTGCAATTGCTCTTATTAGCTCAGCCTTTGGAATTGATAAAGACCAAGTCTCAATTTAATATCAAATCAATTTATCCAGAATGCTTGAATTTGATCCTACACCATTACTTTTACGTGTATGCTATATGTGAAAGGAACTAGGATGGTTTGATGCATTACCATAAAATAACTTATTTTATGTTAAGTTATCAATTGGATCTAGTCTTTCATTCCATCAGCATCTCGATATGGCTGCAGCCTGTAACAGTATTTGGATAAAACTATCATCTTAGTTAGAACCTAATTACTATATATAATAAGGGAAAAAGCAATTAAGATTGATTTAGCATCTTCTCATTGCTTAATATTGTGAACTATATTCTTTTTGCAGAGTCGTAATTGCATATGCAAGTGGTTTGATAATTCTTTGGGATGTTTCTAAATCTCAAATTCCTTTTATTGGAAGTGGAAAGGATCTTCAGTTAAAGGATGCAGTGGATTCAGATGTCCAAGATGACACATCTGAGCATCATCTGCAAGAAAAGGAGATAAGTGCTATTTGTTGGGCATCATCTGATGGATCCATTCTCGCAGTGGGATACGTAGATGGGGATATCTTGTTTTGGAATACAAGTGTTTCCACTTCTAAAGGTGAACGGAATGGACAAAGAAAAAATGTCGTTAAGCTGCAATTGTCATCTGCTGAGAGGAGACTTCCGGTCATTGTCTTAAAATGGTCCTCAAACAATAGTTCACGCAATGATTATAATGGCCAACTTTTTATCTATGGTGGCGATGAAATAGGATCTGAAGAAGTCTTGACGGTGCGTTATTCTTTTGATTGCAATTTGGCATTTTCTATTCTAGAATTTATATAATAAAATGTTTGTTGAATCTAATATGATGAAGTTAAATAATTCTGAATGCGTGGACTATATGTTCCAAAAGGGTGTAAGGTTCTCACTAGCATTTTGGTAGATTTAAAAGAATATTCATTCATCAAGAAGTTGTAAAATTATAAATTATATATATTTAGAGCTTAATGTGGCTGATACAGGTTTTGAGTCTTGAATGGTCATCTGGGATGGACGCTGTTAGATGTGTTGGTCGTGTGGACCTTATATTGACTGGCTCTTTTGCTGACATGATCTTGTCGCCGACTGCTGGGGCAACAGGGGGCAATCACAAAGCTGACCTTTTTGTGTTGACAAACCCTGGACAACTGCATCTTTATGATGGTACAAACTTGTCTATCTTGCTATCCGAGAAAGAGAGTAAACAATTTGCTCGTCCTGTGGAATTTCCAATGGTAATACCTACAGCTGACCCATCAATGACTGTTGGAAAGTTCAGCGTGCTACCGGCTGGTGGAAACTCATCAAAATCTCTTTCAGAGGTATGGTGTTTCTGTTGTAAATATCTTAATTATTTGAAGTCATTGCATTCCCTTAAGTTTATCTTGCGTAACATTTCCCTCCTGTTCCATCAGCTTGTGTCAATAATGAAACCTGGCTTAACACCAAGCCCAACTGCTGGCATAAAGTGGCCCTTGACAGGGGGTGTACCCACTCAACTATCTGTCACTAAAGATAGCAGTATTGACAGATTGTACATAGCTGGTTACCAGGATGGATCGGTTCGGATCTGGGATGCATCATATCCTATACTGACACTTCTCTTTGTCCTAGAAGGAGAAGTGAGTTCCAGCACTATTGTGTTCTAGAAATGCAACTTTGTTTGCACCAAATAACTTCTATTGAATGGCAGGTGCAAGGTACGGATGTGGCTGGTTCAAGTGCTCCAGTGACAACCCTAGACTTCTGTTGGCAGACTTTAAATTTGGCTGCTGGAAATGAATGCGGTGTGGTCAGAACTATTTCTTCACATTTTCTCTTCCTCTTTTAATATTTCAAGGTTTTGTGTTAAGCAATTGCTTTATATATATGTTTTTAACATTCTGTCTTATATAGGTACGCATTTGTAACCTTGGCAGCTCCAATGAAACAAGCTTTTACTATGTCACTGAGACCAAATGTGAAGGTAAGGTTTCATCTAATGGTGCTTTTCTCGGAGCCTTTATTTTCTCAAACTAATATCATTCAACTTGCCTTACAGTTCAGAGCTGTGCACAAGGAAAAGAACCTAAGTATAAAGCTGTATTTTCCCTCCTTAAATCACCAGTTCAAGCCCTGCAGTTTGGGAATTGTGGAGCCAAGCTTGCTGTTGGATTTGGAGTTGGTCGTGTAAATTTCATTCGTCTTCTCTTTGTTTGAGACACACTCTTCATTTGTCTAAGAAGCTAGGTCCTTGTGTTATTTTAGCTTTCTATTTCAGGATTCATATTTCCTTATGCTTTTACCACAGGTTGCAGTGCTTGATGTGTGTTCGCCCTCAATTTTGTTTGTTACTGACTGCATTTCTAGTTCGTCATCTCCGATCATTTCATTGTCTTGGTTAGAGTTCAGAAATGCTCATAGCCATGTACAAAGCAAAGAGCAATCGGAAAGAGATGTTGCAGTCGAACCTGAAGCAGAAATAATATTTATCTTAACCAAGGATGTGGAAATTTTCTCTATTGACGGTGCCAATGGTGAGATGATACACCCTCATCCATGGCACTTGAAAATAGAAGAAACTGCACTCTCCATGTACATTATAGGCAAGTACCATAACAAAGCTGGATGCTTATAGTTGGCATCTCTTTTGCGCTTAGTATAAAAATGCAATTCTAATAGTATTTTGAACTCCAGCGAGCAGGTTTCCAGTATTAAACTGTGAGACGCATCTGGAGGAATCCAGCAAGGATACCACTGCCAAGGGTGAGGCTGAGCTTGATGCTTCTTCAACTGGGACAGAACATCCCTCCTCTTCTGAAACTGCTTCCTCTCTGGATCACTCACTTGATACGCTTGTTTTGCTTTGTTGTGAAAATTCATTGCGGTTGTACTCCATGAATTCTGTGATTCAGGTGCCTTTATTGCCTTTGCTGTATTTTACTTCAGACCATTGGTGTGCCTCCATTTGTGTGCTAAAGAGATTTAATTTCTTTAGGGGAAAGATAAAACAATTCATAAAATAAATCATTCGAAACCTTGCTGTTGGACCACCACTTTTAAGAAAGATGGAAGAGTCTGTGGACTGCTCTTACTTTTTCAAACAGGTGATCTTGAGATCAGGTAAAATTTGATTTCCTTTTATATATATAAAATCCTTTTATCCTTAACTAGGGTATTGATTTCCTTGTTATTTTAATCTATGTTTACAAAATCACTGAATGTCAGCATCTATCTCCCCATGCAGATCCTTGCCCGACTTGGAATTGGTTAAAGAAAGCTCCATAAAGTCGATCCTAAGGTGGAACTACAAGGCAAACATGGATAAGTTGATGACTTCTGATGATGGTCAAGTTACACTGGTACATTCTCTTGGAATCTTTTTCTTTGGGAAGCCGTTTCATTGTTTAGCGGACTATGTCGTGACATATTGAATATCGATTTAAGAACAAGCATTAACAGTTCTATTATGCTATACTCACAAAACCAAAATTACCTCTAATATTAAACGCCCCTTGTTTTGGTCTGTATATTTGTATTATCAATAATTCGTCTGATGATATATGCCTAATGTTTGGTATAAATAGACGAGCGGATGCGAAGTGGCATTCATCTCTCTCTTGGCTGGTTCAAATGATTTCAGGTACCATCATCATTTAATTAACCAATGCTGTTGAGAACATTTTGAATTTAATGAAAAAAATTGGTTCTGAGAACTTCTGTATTGTTTCTAGTATTCCAGAATCTCTGCCTTGTCTCCATGATCGGGTTCTTGCAGCAGCTGCCGATGCTGCCATTAGTATCTCTTCAAATCTGAAGAAGAAACAGGTCCGTAGAAATCTCTCTTCTAGGTTCAGTTTCTGACTAAACAAAACTGCTTATTGTTTTACTATATTAACGCAGGGTTTGGCACCGGGGATTCTTGGTGGTATAGTTAAAGGCTTTAAAGGAGGAAAAGTGAATGCATCCGCAACCGCAACACCTGAATCTGATTTCACTCATCTAGAGAACAAATTTTTAAAGGCTCCATTCATAGATACAAAAGATATTGATCTTGACATAGGTTCGGTCCGCAGTTACATCTACACTCTTAATTTTTGGTTTTTCTCTGAAAATATCATTTTCGTTTTGGCACCAGATGACATCGAAATAGATGAAACTCCACCTGTGACTAGCTCCTCGTCTCATGAAGCTGTTAAAACAAAAGGAGGTAAACCTGACTTTCTAACTCTCTTTTCCTTATTCCTGATCTTCCAAAACAAAATTGCAGAATATTCACTTTACCTTTCAGGAAAGGAAACAGACAGGGAAAAATTGCTAGGTGCACCAGATGATTCAACACCCAGAGTTCGAACGGCTCAAGAAATCATTGCAAAATATAGAAAAACTGGAGTAATGAATCTATAAACCTTTTACTTTTAACGATCCGTCCTTTTCTGAGTGATAGCTTTCTGAGCAGACTCCATTATCCATATTGCAGGATGCCTCTTCTGCAGCAGCACATGCAAGAAATAAACTGGCAGAGAGAGGGGAAAAGCTGGAGGTAATAAAGTATTTCCCATGAAATGAAGTTGTCATTTGATGGATGAATAAATTCTCATATAATTTCTGAACTGCGATCGGCATAATCTAAAAGCTGTCGATATAACCATGCTTCTTTGTGGTTGCTTATGATTGTATCAGAGACTCAGCAGGCGCACCGAAGAGCTGCAAAGCGGGGCAGAAAACTTTGCATCGTTAGCAGATGAACTTGTCAAGACAATGGAAAAAAAGAAGTGGTGGCAGATATAAGGTGACACAAATGGGGAATTTAATTATATCTTTTGAGATGATTTCTTCTTGCTCCCTGTTAATTGATCACTTTCGAGCTCGTGAGACTATGGGGCCATTACCATTACAGGGCCAAAATCTTCCTACAAATCATATGGTCTGCTTGGAAAATTCTGGGTTGAAGCTTCAACAGATAATAGTGTTTGAGAGTTGTTTTGTATCTGATGTAAAATAACACAAGTCAACATTTCAGCTGCTTAAATATGAATCATTCTGATTAAAAAGTTCTTGGTTGAAAGTCATAGATTGTTTAGTAAAAAGGTTGTAAAATTCATACTTTGAAACAATCAACTATCCACATTGTTGATAAAGTATTGATTTTTCAGTTCCAAAGAATGACCATAGAATACATCTTTGTTGGATATTATTATTATTATTATTATTATGGTAAACTCCACCAGTGACCACCGAACGAACTCGTCAATCAGACTACTAAACTTATTAAATTGACCAATTTTGACCACCGTCGTTAAAAAAAACTAATGGAGGGTGACGTGACAGTTTAACATGAATTTATAAAATTACACATTTGGTCCTGCTATTTACTTATTACGTCAATTTGATCATATTTTTAATTTAATTAAATAAAATCAATCAACTAATTAAATGCGTGTCATCACCTGGTTAAAGGATCATGAGGATTGAACCCAAGTCTTGTGGATGTTTTTCCACAACCTTAACCAACACACCAAACCACTCTAATTAAAATGAGTTGTACCTTTTTATATAATGTCTTATACTGCAGTATATGCTTGTGAAAAAGTTAAAAGTGAATTAAACTTAGGACCTATGAAAATTATGTCAAAGGCATAACCAATGCACCAACCTACTATTATTGATATGAATTGTACCCATATACATATATTATACTGCAGTAAATATTTGAGAAAAAAAGTAAAAATGATTGAAAGGGGACTCGAACCTAGACCACTTAAGATGTGTAAAATCGCACAAATCAAATCAAATAATTAAAAATAAAAATATATGAATTATGTTTAAAGTAGTTATTAAAGCAAGATTTAAAATGAAAATAGATTATGATTTTTATTTTTAAATTAAATTCTATATTTTTTATTTTTCATATTTATTTTAGTAGTTATATATATATATACATATAAATAAGGTTGAATCGGGTTATTTAATTTATAGAGATTTAAAATGAAAATATATTTGTGATATTTTTTATTCTTAAATTAAATCGAGTAATTTCATAGTTATTTAATTCAATAAAAATTTAAAATTATCAATTAAATTAGATAACTCTATTCAACATTATATATATGAAATTACCAATTAAATTAAATAACTCGATTTAACATTATATATATATATATATATATGAAATTACTAAAATAAATAAGAAAAAATATTCAAATTAATTTAAAAATAAAAATTATAAATCTATTTCATTTTAAATCTTGTTTTAATAACTAATTTAAACATAATTAAGATATTTTTATTTTTAATTAATTATTTAAATTGATTTGGTGGTTTGTATGATTTTACACATCCCAAATGATTTAGGTTTGAGTCCCCTTTCAATCATTTGTACTTGTTTTTCCAAACATTTACTGCGGTATAAGATACATATATAAAAGGGTGCAATTCATATCAATAATTGTAGGTTGATGCATTGTTTATGCCTTTGGCATAATTCTCACAAATCCTAGGTTCAATCTACCCGAAGGCTATTTAGTTAACTTTTAATTTTTTTCTCAAACATCTGATGCAGTATAAGATATGTATATAAAAGGGTACAACCCATTTCAATAAGAGTGGTTTGGTAGGTTGGTTAAGGTTGTGGAATAACATCCACAAGTCTCAAGTTTAATCCACCCTAAGGTTATTTTATGGCTCTTTAATTTTCTTTTAACTAGGTGGTGCCACCACTTGATTGGAAGAAAAAATATATTAAATAAATTAAAATTAAGTAAATCTGATTGGCTGATTAATTTTATTTAATTAAATTAAAAATATGATCAAATTGACATAATAGATAAATAGCAGGGACCAAATGTATAATTTTATAAATTTTTGTTAAACTGCCACGTCACTCCTCCCTTAATTACCCTTCCATTCTTTATTTACGGTGGTGGTCAAAATATGTCAATTGAATAAGTTTGGTGGTCTGATTGACGAGTTCGGTAGTTCAGTGGTCAAAATAGGTACGCCCAAATAATTTTGTGGTCAATAGTGTAGTTTACCCTTATTATTATTATTATTATTATTATTATTATTATTATTATTATTATTATTATTATTATTATTATGGGTGATCAGACGCATATGAATTAATGCACTTGATCCGAGGGGCATAGCTAGGATCAAATGTCTAGAGGGGACAAACTATTAAACTTAAAAATATAAGGGTTTATTATGTATTAAAACTTTTAATTAAGTGACAATGTCTAATTTATTTAATATTTAAATTTATAAAAACTTAAATTGTAGACTAAAATATTGAATAGACCAAATTATTTTTTTGAAAGAAATTGGGCTCTCGTTATGACAAAATTAATTTTTTTTAAGGATTTAATTATAAATATTTTAAAAAATTAATATTTAATATAATCCTTAACTCGAAGCTTAACTAACAAACACACGAGTACTGGTACTGATCGAACAGTACTGACACCAGACGAATCGAGTATCGGTACCACATAGAGCTAGCATCGGTACTTTGTTACACAACCATCACTTGTGATCTTTGATCGCCCCACATGGCAGCATGATACTCTAACCCGAGCTAACTCAGTACAATCCATCACTTATCAAGTTCACTTTACTTTAGGTAGTGATCGATCACACACACTCAATAATTCTTAATTACTTCGACTCACGTCGTTGTCCAAATCTCAAATTCCTTAAAGATCAAGCACCCAAATTTCACAATGTTGGGGTGAATACCACCTTTCCACTTCTAGCACAGAAATACAACTCTAACAATACAACAAAACATCCTCAAAGATCTCGAAATTTTTATTTGACTTTAATCAAGTCAGCACCACTATCACAACAAAACGGTCTCATGCAACTCGGATCTCCACCAATGTTCCTCAGCTCGCGTCAAGGAAACTATGATACAATCAAAAGCGTTTACGAAGCCTCAAACCCTTGCTTCACTAACTGATTACACGATAACTAAACTCTCCCACACACAAGGTCTTTAAGGTAACTACCTTGTCGATGCTCATATTTCCATATTCTTTATACACTCACACGTGTTACGCAAAGCATCAACCTATATTCGAGAGACAACACGGTGGTCCCTACCTTATCATAGCTGAAACACCATATTCCAAAATTCATTTGAAAACTACAAACCTCTAACACTTTAACCACAACCATCTTATTCTCAAACCAATCCCGGAAAAACACACATGTATTTTACAATCAGTTAAACGAGTCATCCACCTTACTACAAGTAATGGTCTTTCACTGTCACTTAACAAGGTATCAATAGTTTAAGCATCAATTCAACGAACCAACTTCTTACTAGAGAACAAGTTCAGTTCTCCCTTGGGCGGAACACTCAGACAAAAGAAACCTTGTTCAAGTTGCACCTTCGCAACTGAACCTCTGACTTTCTCAACTAGGTTAGTGTCCTCTGACAACGGCGTCCAATTCGGTCTTACCTCAACATCTACTCATGCTCTTGACAAGGGGAAATCCTAACGACTCCTCTAAGAAGCATAATGAATAAGATGGTTCATCAAAACCAAACTTACTCCGAAAACTATCTCATGGTTCATCAAAAAGAGAGTTTCTCCGAAAACTTACTCTTGAGCTTAGCTAAGTTGTTTAGACTTAAACTAAGCTCCCATAACCTTCAAACATTGGTTTCAAAGCTGAAAACCAAACTTCACTCACCGATTCCGTTTCCCAAGCTTGTCGAAACACCAATCAAGCTTCCGGATCAACACCACAAGGATCCGAAGATGTCTCCCCTGTTTTAAACACATTAAAGCAGAGGATTAATGCATCATCATGCATTAATATCTTCAACCAAGACACCTAAACTCCCTGCTCTCATCAACACTCACATTTCGGCTACCAAACACAACCGAAATCACATCCAAACACCTCTACAACATTACCCACCCAAGATCCATCAATTCCAATCATTCTTAAACATCAATTAACATCCAAAAAGGATCTAATCACGTCCTTATACCTCCAGCTATAGCAGAACATCAAAATCATCCCAAAAACCACCATTAACTCAATCAAAAACTTAGGAAAATCAACCTATTCGGGATTGCATTGATTAAACCTTAATTACACATCAATTATACATACATTATACATCAAAAAGACATCTCAAAACAGAGCCAAAACATTTTATACGATTTTCTTCAAAATTAACTTCAAATCTTGCATTTTAAGCCAAGATCAAGAACACAACATAAAAACCTTTAATAAAACTCAAATCAAGGATTGAGAACTTGGGAATTTCAGTAAAGAACTGAGTATTTAGAGGAGAAGGACGTTCATACCTCTAAATGTGAGTTTCTCCTTGTTTAGAACCAAGATTCTTGAAAATTCAATAGGCAAAAGATGAGGATTTGGTGTAGAAATGATTAGATATCAATTAGAGATTGAAATCTCATTTTTAGATGTCAAAATCAGAGGGAAAATTGCTGGGGAAAAGTGTTTGGCTGAGAGAAAATGAAGAGAAATTGAAGTGGGAAAATTTTGAGAAAAGTTATGAACTCAAAAATATCTATTTCCTCTTTTTCCTTTTATTAAATATCATTTAATAAATGCTTAATATTAAGAAAAATCTGGAGAAAACTCTTCTTGGGTAAATTAGCTCCTTAAAGATTCAAAGTTCAATCCTTTTAAAACAGTCACCAACTTTTCAAAAATTACAATTTAGTCACTAACTTGAAATGTCACATTTCGAAACCTCATTTTGTAAAATTGATTTCACCACTCTCTTATATATAATAAAAGAGGATTTAAAATATTTTTCCATATTTTTAATGCATCCCGAACTAGGCTTTCCCTAAAATCACCTTTTATATTCGAACCGCAATCCGACCGGTCCGATTCAAACCCAAAACTTCTAAGCCCAAAATTGGGGTGTTACAACTCTCCCCCCCCCTTAAGAAATTTCGTCCTCGAAATTTACCTGAAGGAAAGAGGTACGGAAACTGCTTCAACATGTCATCCTTTCGTTCCCACGTGGCTTCTTCAACACCACGATGCTTCCACAACACCTTTACCAACGCAATGGTCTTGCCTCGAAGAACTTTACTATCCAAATCTAGAATCTTCACCGGTTCCTCATCATAGGTCAAATCCGGATTCAATTCCACTTCCTCCACAGGCATCACATGTGAAAGATCTGATCTATACTTCCGAAGCATAAAAACATGAAACACATCATGAATCTTTTCTAACTCTTGCGGTAACCTCAACTTGTACGCAACAGGACCCACGCGCTCAATCACCTCGTATGGTCCAATGTACCTAGGGCTCAACTTACCCTTTTGGCCAAACCTCATCACCTTTTTCCAAGGCAAAACTTTTAAAAACACACGGTCACCTACCGCGTACTCAATCTCCTTACGCTTCAAATCCGCGTAAGACTTTTGCCGATCAGAAGCTGCCTTCAAACGCTCACAAATGAGCTTCACCTTCTCGGTGGTTTCTTTCAACAAAGCTGGCATCGAACCAACTTTTGACCCGTTTCAGCCCAACAAAGAGGAGTCCTACACTTCCTCCCGTGCAAAGCTTCATATGGTGCCATTTGAATACTCGCTTGATAACTATTATTATAAGTAAACTCCACCAAAGGCAAATGTTTCTCCCAAGAACCCTGAAACTCAATCATGCAGCACCTCAACATATCCTCTAACACCTAGATAACACGCTCAGACTGTCCATCCGACTGCGGATGATAAGATGTACTGAAATTCAACCGTGTACCCAAATCCTGATGCAAACACTGCATATTAACCCTAGGTGAACACTTGAGATAAACATACTCAAAAACCACAGCAATCGGATAACATTTAAGGACTCAATTGCACAACATACAAATTTAGGGACCAAATTGTAAATTCTGGAAATTATAAGGACTTTACAAAAATTAAAGTTACCATTATGAAATTAATCATATTTCATGCTTCGCTGTCAAATTTCATCTTAAACGGACATCTCAAACTCATCCAATTGCATATACCAAGATTGGGACCAAAACGTGAGAATTCCGAAACATTTAACCATCAAATTCAGTGCCCAACGGTCGAGTGTTCCGAAACGGGGATGATCCGTTCCGAAACGCGGGACCGTTCCGAAACAAGTTGCGGAACGAGGCCTGGCAGTGGCAAATCCGTTTCGGAACAGCTCTACCTGTTTCGAAACGCCATGGCCATTTCAGGCCATCTGTTCCGAAACAGTAGCACCCGTTCCGAAACGAGTTGCCCAGAAATGCAGATTTTTGCTGGTTTAACACACATTCAACCCATCAAACACACTCATATGACCTCCATATCATGCACACAAGTCATCAAACACTTAAGGAACATATTAGCATCAATCATTCTCAATCATGGCATCATTCAAGGAAAATCCCAATTCTATAGGCATGCATCCTATATTGAAAATCATGCAACCAACAAAACACCAAACCAAATATCAAAAGGCCATTTACATGTTCCAACATCATCAAAAGCATAAAACCAATTTTGGGAGTCCAAAACATCTCACAAAAAGACAACATAGGTTCTCATTGCCAAATGCCAAAAGCTAATAGTGTTAGGAAAACATTCACCATACATGAGCTTAGTCTTTCACTTGGATCCTTGACCTCCTTGCTGCACTTTATACACTTCAATGCTCTGCATTATTGGTTTAAGAAAGAGAGAGCGTAAGCACTTAGCTTAGTGAGGAATGCTCAATTAAAACAACACAATAATGCATTTGTAAAAAAACACCTTTTCAAGGCCTTTAGTTTCAAAACAACATTTATCATGCAATTATGCATACAAACCAAGCATCTCATGCTTCAATTCAACATCATGTCACTTGGCTTACAAGTGATAATCCATAACCATTTTACAATTCAAAACACAATCAGATACGCGGATTACAAGCGTTGTCACATACGCTTCATACACACTACCAATATCAAGGTGGAGTAAATGGTACAATCACAACCCCTCAACACCCGTGATGGAGACTATGGTACAATCACAACCCCTCCACATCACTCATTGGTAGTTGTATAATATCACTAACGAGAACACGGGACACACAACACAAGATCCACACATGGACTTTTAACCACCATTGTGATCTTAACACAAGATCCACTCATGGACTTTTAACCACCATGATGATCTTAACCATCTCGTTAGTGTACTTGGATGGAGTTTATGGTACAATCACAACCCCTCAACATCCAAGGCGACTTTATTCACGGTGCACCCAATCCTATAGCCGGCTAAATATATCCGATTCAAGTACTTTTAAATCAACACATCACTTGCTAATATACATCATTTAACATCATTAATCCACTGTTTTAAAGCATTTATCAAAGTCATTAACCATCATGCATTACTATGCATCAAAACCACATTATCACTGTTCAAAACAAGGATCTCTTACCTTGAGCATCCTTCAACACATGGCTTATAAAACCAACATTTAACATGCTAAAATATGCTTTCAAAACAGAATTTAAACATGCAAATAAAACACATTGCATCCAACCATCTCATGGTTCATCAAAAAGAGAGTTTCTCCGAAAACTTACTCTTGAGCTTAGCTAAGTTGTTTAGACTTAAACTAAGCTCCCATAACCTTCAAACATTGGTTTCAAAGCTGAAAACCAAACTTCACTCACCGATTCCGTTTCCCAAGCTTGTCGAAACACCAATCAAGCTTCCGGATCAACACCACAAGGATCCGAAGATGTCTCCCCTGTTTTAAACACATTAAAGCAGAGGATTAATGCATCATCATGCATTAATATCTTCAACCAAGACACCTAAACTCCCTGCTCTCATCAACACTCACATTTCGGCTACCAAACACAACTGAAATCACATCCAAACACCTCTACAACATTACCCAGCCAAGATCCATCAATTCCAATCATTCTTAAACATCAATTAACATCCAAAAAGTATCTAATCACGTCCTTATACCTCCAGTTATAGCAGAACATCAAAATCATCCCAAAAACCACCATTAACTCAATCAAAAACTTAGGAAAATCAACCTATTCAGGATTGCATTGATTAAACCTTAATTACACATCAATTATACATCCATTATACATCAAAAAGACATCTCAAAACAGAGCCCAAACATTTTATACGAATTTCTTCAAAATTAACTTCAAATCTTGCATTTTAAGCCAAGATCAAGAACACAACATAAAAACCTTTAATAAAACTCAAATCAAGGATTGAGAACTTGAGAATTTCAGTAAAGAACTGAGTATTTAGAGGAGAAGGACGTTCATACCTCTAAATGGGAGTTTCTCCTTGTTTAGAACCAAGATTCTTGAAAATTCAATGGGCAAAAGATGATGATTTGGTGTAGAAATGATTAGAGATCAATTAGAGATTGAAATCTCATTTTTAGATGTCAAAATGAGAGGGAAAATGGTTGGGGAAAAGTGTTTGGCTGAGAGAAAATGGAGAGAAAATGAAGTGGGAAAATTTTGAGAAAAGTTGGTTATGAACTCAAAAATATCTATTTCCCCTTTTTCCTTTTATTAAATATCATTTAATAAATGATTAATATTAAGAAAAATCTGGAGAAAACTCTTCTTGGATAAATTAGCTCCTTAAAGATTCAAAGTTCAATCCTTTTAAAACAGTCACCAACTTTTCAAAATTACAATTTAGTCACTAACTTGAAATGTCACATTTCGAAACCTCATTTTGTAAAATTGATTTCACCACTCTCTTATATATAATAAAAGAGGATTTTTAAATATTTTTCCATATTTTTAATGCATCCCGAACTAGGCTTTCCCTAAAATCACCTTTTATATTCGAACCGCAATCCGACCGGTCCGATTCAAACCCAAAACTTCTAAGCCCAAAATTGGGGTGTTACAATAAATATAAGCATGCAAGCTAGTACGAGCAATAAGGAGAGATAAATAAACACGTGCGCTACCACTAGCCGCATAAACACATGCTCTCATCATAGCAATCATAATACATGGCCCACAAGGCCCAACCATACTTGGGATCTCACCAGATCATCCGAGCGAAAGCACACAAGTCATACCACAAACATGGAGTGAGACCCGCGTCCACACAACATCGGGATTGTACATTTCGAGTAAGGCAAGCATCCATACAACATCGGGATCCTACATCCATGCTCGGGATCTCTCATGAAGCATCTTCGAATGAGGCCCACGTCCACACAACATCAAAATCCTACATTTAGAAATATTCAACCATGGTGTTGCAACACACTCAAACTCTCACTGGTATTCGGATCCCATCAATCAAAGGTAGCACAACCAATCAAGTGTCCAAACAACACACAACATGGACACGATTACCACACAGCACACATCATTTACATGATTACCAAACTCTATGGTTCTATAAATTATCAAGCCACCCATTTTTGTTTACCAACTTGTTGATATATTGTGAAAGTGTATATTAATCATCCTCATTATTTATCTTTATTAACTAATATTATCTCATTATCATCCCACGCCAATTCCAACTTTTATTATCATTATAGATTATCTCTTTCAGTGGGTACAGGTACTCGAACACGAGTATCGATATGATACCCTGGGTCTCGGTACACACACGCGTACTAATGCTAATATAGCTTAATGGAAATCCTTAATTTTCACAAGTACCGATACATGTTGACCCGTACCGATACGACCTCAATCGCGTACCGGTACGGCTAAGGCTCGCACTGATACCTATTCATAGGTTCGTACCATTTCTTCAAATTACGATATTTCCACGCTTTATTTCATCCCTAAAGCTTATGAAAATCATTAGGGTTTATTTAATAACATATTTAATTATTTTATATTAATTATCGGCTTCATGATCATTCATTCAATTATTACCAATTATCACTCCATTTAATATAATTTCCATCGAACATGCTAATTCATATCTCAAGCACTCAAGCAACACAACATGTAAATCAATCAATCAGATAATTATAAGAATGTTCAAACGATCCTAAACGGTCTCTAAAGCTCATAATAGTCTCGAATATTCTCAAGCTCGTTAAGCATCTAAAAATATATCAAGACTCATGATACCGGTCTCACGACATGCTTATCCACCGTCTACCCATTTTCGAACACTAACAAGCAAGACAATTACATTTATGATGCTCATGAAGCAATATGAGTTCGAGGTGTACAACCCTTAAGCCAAAACGATAATTCCCCTTCCAAGCTCCTCCAAACATCTCTTTAATTCTAATATTCGAGTCCATCAAATCCTCGGATAAAACAAATATGAGTACATAAGCCATTTCACACTATCGAACTACTCTATGGGATTAAACGTGTAAAAATAGCTTATCGTGTTCGAATTTGGAGAAACGGACTACGCCAATAGACTCAGATCGTCAAGAAACCCTCAAGTATTGTTCTTTAGAAAAAGTCAACGGTCAATGGTGGTAGCGACAGTCGATGGCGGCTGGCGGCTCGGCTGATCGGCTCAGTCTTCAGCTTGGGTCGGCTCAATAGGATGGCTCGACCGGCTGGCCTAACGGCTTGAGCTCAACGGCTCGACTTGAGCTGAAATTGTTGCCCACTCCAGTTGAACCACGCCCATGTGCAGAGGCGGCACGTGAGGGCAGCTCAGGTGGTCGGACGGCTACAGAAAGCTCCAGATCGACTATTTTCTAGCCTTTTATCACGATGGTGGCAATGGTTTGTTGCGGTGAGCATGGGAAGGTCAGTTTCTAACCTCTTCGAGCACCTACTCAGCGAGTGACGGCGACACGGCTACTACCGACGGGTTCATCTCGGCGAGCTAAAGGAAACGGCGGTGGCGGTGTAATGCACGACAGTTCGAGGGGCGGCAGATCGAGGTTTGAAATTCTCTCACTTACTTTTTCTCTCATTTTCTCTTTTCTCTCTCCCACTATCCACTTTTCACCTTTTCTCCCTCCTCAACCTCCCTCCCTTTTTCACCAACACCACCTATTTAAAATTCAAACATTCTCTTCCAAATTAATGGACCAACTTAAAAGCCCTTAACCTATTCTTCCAAGATAATGGCCCATAACCCGGGTCCGAGACCCGATTCACTAACCCGAGAAATGGGTCGTTACATGGTAAATATTAATTTCATTCTTATTTGATTGATTATTGTTTCTTGCTTTAACTTATGCCTTTTAATTTCATTTTCTTTTAATTTAGTCTTATTTTGCTTTGTTATCTAATTTCATGTACTTTTAATTATACCTTTAAATTTTGCTTTATTTCAATTTTGCAATTAATTTAAATCTAACTCTGCTTTAATTTATGCGATTAATTTACATCCATTTATAGTTTCATCCTTAGTTTAGATAATTTGTTTTCAATCATGCATTGTAATAATACGTTTACAATTAGATCTTTGTGATTACTTTAAACTATTTAAACACGCCATTTATAAGGCTCGATTTACTTCTCAATAACACGAGGTAATATTCTTTATTTCATAAATTAGAGGGATAGTGGTCCTAACTGATTGGATCACGACTTCTCTGTTGATTCGAAATAAATGGTGTGAATTAGGGATTGATATAGTAGAAAATTAGAGATTGGGTTAGATGAAGAAGAATATGGAAGATGGTGGAGGGGAGAAGAAATAAAAAATATAAATATGGAGGATTAAATGTGTAATTATACATATTATTTTTATTTCGATGGTCAAAATAGGAGTGAAGTAATAATTTAGGGAATATTTAGATAATTTATCATTCTTTTTATTGTGCCAGATCAACCTCTCGTTAACGTTTAACAACAACAAACTTCCTAGTGACCATAAATTTACAAATCGAAAATGTAAGTGACCATAATGGTTGAATTTAAAAATCAGTGACCAAAAGTGTACAAATCCTAAACATAAGTAATCATTCCAGTAGTTTACCCATAATTAATTCTCTAATCGTGTTCGGCATGGTCAATGTTTCTTTAACTCATTACCTGCCGACTTGGTGGGTTGTCTAACTTTTTAATTGAGTTTTCATTTAAAGGGCTTAAGGAAAAAAGGTCAGCTAGAAAAGTATAATATTAATTATTCTCACTTTAAAACAGATTTGCGAGTCCATCTTTAGTAAACAAAGGTGCTCATTGTCGACGATCAAATTTGTTTAAAATATTACACAGTTGCTGTAAAAAAATATTACATAATTCTTGTTTGAAATTTAAAATTTAATTTTTAATCTTAAATATTAAAACTCTAAACTCTAAACTATAAATTTTAAACTCTCTAATCAAACATCTAAACCTTAAATTTATCACATAAATCTTAAATTTAACAATTATGTGTAAACTAATGTTTATACAACTTGTGTATTACAGCTTTTTCTTAATATATTAATATATGATGCATTGACGATGTGTGTAGGATAAATTAAAATTTAAAAATTCTAAAAGGTTAAAATTAAATTATAAATTTTATAAAAGATAAAATGTAATTTTATTATTGTTTTTAAAACAATTAATTTCTTATTTTGAAGGGTCAAAATAAATTTTATCGTAAGCTAATATATAATTCTATGATTTTTTAATAAACGTTTTATTATTTTTGGGGACCAAGCCCCAACCCTCTAACTTAACGCATATTGAATAACATAAATGGCACGCCATTATTTAATGATCATATATGAACCCATACATAGCTTACTAGTGGGGTCATAGACCCTTCAAATAAGGTAATAAAATTGTTATTTTTTTAAAATATATAATTTATTATTATATTCAAATATCATTATAAGGTAATATTTTAGTCAAGTTTTATATATGGATAAACACACAGACATTTATAAATTATATTGTTCGAACCCGATCACCTAAGGCAACATTTCACTCTTTACCACTGGGATCTCGCAATGGGTTCTAAATGTATTTTTTTCTAAATAACTTTATACAAACAACAAATAAGGTTGAGCTTTATCACTAGAGTCGTAATTAAATTTCACAAAATAAATAATTGATAAATTAGAAAAAAAATCAATTTTAACCACCGTAATTTAATTTAATAATAAAAGGGAAAATAAAATATGCTTCATGAAATTGTTGTAGGTTTCTTAAGTGAGGTCATACGTTCAAATTCTGACATTGTGAATAAAATAATTTGGGTTAGAAGGGTTGTACTCATGATGGACTTATGCAGTGTCTAATCCAAATTAGTCAACCAATAAATTAAATACGAATAATTATAAAAAATATTATGGTACAAAATATATGGGATACTTAAACAATTTAGATCATTGATTGAATAAGTACATAAACTCATTTTAACATGCACTACATGAAGTTTAGTATATAGCAGCGCTTTTGCAGCGTTTTTAGAGAAAACGCCGCTAAAAGTTTACATCTCACGGCGTTTACATGACAAACGCCGTAAATGACAAATTTTGCGGCGCTTTTACAATAAACACTGCTAGAGAATAACTTATAGTGGGGTTTTCACAACAAATGCCGCAATAGGTCCATTATTAGTGGCGTTTAGTCACAAACGCCGCTAAAAATTTCGTTCTTTAGTGGCGTTTTTGGTTGAAACGCCGCAATAGGTGAGTTTTTGGTGGCGTTTTGTCACAAACGCCGCAATAGATGAAGCACACCATTTTGATTTCACGATTATAACTCAACCTATACTTCACTTCATACCCAAATCAAAATCCCTCATCCTCCTTATCGTATGTTAAATCCCTAAACTCACGACGTGTGTTGCCGTGATCGTCCTCTTCGCCGCAGTTGGTCAATTGTCTCTCGTCGCCGTGTGGTCCTCGTCGCCGACAAGCGACTATAATCTTCCCTCAAATCGCTTTTCTAGGATTTCCCTCCAATTCTTCCACATTTCGAGCTCGGTAATCTCTCGTTTCCCTTTCCTTCTTAATTTATATATACATAATCTTCTTTGTGTTCAATACTGAATGTTTAATTAATTTTTTCCTTTTTATTTGTTATGAAAAAATGAAGTTTCATGCTATATTGAATTCGAAATAGTTTGGAGGTTTCCTGAAGTTATTGTTAAACGCTAAGATTTTAATATAGTGAAACTTGAAGAAAAAAATGTTTCGTACCTTACATGTTTCTAATTCCAATAGTTTGTTGGCGAAATGGCGAGGTAGGTTGAAGGAAATAAAAACGTTAGAAAACTAAGATTTTATGTTTCTTTGCATATTGAGAGAACATGGATTAGAATATGAAAATGCGGGAGGGGGGAGATGGTTAAATTAATTATTAAGTCGTATTGACTCCATTTGCTTCGAGCACTGCTGCATTCTCATAAAAAATACTTGTTTGCAAATTTGTTTTACTTTTTGATTTCTGGAATCTCTTATTGTATTCTTTCTATTTCTATATATTCTTGTCTTTTAGTCCACTTTCTCATTCATTATTTTCTGCCTTTTTACTTTCCCTTTCACTCTTTTTGTGAATGATTTTTCCCAGATATATAAATAATCTATAAAAGTAGCCATTGTTTCTCTGGGCAATTGTTTGTATCTATTATCTTGTTTCAAGAATACTTTGTTGAGCATCAGAATCCTCTTGATTGTGGTTCTGAACTCTTTTTGCGTGTCTTTATTGCTTCTCTTTTCTTTCTTTTTTGACTATTTTGTTAGTCTCTTTTTTAAGAACCACTCAAGTTGCTACTCCTTTGAAACCATATATATATTCATGACAAATTCACTCGAAACTCTTATTTTGCAACACCATTTAGCCTCTCATTTTTGTTTCTTCCTTTCTTCGTTTCTACTCTTTTCTTTTGTCAATGCTTCTGACTTTGTGCTTTCTTCACATTTGTCTTGCAAGCTTTGCTTTATTAGATACATAAAATGACAAGGACAAGAGAAGAGGGTGAAGAGCAGGTGGACCTTGAAGGGGCCAATGAACCTAAAGAGAAACTATATAATGATTGCATGTTAGGATAATGAAGGGGAAAGATTTAGTTGAGGGCAAGGGTTATGCTTTTGTGACCTTTAGTTCCAAGGACTTGGCTTCCAAAGCTATTGCAAAAGTAAATTATTTTGAATTCAAGGTGAGAAAGAATGCACTTGTTTTTATGTCAACATATTCCAGTAGGATATGACATTACAATATAGTTGTTATTTTTTTTGCAATTTATTCCCTATCTCTTTTTGCCTCTATCGATATATATATGAAAGTGCCAATTTTTGTTTTCTTGTTAACTCCTTTTTGTCTTCTTCAGGGGAGAAAAATAAAATGTTCAACTTCACAAGCAAATAATAAGTTGTTTATTGGTGATATACCCAAAAACTGGGGGAGAAAGTTGTGAGAAGGTTGTAACAGATGTTGTGCCCGGAGTTAATTGTATTGAATTGTTGAAGGTTGTGCATTAATGCATATTGTCACGGGGCTAGGTTTTGACTAGCTGATCCGTGCGGCCTTAGTCGTCGAACTAAGTTGATGGACTAAGTCAACCTTCGAATTCGCTAAGCAAGAGTGCTTAGAAATAAGATAGGCGGAAGCTTGATTGGAAAAATGGGAAGGCAAGGCAAAATGATGAAGAGAAAGCTTAAAACTCTTTACTTAAGAAAGATTCACAAAGAATGAAAGATGAAAACAATGGTGAGGGAAGGGCTCTATTTATAGCCTTGGCCCTCTCGATCTAACGGTCTCTAACGATTCGATCCAAGGGCTATGGATGAATCCTATCTCATATATATGGAAACACTTTAATATAAACAAAGTTGCCTAAGATGAATGGCTATGACATCAACTATTTGTTGGCATATAAGACTTTCCTCGAATAGGCTTCATGGATGATATCTTTCCATGTGTGTTGGTCAAAGGATGACACCTCAACATGGGTCTTGGTCTCTTGGGCGGATTGGGCTTGGCATGGCTCGATTTTTGTGTCCAAAACCACCTTGGTAGCATGCTTGGTGCTAAATCGGGCCCTAGAGGTGTGGGCAACTCGGATGGGCTTCCCCTAGGCCCCTCGATGTGCACGTCGGGTGCAGGCTCGGGCTCTATGACTTGGGCAGCATGGAGGGTGCTTGGCAAGGCCCCCTCGGGTACGTGTAATGGGCTCCCTCGGGTCCAACTCTCGTGGGTGCTCGACAAGGCCCCCTCGGGTGCGTGTAATAGGCTTTCTCAGTTCCAACTCTCATGGGCAGCACATGGGGTACTTGACTTGGCCCCATGGTGCGCTGGAAGTGCCCCAGCTCGATTCTCTTGGATACGGACACCACAAAGAGCGTTGTGCATGTCCCCTTGGTGTGTGGTGTTGGCGACTACTCGGGTCCCTCGGTCGGGTGAAGGACTTGGTGCGTCAAGGCAAGCACCTATGGGTGCGGCTTGTTCGGTCGTGGGAAGTTGGTCTGTGACAATATATTGTCTCACACCCCAATTTAAGAGACCGATTCTTTATGTACTTTTAATGTAAATTATTGATTTATTATTTGCTTAAAAGAAGTAAGGGAAACCTTGAGTCTTTACTGTTGATGGGTTGTTGTTCTTGATTTCGATTTTATTTTTGACCACGTTCAAATTTATAACTTCAATGATTTTTCCCTTGTTATTCTTTTTTGAAATCATAGAAGATTATTTTGAAGTCCGATTTGCAAAATGACAAAGCCAAGCAAAAGGCTTTAAAGACGGTCTCAACTCTTTCCTGTATCCTTCAAAACTTAAACCTTTAATTCAGGCAATTTCCCTTTTCCCCTCTCTGTTGTTGTTATTTTTCAACCTTGCGATAATGTTTTCCGCTTTTTATCCCTTTTCTGTTGGTCTTTCTTTTGAAGTTTCCAACTTTGGCGATAAAACTCTGCAATCTGACCAAAGTAGTTTTGTATTAAACATAGAAAAGGATGGGACTACTTAATATATTTGCATGGTTTTGAACTTTGGCTTGGATTGTATTGTTGTCTCTTGATGTAGTTACAATTTTATGTGCTAGTCTGTATCAAATTTTGATGGCACATGCTTGACATGGCAGGATCCATTGAACCCCAACAGAAACTGTGGATTTGTTTTCATTAAGTACTATAATCACACATTTGCCGAATACTCAAGACAAAAAATATTGAAGCCAACATTTAAGCTTGAAGATAATGCTCCAACTCTGAGTTGGGTTGAACCTAGAAATGTTGAATCTTTAGCTACTACTCAGATTTTCTAATTTAGACATCAATGTTGGTTGTACTTAGTTGAGTATCTGCAAAGATGGTTTCATTATAATAGTGTTTTTTTGGATTTTGTTGACCCTAGAAAATATGAGTAAGTGCATATCACATTTTTCTCTTTTAGGTTGCAGGATTAAGAATGAAAAAGTTAAAAGTTATTTGAATAGCTTGAGAAAAAAAGAAACCAATTCCTTTCATTGAGAAATTATTTGAATAGCTTGAGGTATTTATGTGCATAGAGGAACTAGAACATGTTCTCGCGACATTTAAACTATTATATAATATGCATACTTATTATTTTAATTTTTTTTGAAACATGGTGTTATTCGCGGCGTTTGTAAAAACAAACGCCACTATAGAACATATTCTCGCGGCGTTTTAGTTTACAAACGCCACTAAAGAACAGATCCTCGCGGCGTTTGATTTTACAAACACCACTAAAGAACATTTATTCGCGGCGTTTGTGTTTACAAACGCCGCTATAGAACTTGACTTTTTGCGGCGTTTGTTTATACAAACGCCACAAAAGAACAGTTATTCATGGAGTTTGTCTTTACTTACGCCATTATAGATCTTGACTTTTTGCGGTGTTTTCTACCTAAAAACGTCGCGATCTATTGCGGCACTGATTTCAACGACATTTTTTGCGGTGCTTTTTTAAACGCTGAGAAAGTTTTTAACGACGCTAAAAAAAGCCGCTATAGGGTTAAAAAACATCGCTATGGAGGTGTTTTGTTGTAGTGATGTTGTAAAACCTATGTTTGATTTTGATATAACTAAGTATGTTAAGGATTAAATTGAAAACTTGAAATAAATTTCTAAGTCCCTTAAATGACTTTTAAATCACCAACACCTTAATCTGATTTGAAAAACTCAAACTCCAAATATTTTCTAAGTGTTCCAAAGCCAAAGTGTTGAAAAATGTCCAGGCGTATCGATACGCTTGAAGCCATATCGATACCATTTTTACAAAGCTGGCTACTGGAAAGACGCGTTTCGATACGCTCTTAACCGTATCGAAACATCGTATCGAAACAGATTCAATCTGTATCAATACGCCCCTCTGTAAAAACTAAAGGAGTTTGAATGGTGTACCGATACGGTGCAACCCGTATCGGTACGGTTTTAACAGAATTTTTAATTCAAAGAATTTTAAATGTTTTTAACCGTTGGTGTCAGTCGTTAGGTAACTAACATTTAAAGTGGTAGTTGCCCCGTATCGATACGGTGTACCCCGTATCAAAACGGAAACTTCCAGTGAGCTAAGTTGAGAAAAAGGTATCGATACGGTCTTATCCGTATCGAAACAGTCCCTGTCCCGTACCGATACGCTTACACGCGTTTCGATACGCCCTCTTTATTATATGCAACGACTCTTTCTGTTTTGAGATAGGTACCGATACGAGTCTTCGTGTACCGATACAGATAGCTGCAGAAGTGCATTTATGGTGGAAAGAGAGGGTCCCAACGGCTATAATCAATACCCTAACCACCCAAACGACTAGAATTGATAGAGAAGGTATAAATTAAAGCTTATTGAAGACCATCAACAACTACTGCATCAAAGATAAGCATCCAAGCAAAAATCCAAGCTCATTGTGTTATTTTCCAATTTCTTGTAAACCCCAAATTGTGTTGTACTCAATTCCTATCTTATCTCAAATTTGGGTTGAGTGTTTGTACTTAAAGGGGCAATATTGTATTTGAGAGATATCTTTCTTGCCTAATTTCTTCTTTGATCACTTGTGAGGGTTTGGTCAAATTTTGGGTAGAAAATTTGACCAGTTGTGTAAAGGTTACCTCCTAAGCCTTGAAAAGGGGAAGAACAAATTAGTGAATTGTTGCAAATCCTTAGTGGTAGCTAAGGTAGCGTATGTAGAGTTCATTTGGAACTTGAACCACTCTAAAATCCTTTGTTCTTCGTTTTTAGCTATCATTTTTCTCCAACAAATTTTTAAAAGCCCAAACCACCCTCTCTTGGCATTGATCAATCCATTGATCCACTCAACAATTAGTATCAGACCCTACCTCTTTGAAGGATTAACAACCACAAGAGGAGTTCCCAGGAAGAGTGTGATCATCCAAAAATCAAGCCATGGCATCTACCTCCGGATCAAGCATGTACGAGTCTCAATCCACCACAAAACCACCATTCTTTAATAGTGACAACTATCCATTTTGGAAGAACCGAATGCGCCTATTCATCAAATCCAACGATTACCTTGTTTGGGATGTCATTGAAGATGGTCCCCATATTCCTTTGAAGAGGGATGATGAAGGAAAATTGGTTCTAAAGAAGAAGATTGAGATGAGTGAGATGAGAGAAAGAAGATCTAAATTAATGACAAAGCTCTTCACATACGCTTTTGTTCTTTCGGTCCCGACATCTACTCCAAAGTCTCCTCCATTGAAAGTGCCAAGGAAGTGTGAGATACACTAGATACCACCTATGAAGGAACTAGTGATGTGAAGGAGACAAAGATTGAAATTCTCAATCTTAGTTATGAGAATTTCAAGATGGAGCCCGACGAAACCGTGTCCAAGATGTTTGATCGCTTCTCAACTATCGTTAATAGGCTTAAGGGTTTTGGAGAGACAATCCCGGAAGACAAACTTATCCGGAAGCTACTCTATTCACTTCCCGAATCTTGGGATGGGAAGAGAACCGCCATCATCGAGGCCAAAAACTTGAAGACAGTCAAACTTGATGAGCTAGTGAGTTCTCTTCATACTCATGAGATAATAAAGCAAAGAAGGGAAGATGAAAAGAAAAAGGAAGAGAAAAAAGTAGAGAAGCTAGAAGTAGAAAAGAAGAAGAAGATATGAGTGACTCTCAAATCTTCATTACATGAGGAGAGCACTTCTAGTGAGGAGGATGATCTAGTAGAATTGGCTATGATAGCCAAAAGATTCTCACGGTTCATGAGGTCCAACCGAGGAAGGAAGATTCAAAGAAAAATGGACTTCAAGGGTAAAAACAAAGAAGAAGAGAGGGTGCTACGAGTCCAAAAAGCCCGGTCACATTCGTTCGGAGTGCCCTCAACTCAAGAAGAAGGACTTTGAGAAGAAGAAGAAGAAGCGCAAAGCCAAGCTTTCTACTTGGAGTGACGAGGAGTCATCCGAGGATGACGAACACGAAGTGGCCAACCTTTGCCTCATGGCACTTGAGGATGATTCCTCCATGGTAACCTCTAACTCATCATCTTTTGACTTTACATTTGATGAATTACATGATGCATATGATGAGTTGCAAGAGGTTTATGATGAGTTAGTTGAGAAATACAAAGAGTCGGTCATTAGAAATAAGAAAATTATTTCGGAATTAAATGATAAAAATGACTCACTTTCTCAAGCTAACTTAAAATTTGAGAAAAAGATTTTAGGTTTGAAATATGAACTTAAATTCTTCCAAGATGAAAATGTAGACCTACATAATCTTCTTTCTCAATGCAATAGGGAACACCAAAAGGTGTTAGATGAGCTTAAAAAGTTCAAAGAGTCTTTCAAAAATGTTGGTAATGTGAAGCATGAAAAAGGTGAATCCTCTAAAACAAACCTACCTAGGAGAAAGACTAATAACTATAAACAAAGTAGCCTCCCTAGACATAATAGACCTAAAAGGATTAGGAGTGTATGGGTTCCTAAGGAACTCGTCAAGTCTACTGATATTGTTGCTATGTCACCTTGGATTCCTAAGGGAACCAAGCTTTTGGGAGCTAACACACGTGGTCCCAAAATGATTTGGGTACCGAAAACAAAAGTTTAACATCTTTGTTTGTAGGGGAGCATTGCTACAAGGCCAAAACACAAAGTTAAAATTCATGGTACCTTGATAATGGATGCTCGAGGCATATGACCGGAGACAAGAGTAGATTCATGGACTTAAAGCCAAAAGTGGAGGAGTAGTGACATTTGGTGACAACTCCAAAGGCCACATTAAAGGTATTGGCTCCATAGGCAATCACTCTACCATTCTTATTGAAAATGTTTTATATGTCGATGGTCTTAAACATAATTTGTTAAGCATAAGCTAATTATGTGATAAAGGGTTTAATGTCTTATTTGATAAAAATGGGTGTAAAATTGTTGACATTAAATCAAATAATATTATGCTCATAGGTCGTCGCATAGGTAACATTTACATGGTGCATTTAGATGACATGCATACATCCCATGCATGTTTAGTAGCTCAAAATGAAAATGATGCATGGTTATGGCATAGGAAACTAGGACATGCTAGCATTAGTGTCCTAAATAAATTAGTTTCCCTAGATCTAGTTAGAGGTTTACCCAAAATTAAGTTCTCAAATGATAAAATTTGTGATGCATGCTCTAAGGGTAAACAACATAAGTCATCCTTTAAATCCATTAATGATGTTTCTACAAGTAGGTGTTTACAACTTATTCACATGGATTTATTTGGGCCTATTAGGACTATGAGCTTGGGTGGTAAATCTTATGCATTTGTACTTGTTGATGATTTTTCTAGATTTACTTGGGTTCTATTTTTAAGTACTAAAGATGAGGCTTTAGAAAAATTCATCACATTTTCAAAATTAACCCAAAATGATCTTGAACTTAGAATTTCTCATATTAGAAGTGATCATGGAACCAAATTTCAAAATCTGGGGTTTGAAGAGTTTTTAAATGAAAATGGTATTAGCCACAATTTTTCGGCTCCTCGAACTCCTCAACAAAATGGGGTAGTTGAGAGAAAAAATAGAACTTTACAAGAAATGGCTAGAACCATGCTTTGTGAAAACAATTTACCTAAATATTTTTGGGCGGAAGCCACAAATACTGCTTGCTACATTGTAAACCGAGTAATGATTAGGCCACTTTTAAAGAAAACACCACATGAGATTTTAAAATCTAAAAGCCTAACATTAGCTATTTTCATCCATTTGGTTGCAAGTGTTTTGTTTTAAATAATGGAAAAGACAACTTAGATAAATTTGATGCAAAAAGTGATGAAGCTATTTTCATAGGATATTCCTTAAACTCTAAAGCATGTCGTGTATTTAACAAGAGAACTTTAGTAGTAGAAGAATCTATACATGTTGTATTCGATGATAACATCCTTCCAAGGAAGGATACTTGTGATGATGATGATGTAGGAATCATTAATGCCTTTGATGAAGGACAAACTTCAAAGGATGATGAGATTGCAACAAAAGAAGAGGATCCACAAGATCCACCTCTTGAAGCCTTGAAGGACTTGACTCTTGAGGAAAAAGAAGTGAGCTACCCAAGGGAGTTCAACTATGTCAAAGGTGGTGAAATCTTGAGTGATCCATCCAAGGGGGTAACCACTAGATCTTCTCTTAAACTTATGAACCATGTTGCATTTATCTCATGTATAGAGCCTCAAAATGTAAAAGAAGCATTAAAAGGTGACTTTTGGATTATGGCTATGCAAGTAGAGTTAAATCAATTTGAGAGAAGTAATGTTTGGACATTAGTTGATAGGCCTAGTAATCAATCTACTATAGGAACTAAATGGGTCTTAAGGAACAAACTAGATGAGAGTGGTAACATTGTGAGAAATAAAGCTAGATTAGTAGCACAAGGTTACACTCAAGAAGAGGGAATAAATTTTGATGAAACCTATGCACCCGTAGCTAGAATGGAGGCAATTAGGATGTTGCTTGCATATGCATGTTATCATGACTTCAAGGTTTTTCAAATGGATGTTAAAAGCGCATTTTTAAATTGTTTTATAAATGAGGAAGTGTATGTGGAACAACCACCGGGTTTTGAAGACTCAAATTTTCCAAATCATGTTTTCAAACTTACTAAAGCACTTTATGGTTTAAAACAAGCTCTTAGAGCTTGGTATGAAAGACTTTCAAACTTTTTGATTGAAAAAGATAAGGTGGACACTACACTTTACATAAAAAGGTATAAAAATGACATCTTAGTAGTACAAATATATGTTGATGATATTATTTTTGGATCTACTAATGAGTGTCATTGCAAAGAGTTTGCTAAGTTAATACAAGGTGAATTCGAGATGAGCATGATGGGGGAGCTCTCATTCTTTTTGGGACTCCAAATAAAGCAAAGGAAGGATGGCACCTTCATCAATCAAGCAAAGTACATCAAGGATATACTCAAGAAGTTTGGCTTGGAGAATGCAAAGCCTCAAGACACACCTATGAGCTCATCTACAAAGCTTGACAAAGATGAAGGAGGTAAGTGTGTTGACTCCAAGCTTTACCGTTCTATGATTGGATCTTTGCTTTACCTTACCGCAAGTACCGGATATTTTGTTTAGTGTTTGCTTGTGTGCTAGGTTTCAAGCTAGTCCTAGAGAGTCTCACCTTATAGCCGTTAAGAGAATCTTTAGGTACCTTAGAGATACCCCTTGGTTAGGTCTTTGGTACCCTAGAGACTCCACCTTCAACCTTCATGCTTATTCGGATGCGGATTATGGGGGGTGTAAAATCGATAGAAAGAGTACTTCAGGAACTTGTCAATTCTTAGGTGGTATGCTCATATCTTGGTTCTCTAAGAAACAAAATAGTGTAGCTCTTTCTACCATCGAAGCCGAGTACATATCCTTAGGGAGTTGTTGTGCTCAAGTCCTTTGGATGAAGCAACAACTCTTAGATTATGGTATTAAAGTTGAAACCATACCCCTTAAGTACTGTGATAACACTAGTGTCATATGCTTGACTAAAAATCTCATCCAACACTCTAGAACCAAACATATAGAGATAAGGCATCATTTCATTAGAGATCATGTCCTTAAGGAAGATGTTGTTATAGAGTACGTTGACACCTTAAACTAACTAGCGGACATCTTTACAAAGCCTTTAGATAAAGAGCGTTTTTGGTCTCTTAGAAGAGAGTTAGGTCTAACTAGCCTTTCTTGACCCCTAAGGACCCTTTTTAAAGTTCAAATTGCTTGATCTTGTGAAATTGCATGTTTATGTGTTGTAGCTCTTGAAAATATCCATGCTTATAGCTAGGGGGAGTATGATTTTGTTAAAATATGCTTAGAACTGCTCATTCATCATTTGCATTCATTTAGGAGATGTTAAAATCGAGCTTTTGGTTGTTCTTAAAGCCTAAAATGTATTTCTGGGCATAGGGTATCGATACGACCTTAAGCGTATCGATACGAGTACTGTATTAGCTTCCCAGATTACATTTTGCCTAAAACGGGTATCGATACGGTTAAACCCGTTTCGATACGAGCACCAATCGTTTTGATACAGATTGCATCCGTTTCGATACGAACCTTCAACGGGCATTTTAAATGGAATTACATTTTTACCCCCGTATCGATACACCCTCAGGCGTATCGATACGTGATTGCGTAGACAACTATCAATTGGCATTTAAAGAGTTCAACTTTTACCAAAATTGAATTTTCTTAAAACTCTAGAAATCCTAGCCGTTTTCACTCTATAAATAGCCTCTCAATCCCTCATATTTTCACATCACAACTCAAAATCTCTTGAGGGTTTTCAAAATCAAGCAAAGCTCTTAAGCTTTTCATCAATTTGGTGCTAAGTTCTTCTCCCATTCCTCTCTATCAATATCAAGGTAAAACTCTTTCCTTTTTACTTTTAATTTTTCTTTTGTTTTTCGTTTCAAATTTTTCTTTTGTTTTGTCTTCTCAAAATTAAAATCTCTTTTCAAACTCTTTATTTTTGTTTTATTTATTAATTTTTTTAAACCTTGATTATTGGTTTTCAATGAGTTGAATGAAGAAAAATTAATGCATACATTGTTTTTAATCTTTTCTCTAGTTCATGGCACCTAAAAAGAGAGCACGTACTAGTGAAACTGGTGAAGGATCCAATACCAGAGGTGGTACTCGCCCGAATCTCACTCTTATCTATCAATACTCCTTTAAGTTCACCAGAGATCTCAACTATTTTTGCCAATTTTTAAAACTATAAGATCCGTCCGAAGAGGGTAATCTCTATTCCTTTTCTTAACTCGGAGCGTTTCAAATTTGAGTACTTACCTTTGCTCCAATAATGGAAGTTTATGGATTTTTTTTCCAAATTCTCGGGTTTTTCTTTCGCATCTTAGTTTTGATCTTTTATGCTAATGCTAAGTGTTGTGCCAATCGAGATGGTGTTGTTACGGCCGTTAATTCTCATCTTATGGGTAAAAAGGTCACTATAGATGTTCAATCCATTTGTGATGTGTTTAAGTTGGAGGATGAAGGCTATGATGATGAGAATGCTCTTGGCCATGTCCTAAGTGGTTCCGTCACCGCCCTTAATGCTCAGAATCAGATCCTCCATTTGATGGTTTCTTGGTGGTTTAGGCCCTCGGGAGGGAAGTATTCCACTATCCGCCAAGTTGATGATTTTTGGATTCGATGCTTCCGTGAGAGAAAACATCCGAACCTTGCTCGAATTATGTTTGCGGAGATTGTCTATCTCGTGCAACATCGCCACACCACACTCGTCACTTACTTCACCTATGGTACGACCTTGAGTTACTTCTTCCAACAAAAGGAGATAGATTGCTCCCATGACTACCCAACTCCCCTCACCGATCCTATCGATGAAAGATCTCTTGCAAGGGGTAAGTTTCACTACTTCAATGGTAGTTGGCTTCGTCTATCCGAGCTCCCTAGTGAGGCCGCGAAACAATTTGCTAATCCTCAAGTTGATCAAGTTCCTCAAGATCCTCCTCCACCTTCTATGGAATCCCTCATGACTTATCTCAATGAGCAATTCACGGGTTTGCGCACGGGAATGGCCTCAAAAGATCAAGTGATGAATTCGGGATTTACCGCTATTGATACAAGGTTTACAAGCCTTGAAGATTGAATGAAGAATGTGGAGACTCGACTCACTTCACTTGAAGGCGGTCACAACTCTATGAACATATCCCTTACCGCTTCCCATGACGAGTGGCGTCAAACTAGGAGGAATGATGATGCAATTGAAGAGGATGATGAAGATGATGAAGATGGCGATGGGAGATTCATAGTAGCATATCTTTGCATATCATACATATTATCTAGGATATTTATTTATGCACCTTTGATTTATGTTTTTAGGATTAAGTTTTCATTATTCTAAAACCTATGCTTTGATTTTCTTTTTTTTGGATTTTAAGTTAATGTTATCTTTCATTTGAACTTAATGATATTATGTTGCTTATTTATACCTTTTGCCTTTATGCACTTTCCATTATGTCTCAATTATTTTTGATCTAACAAAAAGGGGAGAGGGAAGCTCACACTTAAAAATTTTGGTTTTCAAACTTAAAAGTTACCTAGCTAATATTAAGGGGAGTTATTTTGCAAAGTTTTTCAAAGTATAAAAAATTTCAAGTTTTGGTTTTGTTATATCAAAAAGGGGGAGATTGTAAAACCTATGTTTGATTTTGATATAACTAAGTATGTTAAGGATTAAATTGAAAACTTGAAATAAATTTCTAAGTCCCTTAAATGATTTTTAAATCACCAACACCTTAATCTGATTTGAAAAACTCAAACTCTAAATATTTTCTAAGTGTTCCAAAGCTAAAGTATTGAAAAACGTCCAGGCGTATCGATACGGCTTCAAGCGTATCAATACCTTTTTTACAAAGCTGGCTACTGGAAAGACGTGTTTTGATACGCTCTTAACCGTATCAAAACAGCGTATCGAAACAGATTCAATCTGTATCGATACAGTTTTAACAGAATTTTTAATTCAAAGAGTTTTAAATGTTTTCGACCGTTGGTGTCAGTCGTTAGGTAACTAACATTTAAAGTGGTAGTTGCCCCGTATCGATACGGTATACCCCGTATCGAAACGGAAACTTTCAGTGAGCTAAGTTGAGAAAAAGGTATCGATACGGTCTTATTCGTATCGAAACGGTCCCTGTCTCGTACCGATACGCTTATACGCGTTTCGATACGCCCTCTTTATTACGTGCAACGGCTCTTTCTATTTTAAGACATGTATCGATACGGGTTTTCGTGTACCGATACAGATAGCTGCAGAAGTGCATTTATGGTGGAAAGAGAGGGCCCCAACGGCTATAATCAATACCCTATCCACCCAAACGGCTAGAATTGATAGAGAAGGTATAAATTGAAGCTTATTGAAGACCAGCAACAACTATTGCATCAAAGATAAGCATCCAAGCAAAAATCCAAGCTCATTGTGCTTATTTTCCAATTTCTTGTAAACCCCAAATTGTGTTGTATTCAATTCCTATCCTATCTCAAATTTGGGTTGAGTGTTTGTACTTAAAGGGGCAATATTGTATTTGAGAGATATCTTTCTTGCCTAATTTCTTCTTTGTTTACTTGTGAGGGTTTGGTCAAATTTTGGGTAGAAAATTTGACCGATTGTGTAAAGGTTACCTCCTAAGCCTTGAAAAGGGGAAGAACAAATTAGTGAATTGTTGCAAATCCTTAGTGGTAGCTAAGGTAGTGTATGTAGAGTTCATTTGGTACTTGAACCACTCTGAAATCCTTTGTTCTTCGTTTTTAGCTATCATTTTTCTCCAACAAATTCTTAAAAGCCCAGTTCACCCCCTCTTGGCATTGATCAATCCAATGATCCACTCAACAGATGTTACCCTAATTATGAGTATCTTTCAAAAAACACGTTTGATGAGTTATTTAACATGATTTCGAATGCCCAACCCATCAAACAAGGCTCTAAACCCTTATGGAGTCTGACAGTTTTCGGATTATTGTGGACCATTTGGTTATGTAGGAATGAATGTATCTTTAACAACAAAACTTTCAACGAAGATCAAGTGTTTGATTTAGCTATCTTGAGGATTGGGTTCTGGTGCAAAAGTAAGTGGCCCATGTTTGTCCCATCCGTTTTGGAGTTCAGTCAACATCCAAATCTTACGTCTATACAGATAAGCATCCCTCATAGACCCTCATCTGGTTCATGGTAAGCCCATCCCGATGGCCACATCAAATTTAACGTTGATGTTGTAGTTAAAGGGAGCTTTGGTGATGCTAGTATTAGAGGTATCCTCAAGGATTAATTCTTGCTAAGTTCTCTAGGGCCATTGGCCGAGCTGACCCCTCTTCCGCTGAAATTACGGCCATATTGGAAGCGTGTAGCATTGTCTCTTCTTCAAAATGGCTTGGGAACCAACATCTCCTTATTGTGTTAGATAATTAACTCACATTAAATTGGATCGACAATCTTAGTCTGTCACCCTCCTTTTTTGTAGAGATAGCGAAGGAATATGTAAAAAATTACAATTGAAAATTTGTTTTTACTTTTAGAGAAGACAATTGTGAGGCACATATGCTAGCAAAACAAGGTATTAATAGAGACTATGGTTTCTTGTGGCTAAAGGCATGATTTGAGAGTGCTGATACGTGTCGTTGTTATTAGTTAAAACACTGACGACCAACATTCTTTTTTTGTTCGAGCTGTCCAATAGTTTGATCGCTGGTCTTAAGCCACTAGCTTGGGAGGCTGTAATAGGTAGTGACTGGTTTAGTAAAAGCGAAATTTATTTGATTGTTTGCTGCCCTAATGTACTGTCCAAACTAACCCTTTTGAGTGGTGGAGTTAGTCCTGCTTGCATTGGATAATGATGGGTGACATTATAGTGCTGCTAGGTTTACTTTATTTATAAAGACTATTGTTCTTTATAGTTTGTATGGTGGCTTGAGAGGTCAAAATGGTTTGAGAAGCCTTAACATGTGTTATCTTAGTGGCATAGATATAGACATTTTTTTTCTCTCTAATTAAGTTTAGGAAAGTTTTTTAACGAGGCTCATATATGTCTCTTGTATTGTATGATGTCCCGTAATAAAATCGTACAATCATTTCTTTTCAAAAAAATCTTAAAAATTTAACCAACCTTTCATTTTTTGTCAATTAGTGGGGTCAATTGACCTCACTTAGTTCTAAAGAATCCTTGTAAAAATAGAAAAGTTTGAGGGTAGACGGAGAAATTAATACATTTGAAACCACTTGACTCACTTAGTTCATTTAACATTTGACTTTTTTTACCCACTTAATATGAAGTCTAGATCCGCCACTGTTTTTCGTCGACTTTTTAAATGATTATACTTCTCTAAATTTTTTCGATATTCAATATTCATAAGAACTTTGATTAAATTTAAAGCCGAGTCTCGGACTCTGTTTTATAAAACAAGGTTTTTCCCTTAATTTTTTTCAACAAAATTTATATTTGAAACATTACTTAAAGAAATGTCAATATTACTAATGGAGTTGGTCCAAAGTGGTAAGCGACTTGATATCGCTTAAGCATTCTTGATTTCATTGATTTCGATGTTTTATGTATGCATAAAATCATTGCTGAGAGACTCATTCACTATAACCAAGTGTGCGACGCGGACCGACTTAAATTAATTAGGATAAAATACTCGAGAACCAAGAGAACAGGTCAAAATTTTTACCACTTGATTTGATAATCATTAATACTTTTAAAATGAAATTTTTCTATCAAACAGTTTTTAGCACGCGGAAGGAAATGATGATGGCTCCACTTTGTGCGTGCATTTTTGGGACACCGGCCTTAAGAAACTCGTGCATAAACAAAGAAAAAACATGAAAGGGAGCTCCCTCCGTCCATAAGAAATGAACCATTAAGAAATTATGGTTTTTGTCTTGATAATTTATTTATTTTTAAATAATTTGAGTGCATTTATTTTTTTAAGGAGAACTTGGATTTCATTAATAGTAATAAAAATTATAAAAATATAACACATTAGTTATCATATAGAATTTTTAGCAATCATGGCCACCAAAAAGATTCATATAAAAATTTAAACGTGTAAACCCAAAAAAGTATAAAAGAAAAAACAAAACATTTCTTTGAAAATGTCTTTCATTTTTCATAGAAATTCAATAATCATCCTCAAAATCTTTTTGTTTCTATCCAACAAGATGTGAAAGTATTAGTATAGGAGATTTGATTGAGAAAATTAATCTTGTTTACTGCATTTGCTAACCGTTCTGATGGCATCAATAAAATATCACAAATAGAGATCTGATCATACTTAACTAGAGATGACCATTTAATCTAAATCTGAGGAAAAGAAATTCAATCCAAATCTTATGGGAAAAAGTTTAAACCCGGATTTAAAAAAAAAATCTAAGTCCTAATAAGAGACGAATCAAAGGTGGATCATGTCAATATCCCATCCAAATTTGAACCATAATTGAATTTAGGTGTAATTGTGTTTAACTGTACAATCGTGACATATTTGAACAATTATCATAATTTGGGGTGTTGTTGAATTGGATGTAATTGGAATCCCCCAATTACACTCTTCAACTCGTAAAAGGAGATGTAAGAATCGGTATAATTATGTGTGTAATTATATTTTTCAGTTTTATAATTAACGTTATTTTAAAATTTAAATTTATACAACGGTATAATTACATATTGTACTATTAAACACGACTTAGGAAATTACAATAACTACACTGTCAGTCGAACATATTTAGTAAATTAAATTTCTTTAGAATTATACCACGTATAATTATTAGGTAGTAATGAGTAATGGCATTTTTTTTAATACGGTAGTAATGACATTTTCATGCAATTATATGACGACGTGTCGACATCTAAATATATCTTAAAAATATATGAAGTAAAGAAGATAATGAAATTGTGTCATATAAATATTTTCTTAATAAAAAGAGAGGGGTTACATTTTTTTGAGTAAGTAAAAAGAATTACATCTATAGGAGTAAATGTTAGAATCTAAACAAGATATAAATCACAACAATCTATTATCAAATATGTTAAAAAAATCTATTATCAAATTTAATTTTTCAATATATACTAATTTAGAACTTGATATCTAATAAAAATCAAAACAAAATGGTCCAATGACAGAACTCTAAACGAACCGAGTAAAGTACCTATCAATGCCAAATATCATCGTCAAAAATATGTTAGGCACTGTGAATACGATGCGCAGCCCGGGAACCAAGTCTAACTCAAGTATCGACTCAAAATTTTATGTTAAGGTGTAAATTTATAAAATTTTAAGACAATAAAAATAATATTTTAATAAAAAATTATAAAAATATACAAATTTTAAATTTTTAGAGATAATCATACCCTATTTTAAGAAGTTCAAGGATGAGACGTCTTAAAATGAGGCTAAAATAAGTTGTAAAATTTTCAGTATATACTAAAATTTTTAAAAAAATTTAAAAGTGTATAAATTTTGGTATATATAAAAAAATTGATACTAAAATTCTTACAATTTCTATAAAAATTTAAGTTGCAACTCTTCTTAACGCGTCTCACGTATGTCCATCCCCGTCTCTACTATAAAATGCCCACTCCTAAGCAATCAGTCGAAGGAACCTCTGGCAGTGTATTGGCAAAGTGGCCAAGTCTCTCCCTCTCTTAACACTTAAAACTCTCAAAAAGCAACCACTATTTTCTCTTATTATCTGTTATTCTTTGAGGAGAGAGATCTTGTAAGGCTTTCGTATTAACAAACGTTGCGTCCTGTTGTGAAACCTCTGTTTTCCTCACCTCCTTTATTTCATTTCTCCTTAGATTATATATCCTTTTCTTCAAAGATTCTTTCTTTTTCCTGTTTTCGTTGAGCTTTTCCTGGGTTTTCAATGTCGAGTCTTGTTATATCTGGTCTGAAGCCTCTTCCTTCAATCTACTGTCGACCCACTGCTCGAGTTGTTTCAAACAACTCTTTAAAGCCCAGTTTTTTACTTACGAACAAGAGCTACCCAGATCTAAAAACGACGAATCGAATTGAATTCTCGTCTGGGATATTTAGGAACTGGGGTCTGAACGTCAGTGCTCCGCTGAGAGTTGCATCTGTAGAAGAGGATGAAGGAAGAGAAGAGAGAAATCATGATGTTAATGGATTTGGAGAAGGAAAAGAAGATGCAGGGTTCGACCCCGGGGCGCCGCCGCCGTTTAATTTGGCTGACATAAGAGCTGCCATACCGAAGCAGTGTTGGGTGAAGGATCCATGGAAATCTATGAGCTACGTTGTGAGGGACGTTGCCGTGGTGTTTGGCCTGGCGGCTGCTGCGGTTTATGTTAACAACTGGATTGTTTGGCCTCTTTACTGGGCTGCTCAAGGGACCATGTTTTGGGCTCTCTTTGTTCTTGGCCATGACTGGTAAATTCCCAAGTTGCAACCTTTTGTTATTAGATCTGTTTTATGTTCCTTTTTTTTTCAATTCTTAATTGGAAAAGTTCTTTGGATTTTGCAGCGGCCATGGCAGCTTTTCAAACAATCCCAAGTTAAACAGTGTGGTGGGGCATCTCTTGCATTCTTCAATCCTTGTGCCTTATCATGGATGGTATGCCAAGTGTTTGATACTTTGTCTCTTCTCAATTTGTATATGTAATTGGTTCTAATTAGATTCATTTCCATTATGGTTAACTTTTTACAGGAGAATTAGCCATAGGACTCACCATCAAAACCATGGCCATGTTGAGAATGATGAATCATGGCACCCGGTTGGTTAAAATCTCTGTTTTCTTTTCTCTCATTGAAAATGATTGAATCATGGAACCTAGTCTAAATTGTAAAGCTTTGGTCAATTCTATTGCAGTTGTCTGAGAAGATATACAGGAGTTTGGATAACGTTACGAAAATGTTGCGGTTCATGCTGCCGTTTCCAATGCTTGCATACCCTTTCTACCTTGTGAGTTTTGTTGTAAGCTTTGGTTGAAATTGAATGAATATGATGAATTGGTGATGTTATTAATGGCGGATTGACTTTGATCAATCGCAGTGGAACAGAAGTCCAGGGAAGACTGGCTCTCACTTTGACCCGGACAGCGATTTGTTTGTTCCTAGCGAAAGAAATGATGTCATTACTTCCACCATTTGCTGGACGGCCATGGCTGCTATTCTTGTTGGCGTGGGTTTCACAATGGGTCCTATGCAGTTGGTTAAACTATATGGCATCCCATACGTGGTAGGTTTCAAATTCTTAAATGACAAAACATACGTATCTCTTTGTCAATAAGAAAACACAAATTGACTTGCCGTTGCTTGCTTTGGTGTTAAGATTTTCGTCATATGGCTGGACTTGGTTACATACTTGCATCACCATGGCCATGAAGAGAAGCTTCCTTGGTACCGCGGGAAGGTATGAAAACTCGGTCTAATTCGATCTGCTAGCCACATGAGTTGAAAACTTTAGGAGATTCATACGGAATTCAATCCATAACTTACGAATAAACTAATATTTGGCAGGAATGGAGTTACTTGAGGGGAGGTCTTACGACGCTCGACCGCAATTATGGATGGATCAATAACATCCACCATGATATTGGAACTCATGTCATACACCATTTGTTTCCTCAGATCCCACACTACCATTTAATAGAGGCGGTTAGTACCTGTATGGTATATTTCTCTGCTTTGATGTTCTTGTTTCGTTTTTTCTTCTAATTGTTATGCTGTTATGATGCTCTTATAGACCGAGGCAGCGAAGCCGGTTCTCGGGAAATACTATCGGGAGCCAGAACGATCAGGCCCTTTACCTTTCCACCTGATCGGAAATTTGATAACAAGCTTGAAGAAAGATCACTTTGTGAGTGACAATGGAGATGTTGTTTACTACCAAACCGACCCGGAATTACAAGAGCCTTCTAAGCTATAAAACATCAGTTTGATGCATTCATAAATATTCCCCGGCCACAAATTAATGGGTGGAAAATTCAAGCTTTTGGCTTGAAACTTGCTTTTGCTTAAGCATAGGAGACCTCTAAAGCATTGAGCTCCCATTGCCATGAATATGTAAAAAACATATTCAAGTTGAAAAGTAGAGGGTAATTGGAGCTCTCCATTTTTAACGTTTATGGGGAGGAAATTAGGGTATTTGTTTTTCTATATTGGCATTCTACTAGTAAAGGAAAATGTATACTTCTATTCTTTTTGAAGGAAAAAAATGAAAATTTATGGCTTATGGTATCATAAGCCCTTGAACTTTGAAAAAAAATTAATTAAGCTCTTGAATTATTTTTGCACACAATTAAATCTTTATACTTTAAAATTTTATCAATTCACCTTTTAGCCAACCTTGACGGTTAAATTTAACAGTTTTTTTCCTGAATCAATTGGTGTAACGCGTATTGCAATGTTGTCACTTGGTATTTTCAGAATTTTTTGTTTTAGTTAGAAAATTCTTTAAAAATTTTAAAAATTCAAAAAAAAAATTATAACTTTTTTTTATATAAAAATCTGTAAATGTCACATGACGGATTATAGTGTGTCATATGGTAGCAATATCTCAAGAAAAAAATAATCAAAAATTAATAATCAAAATTTGTCAAACGATTTAATTGATTAAATTTATTAGTTTGAAGGTTTAATTGGATATAAAAATATTTTAAAGCTTATTTTTTAAAAAAATTTAAAGGCTTCAAACAACTTTAATCCAAATTTTATTGCTTTATGAAGAAAGTAGTTGGCATGAAAAAGTAATTAGTTTTTTAAGGTTGTATATGTGAACAACAATTCAAGAGCTGACATCATGAGTTTGGGTTAAAGGGAACCCACTAATCACATCACTTATCACATCCTATTAACGAGCACTCTTGGAATGGTTAAATTTTATATAAGGCTATTATTAGTGATGTGCAAAAAATTCCGATCTAAACGATATGATATGATTTGATTGATCTGTTTATCTGTTGATTCGATGTAAAAATTTAAATGTTTGATTTTTTTTTCCAGATAATTTGAATCGGATGTCTGAAAATTTTGAATCAGATGCGGATAGTTATTTGACATTCAGATCAAATACGAATAGTTATTTGACATTTTAATCAGATATCCAAAAATCTGAAAATTTTTATGGATAAGAATATTGTTATATTCGATATTTTTACTTGTTATATATAAATTTTTTTGAAATTTCCACGAATACAAATCTTCTTATATTCAATAATTTGTTAGCTTTTTATTTTTGATAATTTGAAATTTTTATGGATAGGACCCCAAATTCAAAAAAAAAATAAATAAATAATGCTTAAATCAAGTCATAAGTTCAAATATCCGATGACCGAAAAATTAAATATTCGACTTTTTCATATTGCATACAGATCATTAATTTGCCGATCTGAAAATTTTAAATATTCGAATTTTTAAATCAAGTCAGATCGAATTTTATACCCCTAATAGTACCTAATTACTATGTGTTTTTGAAGAATTTAGTTGCACTATTATTTATTTATTTATTTATATCTCTTTACTTTTTTGAAATTGATTAAAGTTGTAGTTCATTGCTTATTGGTTTGGTAATTTTTGAACCTTTTGTATTTTTTCTTCAAATTTTGAATTTCAGTTCTAACATAGATATGTAACATTGGAAAATATTAAGATAAATTATCTTATTAGTTCAAGTATTACACGTAAGTTGTAAATTTAGTTTGTTATATGTAGAAATATATGTTTTGATATAATAATTGAAAAATGTTTTAGACTTAATTGAAAAGAATTTAAAATATTCTCTTAGTCAAAAACAACTTGAAAACAAGTTTGAGGATGTTTAAAAAAGGTTTTGGCAATGTTTGAAACGTTTTTAAGTAGCCAAACCAGTGCTTTTAAAGTACCCGTTTCGATACGTGTATAATTTGTATCGATACTTTTTGAAACTGCCAGAACCCGTTTGGATACAGGGCTTGCCTGTTTCGATACAGATAGGTGATGTTTTGAAACACCTAAGGGTATTTCGATACGCTTACGTGGCAGACACCCCAACGGCTATTTTCCAACGGTATTTTGAATTACAGGCTGTTTCGATACGGGCGTTCCGATACGACCCAATGTGTTTCGATACGGCACACTGCATCAGACTCCAACGACTAGTTCTGAACAAGGGTGTTTCGATACAACTAACCGTGTATCGAAACAGACATCACCAGAATTGCATTTATGGTGGGAAATAAAGTCTCCAACGATCCTCAACGGCTACAAACTCAATTGGGAGTATAAAAGGGACCTACAAGCATCAAGAGAAAGCTAATGCTTCAATTGTCAACAACATTATGATGAAGAAATTGTTTTAGAGCCAAATTGTCCATTCTTGTATAGACAAACACTTGTGAGCTAAAATTGTCAATGTATGCTCAATTGTTCTAGGTTTCGGATGAGAGCTTAAGAGTGCAAACACACACTTATTAGGGGGATTTCTTGTTTGCTAGAACTCTTTGTTTTAAGAGTGTTCCCAAAGCTCGGGTTGTGAGCTTTGGATGCTAGATCACGGGTTGTGACTCTAAGATGTAACAGTTGCCTCTTTAGCCTAGAAAAGGAGAAGAATTCTTAATGAATTGGTTGAAATCCTTAGTAGAAAGCTAATGTAGTGAATGTAGGCTTTGGTTAGAAAGCCGAACCACTCTAAAATCCTCGTGTTCAATTATTATCTTGTTGCTTCCACTTCCAACACCCAAATTATCCATTCTCCACATCTTGGCAAGCGATTCCGTTGTGATCATCGAGCCTAACATTATCCAATTTGGTCATTTTTAGTTCTTGTAATTTAAACATATTGTCTCAATATTATTTAAGTCATGATTAGAATTTTAAAGTTAAAAAAACACCAACATTAAAACTAATCAAATTAGAGTATTAAAAATAAAATTCACAACTTATGCAGAATTTCGGCAAATAAATTTTTTTGATCAATGAGTTTGATTTATTCATAGAGAAACCATACAAGAAAATTACCAGGAGCCTCGTTAAAAACCTCCCTAATTCTAAATGGAGGAAAAGAGTACTCCTAGATAATTCGAAATAAATGAACACAACAAGGAATACACCGGCGTTAAACCCAATAACCAACCCCTACTACTAAACTCAACAAAACCAAAGCAAAGCAAGAACCCTCATAAGCAAGGATGAAAACAGTACATGAAGAAGTGTTCCCATAGACTCACACAACACCGGGAACCACTCAATATATGACCCGAAAAATAGAGCTCCTATCTACCCAGTCTTCGTCAAAGCATATACAATACCATTAGCCTCGTGGAAAATATGAGTAAAGCAAACGTGAGGCAACGCCTCACAAGCCGTATCAATGCTGCGAAACAAGTTCCAAGATTTTCAAGGCCGACGTTCCACGTGCAAAACCCAACCAATCGCTACTTGAGAATCCAACTCAATCACCAAACTCAAGTTGTCGCGCAAATGCAACTCCAAGCAAATCGAGAAAGCGAAAGCAATCGTTCGCAACTCTGCTTCATTGAAATACAAAACACTAAGAGGTTCCAAAAATAAAGCACATATACGCCCTTACCAATCTCGCAATACACCTCCCATGCCCACTGGTCTCGGTTTCCCACGTGCCGCACTAGAAACGTTGAACTTAAACTTATCCTTACGCGGCAAATTCTAGGAAACATCCGACCTCGGAACTGACCAAAGAGAAGATGTCGAGCATATCCATAGGCAGTCCAACCACTGAGCCTCCACCACAATCTTCGTTTCCTTAGAGGCTTTAACCCAATACAACGATCGGAGTTTAGCCAAGAAAAAATCTCATCCATTGTCAACCTTTTACCATTAAAAACCATATCGTTCTAAGCAAGCCATAAAGATCATAACATGGCGGCACAACTCGACACCCACCATTGCAAAACTATATCAGTAAACGAGCAATGCAGTGCCGAAACTAAGAACTCCTGCAACGTATTTGGTAGAGGCAATGAAACCCTCCACCAACCCAGAAAACGAGCCCACAACTCCCTCACCCGACCACACAAAAACAAAATATGATCAACTTCATCAGCCCCTCGCTACACCAAGCACACACATCCTGAGACTCGAGCAAAGGAACCCCACATTGTCGGAGGAAAGTGATAGTCGGTAACCTACCCATGAAAATGAACCAAATAAACGCTTGCACCTTAGGATGTACTGCCAAATGCCACACAAAACAAGCCTCCAACCTTCCCCCTACATCTCCCATCGACAACAAAAAATTCGACAAAACTCGTACTAAAAATTGCCCCAAAATGTTCAGTTTCCAGGCCAACAAATCCCTCATATCCCAGCGAATATGAGGCTGTCGAATGCACTCCACCAACTCAAGTAACATCGCTTGTTCAAAAGATCGCAACCCTATTCGAAAAACGACTCCCATGCCGAATGAACAAACGAACCAACAATCACATAATCCCAAACTAACGCCAATTTATCCTTCACCAAGGCAAATAACCTTAGAAAAATAATTCTAAAAGGTACCTCTCGACACCAAGAATCCACCCAGAAGATAAATCTCTCCCCATTACCAGCATTCCACGTAAAGCTAGACTCATTAAAAATTTGGCTCACTGGTTTCGATGTAACAATATCCACAATTTGCCTCCATACCAATGATGTCGCTCTTCTCGCCCCATAACAAGGTTGCCACCAAGGCACAACTTCCCCATACTGGTTTTGAGCTTTGCCATTGTGAATTTTTATCTGTGGCAAACCGCCACACCAATTTCGAAATCGAAGTGAGGTTTTGAGCTTTCAAATCAACAACCCCTAAACCATCTAGCTAGCGAGGAAAACAAGCCACTACCCATTTCACACGACTCATCTTCCCCTTCAACTCTACCCTGCCCCACAAAAAAGAGCAAAGAAGCCGATTGAGCTTCGCAATTACCCCCTTTGGAGCGACAAAAACACTCATATAATACAATGGCAAAGCTGACAACACTGTGTTTACCAACATCAACCGCACCGCGACAAAAAGGGTAGCTCGTTTCTGTCCCGCCAACTTATTGAGGAATGCAGTATAAATTGGTTCACACATAACCTTGTTGCGAGGATTAACACCCAATGGTAGTCCTAAGCAATTAAACGATATATCACCAGTAGCATACCCCAAAATTGATGCACATTTAGCCTCGACCGAATCCTCTACACCAAAACCAATCAAAGTCAATTTTTGAAAGTTAATCTCCAAACCCAAACATAATTGGAAACTTATCAACACCCTTCGTATATTCAAAACAAACTCCACTGACCTTTCAAGAAACAAAATCGTATCATTAGCAAACTAAAGATGCGATATCGAAAAATCCTCTGCCACGTTAACCCCATTAATCAACCCTACTTCCTCTACCTTTTTGAGCATCAAGTGTAAGGCCTCAACAACTATTACTAATAATAAAGGTGACAATGGATCGCCTTGACGTAGCCCGCTACTTATACCAAACTCAAGCGTAGCAGTCCCATTTGACAACACTGACATCCGAGATGAACTCAAGCATTCCCAAATCTAATGTCGCAATGTACTACCAAATCCCATACTATCTAAACTTGAATCCAAAAACTCCCACCGAATGCAATCATAAGCTTTATCGAATCCAATTTTAGAATGAACGCCCTGTACGCCGATCTTCCCCATTTTAAGGAGTGAATAACTTCATTCGCTAGCAAAATACCATCAATTATCTGACGACCCTGAAGAAAGGCACTTTGAGTGTCACTAATAACATGGCCCAAACCTCGCTGTAAATGTTTTGACAAGACATTGGATAAAATTTTATATAAAGAGTTAATAAGACTTATAGGCCAAAAATCGCAAATCACCAACATATTTTCTTTCTTCGGAATAAGGACCACAAAAGTAGAATCAACCCACTTCGGCAAACGATCTTTGGAAAAGAACTCCCTCATAAATTCTATCACATCTGACTTTAGAAAATCTCATCCAACCTCGAAAAATATTATACTAAAACCATATGGGCCTGGCCCTCTCGAACCCTCAAAAGACCAAAGAGTCACATTCACCTCTTCTTCAGAGAACGGTGCCTCAATCAAATCGGCTTCATGTGCATCCAATCTCTTGAACGCAAGACTCGGTTCTAATATACTAGCTTGACACTCCTCAGAAAATGCATTTCGAATTCAAACGGAACAAAACTGTGTAAACGATTTGGATTTGATTCCCATCTTCCATGCACAAACAAGCCTTTAATCTAATTTCTCATTGCCCTTAACTTCGTCGAACGGTGAAAAAAAGTAGTGTTACGATCACCCAATTTCAACCATGTAATCCTGGATTTTTGCCAGCGAAAAGATTCTTTAAATTTCATAGCTTTCCATAAGGCTATTTTCCATAGGCGTCGATGTTCAAGTAACGACTCCAAAATGTGGTTCGATCCCATCATCTTATCTGCCTCGTCGATAGTATATTGAAGATCACTAATATTTTTTTTCTATAAATCCCCAAACTCACTCTTATTCCAATTCTTCAAAAACTATTTCATTGCCTTTAATTTCCTCATAGAATCAAATGAACCCTCCGAGGTCATCGAGATAGATTGTAACAACTCAAATTTCCTGGTTTGGTAAATCGGGTCCCGAATTTGGGTTTTGAATATTTTAGAGTGACAATTAAAATAAGGAATCATTTTAATATTCACTAGATGATTTTGGATTTGATTCGAACCACTATCAAGTTGAGTCTGAAGATTTAAAATAAAGGGAAGGCTTGTGTTATTTTATTGGGATGTGGTTTTTGAATTTAAATAAGTGTGGGTGGCTGGAAAAGGGGAAAATGTTTTAGGAAGAGGGAGAACAAGGAAAAAGGTGAGGTTATGTTAGAGGGAGGGAAAATGAGATAAAAGTAGGGGGAGAGTCTTGAAGCCCCGATCTGCTGCCAACCGCGCTGTCATTCACTTCACCGCCGTTAACATCGAGTAGAACTTGCCGAGATGCATCTGCCGGTGGTCGCCCTATCGCCACTGCCACTCTCGGGGGTGAGAAGAATGAAGACTCGAAGAAGGTCAAGCATCACGAGCTGTCATCCACCGCCGCAAACCGAGGGCACCGTTAGATTCAACAACCAGAGAAGCATGGATTTGAAGCTTGTCAACATATTCCAGCCACTGGAAGTCACCGTACGCGCCACCACCTGCACGTTTACGAGCTTCGGCAACGGGTAAAGGGTCAAACCAATGAGGTGGTAGACCGAACTGGACCAACCGATTAAGCAAACCGGACTAGCTGGTTGACCAGCCATTTAACCTAAGTCGAGCCGTAATTTGAGCCATTAACCAAGCCACTGTTTGAGCCGTTGACCGAGTCGTCGCCAGAGTCGTTGACTTTGACCGCGTTGACTTTGGTCAAGAGTTGAGTTTTTCTAAGGGACCTTACCCAGGGGTTTCTCGACGTTTTGAGTCCGTTGGCGTAGTCCGTTTTTCAAAATTCGAACCCGATAATTTGTTTTTACGCATTTTATCTCCTAAAGTAGTCTGAAAATGTGAAATAGCTTACGTAGTCGTATTTGTTTTATTCGAGGATTTGGTGGAATCGAATATTCGATTCAAAGAAATGTTTGGAGGAGCTCATATGATGATTTATCGCTTTGTCTTAAGGTTAGTACACCTTGAACTCCTATTGCTTCATGAGCATCATAAATGTGATTGCTTTGCGTGTTAGTATTTGCCAATTAGGTTGATGATGAATGTGCATGTTTGGTGCCTGATAGTATGAGATTTGATATCTGTGTGAGATGCACGATGATGTTGTGAATATGATGAGACTCATGGAAGCTTTAGAGACCATTTAGGGTCATTTGAGATGCTCATATGATTATTTGATGATTGATTGATAAATCGTGATGCTTTGTATGCTTGTTCGAATAGATCAACGTGATTCGATGTAGGTTATGCTTAAGGGATAAATACTCGACTAAATGATTATGAAGTCGGTAATTAATAATAATTGAATGAATGCATTAGTAAACATACCATAACGACTTTTATAAGCTTTAGGGATCAAATAAAGTGTTGTAAATTGTAATTCAAGGAAATTGTGTGAACCTGTGTATAGGGTTTTGATACGAGCTTCGGTTGTACTGGTACGCGATTGGGGACGGTATCGGTACGAGTCGACTCGTACTGGTTCTGGTGGAAACTGAAGATTTCTATTAAGCTATATCAGTATTGGTACACGTGTGAGTATTGGTACACTCGTCTTCGAGTACCGGTACCCACTAAATGGAATAATTTATAGTTCTAATAAAAAGATGGAAATTGATATGGAATGATAATGAGATAATATATGTTAATAAAGATAATTAATAGGGATGAAAAATGTACACTTCAATAATATATTAACAAGTTGGTAAACTAAGATGGGTGGCTTGATAATTGATAGAAACCATAGAGGTTGGTGATCATGTAATTGTTGTGTGTTGTGTGGTAATCGTATCCATGTTGTGTGTTGTTTGGACACTTTTTTGGTTGTGTTACCTTTGATTGATGGTATCTGGATACCCAATGAGAGTGTTGCAGCACCAATATTAGAGATGCCAAATGTACGTTCCTAAAGTTGTGTGACACCAAGTCTCATTTGAAGATGCTCGACGAGAGATTCCGAGCATGAGTGTACGTTCCTGAAGCTTTGTGGCCGAACCTCAACTAGAAAGAGTGTACATTCCTGAAGCTATATGGCACTGGGCCTCACTTAGAGTGTGTGTTCTCGAAGCTGTGTGGCAGCAAACCTCACTCCAGGTTTGTTGTTTTGACTTTGTATACTTTAGTTCGGATGATCTGGTGTAATCCCGAGTATGGTTGGGCCTTATGGGCCATGTATGATGTTTTACTATGTTGAGAGCATGTGTTTAGGCGACTAGTGGTAGCGCGAGGGGTGTTCATGGTAGATTAACCGTATCGTTTAGCCTAAACAGTCGGTTAACCATCATAGCGGTTATTATATTTAGCTAATCGTAACCTAACCGTTTAGAATCGGTTAACCGACGGTTCGGTTACATGTTAACCTATAAACTATTATAATTTTTTTCATATGTTTATTACTTTTCTTGAGAATAATGAAACTATATTTTCGATATATATTATATTAAAATGTTCTTGAAAATGCTTAAATAGAGATTCTAAACACTAAGTCCATACTTAATTAAAAAAAGTACATCTATACTACAAAGTTTCAACACAACAAAAAATACATAAATTTCATACTGAGTTTAAAATTCCAAGTTTTAACACTGTTCAACACATAACAATGCACCATCAAAGTTTTAAAGAAAAATATTTAACTAACATAAAACAAACATAAGGTAAATGAAGCTTCCAAGAGTTAGTATCACAAGCCACAAAAATTAACTCTATGGCCAAATCACCCAAGATCTCCGCCGTCTTTCTCTAAAATGAAATATAACTCATCAATCATAATTGTTTGTTGATTAAGTGTTAAATCCTTCAATCATATATTAAAAAAATATGAAACCAGTTAGTACAAGAAGTATAATGTAATATAAGCAAATCGAAGATGAAAAATGATTATGAATTAGATTACAAAATAAGGTTTAGAAATTAGAGAGAGCGTGTGTGGGCTGAACTTTTAGTTGAAAGGATTTAAATTTTAAATATATATATATATATATTTAATAACGGTTAACCTATAGGTTACCCATTTGTCAAAATTCGTAACTATAACCGGAACCATTAACCATCAGTTTTTGCGGTTCGGTTAATCGAAACCGTTTAATCTTAACAGTTCATTTATTAACCTGTAAAATGTAACAATTATATCGGTTAACAGTTCACGATTATGGTTAATTATGCACACCCTTATGCTACGTGTTTATTTATCTCTCCTTATTGCTCGTACTAGCTTGCATTCTTATGTTTATGATTAGCATGAAGTATATTAGAGTAGATGTGTAGCACTGAGCTTTGTAAGCTCAGCGCTCATAATCATTGTTTCCATTCGTAGGTTGATCGTTGGATCGTGGGTTTGAGAAACACTATTAGTACGAGATTCCAGCTTGTGGAGGTTTTCAGAGTACGATACTTGTGTTTAGTGGACCATGTATTCATAGAACCTTACGTGGTCGAGTCTGTAATTCTTACTTTTGAAATTGTATTAATTAAGTCAAATGTTAAAATGTTTTAAATTAAAGTGAATTTGTAACGATTTAAATTGTTTATCTATGTTTTCAACTATTGGATATAAATGTTTTGGAAAATACCTTGTTTGGGCTAAACCTAGTTTGAGAAATTTTGTGGTTTTGGTTTGACATGAGGCCCAAATGTGACATCTGGGTTGAGGGTGTGTTAGAGTATGCCCAAAGACCAATCATAAGATGATTGTAAATCACATTTGTTTTTACCTTTTTAATTAATACATAGGCATGACCATTATTATTTTCAGTTACAATTCTACGTACATAAATAAACTAAATTATAATAAAGTCCTTAGAATAATATGATTATTCTTATTATGTCCTTAGTCGAGTATTATTGTGGGCATGAACAACAACAATGCATTAAGACTAACATGTAGTTGATTGATGACGAAGTGTTGTCATTAACATGGACATGTCAAAGTCAATACATAAGTATGTGTTAGAGAACGACATACTAGACAAACCCGCTATGAGCATATTTCTTGGACTATTATGTGATAGTCACAATATTGCTCATAGTGATAACTATAATATCCCTAAAACTGGGTCAACTGTTCTTAATAATTTTCTATTTGAAAATGGTCCTTTGAGTCAAAATAAATTTTGTATGATTTTATTTGATAGTTACTTGGTGTATCCTTAGTTAAATTTAAGTGCGAAATCAACTTGATATATATATATATATATATATATATATATATATATATATATATATATATATATAAACTTAGATTTAGTTAAGAATTAGGACCACATTGGATGGAATGAAAGAATAGATAGCTAATAACCAAGAGACTAAAAAGTGTACTATGCTAAGTTGGAGTTTTGCATGTAAAACTCAAAGTATATTAAGGACCTAAACACTTGTCCAACCAAGGACAAAACAGGGTGTTAGGGGGAGAGGTGACTCACGTCTTGAAGGGGAGAGAAAAGATGAACACAAAAAATGTTCATCATCTTTATCCTTTCTTTTTCCTTCATAACTGAAGCTAAGCTTGGGAGAGAGAGGAAAATGGAAAGAAAGCATGTTCTTGATTCACACTAGCTCAAATTGTGGATTTTATTTCGAAATGATCTTTGGAAGGAAGGAAATTTCAGGGATTAGGGGCTGAAAATTAAAGGGGCTGTTTTGTACAATAATAGGGTCTGTTTTGTAAGGGAATAGAGCTGTTTTGACAACTCAATTGATTGTTTTGATATGTAAAAATATGAATTTGGATTGTTTTATATATATGTAAAAGTGATGGACTGTTTTGATTTGTAAAAATATGAATTTAGACTGTTTTGTATATATGTAAAAGTGTTGGACTGTTTTGAGTATATTGTAAAGCATGTGAACTGTTTTGAATGAACATATATGAATATGTGAAATTAGGGACTGTTTTGAGTACAATGTAAAGCATGTGAACTGTTTTTGAATGAACGTATATGAATATATGAAATTTGGGACTATTTTGAGTACATTGTAAAGCATTTGAACTATTTTGAATGAACATATATGAATATGTGAAATTAGGGACGGTATTGAGTACATTGTAAAGCATGTGAACTGTTTTTAATGAACATATATGAATATGTGAAATTTGGGACTGTTTTGAGTACATTGTAAAACACATGAATTGTTTTGAATGAACATATATGAATATGTGAAATTTGGGACGGTATTGAGTACATTGTAAAGCATGTGAACTGTTTTTAATGAACATATATGAATATGTGAAATTAGGGTATGTTTTGAGTACATTGTAAAACACGTGAATTGTTTTGAATGAACATATATGAATATGTGAAATTTGGGACTGTTTTGAGTGCATAGTAAAACATGTGAACTATTTTGAATGAAGATATATGAATATGTGAAGTTAGAGACTGTTTCGAGTACATTGTGTAGCATGTGAACCGTTTCAAATGAATACATATGAATATGTAAAATTAAGGACTGTTTAGTAGAAATAAATTTGGTTACAAGTATGTTGGACTGTTTTTGAATAAAGATAAGTACATGTGGATTGTTTTGACATGTTAGAAAAGTATAAGATCTGTTTTGAAGTTATAAGTGTACTTTTATATGATTCATGGATTGTTTTGGCATGTTAGAAAAGTATAAAGTCTGTTTTGAACTTATGTGTAGTTGTATATGATTCATGGATTGTTTTGGCATGTTAGAAAAGTATAAGGACTGTTTTGGAGCTATATATGTATGGGTATATGATTCATGACTTATCATTTTTGTTTGAGGTATATACTGTGATAAGGAAGTGGGTAGTGGCTTGAAATCTAGGAAGAGAGTAAGGATTAAGGTATCCCGTAATGTCGGGTTATCAGGTAAGTGTAGTTGATGTTGTCTCGGTTGGCACTTCATTATCCGATCTTGTTTCTATGATGAGCAATAAGTTTAATTACATGAGCATGTGTATATGGCTCACATAGAGCACACTATGTATTATGTTCTTAGCATGGCATTTTGGTAACTCATTTAACTATGTTTGCACTATATATGCATTGCGCCTTTCTATGATATGTTTTGATTTCATGTATATGGTTATAAATTATTGAAGGTAATGCTTTGAACCAAAGTTCCATAAGATGCTCACTCGAAGAATTCAATCTCAATACCATAGCCCGTCCTTTCTTAATTCCCTAAGGAGCTAAAAGCTCATCTTATGTCATAAGCTACTAAGAAAAGAAATAAGATTACTTGTATTATAAGATATCCTCCTAACTTTAAAGCTTAAAATACCTAAGTTGCATATATAATGGAAGCCCTTGGACACTTTGGCATCATACATGGTATATTTTGGGACTACGGTCCATGAGCTACGACTCAAGGGTGATGACCATATTCATGTGATATATTGGCAACAATATGCAGTAATGAGGGAGTTGGTAAGGGGATTAGTGACAGTTGGTTTGATAGATGAGAAGTTAGGATTGATATATTCTGACACTAGCCATTGCTATGTGCTTTGAGCTATGTGTAACACGGACTAATACGGTCAAACTTGGACCAATGCTACCCATGTCCAAAAGTGTTCCAAGGCAAATGTTCTAAAAGAGATGAAATCATATGCTAAGCTTCGAATGGAAACTTTGATAATTAATGCTATGAACTCAGATAAGCTTTTTACGATCTTTGATAAGTTTAATATGAAACCCGATGGAACTCAATTAAAAACCCTGCAAGATATTCAGATAAGAATATGAGCCCAACCCAGTTTACAACAAATAAAGCTTTGCTTAAATTAAAAATAAGACATAAGTATCAAATGTTAACATACGCTAATTTTCTTTGGATTTCTGTTTAATCTTACTACCTCTCTTAGGCTATAAATGATCCTAATACATTCATTTATATGCACATGCAGGTTATATGAATATCTTTGAGTCGTTCGTATAGAAAGGTTGCAAGTCACACTGTATAGACTTTGTAGGTTGCCTAAGTTTTATTTCGGAACTCCTAGAAGGGTGGCATACTATATACATATTAGTACAATTCCATCTTAAGTTGTTATTGTTTGTTATATAGATTCTAGCTTGTTCATGGCTTATTATGTTTTATATTATTTGTTGTCCAAGTATTGTCTTTCTTGTGGATTGAACAAGTTGCTTGATGGAATATCTTCTTGTTGGACAATACATGTATAATATGATGTTTGTATTGTGGCTCAATGTTTTAACTAATACATATAATTTATCTTTTGGTTCGTATAAACATTTAAATATCTTTAGTGATAGGTATATATGGTCTTGGAACGCTCTAGTGGTTAGCTAAGTTAATATATTATGATAATTGTATGATCACTTGTTAATCGAGTTAGCTTAGAAATGTGTTTGAGAACTTTTGTGCATATTAAGTATATTAGGTAGAATGACTGTTATATGTATGTGTGACATGAAATGTGATCCGAATTATGCATGGATTTGTTTAAGGCCAATTCTTAATATGGTAGTTAAGATGACATGCTAAGTTAAATGGTTAAAATTCTTATTTGAGACGTTTTGCTATGTTTTAATTTGGAATGGAATTAATTTTATACGATTTAAGAGTTGGGTTAGTAACCTTTCTTTGGTTAATAATTAAAAAATATGCTTTCAATTTCTATGTTTGGTTCTGATGGCATTCTTAATCACTGTTTTCTTCCGGATCGGGTTGAGAATGTTACAAATTGGTATCAGAGCTAGAGTTTAGTTGATTCTAGACTAAATCGAAGTCTATTGTATGTCTGCATCTTGCATAAGCCACCTATGGGTTAAAATTCTATTCAGTACTTGTGACTTGCAACTAATACAATCTGTTTCTTCTGTTTGTTAGTGATAAAGCTACATAAGAGAAATAGACTCAACTTCTTAGTTCAAGAGAAATTCGAGGACAAATTTCTTTTAAGGGAGGGAGAATTGTAATATCCCTAAAACTGGGTCAACTATTCATAATAATTTTTGTATTTGAAAAGGGTCCTTTGAGTCAAAATAAATTTTGTATGATTTTATTTGATAGTTACTTGGTGTAACCCGAGTTAAATTAAAGTGCGAAATCAATTATATATATACATGTATAAACTTAGATTTAGTTAAGAGTTAGGACCACATTGGAAGGAATGAAAGTATAGATAGCTAATTACCAAGAGACTAAAAAGTATACTATGCTAAGTTTGAGTTTTGCATGTAAAACTCAAAGTATATTAAGGACCTAAACACTTGTCCAACCAAGGACAAGGCAAGGTGTTAGGGGGAGGGGTGACTCACGTCTTGAAGGGGAGAGTAAATATAAACAAAAAATGTTTATCATCTTTATCCCTTCTTTTTCCTCCATAACCGAAGCTAAGCTTGGGAGAGAGAGAAAAATGAAGAGAAAGCTTGTTCTTGATTCACACTAGCTCAAATTGTGGATTTTATTTCGAATGGATCTTTGGAAGGAAGGAAATTTCACCTTGCTTGTGGTGCTTGGGGTGATAACCGAATAATACATAAGAAGGGTAACATGCTCTTCACTTATCTTTACTTTGGTTAAGCTACATTTGTATACGAGCTATGAATAGTTAGAATTGAGTGATCTTGTTTCCTTTCGAAGAATTGTGTTAGATTGATGTTGTGATAGGTGAATTGTTCGATTTGAAATAAAGAATGTTTGCAATGATCATGCCCTGTTTTAAGAATTTATAGATAATCTAAAACCATTGTTAGATTGTGTTAATTGTGCTGGATTCTTGAATTATATGGTCTCTTAGCTTGCTAGAAGCCAAATGAAGGTAATTGAGTAAAAGAGGAGCTGTTTTGTAAACCTAGAAAACAGGGATTTGTTTTGATAAAATTAAAGGGGATGTTTTGTACAATAATAGAGACTATTTTGGAAGGGATTAGGGGCTGATTTGACAACTCAGTGGACTGTTTTGATATGTAAAAATATGAATTTGGACTGTTTTGTATATATGTAAAACTGCTGGACTGTTTTGATGTGTAAAAATATGAATTTGGACTGTTTTGTATATATGTAGAAGTGCTGGACAGTTTTTACTACATTGTAAAGCATGCGAACTGTTTTTGAATGAACATATATGAATATGTGAAATTTGTAACTATTTTGAGTACATTGTAAAACATGTGAACTGTTTTGAATGAACATATATGAATATGTGAAATTAAGGAATGTTTTGAGTACATTGTAAAGCATGTGAACTATTTTGAATGAACATATATGATATGTGAAATTAGGGACTGTTTTGAGTATGCTATAAAGCATGTGAACTGTTTTTGAATGAAAATATATGAATATGTGAAATTTGGGACTGTTTTGAGTACATTGTAAAGCATGTGAACTGTTTTGAATGAACATATATGAATATGTGAAATATGAGACTGTTTTGAGTACATTGTAAAGCATGTGAACTGTTTTTGAATGAACATATATGAATATGTGAAATTTGGGACTGTTTTGAGTACATTGCAAAGCATGTGAACTGTTTTTGAATGAACATATATGAATATCTGAAATTTGGGACTGTTTTGAGTACATTGTAAAGCATGTGAACTGTGTTGAATGAACATATTTGAATATGTTAAATTAGTGATTGTTTTGAGTACATTGTAAAGCATGTGAACTGTTTTGAATGAACATGTGAAGTTAGTGACTGTTTTGACTCCATTGTAAACCATGTGAACTGTTTTGAATGAACATATATGAACATGTGAAGTTAGGGACCGTTTTGAGTACATTCTAAAGCATGTGAACTATTTCGAATGAATACATATGAATATGTGAAATTAAGGACTGTTTAGTAGAAATAAATTTTGTTACAAGTATGTTGGACTGTTTTTGAATAAAGATAAATACATGCTGATTGTTTTGACATGTTAGAAAAGTATAAGTTTTGTTTTGAAGTTATATGTGTACTTGTATATGATTCATGGATTGTTTTGGCATGTTAGAAAAGTAGAATGGCTGTTTTGAAGTTATAAGTGTACTTGTATATGATTCATGGATGGTTTTGGCATGTTAGAAAAGTATAAGGACTGTTTTAGAGCTATATGTGTATGGGTATATGATTCATGACTTGTCATTTTTGTTTGAGGTACATACCATGATAAGGAAGTGGGCAGTGGCTCGAAGGCTAGGAAGAGAAATTTATTAGGAGTATATGAAAGCAAGGATTCAGGTATCCCATAATGTCGAGATATCATGTAAGTATAGTTGATATTGTTTCAAGTGACATAGTGTTATCTGATTTTGTTTCTATGATGAGCAATATGTTTAATTACATGGGCATGTGTATATGGCTCAAATAGAGCACAATATGTATTTACGTTTTTAGCATGCCATTTTGGTAAGTCATTTAACTATGTTTGCACTATATATGCATTGTGCCTTGCTATGATATGTTTTGATTTCATGTATATGGTTATAAATTATTGAAGATAATCCTTTGAACCAAAGTGCCATAAGATACTCACTTGAAGAATTCAATCTCAATACCGTATCCCGTCCCCTTTTTAATATCGTAAGGAGCTAAAAGCTCATATTATGTCATAAGATATTATGAAATGATACAAGATTTCTTGTATTATAAGATACCCTTCTAACTTTAAAGCATAAAATACCTAAGTTGCTTATATAATGGAAGCCTTTGGTCACTTTGGCATAGTACATGGTATATTTCAAGACTACGGTCCACGAGCTATGACTCAAGGGTGACGACCCTATTCATGGGATATATTAGCGGCAATAAGAGGTAACGAGGGAGTTGGTAAGAAGGTTGGTGATAGTTGGTTGGATAGATGAGAAGTTAGGATTGACATGTTCTGACACTAGCCATTGCTATGTGCTTGAGCTATGTGTAACACAGACCAATATGGTCAAACTCGGACCAATGCTACCCATGTCCAAAAGTGTTCCAAGGTAAATGTTCTAAAAGAGATGAAATCAGATACTAAGCTTCGAATGGAAACTTTGATAAGTAATTTTATGGACTTAGATAAGCTCTGTTACGATCTCTGATAAGTTCAATAAGAAACCCGATGGATCTCAATCAAGAACCATGCAAGATATTCAGATAAGAATATGAGCCCAACCTAGTTTCCAACAAATAAAGTTTTGCTTAAATTAAAAATAAGACATAAGTATCAAATGTTAACATACTCTTGTATTTTTTGGATTTCTGTTTAATAATATTGACACTATGCTTTGTTATTTTAATGTTACTACCTCTCTTAGGTTATATATCAGCCTAATACATTCATTTATATGTACATGCAGGTTATATGACTATCCTTGAGTCGTTCGTGTCGAAAGGTTGCAAGTCACACTATACAAACTTTGTAGGTTGCCTAAGTTTTATTTCGGAACTCCTAGAAGGGTGGCATATTGTATACGTATTAGTACAATTACATCTTAAGTTGTTTTTGTTTGTTATATAGATTATGGCTTGTTCATGTCTTATTATGTTTTATATTATTTGTTGTCCAAGTATTTTCTTTCTTGTCGATTAAACAAGTTGGTTGTTAGTTAAACTATGTTAGTGAAGTATTCAAATGTCTTCTTGTTGGACAAGATATTTATAATATGATGTTTGTATAGTCGCTCAACATTTTAATTAGTACATATAATTTATCTTTTGGTTCATATAAACATTTAAATATCTTTAGTGATATGTATATATGGTCTTGGAACGCTCTAGTGGTTGGCTAAGTTAATATATTATGATAATTGTATGATTATTAGTTAATCAAGTTAGCTTAGAAATGTGTTTGAGAAATTTTGTGTAAATTAAGTATATTAGGTATGATATTGAATGATTGTTATATGTATGTGTGCATGAAATGTGATATGGATTATGCATGAATTTGTTTATGGTCAATTCTTAATAGGTTAGTTAAGATGACATGTTAAGTTAAATTGTTAAAATTCTTATTTGAGACTTTTTGCTATGTTTTAATTTGGAATAGAATTAATTTTATACGATTTAAGAGTTGGGTTAGTAAGCTTTCTTTGGTTAATAATTAAAAAAAAATTGCTTTCTACTTCTTTGTTTGGTTAGGGTGACATCATTAATCCCGATTTTCTTCTGGACCGGGTTGAGGATGTTACAGTAACTACATGTATGATCCTCAAACTTGAGATCATCATTATTTCAACATTGTGAGTGACATATTTTGATACAGTAAAACATGTGTCGTAATTGACTACACTATAAAGACTGATATTTGTTGTATCACAATTATGCAGTGGATATGGTTGATCAATATATGATTTGTCCCTCGTACATAATAGGAGTAATATCGCAAGCCACTTGATTGAGTGAGATTAGAAATGCATGGGCATGCTCGAATAAATTGATATGATATATTATAGTTATTCATTTATAATAGTCTACTCAAGATATCAAGAAATATTAGATGGACTATACAAGTATGACTATTCCATGACTTGTGTTCAATCTAGATAATAAAAGAAAAAAGAATATAATACATGAAAAGAGTTAATAACGAAGAGGTTATGTCGAATCACGATTTCTTGTAACTTAGGTGACAATGACATATTGCTAGATGTCACTCTTTGTTTGTAATATTAACGTTACAAAGAACCTATAGGGTTGCACCCACAGTTGAAATGAGCATATATTAAATGAATCATATATGTACAAATTTGTTGTACATGAATTTAGTTAAAATTGATATATATTTGATATATATAATTTAACTATTGGATAAATATTAAAAGAAAATAATTATTTTAATTATGACTCTTTTAATATATAATTAATATAATTCGATTTCAATTAATATATATATATATATATATATATATATATTAAAATACTAATTAAGTTGAATTGAGATTATATATATTAATATATATCGAAAGCAATATTAAGTTGAATTGGGATTATATATATTAATAAAGATATATATTGAAATCTTAATTAAGTTGGATTGAGATTATATATATATATATATATATATATATATCTTGAAATCCTAATTAAGTTGAATTGAGATTATATATATAACGAAATCCTAATTAAAGTTAAATTAGGAATATATATATATATATATATATATATATATATATATATATATTGAAACCATAGTATGAGTTGAATTAGGATTACAAAGGCTATATAAAGGCATGAGAGATCTAGTAGTGATTAATGTTTTTTTGGAAAAACCCTCCAAATAGTTTAGAAAGTTTTATATGCTTGTTTCAACTGAGTGAACTAAGTAGAGGTCAGAGCGTCATCGTTGCGACTTAGGAATCGACATCGTGGATTCATGATTGGATATCTATCTTCTCTAAATTTAGAATTCTAGATTTTAAACAGGTAATTCTTCACCCTTTTTCACACCGATTCATTCATCGTACATGGATCTCTGGTAGTGATCGCCAGATAATATTTTTCGCTGCGCCATAGGGTATACTGGCATGACCCAACAGGGTGTTACATATACTGTGTAGAACTAAGTGTTTTGATATAATAATTGAAAAGTGTTTTGGACAAATTTGAAAAGAATTTAAAACTTGTCTTTGAGTCCAAACAACTTGAAAATATGTTTGAGGTATTTAAAAAGGTTTTTGGCAAAGTTTTTAATGCTTTAAAGTAGTCAAACTTGACTTTTCAGCAAGCCCGTACCGATACGGAATACCCCTATATCGATACCTTTTTACCCAAGTTTTGAATCTTCCAAAACCCGTACCGATACAGGCTTACCTGTATCGATACAGATAGGGATCGTTTCGATACGCCTCTTAAGTGTATCAATCCCTATTTTAACAACCCAACGACCATTTCCCAACGGTCTTTTAAATTGCAGACCGTACCGTTACGCTCTCAAGCATATCGATACATATAGGCTGACAAAGAGCCCAACGGCTAGTTCTGAAGAAGGGCGTACCGATACACCTCTACGTGTACTGATACAGTAGGCTGCAGAACTGCATTTATGGTGGGAAATAAAGTCTCCAAGGGCTCCAATTCAACCTCAACGGCTAGTAACGGCTACAAACTCAATTAGGAGTATAAAAGGGACCTTCAAGCATCAAGAGAAGGCTAATGCTTAAATTGTCAACAACACTATGATCAAGAATTTGTCTTAGGGCTTTATTGTTCAATTTATTATATAGACAACACTTGTGAGCCTAATTGTCAAATTTGCTCAAGTGTTTAGGTTTTGGGTGAGAGCTTTAATTGTGCAAACATATACCTTCTAGAGGGATTTCTAGTTTGCTAAGTCTTTCTTGTGTAAGAGAGTGTTTGATCAAGCTTTGGGTAGAAAGCTTGATCGATGTAATGGTTTCCTCCTGATCCGAAAAAAGGGGACGAAATTCTTAGTTAATTTGTTTGGAAATCCTTAGTGGGAAGCTAAGGTAGTGGATGTATGTGCTTGTTAGAAGGCCAAACCACTATAAATCCTTGTGTCCATCTCAAATCATTTAGCTTTCACTTTTACACCCAAAAATTCAATCTTCTCCAAACTTGGCAATCACATCGGTTGAAAAAAATCGAGCACCATAAAACCCAACAATTGGTATCAGAGTGAGGCTCAATCGAAGAGGATTAACATCCTATTAAGGTGATTCGGGAAGCTCGATAGAACATATCAACCAACTGATCAAATGGCGCAATCCATCGACAAGCCACCATTCTTCGAAGGAACACACTATGCCCATTGGAAGACAAGAATGAAGTTTTTTCATAAAGTCCAAGGACTACAAGCTTTGGGACATAGTAGAAGATGGTTTGTTCCACAACGAAGCAAGGAAGATTGGAATTTCGATGATCGCAAGAAGATGGAGCTTAATTGCAAAGAGTTGCATATCTGTTGCGTGTAAAATAGTCTATCGCAATGGTAGTGCAAGTATACACGACGCAAGTAGTAAAGTGATACGAAGTATCAGATATCGTCTCCACAGGGATTGGGCTAATAGCTTCACCTTAATTCACTACACGAAAGTAAAGAAAATATTTGAGAAGTTGTCACGAAAATAATAAAGAGAACTTAAATAAAAGAGTAGGAAAATCAAGATAGAGAGAATGGGCTGGTATTGAATTGCTTAGTAGTGCAGGTATTGCTAAGTCTCGGAACTCCAGTTCTGTCGTCGTTCCTGTCGCGGCAGCACCTGTTGCGGCAGCAGTCCGTTGCTTGTCGCGGTAGCGAACAATCAACTCAGTACTTCAAGTTTGGCAAGAATCCCAGATGTGCTTTGGCCTATCCCTAGGTCCAAATCTGTCGTTGATCACGTCTTTGATGATACCTCCCGACGTGAATCGAAGGATGAACACCGGTGTTGATGAATTCTTCTTTAGCCACTTAACCTCGTCCTATCCCTAGGTCCGAGATAGTTCAACTATAAGCTAGAGAACTTGCTCTTATTTCTTTCGTATACTTAACTCTCCCGATGCTAAGTAAATTGATAACCTCACGATGCTCTCCCGATGCTCTTGCAAGATATTAATAACCAAAATAAGAGAACTTGAAGTTTATTTTATTGAACTGAAAATTCCTAAAACAAAACAACCCTTGCAACTACTTTACAAATCAACCCGTGGCCCTAAGGGGAATTTAGAACATGTTGTGGGAAGGAAAACGGCTAGAGTTTTGGGAAGGAAGCTAGGTAATCAGGTATGTCCCCCTAGGTCGAAATATATGCCCTTATATAGGCTTTGGGTCCAAGTTTTCTAAAATAGCAAGAATACAACTTTAAATGAAAGTATAATTCTAATAAAGACTAGATCTTCAAGGAATCTACTTTCCAGCCGTCATCTTTCTTGCTTGGGATTTTCTCTCCTTGAACTTTGGGCTTGACATTCCTTTCGATCTGGGGCTTGGAAAAATATGGTGATTTCACACGACAGACAGGCTGAATTTTCTCTATCTGTCGAGGTCCACTTTGCTTCTTCTCCTCAAAACTGCTGTCGTCCTCTGCTGTCACGACGTCAACCATGGCAGCATCGTCCTCCTTGACTGCTCGTCCAGTTCTAGCTCTTCTGCTTTACTGCCCAGCGCCTGCCCATTCCGTCTGCTACAGCAGCAACCTGCAAAAACAACCATTTTTAGTAGAAACTGTGCCTTTTAATATATTTGTGATGTTTTGCTGTAAACTGACCTAAATGCAATAAATAATGCTTGGATGCAGCAGAAATATGGGTTAAATAGGGGGTAAATAATAGAACTTTTACACACTTAACACACCCCAAACTCAAGTTTTTGCTTGCCCTCAAGCAATTAAGACTTAAAAGAAAAATGAAATATTTTTGTTTTGGCTTTCAAACAGTGAACTTTCTCTTACCCGTCGTTCGTTCCCTGTGACGACAGCAACCTGTCGGATAATCTAGGATCTGTCCGGAGTCTCACTATAGTCCTCGTGCAGTGTGTGCATGCTTGTGAACAATTATATGCCAAGACTCTCTTAGTTTCACTAGAATATTTCAGCTCTTAACTCGAATTTTTATGCCAAAGTTTATCTTTTGAAGGCACTTTTTCATGCTCCTTTGATTTTTTTTTATTTTGACTCGATTTTTCTATTTTTTAGCTAAAGTTTCACTAGAGCCAGTTTTGGGCACCTCTAGCTAACTCCCTAGAGCCAGTTTCGGGCACCTCTAGGGCTGTTGAGTCTCTTTTGCTAAACTTCTTTCCTAGAGCCAGTGTTAGGCACCTCTAGGGGCTATTCAAGTGCTAAGCTTCCTATTCCAGTTGACTAGAAGAGTTCTAAGCAGTATAACAGTCACAATTGTGTTTAAGTTTTCAGAACTATAGAAAGGCTCTAAACTTGTCCTAAAAATTATCCTAAAGTCACTGCCACGACAGGTAAGTTCAGTTCACAGTTCTCAGCCAAAATTTTCAATATTTTCATCATTTTTTAAGATAAAAATAAACTAAGTAAAGACACCAATTTTTAAACTAAGATGTATTCCATTAATGGAGGGTTGCCACCCCAAGCTTGAGGGTTGCATTTCCCTCAATGCAAATGACAATTAAAAACAAAAAATAAGGCAGTACATCACAAAATATATATCAGGCAGCAAAAATATAAGATAAGAAACTTAAATTTAATCGTTGTCTTCACTGCTGCTGCTGAGGCGGATCTGGTGGCGGGCTCTGGCTTTCGGGGTTGGCTGGGGCACGGGGGAGGCAGATGTGTTCTTGGCCTTGGCCTCCCGTGGTGGCTGGATTCTGGTTGGGGAGATGTGAGGAGGTTGCTCCACAACCTGAACTTCCGAGCTGCTGTTGCTACTCTCCCCGCTGCTGCTGTCACTGCTGCTGTTGCTGCTGGCTTTTGGCATGTTATTCTTATCTGCCATCCACTTCTGCCTCTTCACGGGGGAGAATTCCTTTGACAAATTCCTCTTGATAAAGGGTTCAGTATCGCTGGCGGCCCAAACAGAAGAGGATGAGAACCCAGCAACAAAGGCATGTAGATCCTCCGATGCCATACGACGTTTTGTGCCTCAGGCAGATGGTTCAGTATGGGTGCTGCCTGCTACTGTTGGGGCAGGCGAAGGCGTTGAGGCGGCAGAAGGTGTTCATGGGGTAGCAGCAGGTGTAGGAGTGTGGGCAGGAGTAGTGACAGTAAAGTAATGGGCAGGAAAAGTAGGGAAGGCAGCATCAGGAAAATTAAAAGAATTTTGTATAAATGTTACCGTGGAGGCAGCAAAGTCCCTGATGAAGGCCATTAAGCCCAGCTATCGTTCCTCCAGTTTTTGAATGGCAGCAAATATCCAAGCGGAGGAGTCTGTCGGTGCAGCTGCTGCGGCATCTGGTTCAGTGTGTTGCTGCTCTGTTATTTCGGCTGTGGCGGCAGCAGGGTCGAATGACGACATATGGGTGGCAGCAGTCAGCTCCATAAGGCTGAGGATGTTCTTTTCAGTCCACCCACTTCCTTCGACTATCAAATCAGTGTGCACTTTGGGGACATTTAGGCCTCGGCAGAGCGAGGTGATGAGGTACGGAAGGTAGAGGGGACCCGTCGGTCTATGCGCACACTCCAAAATACTTTCTCGAATAAAGCTGCCCACATTAATGGGCCGTTCATGTAGAATAGAGTGTATCAACGCTAACCTTGGTTGGTCGACGGTGGTGTTGTGGGATGACGACATGATCCTCTTCTTTATGAAGGCATTCCACAACTTTGCCTCCGGCAGCAACTGGGTTCTCTTCACAGTCCTTGGATTTTTCCTGCTGGTGTTCCATTGAGTCCCATCATTGGTCAACTCTTCCATGACAGCGTCGTAGGCAGCAGTGTCTAATGTATTCAGGAATTGCTGGTGGGCGTCGTCATTGATACCGATATAGAAGCCATATAAGGTATTAATGTATTCTGCTTCAAATGGCACCTCCTTCCCTCGATCGAACACCGCTGTTGCTGTCCTGTTGCTGATGGCAGCATAAAACTCTCAAACCAGCGTGACATTCATTTCCTTCGGCTGCTCCGCAAAGGTTTGCCACTGTAAAGCTCTAACCTTCTGGGCTATGAATGGTTTGAGGCCCAGATTTTCCTCCGTCGGTGTGTAGATGAAGCCTCTCTCTTCCCACATGTCTCTGCTAGCAAAGGAACGCGGGGGAGTTGCTGTCGGTGTGGAATTGGAGGCAGCATGTCGTCGGGTTTTCTTAGAAGACATATTTGTGCAAGGGTTGTGAAAAATAAAATGAAAGCAAATGAAAACTAAAGAGGGAGAGCAAGTAAGAAAGGCAAAAGTGAGTGAAAATGAAAATGAAACGAGGTTATATAGAGAAAGATTTTCTGCCCGTTGAAGCTGTAATGGCAGGCACGAATAACGGGGCTAGCTGTTGTACGTTAGCGTGTCTGACGCATCTGACACACGTTTCCGCGTCTGTGACGTGTTTCTACGTCTGTCGTGACGGCATGGTTGTTGCGTGTAAAAGAGTCTATCGCAATTGTAGTGCAGGTGTACACGACGCAAGTAGTAAAGTGATACGAAGTATCAGATATCGTCTCCACAGGGATTGGGCTAATGACTTCACCTTAATTCACTGCACGAAGTAAAGGAAATAATTGAGAAGATTGTCACGAGAATAATAAAGTAAAACGTAAATAAGAGAGTTGGAATATCAAGATAGAGAGAATGGGCCGGTATTGAATTGCTCAGTAGTGCAGGTATTGCAATGCTTAGGAAATCCAGTTCTGTCGTAGCGCCCGTCACCGACAGCACCTATCGCGGCGGCTGTCCGTTAGCTGTCGCGGCAGCGAACACACCAACTCCGTACTCCAAGTTTGGCAAGAATCCCAGATCTGCCTTGGCCTATCCCTAGGTCCAAGTCTGTCGATGATCACGTCTTTGATGATACCTCCCGTCGTGAATCGAAGGATGAACACCGATGTGTATGAATTCTTCCTTAGCCACTTAACCTCGCCCTATCCCTAGGCAGGAGATGGTTCAACTATAAACTAGAGAACGCGCTCTTATCTCTTTCGTATACTTAACTCTCCCGATGCTAAGTAAATAGATAACCTCACAATGCTCTCCCGATGCTCTTACAAGATATTAAAACCAAGATAAGAGAACTTGAAGTTTATTTTATTGAACTTGGAAAATCCTAAAACAAAACAACCCTTGCAACTACTTTACAAAACAACCCGTGGCCCTAGGGGTTTTTTAGAACATGTCGACGACGGGTAAACGGCGGAGGGGTTTAGGGTATCGGTTATGGGGTATGATGCCTCCTAGGTTAAATCTATGCCCTTATATAAGCTTTGGGCTCAAGTATTCTAAGGTAACAAGGATTACAACTTTAATTAAAAGTAAGATTCTAATAAAGACTTAATCTCTAAAGTTCCTACTTTGCAGCCGCCATCCTTGTTTCTAGGGATTTCCTCTCCTTGAGCTTTGGCTTGTCATATCTTTTGATCCGGGGCTTGGAAAAATATTTGGCTTTCACACGACATACGAGCAATTTTTTCTCTATCTATCGAGGTCCACTTTACTTTTCCTCTTCATAAGGTTGCTGTCACCATGCTGTCACGACAGCTCCATGGCAGCTTCGTCCTAGTCGTCTGCTTGTCCAGTTCAGCTCTTCTGCTTCTCTGCCCTGCGCCTGCCTTCCTCGTCAACTATGGCAGCAACCTGCAAAATCAGCCATCTTTTAGTAGAATCCGTGCCTTTAGTGTATTTGTGATGTTTTACTATAAACTGACCTAAATGCAATGTAATGATGCTTGTATGCAGCAGAAATATGGGTTAAAAGGGTGTAAATAATAGAACTTTTACACACTCAACACACCCCCAAACTCAAGTTTTTGCTTGCCCTCAAGCAATAAAAACCTAAAAGAAAAAGAATATTTTTTGCGTTGGCTTTCAAACAGTGAATTGTCCCTTACCCGTCGCTCAATCTCTGTGGCGGCAGCAACCTGTCGGAAAGATTAGGATCTGTCCGGAATCTCACTATAGTCCTCGTGCAGTGTGTGCATGCTTGTGAACAGTTATATGCTAAGACTCTCTTAGTTTCACTAGAATATTCAACTTTTTAACTCGAATTTTTATGCCAAAGTTTATTTTTTTGAAGACACATTTTCATGCTTCTTTTCTATTTATCAAGCTAAGTTTTACTAGAGCCAGTTTTAGGCACCTCTAGTTAACTTCCTAGAGCCAGTTTCGGGCACCTCTAGGTAACTTCCTAGAGCCGGTTTCGGGCACCTCTAGGTTTTTGAGTTTCTTTTGCTAAACTTCTTTCCTAGAGCCAGTGTTAGGCACCTCTAGGGGCTATTCAAGTACTAAGCATCATATTCTAGTTTGGCTGAAAGAAATCTAAGCAATATAACAGTCACAAAGGTGTTTAAGTTTTCAGAACTATAGAAAGGCTCTAAACTTCTCCTTAAACTGTCCTAAAGATGCTGCCACGACAGAGCTGTCATGACAGGCAAGATCAATTCACAGTTTTAAGCCAAAATTTTCAGTTATTATTTATTTATGAAAATAACTAAGTAAAAGACACAAAATTTAACTAAGATGTACTCCATGAATATGGAGGGTTGCCACCCCCAAACTCGAGGGTTGCATTGCCCTCAATGCAAAATGACAGATAAAATGATGGCAGGTACATCACAAAATGAAAATAAAGCAGGCAGCAAGAAAAGAAAAATAAAAGACTTAAATTTTAATCGCTGTCCTCGCTGCTGCTGCTGAAACGGATCTAGCGGCGGCGTCTGGGCTGTGGAGGGGGATGGGCAGGTTGCTCCACAACCTGGATATCGGAGCTGCTACCGCTGTCTCAAGTGCTGCTGGTGGTGGCGCTGGCCTTGGGCATCAGTTTTCTGTCTGCCATGTGTTTCTGCCTCTTGACAGGCGTGAATTCCTTCTCCAAGTTCCTCCGAATGGGAGGGTCTGCTTCGCTGTCAGCCCAGACAGAAGAAGGGGAGAAACCAGCCACATATGCTTCGAGGTCGTCCGAGGGCTGCCGCTTCGTTCCTCTGGCGGAAGTGTCGGCCGGAGGACTGCCAGCTGCCGTCGGGGCAGGTGAAGGGGTGGAGGCGGCAGAGTGGGCATGGGGGGAAGCAGGTGGTGTAGGTGTGTGGACAGGGGAGGGGATGTGGAAATAGTGGGCAGGAAACGTGGGGAAAATAACATCGGGATAATTTAAAGTTTTGGTAATAAAATTTACCGTTGAGTTGGTGAAGTCCCGGATGAATGTCATCAGCCCCATCTGTCTTTCTTCCACCCTCTGTATGGCGGCAAGGATCTGGGAAGCTTGGTCCGTTGAAGCGGCTGCTGTGGCAGGTTCATCGGCAGGTTCAGGAGCAGGTTCTTCATCTGAGTCTGCTGGGCCTGCGGCAGGGTTGAAGGAGTTGACAGGTGTTGCGACTATCAGCTCCATGAGGCTGTTGATGTTGTTGTCTGTCCAGCCTTTGCCCTTGATTAGCTTGTTGGTGGTGGCCTCTGGGACGGCAGCGCAGCGGCAAAGGAGGGTGATCGTGAACGGTAGACAAAGACGGGAAAAGGAGCGGAAAGTGCAGTCTAAGATGCTCTCCCTCATATAGCGGCCCACGTTGATAGGCCGATCGTGCATGATCGAGTGGATGAGAGCTAACCGCTGCTGGTTTACTGTCGTGTGATGGGAGGACGGCAGGATACGCTTCTTGATGAAAGCGTTCCATAGTTTAGCTTCTGGGAGCAGCTGCCCCCTTTTGACTGAGTTGGGATTCTTTTTGCATGTGGTCCATGTTGTTCCTTCCTCTATCACCTCCGCTATGATAGCACCGTAGGCGGCAGCATCCAGGGTCTCTAAAAATTTCTGGTGGGCGTCATCGTCGGGGCCAAAATATAGGCCATACATGTGATTGATGCTGTCAGCTGTAAATGGCACTTCTACCCCTCGGACGGTGACGGAGGTTGCCGTTTTGCTGTCGATAGCAGCATAAAACTCCCTCATCAACGTGTCGTTTAGTTCTGCCGGTTGTTCGGCGAACTGCTCCCATAGCAAATTCCTTATCGCCTTTGCAATGAATGGTCGGAGCCCCATGTTTGGTGCCTTGCGGATGTAGATGAAGCCCCTTTCCTCCCATAATTCCTTGGTTTCGAAGGGCGACTGGGCTGCTGAGGAAGAGGCGGAGGCAGCACCGCGGCGGGTCTGTCTAGAAGACATATTAGTTGCAAGGGTTTGAAAATAAAGAAAGCAAAGAAAAATGAGAGGATAAAGCAAGTAAGAATAAGCAGAAGTGATGAAAAATGAATGTGAGAACAGGGTTTTATAGCGGTCGAGTTGCTGCCCATTTAATGCTGTAACGGCAGGCGGGAATAACGGGGCAACTGTTGCGTTTTAGCGGTTCTGACGCGTCTGACACGTAATTATGCGTCTGTTACGCGTCTGTCGCACGCTTCTGCGTCTGCCGTGTCAGTCTGTTGACAGCCTGTCTTATCCGTCTGCGGCGGTAGCCGAAACGACAGGCTTCAATAAATGGGCTCTGTTGGGCTGATGGATGGATGGTGGGCTTGGGCCACTTCTTCTTTTCTTCTTGACTCCTTTATTTCCTAAAAACAGAAAATAGAAAAAACATTATTCAAATTAAAATAAACCTTATTACCTAAATAATAAATAATAAAAATAAATAAAAATAAAACTTAGGTTAAATTAGGGATGCCTTGTGGGGCATCTCCTAAAGTAACCACTTCCTGTATTCCTGGGGCTTCAGTCCCCTGATAGTGCTTGAGGCGTTGTCCATTGACTTTGAATTGGTGCCCATCTTTTAAGGATCAGATTGTGATGGCACCATGGGGAAAAACTTGTACTACCTAGAATGGGCCAGACCATCTAGATTTTAACTTCCCTGGGAAGAGCTTTAATCTAGAATTGAACAACAACACAAGCTGCCCTGGGCAGAACTGTCATGGCAGCAACTTCTTATCATGCCACTTCTTAGTTTTCTCCTTGTATATTCTTGCATTGTCGTAGGCCATTGTTCTTATTTCTTCAATCTCGTTCAAATCTAACAGCCTTTTCTGGCCTGCCTTGTCCAAGTCCATGTTCACTTCCTTGATTGCCCAATATGCTTTGTGCTCTATCTCGACAGGCAGATGACAGGTTTTCCCATAAATCAAACGGTATGGAGACATTCCCAATGAAGTTTTAAAAGCTGTCCTATATGCCCATAACGCATCATTTAGGAGTAAAGACCAATCTTTCCTAGTTGGCTTAACCATCTTCTCAAGAATGTTCTTAACTTCCCTATTGGATATCTCAGCCTGTCCATTGGTCTGTGGGTGGTATGCTATCGCGATCCTGTGCTTGACACCATATTTCCTCAAGGCGGCAGCAATTACCCTATTTTCAAAATGTCTCCCTTCATCACTGATAATCGCCTTAGGGATGCCAAACCTCGAAAAAATGTTTCTGTGTAAAAACTTTTGGACCGTCTTGGCATCATTCTTTTGAGTGGCGATAGCTTCAACCCACTTGGAGACATAATCCACTGCTAGGAGGATGTATAGATTTCCACATGAGGATGGAAAAGGTCCCATAAAATCAATCCCTCAAACGTCGAAGATCTCGACTTCTAGAATGTTCTAAAGTGGCATCTCGTTTCTTCTCGAGACGTTACCTGTCCGCTGGCACCTGTCACAGTTCTTATAGAAGTCCTGTGCATCCTTATACAGTGTCGGCCAGTAGAACCCTGACTGCAGCACCTTGGCAGCAGTTTTGTTGCCTCCTAAGTGACCTCCATATTGTGAAGCGTGACAGTGATGGAGAATGTCTTCTTGCTCTTCTTGTGGTACACACCTCCTTATAACCTGATCTGCACACATTTTGAAAAGAAGAGGTTCGTCCCAATAATAACGCTTAACATCATTTTGGAACCTCTTCCTGGCTTGATAATTAAGATCAGAAGGCAATATTCCGCTAACTATAAAATTAACGAAATCAGCATACCAGGGAAGTTCAGAAGACTTACCTGCCGCCATGGCTGTCGCGGCAGCGATTGCGGCAGCAAAGAGCTGCTCATCCGGGAAGGTCTCCAGTATGTTTGTCTCGTCGATTGGTAGACTTTGTCCCTTCTCCAACCTTGACAAGTGGTCTGCCACTTGATTTTCTGTCCCCTTTTTGTCCTTGATCTCAAGGTCGAATTCTTGCAATAGCAGGATCCACCGTATCAATCTAGGCTTTGCATCCTTCTTTGCGAACAAATACTTTAGGGCAGAATGGTCTGTGTGCACTATTACCTTCGTTCCAAGTATGTAAGAACGAAACTTGTCAATGGAGAACACCACAGCTAATAACTCATTCTTTGTGGTGGTGTAGTTTACTTGGGCATCGTTCAATGTTTTGCTGGCATAATATATGACGTGAAACAGCTTGTCTCTGCGCTGCCCAAGTGCTGCCCCGACAGCATAGTCACTAGCATCACACATAATCTCAAATGGCTGTGTCCAGTCTAGTGGCTGTACTATGGGGGCTGTTACTAATTTTTCCTTCAGAACCTTGAATGCTTCAGTACATTCTTCATTAAAGTCAAAGGGTCGGTTCTGCTCTAAGAGATGGCATAGGGGCTTCGTGATTTTTGAGAAATTTGCAATAAATCTCCGATAAAAACCAGCATGCCCTAAAAAACTCCTAATGCCCTTGACTGTGGTCGGCGGCGGCAGCTTCTCAATTACTTCTATTTTGGCCCTGTCGACTTCTATCCCACGGCAGCTAATCTTATGGCCAAGGACTATCCCTTCATCCACCATAAAGTGGCATTTTTCCAAATTTAGAACAAGATTAGCTTTTTCACATCTTTCAAGTACCTTTTGAAGATTGCCAAGGCAGCTCTCAAAATCGTCTCCAAAGACGGAAAAATCATCCATGAAAATCTCAAGGAAGTCCTCTACCATGTCAGAGAATATAGCTATCATGCACCTTTGGAAGGTGGCAGGTGCATTACAGAGTCCAAACGGCATCCTCCTAAACGCGTATGTTCCGTACGGGCATGTAAAAGTCGTTTTCTCTTGATCCTCTGGTGCAATAGCAATTTGATTGTAACCTGAGTAACCATCAAGAAAACAATAGTAAGGTTTACCCGCTAATCTATCAAGCATTTGATCAATAAAGGGTAAAGGAAAGTGGTCCTTTCGGGTAGCTTTTTTAAGCTTCCGATAGTCCATACAAACCCTCCAACCGGTCACAGTCCTGGTTGGGATTAGCTCATTGTTTTCATTGGTCACCACGGTCATTCCTCCTTTCTTGGGAACACATTGCACCGGGCTCACCCATTTGCTGTCGGAGATGGCGTAAATAATACCCGCATCTAACCACTTAATTATCTCCTTACGCACTACCTCCTTCATCGCATGGTTTAGCCGCCTTTGGGCATCAATAGTCGGCTTATGATCTTCCTCGAGAAGGATTTTGTGCATGCATAACACCGGACTAATGCCTTGTATATCAGCAATCGTCCATCCAATCGCCTTCTTATGCTGCCTTAGCATGTCGATTAGCTGTCGTTCATGTTCCTACGGCAGCTTAGAAGAGATGATTACGGGCAACGTATCATTCGAACCAAGAAAAGCATATTTAAGCCGCCCTGGCAGGGGCTTCAATTCTAAGGCAGGTGGTTCAACAGTAGATGGCTTTTGGATTAAATGGTTATCCGAAGTATAATTCAAAGGTTCGAATAACTTACCTGGACGATTGCCTATCCAGTTTACCTCCTCTTGACCTTCAGTATCAGATGTATCGGAATCAGAGGAGTCACTGTTGTCGGTGCTGTCGTCGTTTCTGTCGTGATAGGCCTATAGGTGGCTGCCGCGGCAGTGCCCAAATTTAATATCGTGACAGCCCGACCTGATGCATGGTTGATCAAGGTTAACGTCAGTGATAGCCTTGCATTCCTCGTCCACATCAGCATGTTTCATCGCTTGGAGAACAGTCAACTTGATCTCTTGATCGTTCACTCTCATGGTGAGTTCTCCTTTCTCCACATCAATCAGTGATCTTCCTGTGGCTAAGAAGGGTCGCCCAAGGATGACTGGTGCGTTTTCGTCTGCCTCACAATCTAAAACAAGAAAGTCAGCAGGAAAAATAAACTTATCCACTCTTACCAGAATATCTTCAATTTTTCCCTCTAGGTGAACGTAAGAGCGGTCTGCCAGCTGCAGAGTTACTGTCGTGGGCCGCGCCTTTCCAATACCTAATTTCTGAAAAACAGACTTGGGCATTAGATTAACACTAGCACCAAGATCACAAAGTGCCTTACCCACGAATTTATTTCCGATTACGCAAGGTATGATAAAGCTCCCCGGATCCTTCTTTTTCTATGGTGGCTGCCGATGAAGGATACTCATGCAACCTTCTGTCATCTTTACCGTTTCAAACTCCCCAAGTTTAGATTTTTTCGACATAACATCCTTGAGAAATTTAGCATAACCGGGCATCTCCCTAACAGCATCTAACAACGGAATATTAATATGAACCTGCTTAAAAATATCATAAATCTTTTTAAGTTGAGATTCATGCTTAGCTTGCTGTATCCGTTGGGGAAAAGGTGGTGGAGGACGATAATCAGCAATACGCCCTTCCCACTGCATGCGAATCTGAGGACGGTAATCATCTTTTTTCTCCTCTGTCGCTTCTGCTATCGTGATAGGATCATCGACAGCAGTCTGTTTGTCACCTGTCGGGGCAGTTTCCTCGGCAGGTTTGTCTACGGTTGGATCCTTTACTGGTTCAGCTTCTTTTTCCGGCCCTGGTAATTTCTTCCCACTCCTAGTAGTAATTGCCTTACATTGCTCATGTGTGGGTGGTCTAGCATTTTCAGTATTGCTAGGGAATCCTCCATTCTGCCTCGGCTTAATATGTTGTGACACCTGACCCATTTGTGTCTCCAGAGATTTCAAAGTAGCTTCATGATTTGTCATCCTCATATCCGTCTTATCCATGAAATTCTCTGTCTTCTTGACAAACTGATTCATATTTTCAATATACGTACCGGTCTGAGACATAAAAGTGGCCAGAGTCTGTTCCAATATACTGCTCGTGGCAGGTGGTGGCTGTTGTTGCTGCTGCGGCGGCAGGTGCGGCGGCAGTTGCGGCGGCAGTTGCTGTCGCGTCAGCAATCTAGGACCTCCCTGATTCTGATTATGTGCTTGAGGATTCAGGGCATTGTTGGGATTACTCCATGAAAACTTAGGATCCTTCCTCCAATTGGGATTATAGTTGTTGGAATTATAATTTGGCTTGTAATTTCCAACATATTTTCCCTCTTCTACATTTATTGGGCACTCATCCCGACTATGATTTCCCTCACAGATATCACATACTTCCTCAACAGCAAATCCTTGTAATCCATCATCATTCAATAACCTTTTCATTGCTTTAGTAAGGAATGCTACCTGTGATTTCATAGTGCTGTCGGCTTCATAATCCTTGACAGCAAGTACCCGTTTACCCCCTCTTCTTGCAGTTGGAAACTGCTCCTCATTCTTAGCCAAATTTTTCAAAACTTGCAAAGCCTCATCCGGATCCTTATCCAATAGTAACCCATTTGCTGCAAAATCAATTCGAATGCGAGTTTGTAGATTGGCAACATTATAGAACTTTGTAACCTGATTCCAGACGGGGAATCCATGCATTGGGCAGTTTCGGAGAAGAGTGGTAAATCTGTCCCAGGCCTCGTGCATCGGCTCGTCATCTTCCTGTTGAAAAGTAGCAATTTCATTACGTAATCGCTCAGATAAATGCGAAGGATTAAAACGAGATAAAAATTCACGAGATAAATCTACCCAAGTCATAATTGAACCCGACGTAAGTTTATTCCACCAAGTTTTAGCTCTGTCCCTCAATGAATGGGGAAATAACCGAAGCCTCAGTATCTCCGGACTAACTTCTGGCAGTCTAAACGAACCACAGATTTCCTGGAACGTTTTGAGATGCTCCCTGGCTCTCTCTGTCACAGCACCACTAAACTGTCCGGCATTGTTGATCATACTAAACATGACAGGCTTAAGCTCGAAGTTATCAACATCAATATCCGGCAGCGTGGTCTCCAGCTCTACATGATCGTTCAACATGTAGTCACGACATGACCGTCGTCCATCTGCCGTGGGCGGGTCACCAACAGGCGGTATACCTCCACCAGCGGGCGGATTACAGGCCATCTGCTCTAGCTGTTCCTCAAGGTACTCGTTCCGGTCTAAAAGGTGGCGAAGTTGTTTCTTGAGATTGAAGGAACGTTCGATTTCCGGATCTAATTTATACTCAGGATCTTCGCCTCTTTTAGATCTGCGCATAAACAAGAAAACCTCGTGAAAAGCGATAGTTGAAAGCACAAAAGAAAAATTAAAGAAAATTAAAATAAAAACAAAAACGAAAATAAAAATAAAAACGAAAAGTGCAAGAAAAGAAAGGTGTAGTTATGTTGCCAATTCCCCGGCAACGGCGCCAAAAACTTGTTGCGTGTAAAAGAGTCTATCGCAATTGTAGTGCAAGTGTACACGACGCAAGTAGTAAAGTGATACGAAGTATCGGATATCGTCTCCACAGGGCTTGGGCTAATGACTTCACCTTAATTCACTGCACGAAGTAAAGGAAATAATTGAGAAGATTGTCACGAGAATAATAAAGTAAAACGCAAATAAGAGAGTTGGAATATCAAGATAGAGAGAATGGGCCGGTATTGAATTGCTCAGTAGTGCAGGTATTGCAATGCTTAGGAAATCCAGTTCTGTCGTAGCGCCCGTCGCCGACAGCACCTGTCGCGGCGGCTATCCGTTAGCTGTCGCGGCAGCGAACACACCAACTCCGTACTCCAAGTTTGGCAAGAATCCCAGATCTGCCTTGGCCTATCCCTAGGTCCAAGTCTGTCGATGATCACGTCTTTGATGATACCTCCCGGCGTGAATCGAAGGATGAACACCGATGTGTATGAATTCTTCCTTAGCCACTTAACCTCGCCCTATCCCTAGGCACGAGATGGTTCAACTATAAACTAGAGAACACGCTCTTATCTCTTTCGTATACTTAACTCTCCCGATGCTAAGTAAATAGATAACCTCACAATGCTCTCCCGATGCTCTTGCAAGATATTAAAACCAAGATAAGAGAACTTGAAGTTTATTTTATTGAACTTGGAAAATCCTAAAACAAAACAACCCTTGCAACTACTTTACAAAACAACCCGTGGCCCTAGGGGGGTTTTAGAACATGTCGACGACGGGTAAACGGCGGAGGGGTTTAGGTTATCGGTTATGGGGTATGATGCCTCCTAGGTTAAATCTATGCCCTTATATAAGCTTTGGGCTCAAGTATTCTAAGGTAACAAGGATTAAAACTTTAATTAAAAGTAAGATTCTAATAAAAACTTAATCTCTAAAGTTCCTACTTTGCAGCCGCCATCCTTGTTTCTAGGGATTTCCTCTCCTTGAGCTTTGGCTTGTCATATCTTTTGATCCGGGGCTTGGAAAAGTATTTGGCTTTCACACGACAGACGAGCAGATTTTTCTCTATCTATCGAGGTCCACTTTACTTTTCCTCTTCATAAGGTTGTTGTCACCATGCTGTCACGACAGCTCCATGGCAGCTTCGTCCTAGTCGTCTACTTGTCCAGTTCAGCTCTTCTGCTTCTCTGCCCTGCGCCTGCCTTCCTCGTCAACTATGGCAACAACCTGCAAAATCAGCCATCTTTTAGTAGAATCCGTGCCTTTAGTGTATTTGTGATGTTTTACTGTAAACTAACCTAAATGCAATGTAATGATGCTTGATTGCAGCAGAAATATGGGTTAAAAAGGGTGTAAATAATAGAACTTTTACACACTCAACACACCCCCAAACTCAAGTTTTTGCTTGCCCTCAAGCAATAAAAACCTAAAAGAAAAAGAATATTTTTTGCGTTGGCTTTCAAACAGTGATCTGTCCCTTACCCGTCGCTCAATCTCTGTGGCGGCAGCAACCTGTCGGAAAGATTAGGATCTGTCCGGAATCTCACTATAGTCCTCGTGCAGTGTGTGCATGCTTGTGAACAGTTATATGCTAAGACTCTCTTAGTTTCACTAGAATATTCAACTTTTTAACTCGAATTTTTATGCCAAAGTTTATTTTTTTGAAGACACATTTTCATGCTTCTTTTCTATTTATCAAGCTAAGTTTTACTAGAGCCAGTTTTAGGCACCTCTAGTTAACTTCCTAGAGCCAGTTTCGGGCACCTCTAGGTAACTTCCTAGAGCCAGTTTCGGGCACCTCTAGGCTTTTGAGTTTCTTTTGCTAAACTTCTTTCCTAGAGCCAGTGTTAGGCACCTCTAGGGGCTATTCAAGTACTAAGCATCATATTCTAGTTTGGCTAAAAGAAATCTAAGGAATATAACAGTCACAAAGGTGTTTAAGTTTTCAGAACTATAGAAAGGCTCTAAACTTCTCCTTAAACTGTCCTAAAGATGCTGCCACGACAGAGCTGTCATGACAGGCAAGATCAATTCACAGTTTTAAGCCAAAATTTTCAGTTTTTATTTATTTATGAAAATAACTAAGTAAAAGACACAAAATTTAACTAAGATGTACTCCATGAATATGGAGGGTTGCCACCCCCAAACTCGAGGGTTGCATTGCCCTCAATGCAAAATGACAGATAAAATGATGGCAGGTACATCACAAAATGAAAATAAAGCAGGCAGCAAGAAAAGAAAAATAAAAGACTTAAATTTTAATCGCTGTCCTCGCTGCTGCTGCTGACACGGATCTGGCGGCGGCGTCTGGGCTGTGGAGGGGGATGGGCAGGTTGCTCCACAACCTGGATATCGGAGCTGCTACCGCTGTCCCAAGTGCTGCTGGTGGTGGCGCTGGCCTTGGGCATCAGTTTTCTGTCTGCCATGTGTTTCTGCCTCTTGACAGGCGTGAATTCCTTCTCCAAGTTCCTCCGAATGGGAGGGTCTGCTTCGCTGTCAGCCCAGACAGAAGAAGGGGAGAAACCAGCCACATATGCTTCGAGGTCGTCCGAGGGCTGTCGCTTCGTTCCTCTGGCGGAAGTGTCGGCCGGAGGACTGCCAGCTGCCGTCGGGGCAGGTGAAGGGGTGGAGGCGGCAGAGTTGGCATGGGGGGAAGCAGGTGGTGTAGGTGTGTGGACAGGGGAGGGGATGTGGAAATAGTGGGCAGGAAATGTGGGGAAAATAACATCGGGATAATTTAAAGTGTTGGTAATAAAATTTACCGTTGAGTTGGTGAAGTCCCGGATGAATGTCATCAGCCCCATCTGTCTTTCTTCCACCCTTTGTATGGCGGCAAGGATCTGGGCAGCTTGGTCCGTTGAAGCGGTTGTCGTGGCAGGATTATCGGCAGGTTCAGGAGCAAGTTCTTCATCTGAGTCTGCTGGGCCTGCGGCAGGGTTGAAGGAGTTGACAGGTGTTGCGACTATCAGCTCCATGAGGCTGTTGATGTTGTTGTCTGTCTAGCCTTTGCCCTTGATTAGCTTGTCGGTGGTGGCCTCTGGGACGACAGCGCAACGGCAAAGGAGGGTGATCGTGAACGGTAGACAAAGACGGGAAAAGGAGCGGAAAGTGCAGTCTAAGATTTTAGCTTCCATGGGAAGAGTTTCAGTCTAGAATTGAACAACAATACAAGCTGCCCTGGGCAGAACTGTCGTGGCAGCAACTTCTTATCATGCCACTTCTTAGTTTTATCCTTGTAGATTCTTGCATTGTCATAGGTCATTGTTCGGATTTCTTCAATTTCGTTCAGATCTAACAGCCTTTTCTGCCCTGCCCCGTCCAAGTCCATATTCACTGCCTTGATTGACCAGTATGCTCTGTGCTCTATCTCGACAGGTAGATGACATGTTTTCCCATAAATCAATCGGTACAGAGACATTCCCAATGGAGTTTTAAAAGTTGTCATATATGCCCATAACACATCATTGAGGAGTAAAGACCAGTCTTTCCTAGTTGGCTTAACCATATTCTCAAGAATGTTCTTAACTTCCCTATTAGATATTTCAGCTTGTCCATTGGTCTGCGGGTGATATGCTGTCGCGATCCGATGCTTGACACCATATTTCTTCAAGGCAGCAGCAATAACCCTGTTGTCGAAATGACTCCCTTCATCACTGATAATCGCCTTAGGGATGTCAAACCTAGAAAAGATGTTTTTGTGTAAAAATATTTGGACTGTCTTGGCATCATTCTTTTGAGTTGCGATAGCTTCAACCCACTTAGAGACATAATCCACTGCTAGGAGGATGTATAGATTCCCACATGAAGATGGGAATGGTCCCATAAAATTAATCCCCCAAACATCGAAGATCTCGACTTCTAGAATGTTCTGCAGTGGCATCTCGTTTCTCCTTGAGATGTTTCTTGTCCTCTGGCACCTGTCATAGCTCTTGTAGAAGATTTGCGCATCTTTATACAGTGATGGCCAATAAAACCCTAACTGCAGCACCTTGGCAGCAGTTTTGTTGCCTCCTAAGTGACCTCCATACTGTGAAGCATGGCAGTGATGAAGAATGTCTTCTTGCTCTTCTTATGGTATACACCTCCTTATAACCTGATCTGCACAGATTTTGAAAAGAAGAGGTTTGTCCCAATAATAATGCTTAACATCATTTTGGAACCTCTTCCTGGCTTGATAATTAAGATCAGAAGGAATTATTCCGCTAACTAAAAAATTAACGAAATCAGCATACCAGGGGAGTTCAGAAGACTTACCTGCCGCCATGGCTGTCGCGGCAGTGATTGCGGCAGCAAAGAGCTGCTCGTCTAGGAAGGTCTCCAGTATGTTTGTCTTATCTGTTGGTAGACTCTGTCCCTTCTCCAACCTTGACAAGTGATCTGCCACCTGATTTTCTGTCCCTTTTTTGTCCTTGATTTCAAGGTCGAATTCTTGCAATAGCAATCGAGTCTTTGCATCCTTTTTCGCAAACAGATACTTCAGGACAGAATGGTCTGTGTGCACTATTACCTTCGTTCCAAGTATGTAAGAACGAAACTTGTCAATGGAGAACACCACAGCTAATAACTCATTCTTTGTGGTGGTGTAGTTTACTTGGGCATCGTTCAATGTCTTGCTGGCATAATATATGACATGAAATAATTTGTCTCTCCGCTGCCCAAGTGCTGCCCCGACAACATAGTCACTAGCATCACACATAATCTCAAATGGTTGTGTCCAGTCTGGTGGCTGTACTATTGGGACTGTTACCAGTTTTTCCTTCAGAACCTTGAATGCTTCAGTACATTCATCATTAAAGTCAAAGGGTCGGTTTTGCTCCAGAAGATGGCATAGGGGCTTGGTGATTTTTGAGAAATTTGCAATGAATCTCCGATAAAAACCAACATGTCCCAAGAAACTTCTAATACCCTTGATTGTGGTCGGCGGCGGCAGCTTTTCGATCACTTCTATCTTGGCCCTGTCGACTTCTATCCCACGTCAGCTAATCTTATGGCCAAGGACTATCCCTTCGTCCACCATAAAGTGGCATTTTCCCAATTCAAGACTAGGTTTGGTTTTTCACATCTTTCAAGTACCTTTTGTAGATTGCCTAGGCAGCTCTCAAAATCGTCTCCAAAGACTGAAAAATCATCCATAAAAATTTCAAGGAAGTCCTCCACCATATCGGAGAATATGGCCATCATGCACCTTTGGAAGGTGGCGGGTGCATTGCATTATCCAAACCGCATTCTCCTAAAAGCGTACGTTCCGTAGGGGCATGTGAAGGTCGTCTTTTCTTGATCTTCCAGTGCGATAGCTATTTGATTATAACCTGAATAACCATCAAGAAAACAATAGTAAGGTTTACCCGCTAATCTATCAAGCATTTGATCAATAAAGGGTAAAGGAAAGTGGTCCTTTCGGGTAGCCTTGTTAAGCTTCCGATAGTCCAAACAAACCCTCCAACCGGTCACAGTCCTGGTTGGGATTAACTCATTGTTTTCGTTGGTCACCACGGTCATTCCCCCTTTCTTGGGAACGCATTGCACCAGGCTCACCCATTTGCTGTCGGAGATGGTGTAAATTATACCAGCACCTAACCATTTGATTATCTCTTTACGCACCACCTCTTTCATTGCATGGTTTAACCGCCTTTGAGCATCTATAGTCGGCTTATGATCATCCTCTAAAAGGATTTTATGCATACATAACGCCGGACTAATGCCTTGAATATCAGCTATCGTCCATCCAATTGCCTTTTTGTGCTGCTGCAGCATCCCTATTAACTGTTATTCATGTTCCTGCATTAACTTGGAAGAGATGATTACGGGCAACGTATCATTTGAACCAAGAAAAACATATTTTAACTGCCCTGGCAGGGGCTTCAGTTCTAAAACAAGGGGCTCAACAGTAGATGGCTTTTGGATTGCATGGTTATCCGAAGTATAATTTAAGGGTTCGAATAACTTACCTGGACGATCGCCTATCCAGTTTACCTCCTCCCGATCTTCAGTATCAGATGTATCGGATTCTGAGGAGTTGCCGTTGTCAGTGCTGTCGTGACAGTCCTGTAAGTGGCTGCCGAGGCGGTGACCAATTTTGATGTCGTGACAGCCTGACCTGATGTAGGGTTGATCAAGGGTAACTTCAGTGATAGCCTTGCATTCCTCGTCTGCATCAGCATGCTTCATAGCTTGGAGAACATTCAATTTAATCTCTTGATCGTTCACTCTCATGATCGTTCACTCTCATGGTGAGTTCTCCTTTTTCAACATCAATCAGTGATCTTCCCGTGGCTAAGAAGGGTCGCCCAAGGATGATTGGTGCGTTTTCATCTGCTTCACAATCTAAAACAAGAAAGTCAGCAGGAAATATAAATTTATCCACTCTTACCAGAATATCTTCGATTTTTCCTTCCGGATGAACATAAGAGCGGTCTGCCAGCTGCAGAATTACTGTTGTGGGCCGAGCTTTTCTAATACCTAATTTCTGAAAAATAGATTTTGGCATTAAATTAATACTAGCACCAAGATCACAAAGTGCCTTACCCACATATTTATCTCCGATTACACAAGGTATGATGAAGCTCCCCAAATCTTTCTTTTTCTGGGGTGGCTGCCTATGAAGAATACTCATGCATCCTTCTGTCATCTTTACCGTTTCAAATTCCCCAAGTTTGGATTTATTTGACATAACATCTTTGAGAAATTTGGCATAACCGGACATCTCCCTAACGACATCTAACAGCGGAATATTAATATGAACCTGCTTAAAAATATCATAAATCTTTTTTAGCTGAGATTCTTGCTTCGCTTGCTGTAACCGTTGAGGAAAAGGAGGTGGGGGACGATAATCAGCAATACGTCCTTCCCACTGCATACGAATCTGAGGAGGTTTGGGTTCATCATTTTTCTCCTCTGTTGCTTCTGCTGTCGTAACAGGTTTATCGGCAACAGTCTGTTTGTTACCTGTCGGGGCAGCTTCCTCGGTAGGTCTGTCCAAGGCTGGTTTTTTCACAGTTTCAGCTTCCTTCTCTGGCCCTGGTAATTTCTTCCCACTCCTAGTAGTAATGGCCTTACATTGCTCATGTGTGGGCTGCCTAGCATTTTCAGTATTACTAGGAAATCCTCCAGTCTGCCTCGGCTTGATATGCTGGGAAACCTGGCCCATTTGTGTCTCCAAAGATTTCAGAGTAGCTTCATGATTCATCATCCGCATCTCTGTTTTATCCATGAATGTCTCTGTTTTCTTAATAAACTGATTCATATTCTCAATATAAGTACCTGTCTGAGACATAAAAGTAGCCAGAGTCTGTTCTAGTATACTGTTCGTGGCGGCTGGTGGTTGTTGTTGCTGCTGTTGCGGCTGCAGTTGCTGTCGAGTCAACAATCTAGGTCCTCATTGATTCTGATTATTGTGTGCTTGAGGATTCATGGCATTATTAGGATTGCTCCAAGAAAACTTGGGATCCTTTCTCCAGTTGGGATTATAGTTGTTGGAGTTGTAACTCGGCTTGTAGTTTCTAACATACTTTCCCTCTTCTAACTGTATAGGACACTCATCCAAACTATGATTTCCCTCACAGATTTCACATACCTCCTCAACAACAAATCCATGTTGTGCATCATTATTCAATAGCTTTTTCATTGCTTTAGTAAGGTATGCCACTTGTGATTTCATCGTGCTGTCAGCTTCATAATCCTTAACAACTAGAACCCGTTTACCCCCTCTTCTTGCTGTCGGGAACTGCTCCTCATTCTTGGCCAGATTTTTTAATACTTGCATTGCCTCGTCCGGGTCTTTGTCCAATAATAGTCCGGTTGCTGCTGAATCATTTCGAATACGAGTTTGTAAGTTGGCAGCATTATAAAACTTAGTTACCTGATTCCAGACGGGGAATCCATGCATTGGGCAGTTCCGTAGAAGAGTGGTAAATCTGTCCCAGGCCTCGTGCATCGGCTCGTCATCTTCCTGCTGAAAAGTAGCAATTTCATTACGTAATCGCTAAGATAAATGTGAAGGATTAAAACGAGATAAAAATTCACGAGACAAATCTACCCAAGTTCTAATTGAACCCGGCGTAAGTTTATTCCACCAAGTCTTTGCTCTGTCCCTCAATGAATGGGGAAATAAATGAAGCCTCATTATCTCCGGATTAACTCATGGTAGTCTAAACGAACCACATATCTCCTGGAACGTTTTGAGATGCTCCCTAGCATCCTCTGTAACAGCACCACTGAATTGACCGACATTGTTGATCATGCTAAACATAACAGGTTTTAGCTCGAAGTTGTCAACATCTATGTCCGGCAGCGTGGTTTCCAGTTCTACATGATCGTTCAACATGTAGTTACGACAGGATCGTCGTCCAGCAGCGGCAGCAGGGTTGCCGACAGGCGGTATATCCGCTCTATCTCCAACAGGAGGGTCGTCTCCTTAGTGTGCCATCGTCTCTAACTGTTCCTCAAGGTACTCGTTCCTGGCTAGTATGTGACGAAGTCGGTTCTTGAGATTGAATGAACGTTCGATTTCCGGATCTAATGGATACTTAGGATCTTCACCTCGTTTCGATCTACGCATAAACAAGGAACCTTGTGAAAAGCAAGAGTTGAACAAACCACAGAAAAACAGAAAAATAAAATTAAAAGCAAAAACGAAAAGTGCAGTAAAAGAAAAGGTAGAGTTATGTTGCCAATCCCCGGCAACGGCGCCAAAAACTTGTTGCGTGTAAAAGAGTCTATCGCAATGGTTGTGCAAGTATACACGACGCAAGTAGTAAAGTGATACGAAGTATCGGATATCGTCTCCACAGGGATTGGGCTAATAGCTTCACCTTAATTCACTACACGAAAGTAAAGAAAATATTTGAGAAGTTGTCACGAAAATAATAAAGAGAATTTAAATAAAAGAGTAAGAAAATCAAGATAGAGAGAATGGGCTGGTATTGAATTGCTTAGTAGTGCAGGTATTGGTAAGTCTCGGAACTCCAGTTCTGTCGTCGTTCCCGTCGCGGCAGCACCTGTCGCGGCAGCAGTCCGTTGCTTGTTGCGGCAGCGAACAATCAACTCAGTACTTCAAGTTTGGCAAGAATCCCAGATGTGCTTTGGCCTATCCCTAGGTCCAAATCTGTCGATGATCACGTCTTTGCTGATACCTCCCGGCGTGAATCGAAGGATGAACACCGATGTTGATGAATTCTTCTTTAGCCACTTAACCTCGTCCTATCCCTAGGTCTGAGATAGTTCAACTATAAGCTAGAGAACTTGCTCTTATTTCTTTCGTATACTTAACTCTCCCGATGCTAAGTAAATTGATAACCTCACAATGCTCTCCCGATGCTCTTGCAAGATATTAATAACCAAAATAAGAGAACTTGAAGTTTATTTTATTGAACTGAAAATTCCTAAAACAAAACAACCTTTGCAACTACTTTACAAATCAACTCGTGGCCCTAGGGGGAATTTAGAACATGTTGTGGGAAGGAAAACGGCTAGAGTTTTGGGAAGGAAGCTAGGTAATCGGGTATGTCCCCCTAGGTCGAAATATATGCCCTTATATAGGCATTGGGTCCAAGTTTTCTAAAATATCAAGAATACAACTTTAAATGAAAGTATAATTCTAATAAAGACTAGATCTTCAAGGAATCTACTTTCCAGTCGTCATCTTTCTTGCTTGGGATTTTCTCTCCTTGAACTTTGGGCTTGACATTCCTTTCGATCTGGGGCTTGGAAAAATATGGTTATTTCACACGACAGGCGGGCTGAATTTTCTCTATCTGTCGAGGTCCACTTTGCTTCTTCTCCTCAAAACTGCAGTCGTCCTCTGCTGTCACGGCGGCAACCATGGCAGCATCGTCCTCCTTGACTGCTCGTCCAGTTCTAGCTCTTCTGCTTTACTGCCCAGCGCCTGCCCATTTCGTCTGCTACAGCAGTAACCTGCAAAAACAACCATTTTTTGGTAGAAACTGTGCCTTTTAATATATTTGTGATGTTTTGCTGTAAACTGACCTAAATGCAATAAATAATGCTTGAATGCAGCAGAAATATGGGTTAAATAGGGGGTAAATAATAGAACTTTTACAAACTCAACAACATCCTTTTTTGTGCATTTGGCCCCAACATCTATGAGAAGATGTCTTCTTGTGAAGATGCCAGTGAGGTATGTGACAAGCTTGAAGTCACATACGAAGGAACCAACGAAGTACAGGAGACCAAGATCGGACTCCTCAACCTCGAGTATAAGAACTTCAAGATGGATCTGGAAGAAGACATTGAGAAGATGTTCGATAGGTTCTCCACCATCACCAATGGACTCAAAGGCTATGGAAAAGTCATTCTGGAAGAGAAGCTGTGAGTGGATCAATGGATTGATCAAAGCCAAGATGGGGGGGGGGGGGGGGGGTGAATTGGGTTTTTAAAATTTGTTGGAGAAAATGGAATGACTAAAATTGAAGAACAAGGCAATTTAGAGTGGTTCAAGTTCCAAATGAACTCTACATCCACTGCCTTAGCTACCACTAAGGATTTTCTAACAATCCACTAATTGCTCTTCCCCTTTTCTAGGCTTAGGAGGTAACCTTTACAATACAGTCAAATTTTCTACCCAAAATTTGACCAAACCCTCACTAGGATACAAAGAAGAATTTTAAGGCAAGTAGAATATCTCTCAATACAAATTTGCCCCTTTTGATACAAGCACTCAACACAAATTGGAATACAAGATTGGAATTACACACAACACAATTTGAGATTTTACAAGAATGAGAAATTAGGCACTTTGAGCTTGGATTTTTGTATAGATGTTTCTCTTGGATGCAATGGTTGTTGCTGATCTTCAATAGGCTTGATTTTATACCTTATCCATTAATTCTAGCCGTTTGGGTGGTTAGAGTATTGATTATAGCCGTTGGGACCCTCTTTTTCCACCATAAATGCACTTTTGCAGCCTACCGTATCAGTACACGGGAAGGCGTATCGATACCTGTCTAAAAAAAGAAAGAGCTGTTGCACAATTACAAGAGGGGCGTATCGATACACGTGTAAGCGTATTGGTACGAGATAAGGATCTGTTTCGATACGGATATAAGCGTACCGATGCAATTTTTACTTCAAAGCTCACTAGAAGAATCCGTATCGATACGGGAAAGAGCGTATCGGTACAGCTTAACCAACTATTTAAAAGTTTGTTACCTACTAACTGACACCAACGATCAAAAACATTTAAGGCTCTGAAAATTCAATTTCCTTTTAATCCGTATCGATACGGGAGACACCATATCGATTCACCATTCAAACTCAATGTGATTTTATAGAGAGAGTGTATCGATACAGATACAATATGTTTCGATACCCTGTTTCAATACGGTAAGGGGCATATCGAAACACGTTTCTTCAGTGGCAAAGTTTGTAAAAAAAGGTATCGATACGACAAGGAGCGTATTGATACGCATAGACGATTTTCAATAGTTTGCAAAAGGCATAAATAATAACCAAGCAACATATGATAGATAAGCATTAAGTTCATAAATAAAGAAACATCTAAAATAAAATCCAAACAACAATAATCAAACCATAGGTTTTAAAAAAGAAACTTATTCCTAAAAACATAAGTCAAAGTGCATAAACTAGAAATCCTAAATGACATGAATGGAATGCAAAGACAATTTACTACTCTTCTCCATCGCCCTCTTCATCATCTTCATCATCATCTTCGTTGGCATTATCATCATTCCTCCTAGATTGATGCCACTCATTATGAAAAGCCGTGAGAGAGATGTTCATCGAATTCTGCCCGGCCTCAATGGATGAGATGCGCTTCTCCATATTTGTCATATGATCTTCAAGGTATGTGAAGCGCGTGTCTATGGTGGCAAACCTTAAATTCATGACTTGGTCCATTGAAGCAATCCCCGTGCGTAGGCCCGTGAATTGTTCATTGAGAAAAGTCATAAGAGCATCCATGGATGAAGGAGGAGGAGCTTGAGGATTGGCAATCTCTTCTGTAATCGCATCACTAGGAAGCTCTGAGATGCGAAGCCAACTACCATTGAAGTAGTGAAACTCCCCCTAGAAAGAGATCTCTCATCAATCAGATCAGTAATGGGTGTCAGGTAGTCGTGAGAGCAATCAATCTCCTTTTGAGTGAAGAAATAGCTCAAAGCAGTGCCATATGTGAATGAAGTGACAAGAGTTGTGTGACGATGTTGCACGAGATAGACAATCTCCACAAACATGATGCGAGCAAGGTTTGGTTGTTGTCTCTAGAAAAAGCACCGAATCCAAAAGTCATCAACTTGGCGGATGGTATAATATTTTCCTTCTAAAGGTCTAAACCACCAAGTAATCATCAAGTGAAGGATTCAATCTTGAGCATTGAGAACGGTCATGGAACCTCCAAGACATGGCTAAGAGAATTCTTATCTTCGATACCCTCATCCTCTAACTTAAAAACAACACAAAGAGATGGAACATCGACGATAATCTTTTTGCCCACGAGATAGGAGTTAACGACAATAACATTACCCGAGGGATTGACAACACACTTGGCATTAGCATAAAATATCAAAACCAAATTGCGAAAGAAAAAGCCCGGGATTTGTAGAAAATTCATAAATTTTCATTCTTGGAGCAAAGGTAAGTAGACAAATTTGAAGCGCTCCGAATTAAGAAAAGGAACATAAATTACCCTCTCCGGTCAGATTTTGTAATTTTGAAAAGAGTGAAAGTAGTTGAGTTCCTCGGTGGTTCTAAAGCACCTTTGATAGATAAGAGTTAAATTAGGGCGAGTACCATCTTCGGGATTGGATGCTTCACCGCCTTCGCTAGTACGCACTCTCTTTTAGGGTGCCATTGTCTAGAGAAATTGATCAAAACAATGTGTATGCATTATTTTTCTCATTCAACCCATGGAAAATCAATAATCAAGGTTTAAAAAAATTGAAAGGCAAATCAAAAAAACAAAAAGGTTTGATAAAGTTTGTTTTTGAAAGAGCAAAACAAAACAAAAAGAATTTAAAACGAAAATCACAAAGAAAATAAAAAGAAAAGAATTTTATACCTTGATATTAATATAGAGAGGAATGGATGAAGAACTTGCACCAAATTGATGGAGAGCTTTAAAAACTTGGCTTGATGTTGAAAAACCCTCAATAGATTTTTAGTTTTGTGGTGAAAATATGAGGGATTGAAAGGCTTTTTATAGAGGAAAACGACTAGGGTTTTGAAATTTTAATTTTGGTAAAAGTGAAACTCTTTTAATGCCATTAAGTAGCTGTCTGCGCAATTGAGTATCGATATGCCAAATGGTGTATCGATACAGGTGTAAAATGGTAATTCCATGGAAACGTGTGTCAAGGTACCGTATCGAAACGAATATCATCCGTATCGAAACGTTCACAACTCGTATCGAAACGAGTTTAACCGTATCGATACCCGTAAGAGAGAAAATGCAGTTTGGTAAACTAATGAAGTACGCATATCGATACGCATAAGGTCGTATCGATACCCTATGCCCAGAAATGCATTTTTGGCTTTTAGAACAACCAAAGGCTCGACTTTAACACCTCCTAAATGAATGCAATTTATGAATGAGCAGATCTAATTATATTTTAACAGAAGCATACTCCCCTAGCTATAAGCATGGTTTCTATTAAGATCAACAACACATAAACATGTATTTTCACAAATTCAAGCAATTTTAACCTCAAAAGAGTCATAAAGGGTCAAGATAGGCTAGTTAGACATAGCTCTCTCCTAGGGGACTAAAAACGCTCTTTGTCTAGAGGTTTGGTAAAAATGTTCGCTAGTTGGTTCAAGGTGTCAACATACTCCATAACAACATCTTGCTTAAGGACATGATCTCTAATGAAATGATACCTTATTTCTATATGTTTGGTTCTAGAGTGTTGGATGGGATTTTTGGTTAAGCATATAGCACTAGTGTTATCACACTTAAGGAGTATAGTTTCAACTTTAACTCTATAATCTAAGAGTTGTTGCTTCATCCAAAGGACTTTAACACAACAACTCCCCAAAGATATGTACTCGGCTTCGGTGGTAGATAGAGCTACACTATTTTGTTTCTTAGAGAACCAAGATATGCACATACTACCTAAGAATTGGCAAGTTCCGAAGTACTTTTCCTATCAAATTTACATCCCCCATAATCCGCATCCGAATAAGCATGAAGGTTGAAGGTTGAGTCTCTAGTATACCAAAGGCCTAGACAAGAAGTATCTCTAAGGTACCTAAAGATTCTTTTAACGGCTATAAGGTGAGACTCTCTAGGACTAGCTTGAAACCTAGCACACAAGCAAACACTAAATAATATATCCGGTCTACTTGCGGTAAGGTAAAGCAAAGATCTAATCATACAACGATAAAGATTAGAGTCAACACACTTACCTCCTTCATCTTTGTCAAGCTTGGTAGATGATCTCATTGGTGTAGCTTGAGACTTTGCTTGCTCCAAGCCAAACTTCTTGAGCATATCTTTCACGTACTTTGCTTGATTGATGAAGGTGTTATCATTCCTTTGTTTGATTTGGAGTCCCAAAAAGAATGAGAGCTCACCCATCATGCTCAGCTCGAATTCACCTTGCATTAACTTAGCAAACTCTTTGCAATGGCACTCATTAGTAGATCCAAAAATAATATCATCAACATATATTTGTACTACTAAGATGTCATTTTTATATCTTTTTATGAAAAGTGTAGTGTCCACCTTACCTTTTTCAAAACCTTATTCAATCAAAAAGTTTGAAAGCCTTTCATACCAAGCTCTAGGAGCTTGTTTTAAACCATAGAGTGCTTTGGTTAGCTTAAAAACACTATTTGGAAATTTTGAATCCTCAAAACCTAGTGGTTGTTCCACATACACTTCTTCATTTAAAAACCATTTAAAAATTCACTTTTCACATCCATTTGAAAAAGCTTGAAATTATTATAACATGCATATGTAAGCAACATCCTAATAGCTTCCATTCTAGCTATGGGTGCATAGGTTTCATCAAAATCAATTCTCTCTTCTTGAGTGTAACCTTGAGCAACTAGTCTAGCTTTGTTTCTCACAATGTTACCACTCACATCTAGTTTATTCCTAAATACCCATTTAGTTCCTATAGTAGATTGATTACTAGGCCTTTCAACTAATGTCCATACATTACTTCTATCGAATTGGTTTAACTCTTCTTGTATAGCCATAATTCAAAAATCATATTTTTATGCTTCTTTAATATTCTTAGGCTCAATGCATGAGATAAAAGCAACATGATTCATGAGTTTGAGAGAAGATCTAGTAGTTACCCCTTGGATGGATCACCCCAAGATTTCACCACCTTTGATATAGTTGTACTCCCTTGGGTAGCTCACTTCCTTTTCCTCAAGAGCCAAGTCCTTCATGGATTCAAGAGGTGGATCTTGTGCATCTTCTTCTTTAGTTGGAATCTCATCCTCCTTTGAAGTTTGCCCTCCATCGAAGGCATCAAGGATTCCTACATCATCATCATCACAAGATTCCTTCCTCGGAAGGAGGTTATCATTGAAAACAACATGAATATACTCTTCTATTACTAAAGTTATTTTATTAAATACACGATAGGCTTTGGAGTTTAAAGTGTCTCCTAAGAAAATAGCTTCATCGCTTTTAGCATCAAATTTACCTAAGTTGTCTTTTCCATTATTTAAAAAAAACATTTGCGACAAAATGGATGAAAATAGCTAACGTTAGGCTTCTTAGATTTTAAAATCTCATAAGGCGTTTTCTTTAAAATTAGCCTAATCATTACTTGATTTACAATGAAGCAAGCGGTATTTGTGGCTTCTGCCCAAAAATATTTAGGTAAATTGTTTTCACAAAGTATGGTTCTAGCCATTTCTTGTAAAGTCCTATTTTTCCTCTCAACTACCCCATTTTGTTGAGGAGTTCGAGGAGCCGAAAAATTGTGGCTAATACCATTTCCATTTAAAACTCTTCAAAACCTAGATTTTGAAACTCAGTTCCATGATCACTTCTAATGTGAGAAATCTTAAGTTCAATATCATTTTGAGTTAATTTTGAAAACGTGATGAATTTTTGTAAAGCGTCATCTTTAGTACTTAAAAATAGAACCCAATTAAATCTAGAATAGTCATCAACAAGTACAAAGGCATACGATTTACCACCCAAGCTCATAGTTCTAATAGGCCCAAAAAGATCCATATGAATCAATTGTAAACATCTACTAGTATAGACATCATTAATGGATTTAAAGGATGATTTATGTTGTTTACCCTTAGAGCATGCATCACATATTTTATCATTTGAGAACTTAATCTTGGGAAAACCTCTAACTAGATTTAGGGAAACTAATTTTTCTAAAACACTAATGCTAGCATGTCCTAGTTTTCAATGCCATAACCATGAATCATTTTCACTTTGAGCAACAAAACATGCATGAGATGAATGAATGTCATCTAGATGCACCATATATATGTTACCTATGCGATGACCAATGAGCATTATTTTATCAGATTTAATGTCAACAATTTTACAACCATTTTTATCAAATAAGACATTAAACTCTTTATCACACAATTAACTAATGCTCAGTAAATTGTGTTTTAGACCATTGACATACAATACATTTTCATTGAGTATAGTAGATTGATTACCTATGGAGTCAATGCCTTCAATGTGGCCTTTGGAGTTGTCACTAAATGTCACTACTCCTCCACTTTTTGGCTTTAAATCCATGAATCGACTCTTGTCTCCGGTCATGTGCCTCAAGCATCCACTATCAAGGTACCATGAGTTTTGGCTTTGTGCTTTGGCCTTGTAGCAATGCCCCTACAAACAAAGAGATTAAGTTTTGATTTTTGGTACCCAAATCATTTTGGGTCCACGAGTGTTAGCTCCCAAAAGCTTGGTTCCCTTAGGAATCCAAGGTGACACGGCATCAACATTATTAGATTTGACAAGTTCCTTAGGAACCCAAACACTTTTAATTCTTTTAGTTTTATTTTGCCTATAGGAGCCACTTTTTTTGTAGTTATAGTTGTTTCTTTTAGGTTGGTTTGTTCTAGATTATTCACCTATTTCATTTTTGACATGACCAACACTCTTGAAAGACTTTTTGAGCTCATTAAGCTCATCTAACACCTTTTGGTGTTGAATGTTACATTGAGAAATAATATTATTTAAATCTACATTTTTATTTTGAAAGTATTCAAGTTCATCTTGTAGACGTAAAATCTTTTTCTCAAATTTCAAGTTAGTTTGAGAAAGTAAATCATTTTTAGCATTTAAATCCGAAATGATCTTTTTATTTTTTAAAACGGACTCTTTATATTTCTCAACTAACTCATCGTATACCTCTTGTAACTCATCATAAGCTTCATGTAATTCATCAAATGTAAAATTGAAAGTAGATGAGTTAGAGGTTACCATAGAATAATCCTCCTCAAGAGTGATGAGGCAAAGGTTGGCCACTTCTTGTTCCTCATCCTCGGATTACTCCTCATCACTCCAAGTAGCAAGCTTAGCTTTGAGCTTCTTCTTCTCAAAGCCCTTCTTCTTGAGTTGAGGACACTCGAAACGAATATGACCCGGTTTCTTGCACTCATAGCATATGATCGGATCCTTTTCTTCTTCTTTGTTTTTTGGTCTTGAAGTCCATCTTTCTTTGAAACTTCCTACCCCGGTTGGACCTCATTAACCGTGAGAATCTCTTGGCTATCATAGCCAATTCTTCAAAATCTTCCTCCTCACTAGAAGTGCTCTCCTCATGTAGAGAAGCTTTAAGAACCACTACTAGTTTCTTTTCCTTGTCTACATCAAGCTTCTCCACTCTTCTTTCTTCCTTCTTCCTTTCATCTTCCCTTCCTTGCTTCATGATTTCATGAGTTAGGAGAGAACCAACTAGCTCATCAAGCTTTAGTGTCTTCAAATTCTTTGCCTCGATGATAGCGGTTTTTTCCTATCCCAAGACTTGGGAAGTGAGTAGAGTAGCTTCAGGACTAGCTTGTCCTCTGAGATTATCTCTCCAAAACCCTTTAGCCCATTGACGATTGTTGAAAAACGATCAAACATCTTTGAAAAGGCTTTGTCGGGCTCCATCTTGAAATTCTCATAGCTAAGATTGAGAATTCCAATCTTTGTTTCCTTCACATCGCTCGTTCCTTCATATGTAGACTCAAGTGTATCCCACACTTCCTTAGCACTTTCTATGGAAGAAACTTTGGAGTAGATATCGGGTCCAAAGGCACAAAGTAGCATGTGAAGAGCCGTGTCGTTGATTTGAAGCTTCTTTCTATCATCTTCACACATTTCATTTTTCCTTTTTGGCACTAGTCTTCCTTCATCGTCTCCTTTCATCGGAATAATGGGATCATCCTCTATAGAATCCCAAACAAGAGAATCACTAGACTTAATGAAGAGACACATCTGGTTCTTCCAAAAAGGATAGTTGTCACCGTTGAAGAAAGACGGTTTGGTGATTGATTGAGACTCGTACATGCTAGAGCCGGAGGTAGATGCAATTGCTTATGTTGTAGATGATCACACTCTTCCTAGAATCTCCTCTTCCGGTTGTTAATCCTTCAAAGAGGTAGGCTCTGATACCAATTTTTGAGTGGATCAATGGATTGATCAAAGCCAAGAGGGGGTGAATTGGGTTTTTAAAATTTGTTGGAGAAAATGGAATCACTAAAATTGAAGAACAAGGCAATTTAGAGTGGTTCAAGTTCCAAATGAACTCTACACCCACTACCTTAGCTACCACTAAAGATTTTCCAACAATCCACTAATTACTCTTCCATTTTTCTAGGCTTAGGAGGTAACCTTTACAATACTAGTCAATTTTTCTACCCAAAATTTGACCAAACCCTCACTAGGATACAAAGAAGAATTTTAAGGCAAGTAGAATATCTCTCAATACAAATTTGCTCCTTTTGATACAAGCACTCAACCCAAATTGGAATACAATATTGGAATTACACACAACATAATTTGAGATTTTACAAGAATGAGAAATTAGGCACTTTGAGCTTGGATTTTTGTATAGATGTTTCTTTTGGATGCAATGGTTGTTGGTGGTCTTCAATAGGCTTGATTTTATATCTTCTCCATTAATTTTAGCCGTTTGGGTGGTTAGGGTATTGATTATAACTGTTGGGACCCTCTCTTTCCACCATAAATGCACTTCTGCAGCCTACCGTATCGGTACACGGGAAGGCGTATCGATACCTATCTCAAAAAACAAAGAGTCGTTGCACAATTACAAGAGGGCGTATCGATACGTGTGTAAGCGTATCGGTACGGGATAGGGATCCATTTTGATAAGAATAGAAGCGTACTGATGCAATTTTTAATTCAAAGCTCACTAGAAGAATCTGTATCGATACAGGAAAGAGCGTATCGGTACGGCTTAACCAACTCTTTAAAAGTTTGTTACCTACGAACTGACACCAACGGTCAAAAACATTTAAGGCTCTGAAATTTAAAATTCCTTTAAATCCGTATTGATATGGGAGACACCGTATCGGTACACCATTCAAACTCAGAGATATTTTATAGAGAGAGCGTATCGATACAGATACAATCTGTTTCGATACCCTGTTTTGATACGATAAGGGGCGTATCGAAACACATTTCTCTAGTGGCCAAGTTTGTAAAAAAGGTATTGATATGGCAATGAGCGTATTGATACGCATAGACGATTTTCAATAGTTTGACCTTGGAACATTTTGAAAATATTTTAGAGTTTGAGTTTTTCAAACTAGAGTAAAGTCTTGTTGATTTGAAACCTTTTGAGGGACTTAAAATTCTATTTCAAGTTTTTCAATTTAATCCTTAAAACACTTTGTTATATCAAAATCAAACATAGGTTTTACAGAAGCTTGTCCAAAAGCTCATCTACTCCCTTCCTGAGCCACGGGACTAAAAAAGGACCGCCATCATCGAAGCCAATAATCTCAAGACTTTGAAGCTTGTTGAGCTCATGGAGTCACTTCTCACTCACCAAATAATAAAGGGAAACAAAGAAGAGGAGAAGAAGAAGGAATAGATTAGAGCTCTGGGGGAGAAGAAGCTCAAAGGGCTTGGCATCAACATAAATGCCACTGCTCTCAAATCCTCCACATGCCATCATGTAAATTCAAGTGAAGAGGAGGATGAAGAAGAAGAGATAGTTCATCTCTTTAAGAAGTGTGCCCCTTTCATGAAGAAAGCCTTGAAAGAACTTGAACGAGAATCCATGAAGAAGAAGAGGGCAAGCACTTCAAGCCATAAGAAGAAGGCATATGTGGCTACTTGGAGTGATGAAGACTCCACTGACGATGAACAAGCCAACCTTTGCCTTATGGCCATCGAATAAGATTCAAGGGTAACTTCTAATTCATCTACTTCATGTTCATATTCTTTTGATGAATTACAAGATGCCTATGACGATTTGGTTTTAGAATTTAGAAATCACATTTTGAAAAACAAGAAAGTGATTTCAAATTTGAAAATTCAAAATGACTTGATTTCTAAAACCAAAATTGAACTTGAAGCAAAACTCAATGAGTTTGAATAAAAATGTTTCGATTTGCAAAATTTGCTTCATAAATTCAAGAAGAAAAATATTTGATTTCCAAAGAACTTGAAAAGAAAAATAATGTTGGAAAATCAAATTTTTATGTAAGACAATCTAGTGCCCCTAGATTTATGAATGGAAAATGTTTTAGAAGTGTTTGGGTCCCAAAAGGACTAACCACTTCAACTTAAAATTATGGAATTCAAAAATGGATTCCTAAGGGGACTAAATTTTGTGCAACTAACGTTTATGGATCCAAAGCAATTTGGATACCAAAATTTGTATGATTGTCTTGATTAAGTGTGATGGAGATGTTCAACAAGTCCAATCAATGAGGGGGAGCTCCATGCACACAAGGAAGAACACTTGAAGAAGGAAGGCTTCACATCCTCTCTTGGAGTTCAAGTGTTGGTAAAATCTAGTTGTTTTTATTTGCTTAAGTCAAATTACTTTCTTTTAATTCAACTAGATTATCATGTGTTGGACTAACACTCTTTGAAGATGCTTTGAGTAAGGGGGAGCCATTTTAAAACCAAAATTTCTTACTTGTGTCAATTTTTTTACCTCCTAAGTTATTTTGAGCTTAAAAGTGTTTTAAATTCTTTTTGATATAACAAAAAAGGGGAGAAATAGTTTGAAAAATTAAATTTTCAAATGAATAAGGGGAGATTTAATTGATTTTGAATTTATTTCACAAATGGGGAGAAATCCTAAATAATTTTTCAAGTTGGTTTTATTATATCAAAAAGGGGGAGATTGTAGAACTAAGTGTTTTGATATAATAATTGAAAAATGTTTTGGAAAAATTTGAAAAGAATTTAAAACTTGTCTTTGAGTCCAAACAACTTGGAAATATGTTTGAGGTATTTAAAAAGGTTTTTGGAAAAGTTTTTAATGCTTTAAAGTAGTCAAACTTGACTTTTCAGCAACCTTGTAACGATACGGAATACCCTGTATCGATACCTTTTTACCCAAGTTTTGAATCTGCCAAAACTCGTACCGATACAAGCTTACTCGTATCGATATGGATAGGGATCATTTCGATACGCCTCTTAAGCGTACTGATCCCTGCTTTAACAACCCCCAACGGCTATTTCCCAGCGGTCTTTTAAATTGCAGACCGTATCGATACGCTTGAGAGCCCAACGACTAGTTCTGAAGAAGGGCGTATTGATACACCTCCATGTGTACCTATACGGTAGGTTGCAGAACTGCACTTATAGTGGGAAATAAAGTCTCCAACGGCTCCAATTCAACCCTAACGGCTAGAAACGGCTACAAACTCAATTAGAAGTATAAAAGGGACATCTAAGCATCAAAAGAAGGCTAATGCTTCAATTGTCAACAACACTATTGTGAAAACAATCAATTGATTTTGATATAACAAAAGATTTAAGGACTAAATTGAAAAATGGAAAATGAATTTTGAAGTCCTCAAAACATCTATATGTATTTAAAGAAAAATGTTTAAGTCAAAACCTCAACTTGTCAAATATTTTCTAAGTGTTTATCAAGCCAAAACAATGATTTTCGAGTCACCGTTTCGGAACGGCCTTTGGCGTTTTCGAACAGTTTGAAACTGTTAACTTCTGTTTCGGAACATGTTTTGAAATAGATGAAGAACATCGGAACAGTTTGACCCGTTTCGATACGGTAATATCGAAACAACCTCAAACGTTTCGAAACGGAATTCAAACTTGGTTTTAAAATATGATCGTTGAAGTTTTATAAATTGAATTTAAAAATAGCATTAAGGCGTATCGAAACGCTACTAAGCCGTTTCGAAACAATTGTGCTCGTTTCGGTACGATCTATTTATTACATCTCAATGGCTCTTTCTATTTTGGCCTGTTCCGAAACAGGGTCGGGCGTTTCGGAACGGGTAGTTGCATACTGCATTTATGGAGGAAAGATAACATCCCAACGGCTATATTGATGAATGCAACAACCCCAACGGCTAGAATTCAATAAGAAGGTATAAAAGGGACCTCTAAAAGCACCAGCAACAACTATTGATCTCCAAAAGAATCATCCAAACATCAAATCCAAGCAATTGTATAAAAATCCCATATTTCTTGTAAACCCCAATTGTGAACTTTGTAATTTCCATTCTTATTTGTTCAAATGGGTTGAGTGCTTGTAAAAGGGCTACATTTTGTATTGAGAGATACTAGTTTTAGCCTTCATCTTCTTTGTATATCTTGAGTGAGGATTGGGTCAAATTTTGGGTAGAAAATTTGACCGGTATTGTAAAGGTTACCTCCTTAGCCTAGAAAAGGAGAAGAACAATTAGTGGATTGTTGGAAAATCCTTAGTGAAGCTAAGGTATTGGATGTAGAGTTCGATTGGAACTTGAACCACTCTAAATCCTCTTGTCTAGCATTTTTAATTTTCCACTCCACCACCAAAAGTTCTAAAAATCCAATTCACCCCCTCTTGGCTTATATTGTTTCATTGATCCACTCAACAATTGGTATCAGAACCTACCTCTTTGAAGGATTAACAACCACAAGAGGAGTTCCTAGGAAGAGTGTGATCAACCACAAAGCAAGCCATGACATCTACCTCCGGGTCAAGCATGTACGAGTCTCAATCAACCACCAAACCGCCTTTCTTCAATGGTGATAACTACCCTTTTTGAAAGAACCGGATGCGTCTCTTCATTAAATCCAACGATTATCTAGCTTGGGATGCCATTGAAGATGGTCCCTCTATTTCGATGAAGAGAGATGACGAAGGAAGACTTGTGCTAAAGAAGAAAAATGAGATGAGTCAAGGAGAGAGAAAGAAGATTCAAATCAACGATAAAGCTCTTCACATGTTGTTTTGCACTTTCGGTCCCGACATCTACTCCAAATTTTCCTCCATCGAAAGTGACAAGGAAGTGTGGGATACACTTAAGACTACATATGAAGGAACAAGTGATGTGAAGGAGACAAAGATTGGAATTCTCAATCTTAGATATGAGAATTTCAAAATGGATACCGACGAAATCGTTTTAAAGATGTTCGATTGTTTCTCAACAATCGTCAATGGGTAAAGGGTTTTGGAGAGATAATCTCGGAAGATAAACTAGTCCGGAAGCTACTCTACTCACTTCCTGAGTCTTGTGATGGGAAGAGAACTGTCATCATTGAGGCCAAAAATTTGAAGACACTCAAGCTTGATGAGCTAGTGGGTTCTCTCCTAAATCATGAGATAATGAAGCAAGGAAGGGAAGATGAAAGGAAGAAGGAAGAGAGAAGAGTGAAGAATCTTAAGATAGATAAGAAGAAGAAGATAGGAGTGGCTCTCAAAGCTTCTCTACATGAGGTGAGCACTTCTAGTGAGGAGGAAGACCTAGAAGAATTGGCTATGATAGCCAAAAGGTTCTAACGGTTTATAAGGTCCAACCGAGGAAGGAAGATTCAAAGAAAAATGGACTTCAAGACCAAAAACAAAGAAGAAGAGAGGGATCAAATTATTTGTTTTGAGTGCAAAAAACCGGGTCATATTCGTTTTGAGTGCCCTCAACTCAAGAACAAGGGCTTTGAGAAGAAGAAGAAGAAGCTCAAAGCCAAGCTTGCTACTTGGAGTGATGATGAGTCATTTAAGGATGAGGAACATGAAGTGGCCAACCTTTGCCTCATGGCTCTTGAGGAGGATTCCTCCATGGTAACCTCTAACTCATCATCTTTCAATTTTACATTTGATGAATTGCATGATGTTTATGATGAGTTACATGAGGTATATGATGAGTTAGTTGAGAAGTATAAGGAGTCGGTTCAAAAAAAATAGAAAGATCATTTCGGAACTAAATGCTAAAAATGACTCACTTTCTCAAGCTAACTTAAAATTTAAGAAAAAGATCTTAGGTTTACAAGATGAACTTAAATTCTTTCAAGATGAAAATGTAGACTTAAACAATCTTATTTCTCAATGCAATAGTGAACACCAAAAGGTGTTAGATGAGCTTAACAAGCTCAAGGAGTCTTTCAAAAATGTTGGTAATGTGAAAAATGAGATAGGTGAATCCTCTAGAACTAACAAACCTAAGAGAAAGACATATAACTACAAACAAAGTGGCTTCCATAGGCATAATAGAACTAAGAGAATTAGAAGTGTATGGGTTGCTAAGGTACTCGTCAAGTCTAATAATGTTGTTGCTATGTCACCTTGGATTCCTAAGGGAACCAAGCTTTTAGGAGCTAACACTCGTGGACCCAAAATGATTTGGGTACCAAAAATCAAAGTTTAACTCTTTGTTTGTAGGGGAAGCATTGCTACAAGGCCAAATCACAAAGTCAAAACTCATGGTACCTTGATAGTGGATGCTCGAGGCACATGACCGGAGACAAGAGTCGACTCATGGACTTAAAGCCAAAAAGTGGAGGAGTAGTAACATTTGGTGACAACTCCAAAGGCCACATTAAAGGTATTGGATCCATAGGTAATCACTATACTATTTTCATTGAAAATGTATTATATGTCGATGGTCTAAAATATAATTTATTGAGCATTAGTCAATTGTGTGATAAAGGATTTAATGTCTTATTTGATAAAAATGGATGCAAAATTGTTGACATTAAATCGAATAATATAATGCTCATTGGCCATCGCATATGTAACATTTACATGGTGCATCTAGATGACATTCATACATCCCATGCATGTTTTGTTGCACAAAATGAAAATGATGCATGGCTATGGCATAGGAAACTAGGACATGCTAGCATTAGTGTTTTAGAAAAATTAGTTTCACTAAATCTAGTTAGAGGTTTGCCCAAAATTAAGTTCTCAATTGATAAAATTTGTGATGCATGCTCTAAAGGTAAACAACATAGATCGTCCTTTAAATCCATTAATGATGTTTCTACAAGTAGATGCTTACAACTAATTCACATGGATTTATTTAGGCCTATTAGAACTATGAGCTTGGGTGGTAAATCGTATGCCTTTGTACTTGTTGATGACTATTCTAGATTTACTTGGTTCTATTTTTAAGTACCAAAGATTAAGCTTTAGAAAAATTCATCACGTTTTCAAAATTTACTCAAAATGATCTTGAACTTAAGATTTCTCATATTAGAAGTGTTCATGAAACCGAATTTCAAAATCTAGGTTTTGAATAGTTTTTAAATGAAATTGGTATTAGCCACAATTTTTTGGCTCCTCGAACTCCATAAAAAAATGGGTAGTTGAGAGGAAAAATAGGACTTTACAAGAAATGGCTAAAACCATGCTTTGTGAAAACAATTTACCTAAATATTTTTGGGTGGAAGCCACAAACACCGCTTGCTACATTGTAAATCGAGTAATGATTAGGCCACTTTTAAAGAAAACACCATATGAGATTTTAAAATCTAAAAAGCCTAACATTAGCTATTTTCATCCATTTGGTTGCAAGTGTTTTGTTTTAAATAATGGAAAAGACAACTTAGGTAAATTTGATGCTAAAAGTGATGAAGCTATTTTCCTAGGGTATTCTTTAACCTCTAAAACCTATCGTGTATTTAATAAGAGAACTATAGTAGTAGAAGAGTCTATTCATGTTGTATTCGATGATAACCTCCTTCCGAGGAAGGAATCTTGTGATGATGATGATGTAGGAATCTTTGATGCCTTTGATAGAGGACAAACTTCAAAGGAGGATGAGATTCCAACTAAAGATGAGGATGCACAAGATCCACCTCTTGAAGCCTTGAAGGACTTGGCTCTTGAGGAAAAGGAAGTGGGCTACCCAAAGGAGTACAACTATGTCAAAGGTGGTGAAATCTTGGGTGATCCATCCAAGGGGGTAACTACTAGATCTTCTCTTAAACTCATGAACCATGTTGCTTTTATCTCATGCATAGAGCCTAAGAACATTAAAAAACCATTAAAGGATGATTTTTGGATTATGGCTATGCAAGAAGAGTTAAATCAATTTGTGAGAAGTAATAATTGGACATTAGTTGAAAGGCCTAGTAATCAATCTACTATAAGAACTAAATGGGTATTTAGGAATAAACTAGATGAGAGTGGTAACATTGTGAGAAAGAAAGCTAGATTAGTTGCTCAAGGTTACACTCAAGAAGAGGGAATTGATTTTGATGAAACCTATGCACTCGTAGCTAGAATGGAAGCTATTAGGATGTTGCTTGCATATGCATGTTATCATGATTTCAGGCTTTTTCAAATGGATGTTAGCACATTTTAAATGGTTTTATAAATGAAGAAGTGTATGTGGAACAACCACCGGGTTTTGAGGATTCAAAATTTCCAAATCACGTTTTCAAACTAACTAAAGCACTTTATGGTTTAAAACAAGCTCCTAGAGCTTGGTATGAAAGACTTTCAAACTTTTTGATTGAAAAAGGTTTTAAAAAAGGTAAGGTGGACACTACACTTTTCATAAAAAGGTATAAAAATGACATCTTAGTAGTACAAATGTAACCCCCTTAACCCGGTCTGGACGGTTGACCCGAATTAAGAAAGTCACACGGGGAAAACCAAAGTCAACCCGAAAGTCAACCTTGATTAACGACCCTTTTTTTCTTTTTAAACTTGTCTAGATGCACATTAACCTTAGATGTGATCACACAACAACATGCTCAAAGATCGCAAACATCAGAGATCAAACAGGGACCCAATTGAACAAATTACAACTTTAGGGACCAAATTGTAATTTCTGAAAACTTTAAGGACTTAACCAGATTTTAAGTTACCAACTTAAAATTAATCATGTTTCATGCTTCTCTGCCAAATTTCAGCTCAAACGGACATCCCAAACTCATACAATTGCACAAACAAGTTTCAGGACCAAAATGCAAACATTTCAAAACATTTAACTGCCAATGTCAGCCCCCAACGGTCACCCGTTCCGAAACAGGCAGAGCCCGTTTCGAAACACGGTGCCGTTTCGCAACGCGTTCCGCAACGGGGGTCTGGCAGAGACCAAACCGTTTCGAAACGGTGCATACCGTTTCGGACGCCTGGGTTCATACAAGGCACCCGTTCCGAAACGGTGCACACTGTTCCGATACGCCCTGCACAAAAATGCTCCAAATGCATTCCAAAACATGCAATTGATCAACCAAACATGCTCCAAAAGCCACCAAACTTTACCAGCATGCAATTCAACATATATAAGACATTCTTGCATCAACAATTCAGCAATATATCAACATATATGAAAAGCCCCAATTCTAAAGGCATGCTTCCTACACAAGCAACCATTTAAGCATAATCTTCCAAAAACAATCTCATATTAGCCAAATTCATGTTTCAACATTAACAACAACATTAAATCATCCTTGTTCGAACACATACAAACATAAAAACACATTCCAAGAGATTCTACCCCCATTTCCTTTATTAACTATAGCTATTCATCGAGACATGCATCCCAATTGGAGTCCACCTTGAATCCCCTTGCTTCTCGCTGTCCAAACTTCAAGAATCTGCATTGATGGACAAAAAGGAGCGTAAGCACATAATGCTTAGTGAGGAATGCTCAAAACCAAAATACCATCAATGCAGCGGGTCATAAAACGCTTTTAAAACAAACCCGAATTGTTTACCAAGCAAGCTTGAAAACCATTTTCAACAACATGCTTAAAACCATGCATTGCACATACATGAAAACCAACCCTTAGCTTAGCAAGCTAAGAAAACCTTTTCAAAGCACAATCATGCAAAATCATCCATTTAGCCATTCCATGCATAAACACCATATGCAGAGCTAAATTCAAAACTTTAGAAAACACTTCCATTTCGCAACATACCTTTCTTATACTTGAAAACCATTCAAGCAAGAAACCTTTTTAAACCATTATTCAATCAATCCAACACATGCATTAAACCAAGGCAATATATAAACCACAACGTTATCATCACATGCCTTTTAAAACAAGTCTTAACAAGACTCCAATGCATTTAGGAGATTCCATGCACACATGCATCATTTACCAAATGATAATCAACACTTGTTCAACTTAACAAGTAACATGCATTCACAAGCATTAATCACTTTTCATGCAACCATGCATCTTTTCAAGCATTATACACTTTCCATGCAACCATGCATCTTTTCAAGCATCTCATGCTTCTTTATAATCAAGAACATTACATTGGCTTCCAAGTGATCAACACATCCACTTTTCAACTCAACACCCGATCGGATACGCGGATCACAAGCGTTGTCCCCTACGCTTCATACACACTACCAATCCAAGGTCTCCAAATGGACTTTTAAACACCATTTGACCTCAACACCCTAAGGTTCCCATGTATGGACTTTTAAACACCATACAACCTTAGCTTTTCCCGAGGTTCCCTTGTATGGACTTTCAAACACCATACAACCTCAACTTTTCCCGAGGTTCCCATGTATGGACTTTCAAACACCATACAACCTCAACTTTTTCCCAAGGTTCCCATGTATGGACTTTCAAACACCATACAACCTCAACTTTTCCCAAGGTTCCCATGTATGGACTTTTAAACACCATACAACCTTGACATGCACAAGGTTCCCTTGTATGGACTTTCAAACACCATACAACCTTTGCATCACCGATTGGTAGTTGTATAACATCACTAACGAGATCCGGGACACCCTACACAAGATCCACACATGGGCATTACACCTCCATTGTGATCTCAACAAGCACAAGGTTCTCACATATGGACTTTTAAACACCATATAACCTTTGCTCAACCAAGGTCCTCGAATGAGCATCCACCTCCATTATGACCTTAACCATCTCGTTAGGATACTTGAAGGGAGTTTACCGGTCCACTCTTGACCACTCCACCTCCAAGGCGACTTTATTCATGGTGCACCCAATCCTATAGCCGGCTAACTATATCCGATCAACGAACCAAGAACCATTTCCCTCACTTGCCAATATAACCAACTTACCATCATTAGTCCAATGATTCACATGCATAACCACAATGCATAAACCATCATTTAATTCACATGCATAACCACAATGCATAAACCATCATTTACCATCATTAATTCACTGTTTTTAAGCATTACACAAAGCCATTGAACATCATGCAACATCATGCATCAAAACCACATTTTCCATGTACAAAACCAAGGACCTCTTACCTTGAGCATCCATTACATATGGCTTTCAAAACCAGCATTAAACCATGCTTACAATATGCTTTCAAAACAGAATTTAAGTCATGCAAAACACATGCATATCAATCAACAACCACAATTGCTTTAAAAGCCAATTCACAACACAATTCATGAGCGAAAACCATTTACTTAATCTTGAGCTTAGCAAAGTTGTTTAGACTTATACTAAGCTCCCAAAACCTTCAAACATTGGTTTTAAAGCTGAAAACCCAACTTCACTCACCGATACACAAAACAAGGCTAGCCAACAAGCCTTCCAAGCATCCGAAACCTTCCGCAAACACCTCCAAAGCTCACGGATCAAACTCCCCTGTTTTAAACACACAACAACAGAGCATTAATGCATCTTTATGCATTAAAACACCAGCAACAACAACACAACTCGCTGCTCATCACAAATCCAACATTTCGGCTACCAAACACAACCGAAATCACCTCCAAAAACTTCCAAAACTTAGCCCAGCCAAGATCCATCACTTCTAACCATATTTAAACATCAAATAACATCCAAAATGATCACAAACACGTCCTTATACCTCCAGGTATAACATATCACCAAAAACACTCCAAAAACAACCAAAAACTCAAGCCAAACTTAGGAAATTCAACCTATCCGGGATTGCATTAATTAAACCTCAACTTCTAATCAATTTAGCATTCATTTAACATCAATTTGACACCTCAAAACCCTGCTTAAACAGATCACACGAAAATTTCACCAAAATCACCAAATCTTGCATTTTAAGCCAAAAATCAAGATCTCAATTGAAAAGCCTTTAACAAATCACAAATCAAGGATTGAGAACTTAGGAATTTCAGTAAAGAACTGATAGTTTAGAGGAGAAGGACGTTCTTACCTCCAAACTTGAGTTTCTCCTTTTTAGAGCCAAAAAGCTTGATGAAACAACTTGCAAATTGAGAGGTTTTGTTGATAAGATGATGAGGAATCAAAGGAGAGTTGAAATGAGTGATTTAGATGACAAAATCAGAGAAGAAAATCTGGAGAATTGTGTTTGGGTTGAGAGAAAATGTAACGCCCCGGTTTTGGGCTTAGAAGTCTTGGGCGTTGACCGGTCGGTCAAAGTGCTGTTCGAATCGTAAGAGGTTAAATTAGGAAAGCCTAGTTCGGGTTGCATTAAAAATATGGAAAAATGTTCTAAAATCATCTTTTAATATAATTAAGTGAACTGTGAAATCAATTTTGGAAAATGAGTTTTGGAAGGGTGACATTTTGGCTAGTGACCAAAATGTAATTTTCGCAAGTTTGGTGGCTGTTTTATAAAGGGTTGAAACTTTGAATCTTTAAGGAGCTATTTACCCAAAGGGAGTTTCTCCAGATTTTTCTAAGATATTTTGAGTTATAATTCTGATTTTAAAGTATATCAAAAGGGAGGGAAAAGCCATTTGGCTAATTTTCATAACTAACTTCTCATTTTCTTTCTCTCATTTTCTCTCAACCCAAACACTCCATTTCCAGAGATTTGTTTCTGATTTTCTCACCTAAATTCCTCCTTTCAACTCTCATTTGATTCCTAATCATTGTATCTTCAAAACCTCTTCAATTGCTACAAGTTTCATCAAGGGTTTTCATTCCAAAAAGTGGAGAAACTCAAGTTTGGAGGTAAGAACGTCCTTCTCCTCTAAACTATCAGTTCTTTACTGAAATTCCTAAGTTTTCAATCCTAAATTGATGTTTAATTAAAGGTTTTAAAGTGTTGAAATGGATCTTGGCTTATTATGCAAGATTTTGATGATTTTTGATGATTTTCGTTAGATCTGAGTAATCTGTGATTTGAGAGGTGTTTTTGATGTTAAATGATCTCTAATTTGATAAGGAATTGAGTCTTGATTGATGCAATCCCGGATAGGTTGAGTTTCCTAAGTTTAGCTTGTGTTTCAAGGTAGTTTTTGTGGTGATCTTGTGGATCTGATGTTGCTGGAGGTATAAGGATGTTTATAAGTTGTTTTTAGATGTTTTATGATGTTAATGGAAGTGTGATTTTGCTGGTTTATGGCTGGGCTTTGTTTAGAAGTGTTTTGGATGCATTTTCGGTTGTGTTTGGTGGCCGAAAATGGAGGTTGAATGAGAGCAGCGAGTTTAGGTGCTTTCATTGAAGCAATTAGTGCATGATGATGCATTAATCCTCTGCCTTGATGTGTTGAAACAGGGGAGGCATCTTTGGATTCAAGAGTTGTTGATCCGGAGGCTTGATTTGGTGCTTTGGCTTGAAGCAAAGTGGAAATCGGTGAGTGAAGTTGGGTTTTCAGATTTTAAAACCAAGGTTTGAAGGTTTTGGGGGCTTAGTCTAAGTCTAAACAACTTTGCTAAGCTCAAGTGTAAGTTTTCGGATTTTCTCTCTAGTGGTGGCCATGGTTTTGTTGAGATGCAAATTGGTGAATTGCATGTTTTAATTACTGTTTTGAAAGCATGTTTTAGCATGGTATTTGCTGATGTTTTAAGCCATATGTTGAAGGTAACTCTAGGTAGGAGTTCCTTGATTTTATACATTGAAATAATGTGGTTTGATGCTTTGAAATGCATGATGAATATGGCTTGGTTTAATGCTTTAAAACAGTGGATTATATGATGTAAAAGATGTATATTGGCAAGTGGTGTTTTGAAAATGTTAAGGTCACTAAGGTGGTTAAAAGTCCTTGAGTGAGCCTTGTTACTTAAGAACATCAAGGTGGTTAAAAGTCCTGGGATGGTTCTTGTTGCGGACACTAAGGTGGTTAAAAGTCCTTAGGTGATCCTTTCCATGGTGGTTAAAAGTCCATGGCCAAGGTGGTTAAAAGTCCTTGGGACCAAGGTGGTTAAAAGTCCTTGGGGTGATTCAAGCTATGGACACAAAGGTGGTTAAAAGTCCTTGTGTGGTCCTCATCCTTGGTGGTTAAAAGTCCATGGCCAAGGTGTTTAAAAGTCCTTGGGGCCAAGGTGTTTAAAAGTCCTTGGGAAAGTTGTTGAACTTGTTTTAATAAATGAAATGTATCACTTGAGCCAATATGACATGTTAAGAATATTGTGAAGCATGAGATGCTTGTTTAAATGTTATTTTGAAGCATGGGATTGCTTGTCTTAAAGTATGCTTTTGAGCATGTGCAAAGGTTGATTATAAGCATGTTTTGTAAATGTTTTTAATTGCATTATTGAATGGTTTTTAAAGAGCACTCCTCACTAAGCTTTTGCTTACGCTCTCTCGTTTTCTTAATTCAATAATGCAGAGCACTGGAGTATCTTGAAGGGCAGCAAGAAGGGCAAGAGTTCAAGTACAAGTAGAGCTCAATGTATGGAAGGTTTTTGTTAAACATTTTAGCTTTTGGATGATTTGGCAATGGGGGACCAATGTGTATGTTTTGGGAGGTGTTTGGAACTCCCTAAGTATGTTGAATGTTGTTTTGGATGCTGGTTTTTGGATTGGATCTTTATATGCTTGTTTTAGAAGTTAATGCTTGAATAGCTAGTTTGTGTAGGAAGCATGCCTATAGAATTGGGGCTTTTTGCTTGTGATGTTGTTTGGGTGAATTGATGATGCAAGTGTGTTCTATATATGTTGAATTGCATGCTGGTAAAGTTTGGTAGCATTTGGAGCATGTTTGAATGATCAATTGCATGTTTTGGTATGCTAGTTTGCTGAAATCTGTGCAGGCGTTTCGGAACAGTGTGCACCGTTTCGGAACGGGTGCCTGGAATGAACCCAGGGGTCCGAAACGGTATGCACCGTTTCGAAACGGTTTGGTCTCTGCCAGACCCCCGTTGCGGAACTGGTTTCGGAACGGCCCGTGTTTCGGAACAGGGTCAACCTGTTTCGGAACGGTCGACCGTTGGGGGCTGACATGGGCAGTTATATGTTTTGAAATGTTTGCGTTTGGGTCCTGAATCTTGTTTGTGCAACTGTACGAGTTTGAGAAGTCCTTTTGAGCTGAAATTTCACAGAGAAGCATGAAACCTGACTAATTTCAAGTTGGTAAGATTAATTTGGGTTAAGTCCTTTAATTTGTCAGAAATTACAATTTGGTCCCTAAAGTTGTAATTTGTTCAATTGGGTCCCTGTTTGATCTCTGATGTTTGTGATCTTTGAGTATGCTGTTTGTGTGATCACAATTAGGGTTAATGTGCATCTAGATAAGATTAAAAAGAAAAAAAAGGGGTCGTTAATCAAGGTTGACTTTCGAGTTGACTTTGGTTTTCCCCGTGTGACTTTCTTAATTCGGGTCAACCGTCTAGGCCGGGTTAAGGGGGTTACATTTGGTGGTATCAGAGCTGAGTTTTCGAGTAATTGGGAATGTTTGTATGCATGATTGAAGTATGTTTGGCTTGTATGCTTGTTGTATGAAAGCATGTTCAGTGGTTTGAGATGTTGATGCTTTTGAGATGTATGCTGTGATGATGCATGATGAGGGTACCCATTGCCAAACAAAAGCTAAAGAAATGATGTTGATTTTGAAAGAAATTGAGCTTGAATACTTGGAATTGCTTACCTTGCTGGGCCTGACTATGTTTTATTTGTATTGTTATGCATGGTAAAAGTATGGCATCACGTAGAGAGTTAAGGAGTAGCGTGAGAGCTACGACCCCGGATGGGAACGAGAATGATGAGAATGCGGGTAGTGCTGTGTTACCTCCTCCTCCGCCTGGTGGTGGTGGTGCTGAGGGAGGGAGAGCTGGAGCTGAAGCAGCTGGTGCTAGAGCTGGAGGACCTGAGGTTGGTCAGGGGCAAGCTATGCCTGATATGACGATGCTGGTACAAGCTATTGCGAGTGCTTTTCGAGCAGCAGTAGCTGGAGCTCAAGGAGCTGGGCATCAGGAAGATGCTGGTGTGAGATTACCCTTAGAGCGTCTGCGTAGTCTTGGTGGGACTGAGTTTAGGGGTATGTCAGCTGAGAGGTCGGAAGCTTGGCTAGAAAGTACCAAGCGTATCTTGGGACAGATGAGCTGCACTAATGTGCAAAAGTTGGGATGTGTTGTGTCCTTGCTGCAGAGCGATGCTTATACGTGGTGGACGACCACAACCTCTGGAACGGCTGAAGCTGACATCACTTGGACATTCTTTCAGAATGCGTTCAAGAGGAGATATCTGGGAGTGAGATATCTGGATGAGAAAAAGCGTGAATTCATGACTCTGACCCAAGGGAGTATGAGTGTGGCTGAGTATGAGGTGCAGTTTGTGCGACTCAGTCAGTATGCACCGAAGCTGATTCCTGATGAGCGGGAGAGGTGCGAGAGGTTTCGTTATGGTCTCATAACGGAGGTAAAGATGTATGTGCTGGCCACTGAGTATGATGATTTTGATGTGTTGGTGGGCCGAGCAAAGGACATAGAAATGAATCTGAGTTTGTTTGCGAAGGGTGCTGGAGCGAGTTCTGGGAAGAGAGCTTCTGAGTATAGTTCCGGAGGTGGACGGAACAAGAGGGGACGTGATCAGAGGTTTCAGTCCTCAGCTAAGAGAGGTGGAGGTGCACCTGCTAGGGGTGGCAATGCTAGAGCTGACCCTAGTGCTTGTTGGATCTGCGGTTCACGTGGTCACGTGAGGCGTGACTGTCCTCGTGCTGTGAGGGAGGTGCAAGCTCTTGTTGCGGCAGCTGGTTTTGAATGCTGGAATTGTGGTTCTGCTGACCACTTGAGGCGAGATTGTCCGAGGATGGCTGGTGGTCAAGAGCGTGCTCCTGTTGTTGCTGCACCGCAGAGAGGTCGTGGGCGCGGCCGTGGTAATTTCCAGAGACGTGAGGAAGGTGGTCGTGGAGTAGCCCATGTTGTGGCTATTCAGCCTGAGGGTGGAGGCCAGGCGAGAGTGTATGCTCAGCGCGAGGGAAGGAATGATGCAGATGTGATTGCAGGTACCTTTACTTTGCAATCCTTGTCATTGCTTTCTTTGATTGATTCTGGATCTACGCATTCATACATTTTGCGTGAGCATGCTGAATTGCTTGGTTTGCCTGTTGAGTCTTTGGATGTTGGTGTTCGTGTCACTAGTTCTTTTGGTGAAACTGTTGTGACTCGAAAGCTTTATAGAAGGTGTCCTTTGGTTGTTCAAGAGCATGTCTTTCATGTTGATCTTATGGAGTTGCCCTTTTATGGTTTTGATGTGATTCTTGGTATGGATTGGCTTGCTGAGCATCGTGCTGTTGTGGATTGTGAGAATAAGCGGGTTTCGCTTAAGCTTGCGGATGATTATGAAGTGGTGGTGGTTGGTGAGAATGTGAAGTTTCTTGCCAATGTTGTTTCTACATTGGAGGCGAGCAGGATGCTGAGGCAGGGCTGTGAAGCTTATTTGGCTTTTGTGATGAATCCTTGTTCTAAGGAGTTGAGGGTGCAAGATATCAGGGTTGTGAAGGAGTTTCCTGGTGTTTTTCCTGAGGAGTTGCCTGGTTTACCTCCTAATCGCGAGGTGGAGTTTGGAATTGAGCTGTATGAGAATACAACTCCTGTGTCCATTACTCCCTATAGAATGGCACCTAAGGAGCTGAAGGAGCTGAAGACGCAGTTGCAAGAGCTGCTTGATCGTGGTTTCATCCGGCCGAGTGTGTCACCTTGGGGAGCACCGGTCTTGTTTGTGAAGAAGAAAGATGGCACTATGAGGATGTGCATTGATTACCGTCAGCTGAACAAGTTGACTATCAAGAATCGGTATCCTTTGCCGAGGATTGATGATCTCTTTGATCAATTTCGGGGAGCTGCTGTGTTCTCTAAGATTGACTTGAGGTCAGGGTATTATCAGTTGAAGGTGAAGGATGTGGATGTGCCTAAGACAGCTTTCAGGACAAGGTATGGGCATTATGAGTTCCTTGTGATGCCGTTTGGTTTGACAAATGCTCCTGCTGCTTTCATGGACATGATGAATCGTGTGTTTCATGAATACCTGGACAAGTTCGTTGTGGTGTTCATTGATGATATCCTTGTGTACTCGCGTACTGAGGAGGAGCACGAAGAGCATTTGAGGATTGTGCTGCAAGCTTTGTTGGAGAATCAGCTTTATGCTAAGCTGAGCAAGTGTGAGTTCTGGCTTAGGGAGGTGGTGTTTCTTGGGCATGTGGTCTCAGCTGAGGGGATTCGTGTTGATCCTCAGAAGATTGAAGCGGTGATGAACTGGAAAGTTCCTAAGTCTGTTCATGAGGTCCGTAGTTTCCTTGGTTTGGCAGGATACTACCGAAGGTTTGTGGATGGTTTTTCCAAGGTTGCTGCTCCTTTGACGAAGTTGTTGCAGAAAGATGTTAAGTATGAGTGGACGGAAGCGAGACAACAGGCTTTTGAGAAGCTGAAGGTGGCTTTGACGCAAGCTCCTATCTTGATTCAGCCTGAATCAGGGAAAGAGTTTGTGGTCTACAGTGATGCATCCTATGTTGGTTTGGGGTGTGTGCTGATGCAAGAGGGTAAGGTTGTGGCATATGCATCGCGGCAGTTGAAGGTGCATGAGCGCAATTATCCTACGCATGATATTGAGCTGGCAGCAGTGGTTTTTGCTCTGAAGATCTGGAGGCATTATCTGTATGGTGAGAAGTGTACTGTGTACACGGATCACAAGAGTTTGAGGTATCTGATGTCTCAGAAAGAGTTGAATCTTAGGCAGCGGCGTTGGTTGGAGTTGCTCAAGGATTATGATCTGACGATAGAGTATCATCCTGGAAAGGCTAATGTTGTTGCCTTGAGTAGGAAGGTAGCTGTTGAGCTGAGAGCTATGTTTGCTAGCTTGAGTATATCGCGGGATGGTGGTCTTGTTGCTGAGTTGCAAGTGAAACCATCGTTGGTTCAGTTGATCAAGGATAAGCAGTTGCTGGATGATTCCTTGGTGTCTCATGTTCAGGATATTGCGGAGGGTAGACCTTCGGATTTCTGCTTTAATGAGGATGGAGTGTTGTGTTTTGGGAGTCGAATAGTAGTGCCTGCTGATGCTGAGTTGAGGCGTGCTATTCTGACTGAAGGTCATAGTAGTCGTTTTGCTATGCACCCTGGTAGTACTAAGATGTATCGTGATCTTCGTGATGAGTACTATTGGGTGGGTTTGAAGAAGGATGTTGCAGAGTTTGTGAGCAAGTGTTTGGTGTGTCAGCGAGTTAAGGCTGAACATCAGGTTCCTTCTGGTTTGTTGCAACCGTTGAAAATCCCTGAATGGAAGTGGGAGAGGGTTACCATGGATTTTGTATCTGGTTTACCTTTGTCTCCATCAAAGAAGAATTATGTTTGGGTGATTGTGGATCGCCTGACGAAGTGTGCGCATTTCTTGCCTGTGCATACTACGTTCTCTTTGGATAAGCTGGCAGAGCTGTACATTGCTGAGATTGTGAGGCTGCATGGTGTGCCTAAGTCGATTGTGTCGGATAGGGATCCGAGGTTCACATCGCGTTTTTGGCAGTGTTTGCATCAAGCTTTGGGTACAAGGTTGCATTTCAGTACATCCTATCATCCTCAGTCGGATGGTCAGTCTGAGCGAGTTATTCAGATTTTGGAGGATATGTTGAGATGCTGCGTGATAGAGTTCCAAGGTTCTTGGGAGAAGCATCTGCCTTTGGTTGAGTTCGCTTATAACAATAGTTATCAGGCGAGTATACAGATGGCACCTTATGAGGCTCTGTATGGGAGGAGGTGTAGGACTCCTCTTTGTTGGGCTGAAACTGGTCAAAAGTTGGTTTCGATGCCGGCTTTGTTGAAAGGGACCACCGAGAAGGTGAAGCTCATTTGTGAGCGGTTGAAGGCTGCTTCTGACCGACAGAAATCTTACGCGGATTTGAAGCGTAAGGAGATAGAGTATGCGGTGGGTGACCGTGTGTTCTTGAAGGTTTCGCCTTGGAAGAAGGTGATGAGGTTTGATCGGAAGGGTAAGTTGAGCCCTAGATACATTGGACCGTATGAGGTTGTTGAGCGTGTGGGCCCTGTCGCGTATCGGTTGAGGTTACCTCAGGAGCTGGAGAAGATTCATGATGTGTTCCATGTTTCTATGCTCCGGAAGTATAGATCTGGTCCTTCGCATATGATGCCTGTGGAGGAGGTGGAATTGAATCCGGATTTGACCTATGATGAGGAACCGGTGAAGGTTCTGGATTCGGATAGCAAGGTTCTTCGTGGCAAGACCATTGAGTTGGTGAAGGTGCTGTGGAAGCATCGTGGTGTTGAGGAAGCCACGTGGGAGCGGAAGGAAGACATGCTGAAGCAGTTTCCTTATCTCTTTCCTTCAGGTAAATTTCGAGGACGAAATTTCTTAAGGGGGGGAGAGTTGTAACGCCCCGGTTTTGGGCTTAGAAGTCTTGGGCGTTGACCGGTCGGTCAAAGTGCTGTTCGAATCGTAAGAGGTTAAATTAGGAAAGCCTAGTTCGGGTTGCATTAAAAATATGGAAAAATGTTCTAAAATCATCTTTTAATATAATTAAGTGAACTGTGAAATCAATTTTGGAAAATGAGTTTTGGAAGGGTGACATTTTGGCTAGTGACCAAAATGTAATTTTCACAAGTTTGGTGGCTGTTTTATAAAGGGTTGAAACTTTGAATCTTTAAGGAGCTATTTACCCAAAGGGAGTTTCTCCAGATTTTTCTAAGATATTTTGAGTTATAATTCTGATTTTAAAGTATATCAAAAGGGAGGGAAAAGCCATTTGGCTAATTTTCATAACTAACTTCTCATTTTCTTTCTCTCATTTTCTCTCAACCCAAACACTCCATTTCCAGAGATTTGTTTCTGATTTTCTCACCTAAATTCCTCCTTTCAACTCTCATTTGATTCCTAATCATTGTATCTTCAAAACCTCTTCAATTGCTACAAGTTTCATCAAGGGTTTTCATTCCAAAAAGTGGAGAAACTCAAGTTTGGAGGTAAGAACGTCCTTCTCCTCTAAACTATCAGTTCTTTACTGAAATTCCTAAGTTTTCAATCCTAAATTGATGTTTAATTAAAGGTTTTAAAGTGTTGAAATGGATCTTGGCTTATTATGCAAGATTTTGATGATTTTTGATGATTTTCGTTAGATCTGAGTAATCTGTGATTTGAGAGGTGTTTTTGATGTTAAATGATCTCTAATTTGATAAGGAATTGAGTCTTGATTGATGCAATCCCGGATAGGTTGAGTTTCCTAAGTTTAGCTTGTGTTTCAAGGTAGTTTTTGTGGTGATCTTGTGGATCTGATGTTGCTGGAGGTATAAGGATGTTTATAAGTTGTTTTTAGATGTTTTATGATGTTAATGGAAGTGTGATTTTGCTGGTTTATGGCTGGGCTTTGTTTAGAAGTGTTCTGGATGCATTTTCGGTTGTGTTTGGTGGCCGAAAATGGAGGTTGAATGAGAGCAGCGAGTTTAGGTGCTTTCATTGAAGCAATTAGTGCATGATGATGCATTAATCCTCTGCCTTGATGTGTTGAAACAGGGGAGGCATCTTTGGATTCAAGAGTTGTTGATCCGGAGGCTTGATTTGGTGCTTTGGCTTGAAGCAAAGTGGAAATCGGTGAGTGAAGTTGGGTTTTCAGATTTTAAAACCAAGGTTTGAAGGTTTTGGGGGCTTAGTCTAAGTCTAAACAACTTTGCTAAGCTCAAGTGTAAGTTTTCGGATTTTCTCTCTAATGGTGGCCATGGTTTTGTTGAGATGCAAATTGGTGAATTGCATGTTTTAATTACTGTTTTGAAAGCATGTTTTAGCATGGTATTTGCTGATGTTTTAAGCCATATGTTGAAGGTAACTCTAGGTAGGAGTTCCTTGATTTTATACATTGAAATAATGTGGTTTGATGCTTTGAAATGCATGATGAATATGGCTTGGTTTAATGCTTTAAAACAGTGGATTATATGATGTAAAAGATGTATATTGGCAAGTGATGTTTTGAAAATGTTAAGGTCACTAAGGTGGTTAAAAGTCCTTGAGTGAGCCTTGTTACTTAAGAACATCAAGGTGGTTAAAAGTCCTTGGATGGTTCTTGTTGCGGACACTAAGGTGGTTAAAAGTCCTTAGGTGATCCTTTCCATGGTGGTTAAAAGTCCATGGCCAAGGTGGTTAAAAGTCCTTGGGACCAAGGTGGTTAAAAGTCCTTGGGGTGATTCAAGCTATGGACACAAAGGTGGTTAAAAGTCCTTGTGTGGTCCTCATCCTTGGTGGTTAAAAGTCCATGGCCAAGGTGTTTAAAAGTCCTTGGGGCCAAGGTGTTTAAAAGTCCTTGGGAAAGTTGTTGAACTTGTTTTAATAAATGAAATGTATCACTTGAGCTAATATGACATGTTAAGAATATTGTGAAGCATGAGATGCTTGTTTAAATGTTATATTGAAGCATGGGATTGCTTGTCTTAAAGTATGCTTTTGAGCATGTGCAAAGGTTGATTATAAGCATGTTTTGTAAATGTTTTTAATTGCATTATTGAATGGTTTTTAAAGAGCACTCCTCACTAAGCTTTTGCTTACGCTCTCTCGTTTTCTTAATTCAATAATGCAGAGCACTAGAGTATCTTGAAGGGCAGCAAGAAGGGCAAGAGTTCAAGTACAAGTAGAGCTCAATGTATGGAAGGTTTTTGTTAAACATTTTAGCTTTTGGATGATTTGGCAATGGGGGACCAATGTGTATGTTTTGGGAGGTGTTTGGAACTCCCTAAGTATGTTGAATGTTGTTTTGGATGCTGGTTTTTGGATTGGATTTTTATATGCTTGTTTTAGAAGTTAATGCTTGAATAGCTAGTTTGTGTAGGAAGCATGCCTATAGAATTGGGGCTTTTTGCTTGTGATGTTGTTTGGGTGAATTGATGATGCAAGTGTGTTCTATATATGTTGAATTGCATGCTGGTAAAGTTTGGTAGCATTTGGAGCATGTTTGAATGATCAATTGCATGTTTTGGTATGCTAGTTTGCTGAAATCTGTGCAGGCGTTTCGGAACAGTGTGCACCGTTTCGGAACGGGTGCCTGGAATGAACCCAGGGGTCCGAAACGGTATGCACCGTTTCGAAACGGTTTGGTCTCTGCCAGACCCCCGTTGCAGAACTGGTTTCCGAACGGCCCGTGTTTCGGAACAGGGTCAACCTGTTTCGGAACGGTCGACCGTTGGGGGCTGACATGGGCAGTTATATGTTTTGAAATGTTTGCGTTTTGGTCCTGAATCTTGTTTGTGCAATTGTATGAGTTTGAGAAGTCTTTTTGAGCTGAAATTTCACAGAGAAGCATGAAACCTGACTAATTTCAAGTTGGTAAGATTAATTTGGGTTAAGTCCTTTAATTTGTCAGAAATTACAATTTGGTCCCTAAAGTTGTAATTTGTTCAATTGGGTCCCTATTTGATCTCTGATGTTTGTGATCTTTGAGTATGCTGTTTGTGTGATCACAATTAGGGTTAATGTGCATCTAGATAAGATTAAAAAGAAAAAAAGGGGTCGTTAATCAAGGTTGACTTTCGGGTTGACTTTGGTTTTCCCCGTGTGACTTTCTTAATTCGGGTCAACCGTCTAGGCCGGGTTAAGGGGGTTACAGAAAATGAGAGAAAAGGAAAATTGAGAGAAAATAGAAAAGTTAGTTATGAAAAAGTAAAATGATTTCCCTCCACATTTCATAAACTTTAAAATCAGAATAAAACCTTAAAATATCTTAGAAAAATCTGGAGAAACTCTTTTTGGAATAATAGCTCCTTAAAGATTCAAAGTTTCAATCCTTTATAAAACAGTCACCAAACTTTCAAAAATTACATTTTGGTCACTAGCCAAAATGTCAACCTTCCGAACCTCATTTTCCAAAATTGATTTCATAGTTCACTTTTATATATTAAAAGATGATTTTAGAACATTTTTCCATATTTTTAATGCAACCCGAACTAGGCTTTCCTAATTTCACCTTTATATATTCGATCAGCACTTTGACCGAACCGGTCAACGCCCAAAACTTCTGAGCCCAAAACCGGGGCGTTACAACTCTCCCCCCCTTAGGAAATTTCGTCCCCGAAATTTCAACTGGCGACAAGAGAACCACAACCTTCTCAAACCAACACACAAGGCAACACAACAGCCTCAACCATTATTGAACACATTCCACACAAAACTCCACCAAACTCAACACCACCACATATTGTTCACAAAATCCAGAACACTCAAGGATAACCACAACTTAACCTTTCACATATCCGGACCATACACAGCCCCAACATCAACCTGAAGAACCTCAACCTCTACAGCACACAACACTGCAACACACAACTCCCAAGACTTGTTTACACAGAGACACCAACCAAACCAAATCAGCCACTATGCAAACTTCCCTGCTTCCAAACTCTTGCAAACTCCCAAACCTCTTCCAAGAATTTTCCCAACAAGCAAAAATTCTTAAGCATCAACTGCTTACCCAAACTTCTCAACGAAAGCTGACATTCCTTCACATCTGCCGCTATCATTACCATAACAACTCACAAGGACTACTCACCCAGATTCCAAAATTACATCACAACCCCAACTCAACTCCGCCAGCCATCCCACACACTACCAGCTGACTCCAAAAGAAACTCACAAACTCACAACCAACCAACCACTTCTCACAAGAACCCATACAACCAACAAAACCTTCGATCTTTCACAGCCTATCCTCCACAAGCTTGACCACAACTCCTTTCTTATTAGATCATCACCCAGCTTAAACATACAGAACATCTTCTCAACTCTTCAAGGGTTGCTAAGAACCAACACTCACAAACACAACCCTTCCACAACAACTTAAAAGCTAAGCTGCTTCAGCACTTGAAAACACAACCTCTAAACCGCAACATCACTTAGCACCAAGGAACTACCCCTTCCACTTAGCTTATTCAAACCACTTGACCAATCCTAACCTCAACCGGTACTCTCCACCACCAAACCACTAAACCCTTTAAACAACAAACACTATCCTTCCACCAACAGGCTATACTACTCTCTCTATCTCCAGCACTAGCTTAATATTCTCCACTACATCCAGCTTCCACTCAGCACCAACACAACCTCTAAAAACCCATCATCCAACCTAACCCAACCACCACACTAACAGATTCGATTAGTTATTAGTGAGTGTGAACATCGTATGCATGATCACCTACATGCCCTATCAATGCCTGATGTACATGTATGCAAAACCTCTAATGTCATGCCACATGTATGCATGAACCAGCACATATATAATATAGCATATAACAATGATTTTAACTGTGCATGAATGCCAGTTCACACCCTCCAATAACATCCTCAAATCTGCCTAAGAACAACCTCCTACCTCACTTCTAACTTATCTAACTCCATCATTCCAACAACCATTAACCACAAGATACTCACTAAACCTTCTTCACACCAAAGATGCTTCCAAAACAACTACCATTACCCCAAACATGCTAGCAACAAGACTAAACTTACCACGCAAGGAAAAACAACAGAAACCAAACCAAGGTAACTAGAACAAAGACTACTTAACAAGGTTACCTGAAAACACAACACCACCCTGAAAATTCATCAGACGAGCTCTCTTCCTTGCGGGACCATCATCCTCCTGCTGCACCACTGCAGCACCAGCTAACACACTGAGATCACCACCGACTCCTTGTGGTAAGGAACCTTGGCTATTCCGAGCCAACATCAAACAATCACGCCTCATGTGACCAGCAGACCCACATTTCCAGCAATTCTCTTTTCCCAAATTCTTCACAACCTTATGCTCTTTCTGCCACCTCTGAACCTTGCCTCGGCCGTACCCACGACCTTTCAGAGACCCTTTGGCTATCACCAAAGCTGACTTCACTCCATGAGGACAATCACGCTTAACATGCACTTTAGAACCACAGTTCCAACAAGTACCCGCGCCCCAACAACTTCCAACATGGCGCCTTTCACATCGGTCACACACAGGTGGCTGAGCTTCCACTCCTTGCTCAAGCAACACTTGCTCCACAACAGCACTACCTTCACACTGCTTAACCCTTGGAAACTTCTCTCCAAGATACCTTTCATAAAAGGCAAACACAAAGAAATCCCAGTCAATATCAAGGATATGTGACGCCACCGCCACAGATGTCCACCAGACACACGCATCCTCCAACATCAGAGAAACAACACTCCCCAGCTTACAGGCATAATCACAGCCTTCCTGATCCAAAATCAGAATCACACTGGCCAACCAGGCCTCAAACATCTCTGGTGAAGAACCATGATACTCCACCGCACCCAAATCAAGCAAACGCTGCTCCGGCAAACCCACACATCCAGCCAGCACATCCACTGACTTTACCTTTACCACAGCCTGAGATGTTCCCAACACCTCCTGAACAACAGGTGATGAACTCTTCACCACAGAACCAGCTTCTTTCCCTTGCCTTACCACCTCAACTCCAGGCACAGAAGACTGAGACAAAACACCTCTACAAAAGGGTGAATTCCATGCCTTAACAACCTGCCCCAAGGCAGCAACCATCTCACCCAACTGCCACTCTATCATCGACTTTGCCATACTACTAACAACAACAAACATTCACAACAAACAAACAAACAAACCAGTTAGACCAGCTTTAAGCAAGGATTCAAACTCCAACTCCAAAATAACACAATAGCTATATTAATAAGGCAATGGGTATCCCGAATCCTCCCCTTTTACATGACATAACAGTCATCACAAACATGAATATCACAATATCAAGCATATCAAACAACATACTTTGATCATGCTTACACCAAACATCATCCACTTGCAACAGCATATTAGCAACATAACATACTCATTACATGTTCGTCAAGCATATCACCAGCTCACAGCATTAGCACAAAACCACATAGGTTCAACCAAGATTCATAACCATACAGCATGCTTGAAAACATCAGCAACATGCTCAAAAACACATGTTTCAACCAACATTCAACCACACAACACGGTAAACATCAAACACACATCACAACAACTTACCGTTTTCCCCAACATTCGCAACTCAGCTCTGATACCACCAAATGTAACCCCCTTAACCCGGTCTGGACGGTTGACCCGAATTAAGAAAGTCACATGGGGAAAACCAAAGTCAACCCGAAAGTCAACCTTGATTAACGACCCTTTTTTTTCTTTTTAAACTTGTCTAGATGCACATTAACCTTAGATGTGATCACACAACAACATGCTCAAAGATCGCAAACATCAGAGATCAAACAGGGACCCAATTGAACAAATTACAACTTTAGGGACCAAATTGTAATTTCTGAAAACTTTAAGGACTTAACCAGATTTTAAGTTACCAACTTAAAATTAATCATGTTTCATGCTTCTCTGCCAAATTTCAGCTCAAACGGACATCCCAAACTCATACAATTGCACAAACAAGTTTCAGGACCAAAATGCAAACATTTCAAAACATTTAACCGCCAATGTCAGCCCCCAACGGTCACCCGTTCCGAAACAGGCAGAGCCCGTTTCGAAACACGGGGTCGTTCCGCAACGCGTTCCGCAACGGGGGTCTGGCAGAGACCAAACCGTTTCGAAACGGTGCATACCGTTTCGGACGCCTGGGTTCATACAAGGCACCCGTTCCGAAACGGTGCACACTGTTCCGATACGCCCTGCACAAAAATGCTCCAAATGCATTCCAAAACATGCAATTGATCAACCAAACATGCTCCAAAAGCCACCAAACTTTACCAGCATGCAATTCAACATATATAAGACATTCTTGCATCAACAATTCAGCAATATATCAACATATATGAAAAGCCCCAATTCTAAAGGCATGCTTCCTACACAAGCAACCATTTAAGCATAATCTTCCAAAAACAATCTCATATTAGCCAAATTCATGTTTCAACATTAACAACAACATTAAATCATCCTTGTTCGAACACATACAAACATAAAAGCACATTCCAAGAGATTCTACCCCCATTGCCTTTATTAACTATAGCTATTCATCGAGACATACATCCCAATTGGAGTCCACCTTGAATCCCCTTGCTTCTCGCTGTCCAAACTTCAAGAATCTGCATTGATGGACAAAAAGGAGCGTAAGCACATAATGCTTAGTGAGGAATGCTCAAAACCAAAATACCATCAATGCAGCGGGTCATAAAACGCTTTTAAAACAAACCCGAATTGTTTACCAAGCAAGCTTGAAAACCATTTTCAACAACATGCTTAAAACCATGCATTGCACATACATGAAAACCAACCCTTAGCTTAGCAAGCTAAGAAAACCTTTTCAAAGCACAATCATGCAAAATCATCCATTTAGCCATTCCATGCATAAACACCATATGCAGAGCTAAATTCAAAACTTTAGAAAACACTTCCATTTCGCAACATACCTTTCTTATACTTGAAAACCATTCAAGCAAGAAACCTTTTTAAACCATTATTCAATCAATCCAACACATGCATTAAACCAAGGCAATATATAAACCACAACGTTATCATCACATGCCTTTTAAAACAAGTCTTAACAAGACTCCAATGCATTTAGGAGATTCTATGCACACATGCATCATTTACCAAATGATAATCAACACTTGTTCAACTTAACAAGTAACATGCATTCACAAGCATTAATCACTTTTCATGCAACCATGCATCTTTTCAAGCATTATACACTTTCCATGCAACCATGCATCTTTTCAAGCATCTCATGCTTCTTTATAATCAAGAACATTACATTGGCTTCCAAGTGATCAACACATCCACTTTTCAATTCAACACCCGATCGGATACGCGGATCACAAGCGTTGTCCCCTACGCTTCATACACACTACCAATCCAAGGTCTCCAAATGGACTTTTAAACACCATTTGACCTCAACACCCTAAGGTTCCCATGTATGGACTTTTAAACACCATACAACCTTAGCTTTTCCCGAGGTTCCCTTGTATGGACTTTCAAACACCATACAACCTCAACTTTTCCCGAGGTTCCCATGTATGGACTTTCAAACACCATACAACCTCAACTTTTTCCCAAGGTTCCCATGTATGGACTTTCAAACACCATACAACCTCAACTTTTCCCAAGGTTCCCATGTATGGACTTTTAAACACCATACAACCTTGACATGCACAAGGTTCCCTTGTATGGACTTTCAAACACCATACAACCTTTGCATCACCGATTGGTAGTTGTATAACATCACTAACGAGATCCGGGACACCCTACACAAGATCCACACATGGGCATTACACCTCCATTGTGATCTCAACAAGCACAAGGTTCTCACATATGGACTTTTAAACACCATATAACCTTTGCTCAACCAAGGTCCTCGAATGGGCATCCACCTCCATTATGACCTTAACCATCTCGTTAGGATACTTGAAGGGAGTTTACCGGTCCACTCTTGACCACTCCACCTCCAAGGCGACTTTATTCACGCTGCACCCAATCCTATAGCCGGCTAACTATATCCGATCAACGAACCAAGAACCATTTCCCTCACTTGCCAATATAACCAACTTACCATCATTAGTCCAATGATTCACATGCATAACCACAATGCATAAACCATCATTTAATTCACATGCATAACCACAATGCATAAACCATCATTTACCATCATTAATTCACTGTTTTTAAGCATTACACAAAGCCATTGAACATCATGCAACATCATGCATCAAAACCACATTTTCCATGTACAAAACCAAGGACCTCTTACCTTGAGCATCCATTACATATGGCTTTCAAAACCAGCATTAAACCATGCTTACAATATGCTTTCAAAACAGAATTTAAGTCATGCAAAACACATGCATATCAATCAACAACCACAATTGCTTTAAAAGCCAATTCACAACACAATTCATGAGCGAAAACCATTTACTTACTCTTGAGCTTAGCAAAGTTGTTTAGACTTATACTAAGCTCCCAAAACCTTCAAACATTGGTTTTAAAGCTGAAAACCCAACTTCACTCACCGATACACAAAACAAGGCTAGCCAACAAGCCTTCCAAGCATCCGAAACCTTCCGCAAACACCTCCAAAGCTCACGGATCAAACTCCCCTGTTTCAAACACACAACAACAGAGCATTAATGCATCTTTATGCATTAAAACACCAGCAACAACAACACAACTCGCTGCTCATCACAAATCCAACATTTCGGCTACCAAACACAACCGAAATCACCTCCAAAAACTTCCAAAACTTAGCCCAGCCAAGATCCATCACTTCTAACCATATTTAAACATCAAATAACATCCAAAATGATCACAAACACGTCCTTATACCTCCAGGTATAACAGATCACCAAAAACACTCCAAAAACAACCAAAAACTCAAGCCAAACTTAGGAAATTCAACCTATCCGGGATTGCATTAATTAAACCTCAACTTCTAATCAATTTAGCATTCATTTAACATCAATTTGACACCTCAAAACCCTGCTTAAACAGATCACACGAAAATTTCACCAAAATCACCAAATCTTGCATTTTAAGCCAAAAATCAAGATCTCAATTGAAAAGCCTTTAACAAATCACAAATCAAGGATTGAGAACTTAGGAATTTCAGTAAAGAACTGATAGTTTAGAGGAGAAGGACGTTCTTACCTCCAAACTTGAGTTTCTCCTTTTTAGAGCCAAAAAGCTTGATGAAACAACTTGCAAATTGAGAGGTTTTGTTGATAAGATGATGAGGAATCAAAGGAGAGTTGAAATGAGTGATTTAGATGACAAAATCAGAGAAGAAAATCTGGAGAATTGTGTTTGGGTTGAGAGAAAATGAGAGAAAAGGAAAATTGAGAGAAAATAGAAAAGATAGTTATGAAATGGTAAAATGATTTCCCTCCACATTTCATAAACTTTAAAATCAGAATAAAACCTTAAAATATCTTAGAAAAATTTGGAGAAACTCTTTTTGGAATAATAGCTCCTTAAAGATTCAAAGTTTCAATCCTTTATAAAACAGTCACCAAACTTTCAAAAATTACATTTTGGTCACTAGCCAAAATGTCAACCTTCCGAACCTCATTTTCCAAAATTGATTTCACAGTTCACTTTTATATATTAAAAGATGATTTTAGAATATTTTCCCATATTTTTAATGCAACCCGAACTAGGCTTTCCTAATTTCACCTTTATATATTCGATCAGCACTTTGACCGAACCGGTCAACGCCAAAAACTTCTGAGCCCAAAACCGGGGCGTTACAACAAATATATGTTGATGATATTATTTTTGGATCTACTAATGAGTGTCATTGCAAAGATTTTGCTAAGTTAATGCAAGGCAAATTCGAGATGAGCATGATGGGGGAGCTATCGTTCTTTTTGGGACTCCAAATCAAGCAAAGGTAGGATGACACCTTCATCAATCAAGCAAAGTACATCAAGAATATGCTCAAGAAGTTTGGCTTGGAGAATGCAAAGCCTCAAGCCACACCAATGAGCTCATCTACAAAACTTGACAAAGATGAAGGAGGTAAGTGTATTGACTCTAAGCTTTATCGTTCTATGATTGGATCTTTGCTTTGCCTTACCGCAAGTAGACCAGATATATTGTTTAGTGTTCTTTTATGTGCTAGGTTTCAAGCTAGTCCTAGAGAGTCTCACCTTATAGCCGTTAAGAGAATCTTTAGGTACCTTAGAGATACTCATTGTCTAGGTCTTTGGTACCCTAGAGACTCAACCTTCAACCTTCATGCTTATTCAGATGCAGAGTATGGGGGTGTAAAATCGATAAGAAGAGTACTTTGGGAACATGTCGATTCTTAAGTAGTATGCTCATATCTTGGTTCTCTAAGAAACAAAATAGTGTAGCTCTATCTACCACCGAAGCCGAGTACATATCCTTAGGGAGTTGTTGTACTCAAGTCCTTTGGATGAAGAAACAACTCATAGATTATGGTATTAAAGTTGAAACCATACCCCTTAAGTGTGATAACACTAGTGCCATATGCTTAGCTAAAAATCTCATCCAACACTCTAGAACCAAACATATAGAAATAAGGCATCATTTCATTAGAGATCATGTCCTTAAGGAAGATGTTGCTATAGAGTTCGTTGACACCTTAAACCAACTAGCGGGCATTTTTACCAAGCCTTTGGATAAGGAGCGTTTTTGGTCACTTAGGAGAGAGTTAGGTCTAACTAGCCTATCTTAACCTTTTAGGACCTTTTTGTGCTTAAATTGCTTGATTTCTTGAAAAATGCCATGCTTATGTGTTTTTACTCCTAATTTCATCCATGCTAATAGATAGGGGAGTATGTTTATGTTTGTACATGCTATTCCCACTCATTCATATCATTTATGCATATAGAACTTCATGAAATTCATTTTTTTGCAATATTAGAGCCTCATCTACACCTCCAAGCCTAGGCGTATCGTAACGGGTCAATCTGTTTCGATACGGGTGCCTTAAAAGAGTGATCTATGACTAGGGTGTTTCGAAACGCCTTAAAAGGGTTTCGAAACGTTTTGCCTCTGCCAAGAAGCGTATCGAAACGAGTTTCGATACAAGCCAACACGTGAGATTCGATACGATCAAAGCCGTATCGGAACGATCAACTAGACTCGAAACGTCAGTCAACATTTCGGTACCCACGTTTCAGAATGATCGTGCCTATTTCGAAACGGGTATGCGGACAGCTTTTTAAAGAGCTTTCAATGCTAAAGTTCACTTTTAATTAAAACTCTTAAAACCCTAACCCGATTTTCCCTATAAAAACCCTCCAAACCTCATTGTTTTTCATCAAATCTTGAGGGCTTTTACTCACAAACTCAAGTCTAAGCAAGATTCAACAATTTTGTGCAAGTTCTTCCAATCATTCATCCAAAATCCCTATTTAAGGTATATTTTCATCCTTTTCTTTTTCCTTTGATTTTATTCAAATTTTAGGTTAGAAAACATTAATTTTGTATAGATTATATGTTTTGCAACTTGGGTTTTTCAAATTTGTAAAAAAAATTTCAGAATCTCAAAATTTTGTTTCGAATATATTTGGTTTTACTCGTATTTTTTATTGCTTTTCAAACGTATTTTTTTCTTCAAATTTTTTTGTATATGTATATATGTTTTTAATTTTTTTTAAACCTAAATGGGATTTGTCATTGGATTGAATTAAGGATGTTCATGCATACACTTATATTTTTCAAATGGCTTGCTTTATGTTTTTAGGATTTTTCCATGGAAAACGTTAACAAGAAACGCAAGACGACTCAATCGAGTGAAGCTTCAAGTCAAGCCAATATCCGTCCTAACCTCACCCAACATTTTCTCAAAAGTCTTCGGACTCAAGAGATTAAGGATCGTTTCACCTACGTCAAGGATATAGTCGTTAGTCGAGAGCGTGTTGTTGATATCCCGTTCCTTGACTTCGAGCGTTTTGCTTTCCGTTATCTAGATCATCTGCAAGAATGGAACCTCTTGGCCTTCTTGAGCATAACAAATATCACCTACAAGCACATGGTCCTCATTTTCTACTCAAATTTCGTGCTTATTGATAATGAAGATCACATCGAGGTGATTAGCATTAAGTCGTATCTCTTGGGGAAGAAGTTCATTATCAACATATCCTTTTTAGAGACTACTCTTGGGCTCAAGAACAAAGGCATTGAGGATGAGAACCACTTTAGTGCTCACACCAGATCCGTTCTTTCTTTGGATGCTCATGACCGGTTCATACACTTGATGATTTCATGGTTCATTCGCCCCTCCGGAGGTAAATTTTCCCATGTTCGTCAAGTTGATTATTTTTTGTTAGAGTGCTTTCGCCGAGGAGAACGGCCAAATCTTGTCAAAACTATGTTCTCCAAGATGGTCAATAATGTGAAGCTTCGTGAAACCGATGTTCTTAAATCTTTCACTTATGGGACTGTTTTGAGCTATATCTTTGGCATCCTCAACTTTGATTGCTCCTATGATTCTTCGGAACCCCGTAAGAACAAGATTGGTGAATCTTCTCTCTATAAGTTCGGGTTCCACTACACTCTTGGCCGATGGGAACGTGTTGATAAGCAATCTCCTCCACCTTAAGTTGAGCCACCACCTCAAGCTCCGAGTCCTAACAATGAAGCTCTTATGGCTTTCCTCACCGAGCGGTTCAACACGATGGATAAAAACATGGTTTCAGGTTTTGGTGCTATCAATACCCGTTTGCAATCCGTGGAGGATCGTCTTCGTGCAAACGAAAATCGTCTCACCACTCTTGAGAATCAACAATCATCGATGGACTTGTCATAATCTACCTTCTATGGTCAATGGATGACCTTTCGTCGTGCTCAAGCTAAAAACGATGATGATTCTTCGGATGTTAATGGTGACGATGATGACGAGGCTTAGGATCTTCATTGCATATTATTTTAGTTTATCATATTAGGACTAAGTTTGCACCTTTTCATCTCTTTATTGCTTTAAGAACCTATGCTTTTGATTGTTTTGTTTGGGATTGAGCTTTAAACTCTCTTGCTTTATGTTTTTATGTTTGGTTATTTGAACTTTATGAATCTATATTATGTTGTTTGGTTTATTGCTTCTAACCTTGTTTCTTCTCTTGATGAGCCTTGTTTATTATTCTTTTTGATCTAACAAAAAGGGGGAGAAGAAATATAAGAGCCAAAAAAATTATCTTAAGTTGGTTTTGAGTTTTAACACTTGAATTTTAAATCTTTTCAAAACTTTAAAAACCTATCTTAAATTGAGGGGGAGTTAGAACGTCTTCAAAATTTCAAAATTCTTAAAAATTCTAACTTAGTTTTGTTATATCAAAAAAGGGGAGATTGTGAAACCAATAAATTGATTTTGATATAACAGAAGATTTAAGGACTAAATTGAAAAATGGAAAATGAATTTTTAAGTCCTCAAAACCTCTCTATGTATTTAAAGAAAAATGTTTAAGTCAAAACCTCAACTTGTCAAATATTTTCTAAGTGTTTATCAAGCCAAAGCAGTGATTTTCGAGTCACCGTTTCGGAACGGCCTTTGGGCGTTTTAGAACAGTTTGAAACTGTTAACCTGTGTTTCGGAACGTGTTTTGAAACGGATGAAGAACATCAGAACGGTTTGACCCGTTTCGATACGGTAATATCGAAACGACCTTAAACGTTTCAAAACGGAATTCAAACTTGGTTTTAAAATATGGCCGTTGAAGTTTTATAAATTGAATTTAAAAGTATCGTTAAGGCGTATCGAAACGCTTCTAAGCCGTTTTGATACAGGCTTTAATAGTAGAAAAATGTTTCGAAATGTGTTTCGAAATGAGTTTCGAAACGGGCTCTTAGTGTATCGAAACGATTGTGCCCGTTTCGGTACGATCTATTTATTACACCCCAAGGGCTCTTTCTATTTTGGTCTATTTCGAAACATGGTCGGGCGTTTTGGAACGGGTAGTTGCAGACTACATTTATGGAGGGAAGATAACATCCCAACGGCTATATTGATGAATGCAACAACCCCAACGGCTAGAATTCCATGAGAAGGTATAAAAGGGACCTCTAAAAGCACCAGCAACAACTATTGATCTCCAAAAGAATTATCCAAACATCAAATCTAAGAAATTGTGCAAAAATCCCATATTTCTTGTAAACCCCAATTGTGAACTTTGTAATTTTCATTCTTATCTATTCAATTGGGTTGAGTGCTTGTAAAAGGGCTACATTTTGTATTGAGAGATACTAGTTTTAGCCTTCATATTCTTTGTATTTCTTGAGTGAGGATTGGGTCAAATTTTGGGTAGAAAATTTGACCGGTATTGTAAAGGTTACCTCCTTAGCCTAGAAAAGGGGAAGAACAATTAGTGGATTGTTGGAAAATCCTTAGTGAAGCTAAGGTAGTGAATGTAAAGTTCGATTGGAACTTGAACCACTCTAAATCCTATTGTCTAGCATTTTTAATTTTTCACTCCACCACCAAAAGTTCTAAAAATCCAATTCACCACCTCTTGGCTTATATCGTTTCATTGATCCACTCAACAACTATGATCAAGAATTTGTCTTAGGGATTTATTGTTCAATTTATTGTATAGACAACACTTGTGAGCCTAGTTGTCAAATTTGCTCAAGTGTTTAGGTTTTGGGTGAGAGCTTTAATTGTGAAAACATATACCTTCTAGAGGGATTTCCAGTTTGCTAAGTCTTTCTTGTGTAAGAGAGTGTTTGATCAAGCTTTGGGTAGAAAGTTTGATCGGTGTAACGGGTTCCTACTGATCCGAGAAAAGGGGACGAAATTCTTAGTTAATTTGTTTGGAAATCCTTAGTGGGAAGCTAAGGTAGTGGATGTAGGTGCTTGTTAGAAGGCCGAACCACTATAAATCCTTGTGTCCATCTCCAAGCTTTTAGCTTCCACTTTTACACCCAAAAATTCAATCTTCTCCAAACTTGGCAATCACATCAGTTGAAGGAAATCGAGCACCATAAAACTCAACGGACTGCCACTCTTCAGTCACCCTTCTAATATTGCTTCAACTCTCCAACCGACAATTCAGAAACCGAAATGGGCGAGGACCCCAATCCCTATCATCATTAACCAATAACAATGAAGTATGATCAAACAAGAGTCTCAGCAAATTAACCGTTTCAATTGAGTAAAAATATCCAGCAATGCACTTGTCATCAAGAGTCTATCAATGCGACTACAACGAGCCCTCAAACCAAACCATTTGAACTGGTTTCCAAGTAACGAAAGAGTTAATAACGAAGAGGTTATGTCAAATCATGATTTCTTGTAACTTAGGAGACAATGACATATTGCTAGATGTCACTCTTTGTTTGTAATATTAAAAATGTTCTAATATTTACTATTAACGTTACAAAGAACCTATAGGGTCGTACCCACAATTGAAATGAGCATATATTATATGAATTATATATGTACAAATTCGTTGTACACAAATTTAGTTAAAATTAATATATATTTGATATATATAATTTAACTATTGGATAGATATTAAAAGAAAATAATTATTTTAATTATGACTCTTTTAATATATAATTAATATAATTCGATTTCAATTAATATATATATATATATATATTAAAATGCTAATTAGGTTGAATTGAAATTATATATATTGAAATCAATATTAAGTTGAATTGAGATTATATATATTAATAAAGATATATATTAAAATCAAAATTAAGTTGGATTGAGATTATATATATATATATATATATATATATTGAAATCCTAATTAAGTTGAATTGAGATTATATATATATAACGGTGATTAATGCTTTTTTGGAAAAACACTCCAAATAGTTTAGAAAGTTTTATATGCTTGTTTCAACTGAGTGAACTAAGTAGAGGTTAGAGCGTTATCGTTGCGACTTAGGAATTTACAATTCTAGATTTTAAACAAATAATTCATCACCCTTTTTCACACCGATTCATTCCTCGTACATCAATCTCTGATAGTGACCGTCGGATAATTTTTTTTGCTGCGCCATAAGGTGTATGTTACATAGACTACCACTCTTCAGTCACCCTTCTAACATTGCTTCGACTCTCCAAACAGCAATTCAGAAACCGAAATGGGTGAGGACCCCAATCTCTATCATCACTAACCAATAACAATGAAGTATGATGAGACAAGTCTCAGCAAATTAACCGTTTCAATTGAGTAAAAATATCCAGCCATGCACTTGTCATCAAGAGTGTATCAATGCGACTACAACGAGCCCCCGAACCAAACCATTTGAACTGGTTTCCAAGTAACAAAAGATGAATTAAACTCGATTCATCGATGAAATTTGATAACTGATTCATACCTGCAAAAACCGTGGAACAACCCGACCTTTCTGAAGAGCACATGACTACATTGAAATCTCCAGCCACTGCACATGAATGATCATAAGACCCCACCCTTGCACCGATAATCTCCCAAAGATATATATTTTAAAAATAAAAATATAAAACAATCGAATTATAATATAAATTCACTAAAGGTGTATAATACATACAAATTATTCAAACCTAAATTATCTAAGAAAAACTTCAACTCTTTTTACATTAATACCGCTCCTTAAATTCAACTTTAAATACAATTTAATTTCTGAAATTAGTTCCAAATTTGTTTCTTACAATATTAGTTAATGGAGTCATTAGAATTAACAGCTATGTTTTTGTTTTTTAAGCTTGGTAATGAATCCCTATCAACAATCGTAATCAATACTACCGAGCAACAACCCTCATTAATGGTATGTCATTTTCCTCATCTACCATTTTAATTTCTGATGGCTAAAGCCTGTTTCAATCACAAAAACATAAACTTATGTTTTTAATATAAAAAAGTTCAATTCAAGAGATAATAATTGTAGGGAAAATTAATTACATTCCTTTTAATAAAAACACATTATTTTCAATAACATCATCACAGAAGTTCAACTGAAAATTTGACCAAGTCATAAACTATTATACGACGAACTCATTTCAAGCAAATTGCAGGCTGCAGCAGGGATTTAGGGAGGAAAAATAATAGAAAGATGGAAAATTGGAGTGATAGAAAAATAGAAAGATAAAAAATATATATATATATATATTTTTATCTGTGTGATCGATTGAGAGAATGAAAAATTATAATAGAAAGATAAAAAATATATATATTTTTATCTGTGTGATCGATTGAACAAAAATAAAATTATAATAAATATATTAGATAAAACTATAAAAATTAATTATAAATATGGTGAAAATAAAGTTGAAAGTTTTTAAATATAATTTGATAGTTTTACTATTAAAGTGTGATAACGTTCAATTTTTTTAATATTTTCTACTATACCAAGCAACCATTAAATTCATTTTGATTTTAATTTTCTCTTCCCTCCTTCCTCCCTTCTACTTTTCCACCAAACAAAACCTTAGTTTTATATTGCAGCTTTAGGCAAAAAAAAAATGTAAACAATATTTAAGTTATTGTCTCACAGCATTAAATCTAAGAAGATTGTGAGTAAAATCAATTAAGAAGTTTGAGCTATTGTCTCACGGTACTAAAGCTAATCTCTGCATCAACTATAAACAATCACGAATTTTGGGGTAAGAGTTTAAAGGATCAATTTAAATTTTTTAAAATTTGAAAGTTTAAAAAAATCAAAAATTTTGAAGGTTTAACTAATTTTTTTAATAATTTTGTGAGAAACTTTAATTAAAAATACTAAAAATTTTGAAGCTTAATATGACTTTTAAAAAGTGTTGAAGGGATCAAATTAAAATTTTTAAAATTTTTAAGGATAAAATTTAAATTTCCCAAAATTTTGAAGGCCATGACCCCATTCCCTTAAAATCTCCGCCCATGGCTATAAAAGACAGTTGTCTCTATATGAGCATTCAGAACTAAGAGTGTTCATGGTAGGTTAACCGTACCGTTTATCTTAAACGGTTGGTTAACCGTTATAGCGACTGTTGCATGATTTAAGTGTTACGCAAATGTGCAAGTATACACGTCGCAAGTAATAGTATATATTAAGATCGTCTCCACAAGAATTGGTAAAACTTTAATTGTTAGCTTCTCGCACTGAAAAGGAATTAAATTGATGGTGATAGATGGTGATAATAAACAAGTAAAATAAACTAAGTCTGGAGGAATTTAAATAAATGAAAGAGGAAACTGATTTGAGAGAGTAGGCTGGGTTATTGAATGTAATGATGGAATTTTTGGACGAATTGTTATGGCAATTAATTGCCATTCAAAGTTCGACAGAATGTTTTTCAATGCCTTCGAATTATCCCTAACTGAAGAACTGATGATTGTGCAAGCCTAGGTAATACATCCATGCGTTAACCTTGGGTGGACATCATCGATCAATGAACTCTTGTTAGTCAACTAAATTTAATCTTTATCCCTAAGGCGAATTCAACAACTGTTTAAATGAAAATCGTATCCAATCGTTTTGGGAATCTAGCTTTCCTGAACCTAGATAAATGGACTCATTCAAGTCCTTTTCCTGAGTTCACTTAAAATAAATAACGAACCAAAAAATGGATAAACACCAATTTATTGAATTAAAAACCTAAGCAAATCACTCGTTGATAAACACCATAAACCCAATAACCCAAGCCAATTAATTTAGTTCATGGCTGGGTTGAAAGAATTCAACAAATGATAAAACTCAAACATCAGGTCATTCAAAAGATAAAAGAAAAAAAATAAAATCTGGAGAAGTAGAGCTTCTCCATGATCCGATCCCCCTCTTGATTCGATCTCACTCACGCTATGATCCTCCTCTCTCCGATCTATTTTTGTTGATGTGGTGCGTTTATATAGAAGTGGAAATCTCCATTTAAATTTTGAATTAGAGGGGATAATCTCTTTATCTTTATCTCTAATAGCTTTTAATTAAAATTTAGGCTTTATCCCATGTGATAAGGATAAGGATAATAGATAATTCTTGAAAAATCTGCATTTATCTCCAACTTGTCTTGGCAACCGTTCGACAATTTGTCCCTACACAAAAGAAAGTAAAAACATCAGCGATTTCTCCACAAAAATAGCTAAATGCAAGGCCAAGCCCAATAATAAGGAATGTTAATTTATGCATGAATTGCTACAATTGCAACTAAATGGGCTTAAGTCTAAAAAATAAACTAAGTAAAAAAAGGTTTAAAATATAGTACTTTTTTCACACTTAACACACCCCTAAATTTGAACTATTGCTTGTCCTCAAACAATACAAAAGCTAACAATTACTTGCCAAGGCATTTACCACAAAACATGCTTTAAACCCCACTTCAATCCTCAGAACTGTGGTAAAAAGGAATTAATTACCTTTCGACCTTCAGAAAGAACAAAATGTTACACAAAAATAAACCACAATGCTGGTGCAAATGTGTGTGTAGAGTTGTTTACAAGTCAATCAATAGGATTCCAAGAAAACCTTAGTTTTTATTATATTGTCGAGGCAATTCATTCAGCTAGAGACAATTAGGCACCTCTAGCAAATTCTATTTTTTCGACTAGAGTTAGAGGGGCACCTCTAGCAATTTCCAATATTTTAAAACTAGAGCTAGACGAGTAGCTCTAGTAATTAATTAGCATTATTTTTTCAGCTAGAGCCAGATGGGCACCTTAAAAATAATTTTTCATTTTTAGCAACCTAAAGTTTACTAAGTCTCCCTCGACCGACAAGTCACAATAGTATGAATATTTAAAAGCACCATGTCAAATTTTCAAGTTAATTCTTTGCCAATCCTAAAGTCTAAGGTTCTCTCATCTAAATTCCGTGGCAATTAACTCATCATAGGATATCACAATAGGTTTTGGGAGTTTAATAGGCAATTTTCATAGCCAGTAATATATACAAACTAACATGAGATAGACAAAACAAAACAAAACAACCCCCAAACTCGAGAGAAGCATTTTCCCCAATGCATACAAAACATAACAAAAGAAAAGCAAAATAAATTAAATGTAAATGAGTTAATCGGAGAGGTCGTCACATCAAATTCGTAGAGTTCTTTTGGCCATTTGCTACCTCGCCTTGGCTGTGGTCGTGGATTTGGTGCTCGTTCACGTTCTTCAATCTACTCGACCTCTTTAACCGAGTCTCCGTCCTACTCAGTTTCTTCTAGTTGTGAAGCCTTACGCTTCACCACTTTCTTTGATAGCATATTTGGACTTTAATAGTGCAGAGGTTGTGTCATCAGAATCTAAAAAATCAATACAAGATTCAGTACGTTCAGGGTCTTGAACTGGTTCATTACCTTTGCGCAGTGTAATGGTTGTCGTGGCAATGTCACTTGCAATTGGCCCATCATCAGTTGCCGGGGAAAATAACTTAGCAAGAAAAACCAGAAAGGGCATGATAGTCGTCGGATTGATCCTTCATATAATGTCATAGCAGTTGTTGCTTTGCTTGGCTTCCCATTGCTCAAATCGCTACAGAAGCAAACAGAGAAGATCAGTTGGCACCTGGGGAGTTGCCACAACATTTACACTTGCCGTGGCAGGTTTGGTAGCCTGCTCTCACTTTGTTGCCACAAGCAATTGTGTCGGTCCTTCTTGCAGCATCTTCATATAATTTTGAATGCTACTTAACATGGCACATGACCAAAGATATGCCGAGAACAAATAAACAGAGCATGAAACAATATGAATAAATCCACAAAAATACATGGCGCGAGATTAAACAAAAAAAAAGTATATGAACATAGTATTTAAGTTGTTGAGTGGATCGAATGATCGAAATAAACCAAGAGGAGGGTGAATTGGATTTTTAAAGTTCTTGGTGGTGGAATTTGCAAATAAAAATGGTAGACAAGGAATTTTAGAGTGGTTCAAGTTCCAATTGAACTCTACATCCACTACCTTAGCTTCACTAACGATTTGCAACAATTCCACTAATTGCTCTTCCCCTTTTCTAGGCTAAGGAGGTAACCCTTACAATTTTCGGTCAAATTTTCTACCCAAAATTTGACCCAATCCTCACACAATTGAAACAAAGAAGTTGTTGGCTAAAACAAGTATATCTCAATACACAATATAGCCCAATTACAAGCACTCAACCCAATTGAAATGATAAGAATGAAAAATACAATTGTGGTTACAAGACAATAATGGGATTTAGGCACAAATGCTTGGATTTGATGTTTGGATGTTTGCTTTAGGATCAATAGTTGTTGCTGAAGCTTTTAGAGGTCCCTTTTATACGTTCTCATTGAATTCTAGCCGTTGTGGTTGTTGCATTCATCAATAGAGCCATTGGGGATGTTATCTTCCCTCCATAAAAGTAGTATGCAACCAACCGTTTTGGAACGCCCAACCCTGTTTCGAAACAGACAAAAATAGAAAGAGTCGTTGGGGTGCATTAAAGAGCCCGTATCGAAACGATTAGAAATGTTTCGATACGCTAAGAGTCGTTTCGAAACCCGTTTCGAAACTATTTTGCCACTATCAAGGACTGTATCTAAATGGGATGAGATCATTTCGATACGCCTTAACGACTTGTTTAAAATCAGTTAAAAACATTCAACGGTCATATTTTTCAAATCTGATTGAGTACCGTTTCGAAACATTTGATGTCGTTTCGATACGGTATCTCGAGGTTCTTAAGCCGTTTCGAAACTTGTTTCGAAACACGGGTTGGCAGTGTTGAAATCATTTCGGTACCCGTTCCGAAACATGAACTCACAGTTTCAAAACTATTTCGAAACGCCTAAGGCCGTTTCAAAACAGTGACTCGAAAATCACTGTTTTGGCTTTAAGAACACTTATAAAACATTTGATAAATTCAGTTTTTAACTTAGGCATATTGTTTAAAACATATAGAGAGGTTTGAGGACTTAAAAATTCATTTTCACATTTTCAATTTAGTCCTTAGGTTTTTTAGTTATATCAAAATTAAAATATCGGTTTCATAATCTCCCCCTTTTTGATATAACAAAACCAAAGTTAGAATTTTAAGAGTTTTAAAAATTTTGAATACATTCTAACTCCCCCTCAATTTAAGATGGATTTTTAAAGTTTTAAAAAGATTTAAGGATTTTAATTCAAGGTTTAAAACTTAAAAACACTTTAAACATTTAAAACGAATTTTGGCTCTTAGATTACTTCTCCCCCTTTTTGTTAGATCAAAAATAAGAAATGAGGCTCAAAGAGAAGAGATAGGGTTAAAAGCAATAAGCAATAACCAATAAGCAACATAATATTAATTCATAAAATTCAAATATCCAAAACATAAATCGTAACAATAAGTTCAAAGCATAATCCCAAATAAAATCAAAGCATAAGTTCATAAAACATAAGAAAAAAAGATGCAAACTTAAACCTAATATGCATAGCTAATATGAGATGATAGAGAATCCTAAGCCTCGTCGTCGTCACCATCATCATCCATGGAATCATCATCGTCCTTGGCTTGAGAGCGACGAAAATTCATCTATTGGCCATAAAAGGTGGAGAAGGACATGTCCATAGATGCGTGTTGATTCTCAAGGGATGTGAGTCGATTCTCATTTGCAAGGAGACGATCCTTTACGGATTGCAAGCGTGTATTGATAGCACCAAAACCTCTAGACATGTTAGTGTCCAAAGTGTTGAACCGCTCGGTAAGAAAAGCCGTGAGAGCTTCATTGTTCGCAACTGGAGCTTGTGGTTGAGGTTCAACTTGAGGTGGAGGTGCTTCCCTATCAACACGTTCCCATTGGCCATTGTTGATATACCAAAATCCGGACCTACGGAGAGAAGATTCACCAAGTTTTTGCTTGCGGGGTTCCGGTGAGTCATAGGTGCAATCAAGATTAAGCTTTCCAAAGATGTAACTTAAAACAGTCCCATAAGTGAAAGATTTTAGTGCATCAGTGTCACGAAGCTTAACATTATTTACTATCTCGGCAAACATGATCTTAACAAGATTAGGGCGCTCACCACGACGAAAACACTCAAGCCAAAAATAATCTACTTGACGAACGTGAGAAAATTTACCTCCGGAGGGGCGAAGAAACCACGAGACTATCAAGTGGAGGAACCTATCTTGAGCATCCAAGGTAAGCACCGAACCGGTGTGAGAACCAAAGTGACTCTCATTCTCGATTCCTTCGTTCTTAAGACCAAAAGTAGTCTCTAAGTAAGGGATGTTAATGACAATCCTCTTTCCCAAGATAGAAGACTCAAGGCCAACAACTTCGGAGTTGTCTTCACTATTAATAAATTGGGCATTTGAGTAAAAGAGAAGAACCATGTGCTTGTAGCAAATATCCGGGATACTCAAGAAACCAAGGAATCCCCATTCTCTTAAACGGGGGAGGTAACGAAAGAGAAAGCGCTCGGAGTCAAGAAACGAGAGGTCAACAACACGCTCACGACGAACGTCAAACTCCTTGACATAATTGAAACGCTCCCTCATCTCAGGAGTCCGAAGACTGTTGTGAAACAACTAGGTGAGATTAGGATAAATACTCGAATCACTTGTTTAACTCGTCTTACGCTTTTTGTTAACGTTCTCCATAGACATCCTAAAAACATAAAGCAAGCAATTTAAAAACAAGTTTAAGTGTATGCATGAAATTTCTTAATTCAATCCAATGGTAAATCTCACTTAGGTTTAAAAACAAGTTTTAAAAACAAATAAACAAAACAAAAAAATTAAGAAAAAAACAGTAAAGAAAATACGAATGAAAACATATATATTCGAATAAAAAATGAAGAATTTGAAAATATTTTATAAGTTTTGAAAAACCCAAGTATCAAAATACATAAACTATACAAAACTAAAATTTTCTAACCTAAGATTCGAATACAAATTGAAGGAAAAAGAGAAAGAAAAAAATACCTTAAATTGGGATTTTGGATGAATAGATGAAAATCCTTGCACAAGATTGTTGATGCTTTCTTAGACTTGTGTTTAAGAGAAAAAGCCCTCAAGATTTGGTGAAAAACAATGAGGTTTAGAGGGTTTATAGGAAAAAATCGTTTTAGGGCTTTTAGGGTTTTGGGAGAGTTTTAATTAAAGTAAAACTTTAAAATTAAAAGCCCTCTATAAAGCTATCCGCTAACCCGTTTCGGAACGGTGTCGACCGTTTCGAAACGCGGGCACCGAGGTTTGACCAATTTTTCAACTCCATCTGACCGTTTCGATACAGGTTTGACCGTATCAAATCCTCGTTGACTCGTATCGAAACGCGTTTCGATACACCCCTTGGCAGTAGCAAGAACGTTTCGAAACCCTTGGAAGGCGTTTCGAAACATCCTTCTCTCAGATAGAATTTTAAAGCATATGTATCGAAACAGGTGGACCCGTTTCGATACACCTGGGCCTGGAAGTGCAGATGTGGCTCTAAAAGTACAGAAAAATGAAATCTTTGAAGGCCAAACTTGCATGAATGACATGAATGACCAGGAATAACATGTGCAAACATAAACATACTCCCCCTAGCTATAGGCATGGATGAAATTAGGAGTAAAAACACATAAACATGACATTTCACAAGATCAAGCAATTTTAAGCACAAAATAGGTCCTAAAAGGTCAAGATAGGCTAGTTAGACCTAATTCTCTCCTAAGGGACCAAAAACGCTCTTTGTCTAAAGGTTTTGTAAATATGTCCGCTAATTGATTTAAGGTGTCAACATACTCTATAATAACATCATTTTTAAGGACATGATCTCTAATGAAATGATGCATTATTTCTATGTGTTTGGTTCTAGAGTGTTGGATGGGATTTTCTGTCAAACATATGGCACTAGTGTTATCACATTTAAGGGGTATGGTTTCAACTTTAATATCATAATGTAAGAGTTGTTGCTTCATCCAAAGGACTTGAGCACAACAACTCCGCTTCGATGGTAGATAAGGCTACACTATTTTGTTTCTTAGAGAACCAAGATATGAGCATTCTACCTAGGAATTGACAAGTTCTCGATGTACTCTTCCTATCGATTTTACATCCCCCATAACCCGCATCCGAATATGCATGAAGGTTGAAGGTGGAGTCTCTAGGGTACCAAAAACCTAAACAAGGGGTATCTCTAAGGTACCTAAAGATTCTCTTAACGGCTATAAGGTGAGAATCTCTAGGACTAGCTTGAAACCTAGCACACAAGCAAACACTAAACAAGATATCTGGTCTACTTGCGGTAAGGTAAAGCAATGATCCAATCATAGAACGGTAAAGCTTAGAGTCAACACACTTACCTCATTCATCTTTGTCAAGCTTTGTAGATGAGCTCATAGGTATGGCTTGAGGCTTTGCATTCTCCAAGCCAAACTTCTTGAGCATATCCTTTATGTACTTTGCTTGATTGATTAAGGTGTCATCCTTCCTTTGCTTGATTTGGAGACCCAAAAATAATGAGAGCTCCCACATCATGCTCACCTCGAATTCACCTTGCATTAGCTTAGCAAACTCTTTGCAATGACATTTGTTAGTAGAACCAAAAATAATATCATCAACATAAATTTGCACTACTAAGATGTCATTTTATACCTTTTTATAAAAAGTGTAGTGCCCACCTTGCTTTTTTCAAAACCCTTTTCAATTAAAAGTTTGAAAGTCTTTCATACCAAGCTCTAGGAGCTTGTTTTAAACCATAAAGAGCTTTAGTGAGTTTGAAAACATGATTTGGAAATTTTGAGTCTTCAAAACCCGGTGGTTGTTCCACATACACTTCTTCATTTATAAAGCCATTTAAAAACACGCTTTTAACATCCATTTGAAAAGGCTTGAAATCGTGATAACATGCATATGCAAGCAAGATCCTAATGGCTTCCATTCTAGCTACGGGTGCATAGGTTTCATCAAAATCTATTCCCTTTTCTTGAGTGTAACCTTGTGCTACTAGTCTAGATTTATTTCTCACAATGTTACCACTCTCATCTAGTTTATTCCTAAAGACCCATTTAGTTCCTATAGTAGATCGATTACTAGGCCTATCAACTAATGTCCAAACATTACTTCTCTCAAATTGATTTAACTCTTCTTGCATAGCCATAATCCAAAAATCATCTTTCAATGCTTCTTTTATATTCTTAGGCTCTATGCATGAGATAAATGCAACATGATTCATTAGTCTAAGAGAAGATCGAGTGGTTACCCCCATGGATGGATCACCCAAGATTTCACTATCTTTGGCATAGTTGAACTCCCTTAGGTAGCTCACTTCCTTTTCCTCAAGAGCCAAGTCCTTCAAGGCTTCAAGAGGTGGATCTTGTGTGTCCTCTTCTTTTGTTGGAATCTCATCCTCCTTTGAAGTTTGTCCTCCATCAAAGGCATTTATGATTCCTACATCATCATCATCACAAGAATCCTTCCTTGGAAGGAGGTTATCATCGAATACAACATGTATAGATTCTTCTACTACTAAAGTTTTCTTGTTAAATACACGATAGGATTTAGAGGTTAAAGAATATCCTATGAAAATAGCTTCATCACTTTTTGCATCAAATTTACCTAAGTTGTCTTTTCCATTATTCAAAACAAAACACTTGCAACCAAAAGGATGAAAATAGCTAATGTTAGGCTTTTTAGATTTTAAAATCTCATAAGGTGTTTTCTTTAAAATTGGCCTAATCATTACTCGGTTTACAATGTAGCAAGCGGTGTTTGTGGCTTCCGCCCAAAAATATTTAGGTAAATTGTTTTCACAAAGCATGGTTCTAGCCATTTATTGTAAAGTTCTATTTTTCCTCTCAACTACCCTATTTTGTTGAGGAGTTCTAGGAGCCGAAAAAATTGTGGCTAATTCCATTTTCATTCAAAAACTCTTCAAACCCTAAATTTTGAAACTCGGTTCCATGATCACTTCTAATATGAGAAATTTTAAGTTCAAGATCATTTTGGGTTAGTTTTGAAAATGTGATGAATTTTTCTAAAGCCTCATCTTTAGTACTTAAAAATAAAACCCAAGTAAATATAAAAAAATCATCAACAAGAACAAATGCATAAGATTTACCACCCAAGCTCATAGTCCTAATTGGCCCAAATAAATCCATATGGATAAGTTGTAAACACCTACTTGTAGAAACATCATTATTGGATTTAAAGGAAGACTTATGTTGTTTACCCTTAGAGCATACATCACAAATTTTATCGTTTGAGAACTTAATCTTGGGTAAACCTCAAACTAGATCAAGGGAAACTAATTTTTCTAAAACATTAATGCTAGCATGTCCTAGTTTCCTATGCCACAACCATGCATCATTTTCATTTTGAGCTACTAAACATGCATGGGATGTATGTATGTCATCTAGATGCACCATGTAAATGTTACCTATGCGATGACCTATGAGCATAATATTATTAGATTTAATGTCAACAATTTTGCACCCAATTTTATCAAATAAAACATTAAATCCTTTATCACACAATTGACTTATGCTCAACAAGTTATGTTTAAGACCATCGACATACAAGACATTTTCAATAAGAATAGTAGAGTGATTACCTATGGAGCCAATACCTTTAATGTGGCCTTTGGAGTTGTCTCAAATGTCACCACTCCTCCACTTTTTGGCTTTAGATCCATGAATATACTCTTGTCTCCGGTCATATGCCTCGAGCATCCACTATCAAGGTACCATGAGTTTTGACTTTGTGCTTTGGCATTGTAGCAATGCTCCCCCTACAAAAAAATATATTAAACTTTTGTTTTTGGTACCCAAATCATTTTGGGTCCACGAGTGTTAGCTCCCAATAACTTGGTTCCCTTAGGAATCCAAGATGACAAAGCAACAATGTTATTAGATTTTACAAGTTCCTTAGGAACCCATACACTTCTAATCCTTTTAGTTCTACTATGTCTAGGAAAGCTACTTTGTTTGTAGCTATTAGTATTTTTCTTAGGTTGGTTTGTTTTTGAAGATTCACCTATTTCATGCTTCACACTACCAACATTTTTAAAAGACTCTTTGAGCTTGTTAAGCTCATCTAACACCTTTTGGTGTTCACTATTACATTGAGAAAGTAGATTATTAAGGTCAACATTTTCATCTTGGAAGAATTTTAATTCATCTTTCAACCCTAAAATCTTTTTCTCAAATTTTAAATTAGCTTGAGAAAGTGATCCATTTTTATCATTTAATTCCGAAATAATTTTCTTATTCCTAATGACCGACTCCTTGTATTTCTCAACTAATTCATCATAGACCTCTTGCAACTCATCATATGCATCATTTAATTCATCATATGTAAAATCTAAAGATGATGAGTTAGAGGTTACCATGGAGGAATCTTCCTCAAGTGCCATGAGGCAAAGGTTGGCCATTTCTTATTCGTCATCCTCGGATGACTCCTCATCACTCCAAGTAGCAAGCTTAGCTTTGAGCTTCTTCTTCTTCTCAAAGCCCTTCTTCTTGAGTTGAGGGCACTCCAAACGTATGTGGCCGAGTTTATTGCACTCGAAGCAAATGATTTGATCCCTTCCTTCTTCTTTGTTTTTACCTTTGAAGTCAATCTTTCTTTGAATATTTCTTCCCCGGTTGGACCTCATGAAGCGTGAGAATAGTTTGGCTATCATAGCAAATTCTTCTAGCTCATCCTCCTCACTAGAAGAGCTCTACTCAAGTAATGAAGCTTTAAGGGCTATTCCCATCTTCTTCTTCTTTTCCACCTCTAGCTTTTCTACTATTCACTCTTCCTTCTTCTTCTCTTCTTCCCTTCCTTGCTTCATAATCTCATGAGTAAGGAGATAACTCACTAGCTCATCAAGTTTTAAAGTCTTCAAGTTTTTGGCTTCTATGATGGCAGTTCTCTTCTCATCCCAAGATTCAGGAAGTGAGTAGAGTAGCTTCCGGACAAGCTTGTCTTCCGGTATAGTCTCTCCAAATCCTTTGAGCTCATTGACTATGGTTGAGAAGCGATCAAACATCTTGGACACTGTCTTATCGGGCTCCATCTTGAAATTATCATAACTAAGATTGAGAATTCCAATATTGGTTTCCTTGACATCGTTGGTTCCCTCATAGGTGGTCTCAAGAGTATCCCACACTTCTTTGGCACTCTCAATGGATGAGACTTTGAAGTAGATGTCCGGACCGAAAGAACAAAAGAGCATGTGAAGAGATTTGTCATTTATTTGGATCTTCTTCCTCCATTCTTCACTCATCTCCATCTTCTTCTTCAAAACCATCTTCCCTTCACTATCTTGCTTCAATGGAATGTAGGGGCCATCTTCAATGACATCCCAAACCAAGTAATCGTTGGACTTGATGAAGAGGCGCATCCGATTCTTTCAAAACGGATAGTTGTCACCATTGAAGAAAGGTGGTTTTGTAGTGGATTGAGACTCATACATGCTTGAACCGGAGGTAGATGCCATAACTTGAATTTTTGGATGATCACACCCGTCCTAGGAACTCCTCTTGTGGTTGTTAATCCTTCAAAGAGGTAGGCTCTAATAACAATTGTTGAGTGGATCGAATGATCGAAATAAACCAAGAGGGGGTGAATTGGATTTTTAAAGTTCTTGGTGGTGGAATTTGCAAATAAAAATGGTAGACAAGGAATTTTAGAGTGGTTCAAGTTCCAATTGAACTCTACATCCACTACCTTAACTTCACTAAGGATTTGCAACAATTCCACTAATTGCTCTTCCCCTTTTCTAGGCTAAGGAGGTAACCCTTACAATTTTCGGTCAAATTTTCTACCAAAAATTTGACCCAATCCTCACATAATTGAAACAAAGAAGTTGTTGGCTAAAACAAGTATCTCTCAATGCACAATATAGCCCAATTACAAGCACTCAACCCAATTAAAATGATAAGAATGAAAAATACAATTGTGGTTACAAGACGATAATGGGATTTAGGCACAAATGCTTGGATTTGATGTTTGGATGTTTGCTTTAGGATCAATAGTTGTTGCTGAAGCTTTTAGAGGTCTCTTTTATACGTTCTCATTGAATTCTAGCCGTTGTGGTTGTTGCATTCATCAATAGAGCCATTGGGGATGTTATCTTCCCTCCATAAATGCAGTCTGCAACCAACCGTTTCGGAACGCCCGACCCTGTTTCGAAACAGACCAAAATATAAAGAGCTGTTGGGGTGCATTAAAGAGCCCGTATCGAAACGGTTAGAAATATTTCGATACGCTAAGAGCCGTTTCGAAACCCGTTTCGAAACTATTTTGCCACTGCCAAGGACCGTATCGAAACGAGATGAGATCGTTTTGATACGCCTTAACGACTTGATTAAAATCAGTTAAAAACATTCAACGGTCATATTTTTCAAATCTGATTGAGTATCGTTTCGAAACATTTGATGTCGTTTCGATACGGTATCTCGAGGTTCTTAAGTCGTTTCGAAACTTGTTTCGAAACACGGGTTGGCAGTGTTGAAATCGTTTCGATACACGTTCCGAAACATGAACTCACAGTTTCAAAATTATTTCGAAACGCCTAAGGCTGTTTCGAAACGGTGACTCGAAAATCACTGTTTTGGCTTTAAGAACACTTAGAAAACATTTGATAAATTCAGTTTTTAACTTAGGCATATTGTTTAAAACATATAGAGAGGTTTGAGGACTTAAAAATTCATTTTCACATTTTCAATTTAGTCTTTAGGTTCTTTAGTTATATCAAAATTAAAATATCGGTTTCACATAAGTGCATGAGCGAAACGTGCAAAAACGTTAACAACCGATAGGTCAATACTAATATAATAAAACAGTTACACATGTATATACACGTAAACATTTAACCGTAACAAATATAGTATTAATGTATGGTAATACATATATTAAATATGTAATACAAATATGGTTACATAAAACTTTATAATATATGTACAAATTATTACATAAAAAACTAAACAACATACGTGTGTGTGTGTGTATATATATATATATAGAGAGAGAGCTTATACTGTATGTATGGTTATATAAAGAAAAACAAATGAAATATATATATATATATATATATATTCTTTTATATTCCTATAGCTATGTGATGAAGAGAAAGAAATGAAAATAATATGTATATATATTTATATATATGTATTTACGTAGCTATATAAGAAAACAAAATAAAAGGGCGTATATTATAAGCGTAGTATAAATATACACACACACATATGCATACATAGCTACGTAGGAAAATTAGATAATGTAAATAATCACGAAAAGAAATGTAATGTATATAGACTATATAAAAGCATGCATGATATACAATCATATGTCATATGCATTGTAACAATATATATCGTGTACCATGTGACCACATTCGAAACATGCTAATACCAAAACACAAAAATGAATAATAAAGGACTGGAACTTAAGCATGCATGGATTAATGTGGTAAATTAAAGAAATATACCACTATTTTCGGGGGCTAAGTTAAATAGAAAATTAAATATTAAGGACTAAAGGGGGAATTTACCCGTTTCAAAACGATTGAGACAAACTAGGGACGAAATTAAAAAACATTTTAAAGTTGTAGGGACTAGGGCTGATATTTTAAAGAACGGAAGCCCTTATGGTGAGATTTCGAAAACGCGGAAGGGCTAAAACCGCAAATCGCCTGATTTTAAAAGAACAACTCGGTATAAAAGTCTTATGTTTGGCAAAACTGAGACCCTTTTCTCATTTTCAAAATTGAAACAATCTCATTTTGAAGAAAAAAAACTAACCCTAGCTGGCCGGCCGCCGTTAATCGGTGTCGGCGATGTCCTCTTTAAAACCGAAACCTTCTTTTGACCTTAAAACAAAGTTTAGATCCTTCAAAAAAACAAGGACGAAATCCCTTTTTTCTTTGCGAAAACCTCGATAAACAAATCTAAAAAAACCTTTCCCCTTTTTGAAAGATCCCGAAACCCTAACGGCTCACCCTAACATGCTTATTTCTGGGCGGAGTTTGAGGCGAAAGAGAAGACAAGCGGTCGGAGAGAAGAATCGACGCCGAGGGTAAAATCTTCTTTTATTTTTGATTTCCCTTTTGCGTTTTCTTTTGTTATGTATGCTCTGAAAAGTAAAAAAATGGAAGGAGAATACCTCTAAAGTTTCTCTTTTTTGTATTACTTTCTCTCTGAAAATCCTGAATAGTTACATGTGGTTTGCTTTGGATTCTTATATCTGAAATGTTATGCAATCGAAAAAGAAAAAAAAACCCTATTGGTTTCTTTTTGTTTCTGATCCGCTCTTTGTTTGCCTTTATTTTTTTTGTCTTCGTTGACATTTTGGTGTTTTGTCTGATTTGTATTTTTGGGTATCTGATCTTGTTCTTTTCTTGTTGCATGTCGATTACTCCCGAAATGGTGAGGAAACATTGGTTCAGATGTGTCATACGACGTGGAGGCGAGGCTGACTCGTGGGCGCGTCGAGACCAGGGCGGTCAGAGCGTCAGATGGTGAAGCTAAACGATCGGTGCACGCACGTGGGCGAAATGGAGAATCGTGCGTAAGATCTAGAGAGTCGAGCGTAGGCGCGTGTCTCTTCTGGAAGCTTGCTTTGGCCATTTGGGGCCGTTAGATCAACCCGATCTAACGACCGAGGTTATGCGATGCTTGACGAAAGATGAGCTTTCTAGGGTTTTGGCTCGAAGCGATCTGAGTCCTTGGTTGTGCTTGATCTAACGGCTGAACGTGTGCGGCGCAAGATTGAAGAGGCTCCTCCCTTAGGGTTTCCAAATCGAAGAGATCTAGACTGTTAGATCTAAGGTGGATATGACGGTTGTTAGCCGGCTGCACAAACATGAAAAGGCTTCATCAGATTCAAATTAGGGTTTTGTGATTAGGGCTTACGGTCTATTGTATTGTTTGGGCTTTGAACGGGCCTTATGTAGGTTTAGGCTCTTACATATGTAATATGGACATATTATTATTTTGGGTTGTTTGTTTATATGATGAGTTTTATTTATATGATCTTAGTGTTGAGTGGATCGATTGAATGATCAAGACCAAGAGGGGGGAGAATTGGGATTTAAAAATTTTGTGGAGTGAAAGGGCAATTTAAAAATGAAGAACAAAGGATTTTAGAGTGGTTTAAGTTCCAAATGAACTCTACATCCACTACCTTAGCTACCACTAAGGATTTCAACAATTCACTATTTGTTCTTCCCCTTTTCAAGGCTTAGGAGGTAACCTTTACACAACCAGTCAAATTTTCTACCCAAAATTTGACCAAACCCTCACCAATAATCAAAGAAGAAATTGGACAAGAAGTATATCTCTCAAATACAAATTTGTCCCTAGAAATACAACACTCAACCCAAATTTGAAGATAGAATAAGAATTGGATACAACACAATTTGGGAATTACAAGAGATTGGAAATTTAGCACACTTGAGGTTGGATTTTTGCTTGAATGTTTGTCTTTAATGCAATAGTTGTTGCTGGTCTTCAAAGAGCTTCAATTTATACCTCATCTATCGCTTCTAGCTGTTTGGGTGGTAGGGGAATTGAATAGAGCCGTTGGGACCCTCTCTTTCCACCATAAATGTACTTCTGCAGCTATCCGTATCGGTACACGGAAAGCCGTATCGATACATGTCTCAAAAAAGAAAGAGTCGTTGTACATAATAAATAGGGGGTATCGAAATGCACGTAAGCGTATCGATACTGGGTATCGAAACAGATGAGACCGTATCGATACCTTTTTCTCAACTTAGCTCACTAGAAGTTTCCGTTTCGATACGAGGGTTTACCGTATCGATACGGGTCAACTTCCAATTTAAATTTTGGTTACCTACCAACTGACACCAACGGTCGAAAGAATTTAAAACAAACTGAATTAAAAATTCGATAAAAATTGTATCGGTACGGGTGAAGCCGTATCAGTACACCATTCAAACTCTTTCAGTCTTACAGAGGGGCGTATCGATACAGATTGAATCTGTTTCGATACGGTGTTTCGATACGGTTAAGGGCGTATCGAAACGTATTCCTCCAGTAGCCAACTTTGTAAAAAAGGTATCGATACGACTGGAAGCGTATCGATACACCTGGACGGTTTTCAATAGTTTGGCCTTGGAACAGTTAGAAAATATTTTGAGTTTGAGTTTTTCAAATCAGTTTTAAAGTGTTGGTGATTTAAAACTTATTAAGGGACTTATAAAATAATTTTAAGTTTTTCAATTTGATCCTTAATGATTTAATTATATCAAAATCAAACATAGGTTTCACAATCTCCCCCTTTTTGATATAACAAAACTAAAACTTAAAATTTTTGACACTTTGAAAAACTTTGCAAAATTAACTTCCCCTTAATATGAGCTAGGTAACTTTTAAGTTGAAAATCAAAATTTTTAAGTGTTGTGAGCTTCCCTCTCCCCCTTTTTGTTAGATCAAAAAAAATTGAGACAAAGTAGAGTGCATAACATAGGCAAAGATATAATTAGGCAACATAAATATCATTAAGTTCAAAATAAAGCATAACATTAACTTAAAAATCCAACAAAACAGAAAATCAAAGCATAGGTTGAAAATAAAACAAACTTAGTCCTAAGAACATGAAACAAAGGTGCATAAATAAAAATATCCTAGATGGTATGCATGAAATGCAAGGAGAAGCTACTAGGCATCATCATCGCCTTCATCATCATCTTCATCTTCATCTTCAATTGGATCATCATTCCTCATGCTATTACGCCACTCATCATGGAAGGCGGAGAGGGAAATATTCAAAGAATTATGATCGCCTTCAAGAGAGGTTAGACGATTCTCCACGTTTGTCATCCGTGTTTCAAGGCTTGTGAAACGAGTATCAATCGTGGTAAAGCCCGAAGACATATCCGTGCGCAACCCCGTGAATTGCTCATTAAGGAAGGTCATAAGAGCATCCATGGAAGGTTGAGGAGGAGGTGGAGGAGCTTGAGGAACTTGTTCACCTTGAGGATTTTCCAATTGTGCCGCGGCCTCGGGTGGTAGCTCGGAAAGACGTAACCAACTACCATTAAAATAATTGAACTTACCCCGTGCAAGAGAGCGTTCATCAATAGGATCGGTGAGGGGAGTTGGTAAGTCATGCGAGCAATCAATATCCTTTTTCAAAAAGAAATAGCTTAGGGTCGTGCCATAGGTGAAGGAAGTGACGAGAGTGGTGTGGCGATGTTGCACAAGATAAACAATCTCCGCAAACATGATACGAGCAAGGTTTGGACGTTTTCTCTCACGGAAGCAACGAATCCAAAAGTCATCCACTTGACGGATGGTAGAGTATTTTCCTCCGGAAGGCCTAAGCCACCAAGAGACCATCAAATAGAGGATCCGATCTTCAGCATTGAGGGCGGTGACGGAACCAATAAGAACATGGCCTAAAGCATTCTCATCATCAAGGCCTTCATCCTCCAAATTAAAAACTTCACAAATAGATTTGACATCAAGAAGGATTTTCTTGCCCATGAGATAGGAACTAACTCCGGTAACAACCACATCACGATTAGCACAACATTTGGCATTAGCATAAAAGATTAAAACCAAAAGACGAAAATAAAACCCGGGAATGGAGAGAAAATCCATAAAATTCAAACGTTGAAGCAAAGGGAGATATTCAAATTTGAATCGCTCCGAGTCAAGAAAAGGAATAGATATTACCCTTTCCAGACGAATCTTGTAGTTTTGGAATTAACGAAAATGGGTGAGAGCTCCGATGGTTTGAAAGGAGTGTTCATAGATTTGGGCGAAATTCGGACGAGCACCCTCTCCGGGATTAGATGATTCACCGGTTTGATTTAGACGAGATCTCTTCCTAGGTGGTGCCATGAACTAGAAAATAAGTGTATGCTTTTAGATTCCTTCATTCAAGTCATTCAGAAATCAAAAGTCAAGGTAAAAAAATTTGCAAAATAAAATTTGAAGAAGAAATTTTGAAAGATGAAATTTTGTTAGGAAGATAAAAAAACAAAATAAATAAAAACAAATCAAAATAAAAATAAAAAAAAGAAAAGAAAAGAAAGGGTTTTACCTTGATAGTGATTAAAGAAGAATGAAGAAAAGCCTAGCACCAAATTGATGAGAAAAACCTTAGAGCTTTGCTTGGTTTGAAACCCTCTTGAAGTTTTTGAGTTGTGGTGTGAAAATATGAGGGAGGAAGAGCCTATTTATAGGCTGAAAACGGCTAGGGTTTTTAGGGTTTTGAGAATTTTAGTTTTGGTAAAAGTTGAAGACTTTAAATGCCAAAATTAATGCTGTCTGCGCAATCGCGTATCGATACGCCTGAGGGTGTATCGATACTGGGGTAAAAGCGTAATTCCCATAAAAATGCCCGTTGAAGGAGTGTATCGAAACGGATGCAATCCGTATCGGAACGATTGAAGCTTGTATCGAAACGGGTTTAACCGTATCGATACCCGTTTATGACAAAATGTATTCTATGAACCTAATGAAGTGCTCGTATCGTACGCATAGGGCCGTATCGATACCCTAATACCAGAAGTACATTTTATTCCTGAAGAACAACCATAAGCTCGATTTTAACACCTCCTAAAGGAATACAAATGATGAATGAACAGTTCTAAGCATATTTGAATAGAATCATACTCCCCCTAGCTATAGGCATGGACTTTTTCAAGAGTTACAACACACAAACATGCAATTTCACAAGATCAAGCAATTTTAAGCACAAAGAGGTCCTAAAAGGTCAAGATAGGCTAGCTAGACCTAACTCTCTCCTAAGGGACCAAAAACGCTCTTTGTCTAAAGGTTTTGTAAAAATGTCTGCTAATTGATTTAAGGTGTCTACATACTCTATAACCGCATCTTCCTTAAGGACATGATCTCTAATGAAATGATGCCTTATTTCTATGTGTTTGGTTCTAGAGTGTTGGATGTGATTTTTTGTCAAACATATAGCACTAGTGTTATCACATTTTAGGGGTATGATTTCAACCTTAATGCCATAATCTAAGAGTTGTTTCATCCAAAGGACTTGAGCACAACAACTCCCTAAGGATATGTACTCGGCTTCGGTGGTAGATAAGGCTACACTATTTTGTTTCTTAGAGAACCAAGATATGAGCATACTACCTAGGAATTGACAAGTTCCCGAAGTACTTTTCCTATCGATTTTGCATCCCCCATAATCCGCATCCGAATAAGCATGAAGGTTGAAGGTGGAGTCTCTAGGGTACCAAAGACCTAAACAAGGGGTATCTCTAAGGTACCTAAAGATTCTCTTAACGGCTATAAGGTGAGACTCTCTAGGACTAGCTTGAAACCTAGCACACAAGCAAACACTAAACAAGATATCTGGTCTACTTGCGGTAAGGTAAAGCAATGATCCAATCGTAGAACGGTAAAGCTTAGAGTCAACACACTTACCTCCTTCATCTTTGTCAAGCTTTGTAGATGAGCTCATAGGTGTGGCTTGAGGCTTTGCATTCTCCACGCCAAACTTCTTGAGCATATCCTTTATGTACTTTGCTTGATTGATGAAGGTGTCATCCTTCTTTTGCTTGATTTGGAGTCCCAAAAAGAATGAGAGCTCCCCCATCATGCTCATCTCGAATTCACCTTTCATTAGCTTAGCAAACTCTTGACAATGACATTCATTAGTAGAACCAAAAATAATATCATCAACATAAATTTGAACTACTAAGATGTCATTTTTATACATTTTTATAAAAAGTGTAGTGTCCACCTTACCTTTTTCAAAACCTTTTTCAATTAAGAAGTTTGAAAGTCTTTCATACCAAGCTCTAGGAGCTTGTTTTAAACCATAATGAGCTTTAGTGAGTTTTGAAAACATGATTTGGAAATTTTGAGTCTTCAAAACCCGGTGGTTGTTCCGCATACACTTCTTCATTTATAAAACCATTTAAAAATGCGCTTTTAACATCCATTTGAAAAAAGCTTGAAATTATGATAAAATGCATATGCAAGCAACATCCTAATGGCTTCCATTCTAGCTACGGGTGCATAGGTTTCATCCAAATCTATTCCCTCTTCTTGAGTGTAACCTTGTGCTACTAGTCTAGCTTTATTTCTCACAATGTTACCACTCTCATCTAGCTTGTTCCTAAAGACCCATTTAGTTCCTATGGTAGATTGATTACTAGGCCTATCAACTAACGTCCAAACGTTACTTCTCTCAAATTGATTTAACTCTTCTTGCATAGCCATAATCCAAAAATCATCTTTCAATGCTTCTTTTATATTTTTAGGCTCTATGCATGAGATAAATGCAACATGATTCATTAATCTAAGAGAAGATCGAGTGGTTACCCCCTTGGATGGATCACCCAAGATTTCACCATCTTTGACATAGTTGAACTCCCTTGGGTAGCTCACTTCCTTTTCCTCAAGAGCCAAGTCCTTCAAGGCTTCAAGAGGTGGATCTTGTGTGTCCTTTTTTTTGTTGGAATCTCATCCTCCTTTGAAGTTTGTCCTCCATCAAAGGCATTTATGATTCCTACATCATCATCATCACAAGAATCCTTCCTTGGAAGGAGGTTATCATTGAATACAACATGTATAGATTCTTCTACTACTAAAGTTCTTTTGTTAAATACTCGATAGGCTTTTAGAGGTTAAAGAGTATCCTATGAAAATCGCTTCATCAATTTTTGCATCAAATTTACCTAAGTTGTCTTTTCCATTATTTAAAACAAAACACTTGCAACCAAAAGGGTGAAAATAGCTAATGTTAGGCTTTTTAGATTTTAAAATCTCATAAGGTATTTTCTTTAAAATTGGCCTAATCGTTACTCGATTAACAATATAGCAAGCGGTGTTTGTGGCTTCCGCCCAAAAATATTTAGGTAAATTATTTTCACAAAGCATAGTTCTAGCCATTTCTTGCAAAGTTCTATTTTTCCTCTCAACTACCCCATTTTGTTGAGGAGTTCGAGGAGCCAAAAAATTGTGGCTAATACCATTTTCATTTAAAAAGTCTTCAAACCCTAAATTTTGAAACTCGATTCCATGATCACTTCTAATATGTGAAATTCTAAGTTCAAGATCATTTTGGGTTAGTTTTAAAAATGTGATGAATTTTTCCAAGGCCTCATCTTTAGTACTTAAAAATAGAACCCAAGTAAATCTAGAAAAATCATCAACAAGTACAAATGCATAAGACTTACCACCCAAGCTCATAGTCCTAATTGGCCCAAATAAATCCATATGGATAAGTTGTAAGCATCTACTAGTAGAAACATCATTAATGGATTTAAAGGAAGACTTATGTTGTTTAACCTTAGAGCATGCATCACAAATTTTATCGTTTGAAAATTTAATCTTGGGTAAACCACTAACTAGATCAATGGAAACTAGTTTTTCTAAACACTAATGCTAGCATGTCCTAGTTTCCTATGCCACAACCATGCATCATTTTCATTTTGTGCTACTAAGCATGCATGAGATGTATGAATGTCATCTAGATGCACCATGTATATGTTCCCTATGCGATGACCTATGAGCATAATATTATTAGATTTAATGTCTACAATTTTGCATCCATTTTTATCAAATAAAACATTAAATCCTTTATCACACAATTGACTTATGCTCAATAAGTTATGTTTAAGACCATCGACATACAAGACATTTTCAATGAGAATAGTAGAGTGATTACCTATGGAGCCAATACCTTTAATGTGGCCTTTGGAGTTGTCACCAAATGTCACCACTCCTCCACTTTTTTGCTTTAGATCCATGAATCTACTCTTGTCTCCGGTCATATGCCTTGAGCATCCACTATCAAGGTACCATGAGTTTTGACTTTGTGCTTTGGCCTTGTAGCAATGCTCCCCCTACAAACAAAGGTATTAAGCTTTTGTTTTTGGTACCCAAATCATTTTGGGTCCATAAGTGTTAGCTCCCAAAACCTTGGTTCCCTTAGGAATCCAAGATGACATAGCAATAATGTTATTAGATTTTACAAGTTCCTTAGGAACCCATACACTTCTAATTCTTTTAGTTCTACTATGTCTAGGAAAGCTACCTTGTTTGTAGTAGTTAGTCTTTTTCTTAGGTTGGTTTGTTCTTGAGGATTCACCTATTTCATGCTTGACACTACCAACATTTTTGAAAGACTCTTTGAGCTTATTTAGCTCATCCAACGCCTTTTGGTGTTCACTATTACATTGAGACAAAAGATTATTAAGGTCAACATTTTCATCTTGAAAAAATTTTAGTTCATCTTTCAACCCTAATATCTTTTTCTCAAATTTTGAATTAGCTTGAGAGAGTGAGTCATTTTTGTCATTTAGTTCCAAAATGATTTTCTTATTCCTAATGACCGACTCCTTGTATTTCTCAACTAATTCATCATAGACCTCTTGTAACTCATCATATGCATCATTTAATTCATCATATGTAAAATCTAAAGATGACGAGTTAGAGGTTACCATGGAGGAATCTTCCTCAAGTGCCATGAGGCAAAGGTTGGCCACTTCTTGTTCGTCATCCTCCGATGACTCCTCATCACTCCAAGTAGCAAGCTTGGCTTTGAGCTTCTTTTTCTTCTCAAAGCCCTTCTTCTTGAGTTGAGGGAACTTCGAACGTATGTGATCGGGTTTATTGCACTCAAAGCAAATGATTTGATCCCTTGCTTCTTCTTTGTTCTTACCTTTGAAGTCCATCTTTCTTTGAATTTTTCTTTCACGATTGGACCTCATGAATCGAGAGAACTTCTTGGCTATCATAGCCAATTCCTCAAGGTCATCCTCCTCACTAGAAGAGCTTTCCTCAAGTAGTGAAGCTTTAAGAGCTATTCCCATCTTCTTCTTCTTTTCAACTTCTAACTTCTCTACTCTCTTCTCTTCCTTCTTCTTCTCTTCTTCCCTTCCCTGTTTCATGATTTCATGAGTGAGTCGAGAACCCACTAGCTCATCAAGCTTTAGAGTCTTCAAATTTTTAGCCTCTATGATGGCGGTTCTCTTCCCATCCCAAGATTCGGGAAGTGAATAAAGTAGCTTCCGGACAAGCTTGCCTTCTGGTATGATCTCTCCAAATCCTTTGAGCCCATTTACTATGGTAGAGAAGCGATCAAACATCTTGGACACCGTCTCATCGGGCTCCATCTTAAAACCTCATAGCTAAGATTGAGAATTCCAATCTTAGTTTCCTTGACGTCGTTGGCTCCCTCATAGGTGGTCTCAATAGTATACCATACTTCCTTGGCACTCTCAATGGATGAGACTTTGGAATAGATGTCGGGTCCAAAGGAGCAAAAAAGCATGTGAAGAGCCTTGTCATTTATTTGAATCTTCTTTCTTTCATCTTCACTCATTTCTACCTTTTTCTTCAACACCATCTTTCCTTCATTGTCTTGCTTCAAGGGAATGTAAGGACCATCTTCAATGACATCCCACACCAAGTAATCATTGGACTTGATGAAGAGGCGTATCCTATTCTTCCAAAAGGGATAGTTGTCACCATTGAAGAATGGTGGCTTTGTGGTGGATTGTGACTCATACATACTTGAACCGGAGGTAGAAGCCATGGCTTGATTTTTTGTTGATCTCACTCTTCCTAGGAACTCCTCTTTTGGTTGTGAATCCTTCAAAGAGGTAGGCTCTGATACTAATTGTTGAGTGGATCGATTGAATGATCAAGACCAAGAGGGGGTGAATTGGGATTTAAAACCTTTGTGGAGTGAAAGGGCAATTTAAAAATAAAGAACAAAGGATTTTAGAGTGGTTCAAGTTCCAAATTAACTCTACATCCACTACCTTAGCTACCACTAAGGATTTCAAGAATTCACTATTTGTTCTTCCCCTTTTCAAGGCTTAGGAGGTAACCTTTACACTACCGGTTAAATTTTCTACCCAAAATTTGACCAAACCCTCACCAATAATCAAAGAAGAAATTGGACAAGAAGTATATCTCTCAAATACAAATTTGTCCCTAGAAATACAACACTTAACTCAAATTTGAAGGTAGAATAAGAATTGGATACAACACAATTTGGGATTACAAGATATTGGAAATTTAGCACACTTGAGGTTGGATTTTTGCTTGAATGTTTGTCTTTAATGCAATAGTTTTTGCTGGTCTTCAAAGAGCTTCAATTTATACCTCTTCTATCAATTCTAACCGTTTGGGTGGTTGGGGAATTGAATAGAGCCGTTTGGACCCTCTCTTTCCACCATAAATGCACTTCTGTAGCTATCCGTATCGGTACACGGGAAGCCGTATCAATACCTATCTCAAAAAGAAAGAGTCGTTGTACATAATAAATAGAGGGTATCGAAACGCACGTAAGTGTATCGATACTGGGTATCGAAACGGATAAGACCATATCGATACCTTTTTCTCAACTTAGCTCACTGGAAGTTTCCGTTTCGATACGAGGGTTTACCGTATCGATAGGGGTCAACTGCCAATTTAAATTTTGGTTACCTACCAACTGACACCAACGGTCGAAAGAATTTAAAACAAACTGAATTAAAAATTCGATAAAAATCGTATCGATACGGGTGAAGCCGTATCGATACACCATTCAAACTCTTTCAGTTTTTACAGAGGGGCGTATCGATACAGATTGAATCTGTTTCGATACGGTGTTTCGATACGATTAAGGGCGTATCGAAACGCATTCCTCCAATAGCCAACTTTGTAAAAAAAGGTATCGATACGGCTGGAAGCGTATCGATACACCTGGACGGTTTTCAATAGTTTGGCCTTGGAACACTTAGAAAATATTTTGAGTTTGAGTTTTTCAAATCAGTTTTAAAGTGTTGGTGATTTAAAACTTATTAAGGAACTTATAAAATAATTTTAAGTTTTTCAATTTGATCCTTAATGATTTAATTATATCAAAATCAAACATATGTTTCACACTTAGTCTAATAATAATAATAATAATAATAATAATAATAATAATAATAATAATAATAATAATAATAATATAAATACAATGATGAATATATAATATAAATAATAATAACAATAGACATAAAGGTACACCAGAGGTGCGTCCTTCTCGGTCCTCTCGTACTAGGAAAAGTTCCTCTCAATGCTCTAACGTTCTGAACCCAGCTCACGTACCGCTTTAATGGGCGAACAACCCAACCCTTTAGTGTATAATAATAATAATAATAATAATAATAATAATAATAATAATAATAATAATAATAATAATAATAATAATAATAATAATAATAATAATACCACAAAAATAATAATAGTAACACATAATAATAATAATAATAATAATAATAATAATAATAACAATAATAATAATAATAATAACATGTTAGTAATGTTTAGGGGTTTTTTCAAATAACAATACGATAATTAATAATAGTGATAGTAATATATAATATAAGGTGATAATAGTAGTAATATATATGTATATTTCTTTTTTTCTCTTTTCCTCCTTTTTTTTCTTTTTTTTTGCTTGTTTTTTGTTGTTGTAAATTACCTAACAGCCCATTAATCAATATAAACTAAAATGGCCTTAATGCCTAGAAAAAAATTAGTGATTACAATGATATAATACATTATGTACCTTTTAGGAGAAGTCAGATATTTGAGTCTTGATTCTGATTAAAAAATAAATTTTAATATTGTGAATAAAGTATATTAAGTTGAGAATGTATCTCATAATAAATATATGGAAAATACTTTGATAAATAAGCTTGTGTCAATTTTAGACTTTAGAGATTTAAGTTGTGGTTTATGGTTTAGGGGTTTAAGTTGCAGTGTATAGAATTTAAGGTTTATGGTTAGAATTTAGAGTTTAGGGTTTAATGTTTAGGTTTTGCGATGTTAGGGCTAGGAATTTAAGTTTTAGATTTTATAGCTTAAATATGAAGAGTTTTGTAATTTTTTTTAGGGAAAACTACATCAGTGGTCCCCAAACTATTACCATTTTCCTATTTTGGTCCCCAAACTATGTTTTTCGGCAAAATCGTCCCTTTTGTTACATAGTTCTCCTGTTTTGGTCCCCGACGTTAAATAGCTAACGATTTTGCTGATGTGACATTTTTTTAAGAGGGGAGAGAAATGATTACAAAATATTTAAAAAAATGCCACGTCAGCAAAACCGTTAGCTATTTAACGTCGGGGGACCAAAACAGGAAAACTATATAACAGAAAGGACGGTTTTGCCGAAAAATATAGTTTAGGGACCAAAATAGGAAAATGGTAATAGTTTGGGGACCACCAGTGTAGTTTTCCCTTTTTTTTACATAGCTCGTGTATCAAAATATAACCCTAAATATATAATACTTGATCTAGAGTGATCGGTCAATAAATTAAATATCAATAATTATAAAATAAAATATAAGTATTTGATGAAGGGGAAGAAAGATGGTCCAAAATTTGAGATTCATTAATTAGTCTAATGGTTAAGGGCATTTATATTTTTTTTGTATAAATTTAAATTTTGGTATAATAATATAATACATTTCTATTTAATTAAAAAAATAAGCTAAAAATTTCAAGTAATGTACAAAATATGAGTGAAATAAAAGGTAATAAAAGTCGGTCCAATAGTTCCTTCCAATTTTGTTACCATTTTCGAAAGGCTTCCTCTCCCAACACAATTTAGTTAATAAAAGTAATTTTACTTGCATTAATTAATTATCATATGGATCTGGACCCACCACGATACTATGATAAAAAAAAAAAATCAATATCTAATCATAATGCATCTTCCTGGATTTGTAGGGTCACCGGTTTTTCTCTTGGTTTAGCAAAAATAAGTAAACAATTGTATATTTCTAAAGATCAATAATTTTTGAAGTGTAAATCGTAAAGTTTTAAAGAAAATTTGGGGCTCTAAAATTTAATTTGAAGGTGTGATTTGATAATTTATTATTTAAATTGTTCTTAAATTTTATTTTTTCAGCTAAATGAATTATTTAAACAAATTTGAATCATGAAACTCATTCAAATTCTAATTGTTAAAGAAACAAAACTCGAATCTTAATTCGTGTTAATAAACACTTCAGCAACTCAACTCATGGTCGTGGCAATTAATCGTGAATTGTCGTTGAGCACATGAGCCAGGAAGAGAGAGTACTTGATAAATAATTAATTTGTGAAACTTTGAAATGATGGATTCTGCAACCTAGGGTATTCTAATAAAAAAAATCCGTTTTTATATATATATTTCATCAATAATTTTATACCACATGTATTTAGAGATAAAACTAGAAAATTTAATTTGAGTGTCAAAATTTAAAATTTTGTATGAATGATTTTTTTAAGTAGGATGAAATAAACAATGTGGGTTAAATTCCTTGTAAGAAGTGTCAAAAGAGTGTCAATATTCATTTAAAGTTGTGTTAATTTTATTTTTAACATGTTTTTATATTAATTTTATAAAAAAAATTATTTTCCTCCAAAAATTTTTGGGGTGTCATGAGATTCCCTAACCAAAGAGGGTTCGTCAATGTGTGCATTATCAATAAAATATAAATAATAGCGTTGTAAGGTGATCTGTTGTGTAGTCGTTTTAGCATAAAGGGTCTGATCGAAAAGTTTTTTGATCAAGGTCTGTCAGTGTAGGATAAAAATTTTCAGCACCTTTTCGGTGTCCCTTTTTATGTCTCAATACTACAAAACACTAAAAAATTAAATTTCAAGCACTAACCCTAAATTCTAAATCCTAGACCCTACACCCTACCCTAAAATCTATAAACCCTAACCACAAACCCTAAATTCTAAACCTAATTTTTATTGTAGGGGCACAAATAGGCAGAGAATTTTTATTCGTCAGCGTACTGTGCCTATAGTGAGGCGTAAGTGTGCCTTGGATGTATGTCGCTGGTGTATTTTCGTGTTCTTTCTCTTTAGTGTTTCTTTCTGTTCGTTATAAATCAAACTAGTATGTATACTTTTTTTTTTCAACTGAGATTAAGGGATTTTTAATGAGACATTTGCTGGTTTTTTTTGTATGATTCTTTTATCCAATAAAATCATATTCCTTTGAGTAAAAAAATAAAATATAAATAATTAATAAAACAATGAAACAAATCATCAAATAAAATCATTGGTGAAACATATTTTTTTTACTCAACAGCATAAAATTTTATTTAATAAAAAAGTAATACATGATCACCATATACTTTATTAAAAAATTCATTATGTATATTTGTGAGACTTATAAAAAGAAATGGACGAATTCTATTCCTTACTAACTTTGTTTTTCTTCTTGGTCTGGTAACGTAATCAGAGAAGTTGTTGCATGGGGCATGGTGGTCACATGCAAACATTGCAAGAATACATAAATGATCTAAAAGTTGAATGTGCAGGTATCCGAGAATACCAGTGGTAAATTCAGATACATGCATGCGTTCTTCATTGGTAAACCCACTTCAAATATAATCCGATGCTAAACAACTGCTAAGTAAGAAGATTAATATTTTGGTTATGATAATCAAAATCTTCATGGACCAAACTTTTCCTTCATCTCCAAGTAAAGGAAAAGTATACCATAGCATTTAATAATTATCACTTAGACCATATTTGTTGTAAAAATACGAAACATAACCATGGACCACTTACCTTTGCAAATTTCCATGAAAAAAGGGGATGTTCATATGAATATGAAATATAAATGAAGAGCATGAGCCAAATACGAACCACTAAAATCTTCAAATCAAACTACTAGTTGATCTAATAAAATAATGTATTAAATCTCTTGAACAAGATTAAAGGTTTGAATTTTAAAGTTATGAACGAAAAAAATTGAGTGGAGAGAGCCGAAATATGAGAAAATACACCTAAGAAGTGACAAAACCCTAAAAATCACCCTTAATATCCGAAGAAGGTGATGTCAATTTATGTTTGATAATAATATCAAATGTTGTGCGACAGGAACCTAACAAGTGGTCCTAGTGAAAAACGGATAATATTTATATTAGAATACCCGAATTCAATCGCTTTGTTTGCAAAGTGTATGTATTATCAAAGAGTTAAGAATATATATATATATATAAACATATACTACTTTATAATCACTTTTAGACTGTTAAAAAAGTTATTGTGGGACGGATCTTGTGATAAAGAATAACAAATCAAATCAAATAAATGTGGAGGGGAACAAATTGAAGTTGTTACTTAATATTGTTATGTATATCAAGTATCAACTAGTAGTGTAGTAATATGTTTTAAATCTCTTTTTAATATTCTTATTAAGATTAATAAAAATGAATAAGTAAAGGGGTAAACATAATACTAATAAAATGCAAGAAATGTAGAAGCGTAAAAGAGAGTGGGAAATCTATGAGTCCCTACTTGTCACAATCACAAGCGACATATACTCAGCAAGTTCACACGTAGATAGCTTAGTTGAGAATTAGCTATTGTACTTTAGCAAGGCATTTATAGAAAACTTCGTAAGAAATGAAGAACCTTGTTTCACGTTTGAAGGTGCTAAGATATAGCTATACACACATATAAAAATAACACGTATTCAAATATATTATTATCAGTAAATTATCAGCACAAAGTAAAAATCTCAAAAATAGAATTAAAACAGTGACAAGTGTCAAATTTATTTATATTTTAAAATTTTAAATATATGTATATATGAATTAGTTTTTAGTACCGACTCAATGAAAACTAAGAATTTCTCAGGAAGGATGTAATGGTGGAATAGAAATCATTTGTATCTTTTTTAGTACTCTATTTATGTCCTTACATTAAAAAATTAAGTTTAAAATTTAAGCTTAAAGTTTAGGATTTAAAGTTATAGTTTAGGGAATTAGGATAGGATGTACTTTTTAGGGTTTAGAGTTTATGATTTAGGATTTAAAATTTAAGGTTAGGTCTTAAAATTTAACTTTTTAGTGTTGGACATAGACAGGAGCACTAAAAAAGAACAAAAGATATTTATTCGTAATAGTGTGTGTAAATAGAGAATATAAATACTCTACCCTTTTCGGTCCCCCTATTTATGCCTCAACACTAAAAATTAGGTTTAGGGTTTATAGTTATAATTTAGAGAATTTGGGGTAAGGTGTATTTGTTAGGGTGTATGGTTTAAGATTTATAATTTAGGGTTAAGGTTTAAAATTTAACTTTTTAAATATTTTTTAGAGTTGGGTTGGGACATAGAAAGAAGTACCGAAAAGGGTAAAAATATTTTATCCGAATATACATATATAACACAAAATACAGTAAAAGTGAAATCTGATAAAGTTAATTAGTGTACTAAGATTCCAAGTATCATGTTAATAGTATTAATCTCAAATGCATCAAATAGTACATGGAATGAAGTGAAATGATAGCTTTTTAGCTAGAAATAAACTAAACTCCATTAGTAATCATTCAGAAGTTCTTTATTTCTTTAATTTTAATGGGTTGGATAGATTTAAGATCACGAAGATTTGATATAAATAACATACTCATGATCATATCCTAAAACACCTTTTAACTAAATTTAAAGGATATGCTTAATATCATATCTACACAAATTTAATATAATGTTTAAACTATTCAGATTTTACTTTATTCATCAAATCAAAAGATAATACATACTTCAACGAGCTCGAACCCACATTCAAGTAAATACTGCAATAATAACCATATCGATCACGTTAAGACTCAATCACCTATAGAAAGTGAAACTTACAAGTAACATTCACGTTCACATAAAGTATATAGTACTATGAGAAATAATTAGTCTTGAATTATTATCATAGTGACAAATATGAACACTGCAAGCCACTCAAAACTTCTAATGGAACAAATGCAATCGGATAGATAACGACTTGTGTACCAAGTATGAACATAAAAAAAGTTTTGGCTCTTGATAATCCACATATATATAATATATTATCATCAATTATTATGTGTTACATAACAAGTAATAATTCATGTCTATTACATTAAAATAAATGAACTCTAGCTAGCTTCTCTAGAATTTGAGCTCTCTAGGTAATATTGGCATATAAGGAACCAAAAGCTTAAACATGTTGAATATGACTCTTTTTGAAAGGCATATGACTCATTAGTTTACCCTACATAAGTTGATCATCAGAAAATGCACAAGGCTCAAGGCATCTAATCCAGGAAAGTCAATCACATGTTTTGACACACATCACTCTTAGGTTGATATTGTAATTAATCAAAGCAAGAAAAAAAAAACATACTAATACCTTTCAAACAACTTTAGTTTCCTTGAAAACTCAAGAGTTGAAGTTACACATCTTATCAAACATGTTTTCTTAAATTAGGTAATAACCCTGCAGTAATACACGCAAGTAGACATGCAGATATATAAAGCAAAAACGTCTGTGATGAGATTGATCTATAAATGCGAGGAAAAGGTGCCACACTTTGAGAAGCATTAGCAACTAGGAAGAGAATGGACCATTCCCAATAGTGTCAAGAATGTTCACTTTGATAATAAGCATTACCTGCAACACTATCGTTTGTGGATTGATTGCTGTAGATTAATTGTTTTAATCTCTTCAACTACCACCAAGATATAACCTTAAAGCCTTTTTGTTCATGGTTGCCTCTTAATGGCTATGAAGGGCAAAAACTACTGAAAACTATCTAGGAAAAGAAGCCCCCAATTGGCCAAAAAGGAGAGAAATTAAACAAAGTGAACCTGGTCATATCTGAGCTGAGATTCTTCAGTTTGTTTCGGAGAATCAAATAGCTGTAGTGATGCCGTCCGAGATTATTATTGCAGAAAATAACAGAACGGTCTACATTAACTGTAATAGCATCCGTTATGTTCGCAATCGAAGACGCGACTGCAACATTAATTTAAATCCCTGGTTTCACTACATTTGGCCTTCTCTTCTAAGCTTGTCTAAGAGTGCAGTGATGAGAGCATCTCTCTTCTCAGCCCTAGCTTCTTCCCTCATCCGCCATTGCTCTTCCCTTTCCCGCCACCTCCTCTCCATCATCATCCTCTCCTTCTCCAACGCTTCCATCGCCTGCCTCCACTCCATCTCCTTCCCCCGCCGCTCGTTCTCCCTCGATTCAAACGCTTCCCGCCATTGCATCTCCATCTGCAACTGTTGCCTCATGAAACCCTCCAACATCTCCTTTATATTACTATTATCGTTTCCGCTGCTCGTACTACCCGTTTTCACTTTCTTCTTCTTCCTATTATCCAACTCGTTTTCCTCCATATCTTCTTCCTCATCTGAAGACAAATGCCCCGACGCCGCCGACTTTTTTCTAACAGCGGCGGCACCTCCGCCTCCTTCACTTTCCGAACATTGAATACTTTGCATCCTCGCGGTGAATATAGCCTGCAACTCGTCGTAAAACGGGAAGTGTTGCCTTACAGATTCTGATTCAATCGTCCCGCCGCATCCCTATACAGTTTACATATTACATATTCCGATGGAATATCAGATTAGATCATCAAAAGGTTAAAATCATGTAATTAGATAATAGATATAGTACCTTGTATCGAGTAACGAGATTTTTCCACTTGCACTTGCACTGTTCAGCGCTTCGATTATAGCCTTTTTCCTTCATCCGTGTAGAGATAACTTCCCAGAGCAGCTTGTTCCTCTTGGTCTCCATGAAACTTTGATCCAGCTCTGCTCTGATTGATAAAAACTCCTTTGTTTCTTGAACACTCCATTGCGGAAACCTATCGGCGGATTCAACGTTAGCACTCACGGGCTGCTGTTGTTGCGGATGATGATGGCGGCTATGGTGTCCTTCCATATTAAGCGAATTCGACTCAACAAAAGATTGTTGATCCAGAAAAGGAAAAACCAGAAAAAGATTTATCTGGATATGGTGTGAACACAACTTGTGTGAATCATCGGGAATGAAGAAATCTCAGCCCAGAAAAACAAGGGGGGAATGATTGATAGATTTTGTTGTTCGTTCAGATTCAAGGAAATGAAATCAGTGAAGGCTTCTTCTTCTTCTTCTTCTTCTTTTCTGATTCACCAACACAACAGTCTCTTCTCTCTCTTTCCATATCTATCTCTCTACGCGTAAACTCTTTCTCTTTGTATTTTTTTCCTTTTTTACTGTTTTCTCCATTGCGTTCACGTGGCATCATGCTGACGGTCTTGGATTTTATTTTATAACACTGTTATTTAACTTATTTATTAATTAATTCAGATGGTTTTAACCCAATTTATTTTATTTACGACGCCAGTATTTGAAAGGAATATATCATCCAATTCCACCATGCCTATATAAAGAGAGAGAGAGAGAAAAGTTAGATGTTTATTTGTTATTATTAATATTTTTACAAGATTATTCAAAAAAAAATTTAATGAATAAGGAATATCTGAATTTTATTAATCCGAATACATTAAACTCATAATTCATTATATACTTTTTATAAATGTCAACTAAGTATTTTAAGCCATTAAAAATTTAAGTGTTTTAAGTGAATTGGTTCTAATTATTCAATTATTTCATAACCAGAATTATTCTTTAATAAACTATCACTATGAGTCAGAGCCAATAAAATTTGCTCAATCTTTTCTTTTATGTCGTTCAGGTAAAAAAACTAAATCAAGAATTCTCTTTCATTATCATCAATTAAATTATTGTTTGCGACCCATAATTCTATTTTATCATCAATCCATTCACTGCTCACTTTTTTTTTTCTTTTCCTTATTAATAAATAGATAAATTATTTACTTGTATGACTTAGATGTTTCGTATTTTCAAAAAATATTAATACGATGATATGAGATCAGTGATATTAATGAGACTAATATTCAAATATTTTTCTTAAAATGTATTGATTTGACCTCATAAATGAGACTACCACACCATAGCATGTTGCCGTTAAAAGCAAAACCTCATATTTCTTTTAAAAAGTCTCTTAATTGTTTTAGAACAACTAAAAAGACGTTCTTTAACGAGAAGAATTTAATTCAGATGTAGAACATCTATCCAAAAATTTTTACAACTAAATTATGTATAATGAAATCATCAAAGATTTAATCCTTTTAACTTTGTCTATAACTCACTATGAACTTAAAGAAACAAAGAGAAAAAGTGTACGAACAAAATATCTATTGTTAATTTGTTATCAATATCATTATTCTATGCATTGCTTGTCATGTAACAAATTCTAGACTGAATTGGCATCGAGAACCAATAGAATTAACATCAGCTTAATTGTAAATTTATTACTTTAAAATCGAACATATGACTAATAAAAGTGTATAAAACTTTTACCACTCACTAATTATTTATTAATTGTTTTAAAGGCAAAGATCAAAAATAACCCCCAATGTTTTATCTTTTGGTCATTTTAGTATTATTCTTTTTTTTATGCAAACAACAATCTAAGGTTTAAAAAATATATATTTAAAAAAGATATTTTATCTCAACAATGGAGAGCAGAGGTAAGGGAGTCGGAGAGAGGTTCCTTTCAGAAAGGAGAGGCGCGGCGGTCGGCGAGAGAAGGCAGCAGCAAGGATCGGGCTACAGCAATGAGTATGTCGCTTTCGTGGATAATCTAAGTAAGATAGTATCGAGAGGAGCTTTGTGGGAACTTTGCAGTCACTATGCCAAAGTGAAGAAAGTGTTTATCCCATATGTAAACTCGAAACCGAAATACAAACTTTGCACGTTCGCTTTTGTTCATCTAGAAAGATATAAGGATTTGAAGCGGGTTATTGAAATGCTTGATGATGCTCCGGTGGATGGCAGGAGGATTAAGGTTACCAAAGCAATATTTCAGAGAAATGGTAGAGCTACTTTCAACAAAACAAACGTTGGAGGTACACAGAAACAAAAGGTAACCTATAAGGAAAAAGGTGCATGTAAGGAGGATCTGGTCAACGGTAAGGAAAAGGATGAAAGATCTTATAAGGAAGCTCTCTTGAATGCAAGGAGGGAACGAGAAGCACAGAACTTACCTAGACAAACTAAGGGAGCTACACAGCAAGATGGTGTAAAAGAGGTCATTACCAATGCTGCTACAGACAAGATGACCTTTGACTTCCAAACACAGGATATTGGGTGGGTCAAACGGTCTGGTATCGGCATCCTTAGGAAGGATTTCGATAGAGAATTCGTTGAGAAGGCCCTGGCTAGTGATGGCATCCAGGTCAAAGTGGCTAGGTGGGGTTTAGCTTTCAACTCATGTATCATCACTTTCTCCACATTGGAGGAAAAGGAGTCAGTTTGGAGGAGCAAAAAGGGAGAATTGGCTTTCTGGTTTGACTTCTTGGAGGAACATGTACTGGTGGATGGTTTTCCATATTTTTACTGCTCTATCTCATTATATGGTGTTCCGATTATTTGCTGGTCAGAGGAGTTTTTCGCCTCTCTTGCGGAAAAATGGGGCATCTTCACCAATATACACGATGATACGAAGAATATGTCGGACCTTAATGCAGCCAAATTGATCGTGAGAGTCCCGAGCCAATTCGTTCTCCCAACATCGTTTCGGATGAATGTATTGGACAGATCGCTGATTGTAAAACTAAAACTTGGAGAACACTTCGGAAAGGAAAACTCATCGGAGGATATCAATCTGGAAAATCAACTCGCGGAGGACTTACCTGATCAGTGGCCGCCGGAGGAAACGGGGGGGGGGGGGGGGGGCAGTGAGTGCCAACTGTCGGGAAGAATCATCTGCCAACTCTCCTGGCATACCGGTTGAACTTCCCAGAAACAACATTCATTATGGCGATGCCTCGATTGCCACAGGGGTTGACATTCCCGCTTCATTCCATTCATTAAACAATGATGGTGGCGCTAATCCTGATAATACTAGAGATTCTAACAGGGCTGATGTCGGTTTGTTATATTCTATAAAGACTCAGGATGCGGTAATGGGCCTAAATGACCAAAATAATTATGAAAATAATTTCCCTGGGCTTCATCTCGGGATTTTGTCTGAGCCAGTAGCCCAAATTCCTTCACCGACTTTGGACGGTTTGGAGAATGTTGTAATAGAGGACTCATTTATTAGTAACAGCAGGCCCATAATTCATAGTAAAGCATCAGACTTTGTTCCCGACAGTATTAGGGAGGATTCTTGCCCAGAAAATGCTTTTTCTTCGAATAAGGAGGTGGCTGCTTTGTTGTCAGTAAGGATGGGTTCTTTTGTTTACCCAAATAAGGTGAATGGCAGTATCTCGTCGGATCAGGCTGGGAACTTCTACAAATTGGAACACAGAAAGACCATCAGAAGCCAAATACGAGAATCTTTAGACACTGATAACAGAAGAATTTCGGTAGAGCTCCCTGGGTCTTCGTCAGATTCAATCCACCTGAATTACATTGAGAAAGCAATGGCAATTTGGGGAGTAAGTAATCTACTGGGTATTACTTTTCAAGGCGGCAAAGAGGCTTTGATTGAGAAGGCAGTGGAATTGGAGAAAGAAGCGTGACTTTGAACTTTTTGCAGTAAGGTACTTCTGGTCATTATTCTTGTTTTATGGAATTAGCTATTTTTTCATGGAATATCAGGGGATTAGGAAAGTCAGAGAAACTATGTGCGGTGAGGAGGCAAATCCGTAAGGCAAAACCGATGGTAATTTTTTTACAAGAAACAAAATTATGTGATATTTCGACATCAATAGTTAGAAGAATGGGTTGTGGTAGAGACTTCGCTTATGTTATCTCCCCGTCGGTAGGGGCTTCTGGAGGTTTATTTTGTGCATGGAATCCGGAATTCTTTATTATGTCTGAAACAGTTGTTTGCAGAAGATTTGTTGTTCTCTTTGGGCAGTGGCGAGGGAACTCGGATAATTTCGGCCTGATTAACGTCTATGGCCCGTCCCTGGATTCGGAGAAGTCAGCTTTCTTTGAAGAATTATTAAATTTCATGAAACAACATTCGGTAATCTGGTGCCTTGGGGGCGATTTTAACGCCTACACTTGTTGTGAGGAAAAGGAGGGATCAAGTCATAATTTCGCTACCATGGAACTATTTCGTTCCTTTATTCAGGAAGCATAACTTTTAGATCTTCCTCTCCTGGGTGGTATCTTTACTTGGTCCAGCAATAGAGAGGCTCCAACCCTTGTTCGGCTCGACAGATTTTTGGTAGATGCAAAGTTTATCGTAACTTTCCCGGATACTCTTCAACGGCTACTCTCTAGGAGTATTTCAGATCATAACGCGATATCCCTAGAAAGCAATGGTCAAAAAGACGGCCCTAAACCTTTCAAGCTCTTTAACTATCTTATGGAACTTGAAGGTTTCGAAGAAGTAATTATAGATTCTTTCAAGGCTCAGAAGACAAAAAACAAGAGGGTTGGAATACTTAGTCTACTACAGAAGACTAAATTTAAAATCAAGAGATGGACTGGAAGTTTGAAGCTAGCTCATAAAGACAATATTCCGTTGATTGAAGCTGCAATTGAGGACACGGAAGCGAAACTCCTTCTTGATCCTTCCAATTCGGAACTGCTGGGTAAATTGGCTACAGACAGGAAAAAATTATGGGCTTCTCTCAGACGCGAAGAATCAGTTTGGCTTCAAAAATCACGTGTTAGATGGTTTAGAGAAGGGGATCGCAACACGCGGTTTTTTCACATCTCAACATCGAACAGAAGAAGAGCCAATTTTATTTCATCCATCACAGTGGAGGGCGAACCAGTTTCGGATCCTGAAGCCATAAAGCGTGGGGTTTTTGATCATTTTTCCAAAGCTTACAACATCAAAAATACCTTAGCTGTAGAGGAAATTCCCTTGTGTTTTAAGAAAATCACTTCATTGCAAAAATCTCTGCTGGAGAAGGAATTTGAGGAAAATGAGATATGGGAGGCGATAGAGTCGATGGAAAGTTCGAAGGCACCGGGTCCGGACGGCTATAATATGGGTTTCTTCAAGAAATTTTGGCATGTGCTGAAAGATGACATGGTAAAATTTTTTGCTGGTTTTTACAGAGAGAATGGGAGAATGGGAGAATGGCGTTAATCATTCATTTATCACTTTGATACCAAAAAAAATTGGTGTTGAATCCCTTGACGACTATAGACCGATAAGCCTTGTGGGGGGCGTATATAAAATTCTTTCTAAGGTCTTGGCTCGTAGATTGAAAGGGTGTATGGACTCAGTTGTAAGTAATACTCAGTTTGCCTTTATTCAAGGACGTCAAATCCTTGATTGCTCTCTTATTTCTAATGAGGGCATTGACTACCTTCAGAAGGTTGGGCGGAAGGGGGCCGTATTTAAGATTGACTTTAGAAGAGCTTACGACACCGTGGATTGGCAGTTCCTTATTCGTGTAATGAAGGAAATGGGTTTCAGAGACTTATGGTGCAGATGGATTTTCAGGTGTATCTCTTCCGCAACTATTTCAGTTTTAGTCAACGGCGTCCCAACTCCTCAATTTGATTTGGCGAGAGGTTTACGTCAAGGATGTTCTTTATCTCCGCTTCTATTCAATTTGGTCGGCGAAGCTCTCCATTTGATGATAGACAAAGCTACAGAAGTTGGTCTCTTTCAAGGCTTCTCCATCGGCAAGGATCGAAATCCGTATAATCTTTCCCATCTGCAATTTGCAGATGATCTCATGATTTTTTGTGGTGCTTCGTTGAGAGAAATTAAGAATGTAAAGAGGGTATTGAGGGTCTTTGAGATAGCGTCTGGTTTATAGCTAAATATGGTTAAAAGTAAACTATACGGCATCAACATTGATGATTCATCACTCCGAGATTGGGCAGGCCAAGCGGGTTGCGCAGTAGATTATTTCCCCTCAGCATATCTAGGATTACCTCTCGGTTTCAAGAGGAACTCGGCTGCAATTTGGGAGCCGGTAATTCAGAAATTTTACACCCATCTAGCAAGTTGGAAAGGCAAGAATTTATCCCCCAGCGGAAGGTTAGTGTTGGTAAAATCTGTCCTCTCTGCTCTTCCCTCTTACTTTATGTCAATTTTCAAGCTTCCGTGCTCAATTATCAAAAAACTTAATGGCATCCTTGCTAATTTCTTATGGGGGGAGACAGACAAGGGGAAGAAAATACACTGGTTAAGATGGAACTCAGTGTGTCGTCCTATCGAACTTGGGGGACTTGGAATCAAAGACCTATCGATCCAAAACAAAGCTCTACTCTGTAAATGGTTTGTCAAATTTGCTAATAATAAAGATTGTGTGTGGAGAAAGTTTTTATGTAGCAAAATGGATTGGGAATTGGATTCTTTGCTCCTGGATTCGTCACATAATAGATTGAGTTCGTGGATGTGGAAGGGCATTTCTAGCGTGTTTTATGGTTCGGACAACTTCAACATTTCGACTAAGAACCTTTTTAGAATACAAATAGGGGATGGAAAATCGGTGAGGTTTTGGTCGGACAGGTGGTTATGTGACTCTCCTCTTCAAGCAATTTTCCCAGAATTTTCGCCTTAGCTTGTAATAAGACTGGGCTGGTCTGCGAATATGGGAATGTAATTGATGGTAAATGGTCATGGAACGTTCTGCTGAGGCGACAAGTTTTCGTTTGGGAAAAAGAGCAATGACAAGCTTTTCTAGCCTCTTTGTCAACAATTAATTCAGAAGGTTTTGCACACGATTGTATCCTTTGGCAAGGAAAAGGCGAGGGTTCGTATTCTGAGAAAGCAGGTTATGGCAGTATGTTCTCGGAGCCTTCCATTTCATTCAAGTGGAAAGAATGGATCTGGTCCGGTTTGGCACCACCTAGGGTGGATTTTTTTGTGTGGTTAGTTGCAAATAACAGAATAGCAGTAAGAGAGGCGTTACAACGTAGAGGAATGCAATTGCAGGCGTCAAATTTATGTCCGTTTTGCGAGGGGGAGATCGAAACTATACCGCACCTCTTCCTCCACTGCAAGGAAGTTTGGAAGATTTGGATGCATCTAGCTGCTATTTGGAAAATCAAAATAATTATCCCAGGTGAAGTCTTCTCTTTGATGCAGATGTGGTGGGAGAGGGGACTGCATTGTGCTATTTGGTTCACCATCCCTCATTGTACATTGTGGTCTATATGGTTGTTGAGGAATGACGTAATCTTCAAAGGTAACAAATTTGACTTTTCACAATTATTGTTTATAATCAAGCATCGCCTGGCACTATGGTTTAAAGCTAGTTTTAAGGAGTCCCCTTGCTCGGTGGAAGAGATCGTGGCTAATCCCGCTGTTGCGGATTGGAAGATTAATAAGAAGGAAAAGAAGGGTATGTCGGAAGGTTGGAAACCCCCTCCTACTGGTTTCCTCAAATTAACGGTCGATGGAGCCATGTCTAATGATGGTAGTGCTGGTGGAATCGGAGGACTTATCCGAGACTCAGGGGGTAAGTGTCTCCTCTCTTTTTCGAAACAAACTGGTCCAGGCCCTTCAATTGTTGCTGAGTTACTTGCCATCAAGCATGGTCTCTTGATCATTAAGGAAAGGCGAGAGTTTGATGGTTACCGTTTTATTGTTGAAAGTGATAGCAGCGTGGCTCTTGATTGGATTTCCCATCCGGAAGACTGCCCGGTAATGTTCAAACAATTGGTAAGTGAAATCATCAACCTGGGCTCTTCTAAAAATTGTATCTTTCGGAAAATTCCCCGTGCCATAAATTTGGAGGCAGATTCCTTGGCAAAGGCGGGTCTGGTCATTAGAGAAGAGCAGTAGATCGGTGTGTACTTGGGTCATTTTTGCGCTTCTGGTTCTTTTGTAATTTGCTATTGTAAGGAGTTGATCGAGTTGTATGTAAACTCTCTGGGTTATTATTAAAATACATGTGACACTCTTTCCCCCTTCCGCTGTCGGAATGCTTTTCGGAGCGTTCCGATAAGAGGGGGGGGGTTTAACGAGGTCACCAATTCTTATAAAAAAAACCATCTAAGATTTCATTTTTCGTTTAAATTTCACCCATAAAAACAGTTAGTTAACTGTTAGTTAACGCCTGAGGCTGATGAAACATGTCTGCAGGGCATAGGGAGATGACTTGGCACTGCTACGTGGCACTTTGCTGATGTGACGATTGGTTAAAAATATTTAAATGAAAAATAAAACGTTAAGTGGTTGTTTGCAAAAAAAAAAAACTAAAATTACTAAAATGTGAAATGTTGTGGACTATATTTAACGTTTTACCTTGTTTTAAATATACATTTTCACGTAAAATATTTTTACTCGACAAAATTTAGTTACAGATTAACATTAGTAAATATAAGTATTGTCAACTTTTTGGTCTATTCTGTTCTGAAACCGTGTGAAGGTGACAAAATTGGCTTCACCTGACTGTTACGTGGAGGCGGTAACGCTTTTTTACTTTTGCATGGATTTTCAGGTGTTTCCCCGCTACGTAAGGTAGGGGTTTGTATAATTAATTTATATTTGGGAAAACTACACCGGTGGTCCCTAAAGTATTACCGTCTTCCGATTTTGGTCCCAAAACTATGTTTTTTGGCAACATCGTCCCTTCTGTTACATAGTTCTCCTGTTTTGGTCACCCGTCGTTAAAAACTAACAGAATTGCTGACATGAAATTTTTTTCTTATTTTTTTTATTTTCTCTCTCCTATATATGTATTATTTAAATTTTTATTCAGACTAATGTGGTGGTGACACGTGTCACCACCATAACAAAGCAAATAAATTGAATGTAGAGGGGGGAGCTGGGATTCAAACCTGCGTCCCCAACATCCCCAGGCCAATGCGTTAACCATTGGGTTAAACTCCAATTATTGATGTGTTTTAGCACAAATTACATTTAAAACAATCAAATGAACCCTCCTATAAACTTTCCCTTACTATTCCAGAAAGGCCTTGTACTGCAATCAAAACGAAACAAACACATCTGAAAAACAATCCCATTTATTATTTCATTCTTTCAGATGTAAACCCGCAGAATGCAACATTATCTTCAAACGTAATAAACCATTTTTGTGCTAAAATGGTAGTTGATGCGTTATGGTGGTGACACGTGTCAGCTCCCCCCTCTACATTCAATTTATTTTCTAGCAATATCTTTAATCTCAGCTTCTTCGTTTTACAGACATATGAGAGATCATATATACAGAGATGGATAGACAGTGGCAATGCAACATGTCCGAAAACTCGGCAGAAGTTGGAAGATACAACTCTAACACCTAATTATGTTATGAGAATTCTGATAAATCAATGGTGTGCTAAACATAACATTGAGCAGCCGAGTGGAATAGTGAAAGGTAGGCTCAAAAGGAGTGATGGATCTTTCCATGATGTTAGCTGTGACATGGCAGCCATCCAGGCTCTGGTCTATAAGCTTTCGAGCCGAAGCATAGTAGAACATAAGGCTGCTGTTGCTGAAATTCGATCACTATCTAAAAGCAGCACAGATAATAGGATACTAATTGCAGATGCAGGAGCAATACCTGTTCTAGTTAACCTTTTAACAACAGATGATGTTTCATTACAAGAACACGCCGTAACATCTATTCTTAACCTTTCCATATATGAAAACAACAAGTCTCTGATAGTGTTTGCCGGTGCCCTTCCTTTGATTGTCCAAGTTCTCAGAGGCGGAAGCGATGAAGCAAGAGAGAACGCATCAACTACCCTTTTTAGGTTGTCCCTCCAATAAATTTGATTGTTTTAAATGTAATTTGTGCTAAAACACATCAATAATTGGAGTTTAGCCCAATGGTTAACCCATTTGGTTGGGACGCTAGGGACGTTGTAACACCCGAGTTTAGGGGTCGGGTGAAAATAATATTTAAATAATGTTTTGAGTCTCGGTTTATGATTAAAATAATATTATATATTATTTGGACTTTATGATTTCAAAGCAAACAATTTATGTTGGACCAAATTGAATTGAAACTCAAAATTTAAGAATTTTAAAGTAAAGGAGAATTGCCATCTCATTAATCGCATTTTTGTAATAAAGTGGGCTTCAATTTAAAAAGCCCATTTTTCAATTAAAGAGCCTTTTATCATCTTCTTCCCTATTCCCTCTCCCATTTTCAACGACAAAGAACCCCTCCCCCTCCATTTCACTATTCCATTTCCTTGCTTCTTCATTTTGGATCGGCTTTGAAAGGTAATTACATTTTCATTTTGCTCTCATCTTCCTCTCTTCAAAAGCACCTTTAGATTGCATTTTCATCCATGTTTTTAGAATTTGAGTTTTTGAGCCTTTAAGTTAAAAATCCAAACTTTGTTGTTCAATGTTGAAGTTTTTGATTCCTTATTTGTATTTATGTTATTAGCAACCCAAATGGTCCAACATATGTGATTTTTACTTGGTTTTGTAAACATTCCAGGATTTGGGTATAATGGGGGGTTTTGAAGGGTTTTGGAATGGATTTTAGGGTTGTTGCATGTTGGAATTTGAGGACTAATGTTAGTATATTAGTTAAAGAATGTTTTGGAAGCATTTGAATGTGTTAAATGTGTTGGAATCATGAGTTTTGATTGGGGTTTGGTGGCTGCTCGAGTTTGTTGTTTTTAGGGGTTGTCCATGGCTTTAATTCTTGTGTTTGATGCTTGAATAGTATTCCGGGTTTGCTACATTGTTGTATGAGCCGATTTGGGATTATTTTGATTGTGTTGGGATGATTAGAGGCAAGAGTTTGTGTTGGTGAAGCATCAGGAGTGAATCCGGAAGCTTGAAGGTGTCGATTGCTTGATAATTGAGATTGGAAGTGAAGGTGAGTCGTTTAATGCTTTCAAAATGGTTTTGAGTATTTGGTTCAAGCATGTGGACTAGGTTGGGCTTGGTAGACCCACCTAGAGTTGGGATTAGAGTGGTAGCCTAATCCCAAGCTTTAATTAGAGACTTTGGTTGCACTCTTTAATTATTGTTTATGACTCATGATGATTTGTGTTGGTGATGGTTGTGTATAAATGTGTTATACATATATGTTGATGCATGATATTGATGCATTGTGATATGCATGTGGAATGTTCATGATTGTGATCATGGTGAGTACGTGCTAAGCACGGAAGTGATATGAGATGTTGTGGATTTTGTTTAATGTTGGCACTAGTATGCTTGGGTACAAATGATCGATCATTAGGATGTTAGTGTGCACATGAGAGTCAAATGCGCGCGTGGTCTTGATGATGGTAGTCATCAAGATGGAGTACGGGTTCGCCCGGAAAACCTTCTTATATATATTAGTCGATGAAGAGTGTAATCCCATCGACGGGGCGTGAGGATGAGTGGAATCCCCTCCGCGAGAACGGTGATGAGTGTAATCCCACCGTGAGGTAAAGTTGTTGTTGGATGTGAGTTCCAACGTGTTTATCCACGTATTCAAGTCATAACTAGGTGCCAACATGAGTTGATATGTGATCAATATGATATGGAATGTGATTTCCCATTGGATTATATGTGTTTACATATGATGTGGATTTGAGCTTGTTAAGCATGGCATATTATTGGACAATTGTTAATGCATCATGTATATTTTGGCTCATGTGGATCGAAGGTAAGATCATTCATTCTACCTTGGTTGTGCTCGTGCTTGGACCCTGCATTGTCGAGGTTTGTTTTTAATGAGCTTACCCTCACTAAGCTTTATGCTTACGCTCTCTTTTGTTCGACAATGCAGATCCGTAGCTCGTGGGTTGCTAGTGCAAGAAGGGGCCTCCAAGTGTGCCTTGTGGTGCTATCTTAGCTAACAAGTATGGATATTTTAGTTATGATGTAATGGTCAAGCAATGGGACATGTAATTGTGGTGTGATGCTTTTGAAGTATGTTGAATGTTGGTTTGTTTAGGAGCATGTTAGACTCCTTTAAATACTTGTGTTGTTTTGGCCTTGGATGTCATGCTTGGCCTGTAAAATCATGTTTAGACTGCCTTTTATGAATGCTTTATGTTTGTTTGCTAAGGCATGAACCTCATATATGCTATGTATTTCTCCTTTTGAGTGAATGCATGCATTCCTTGAATGAATGATGTTTGTTCGTGTTGGGTGCCTCGTATGCTTAGATTTTGGTTGTTAGGTGTTGTATGAATGTTTGAACGTGGCTAGGAAAGTCTTAAAATGCATCTAGAGTCGTGTTTGAGAGTCTTAGGCTGCAAACTTGAGCATTGTAGTGCAGGGCGTATCGGTACGCCTAAGGGCCGTATCGATACAGTCCTACCCTTCTGGACTCAAGTTTGGCCTAGCGTACCGATACACGAGGGCGTATCGATACGCCAATTCCTCACTGGAAATCTGAGATATTGGGGAGATTTTGGCGTATCGGTACGGGTCTTGGGTGTATCAATACATGTTTGTATCGTTGACCTCGAGATGTTGACTGAGGAGGGTGTATCGATACGCCCAAGGGCTGTATCGATACGGTCTCCCTGGTTTGACCTTGGGCCGTTGACTTGGTAAAGGCGTATCGATACCCTCTCTTAGAGTATCGATACGGCCTGCTTTAAAAAGGTAAAATGGGTTGTTTATGTCTTAAGTTCGTTTGTTCGCTTTGCTCGTTGCTTCCGCTGTCGTTTGTTCACATAGGCTATATAATAAGGCGTCTAGAAAAGATAATTAAAGAAAAAGTTTTCCTTGGGTCGGTAACCGAAGTGGAGCCTTAACGGGTTTCGCCTCGGTTATCCCCGTGTAGCCCACTCGGATCGGTCAAGCGTCCAGACCGGGACGAGGGGGTTACAGACGTGGGTTCGAATCCCAGCTCCCCCTTTACATTCAATTTATTTGCTTTGTTATGGTGGTGACACGTGTCACCACCACATTAGTTTGAATAAAAAATTTAAATAATACATATATAGGAGAGAGAAAATAATAAAAAAATAAGAAAAAAATTCCACGTCAGCAATCCCGTTAGTTTTTAACGACGGTGGGACCAAAACAGGAGAACTATGTAACAGAAGGGACGATTTTGCCAAAAAATATAGTTTTGGGACCAAAATAGGAAGACGGTAATAGTTTGAGGACCACCAGTGTAGTTTTCCCTTTATAATTTTTAAGATAAAATTTTGATATAGCGTTAGTGTAAAAATTATTTTACAAGTCTGCATTTACACTGTACAATTCAGATCTTAAAATTTTAATCCTAAACTTTAAAAAATAAATCATAAACTTTAAATTTGTATCCTAAATTCTAAACCCTAAAATTTAAACTCCTAAACTTTAAACTATATACTAAACTCATAATCCTTAAAACTAAAAACTCATAATCTTTACACGGTTTGTATATCAAATTTTTTTTATCATTCACATGTTTTATGATTTATGTTTATGCTAAAAAATAATTTATATTTGGGGTTTGTACTTGTCTCGTCTAACAATAAATGAATAGTGAAAAATAATTATTTTTAATAATTTAATATTCTAAGTAAATAGTTTTATTATAAAATAATAAAAAAATCAAACATATGTGAATGTTTGATGCATTGACAATATATGATTTCATGCATCGCCATTCAACCACAGGCAGATCACTATGAAAGTTAGGGTAGCTCTAGCCACCTCAACTTTTGAAAACTCAAACTTTATCCATTTAAAAAATTTAAAAATTTTAATTTGTCCCTTGTAAATTTTTAAAATTTCTTATTATGTTTTAATTTTTTTTTGAATATTTTTAATTAAATAATTTTTTATATTTTTAAAATGTTCAAGTATGCTCCCCAAACTCTATTGTTAAGATCCGCCCATGCATTCATCCACATGATGTAACTTAGAAGGTATTAGTGGGTCTATGACCCCAATTTTTTTTTTAAGTTAAGACAATATTAAAAAAAACTGTTAACCTTTTAAATTTATAACTTTTAAATGGTCCTCTAACTAATAATGTTTAGTTATGACACGGATAATAAATCATCAAAAATAAATTTAAACAAGTTAAACATTTTATTATGATGCGTCAATATTTAATTTACTAATGATGCATAAAATTATATATCTTCAGTATATCAATATTAATCTTAAAATATGGAAGGTAAAAAAAATAAAAATAACATCACATAAAACAACGAATATGTAAAACTAATGTTTGATTTTGATATAACAAATAATCTAAGGACCAAATTGTAAAGTAAATAAATTTTTAAGTATTCAAAAGACTCACATTTGACAAGTAAATTTTAGACTTAAAATGTTCTGAAGTTAAAACTTAAACCCCATAAAAATTTCTAAGTGTTTCAAAGCCAAAATACTCAAAATTGCCCAGGCGTTTCGAAACACCCCCAAAGTGTTTCGAAACGTTTTACCATTGGAAATGTCCGTTTCATACAGACTAAACTGTTTTGAGACAATACAACCTTCATCTGGGCTTTTGTTTTTTAAGTAACGTTTCGAAACGGCTCATACCCGTTTCGATACAGGGGTTAAGTATTTTCAAAATAGAGCATTAAATGAACTAGCCATTACTTGTCAGAATCGAATTTTTGAAAATTGGTTAAGTTTTTCGATGCACCCCTTTGGTGTTTCAAAACAATATTTTACAGTTTCAAAACGTTTCGATACACCCCTTTGGTGGTTTTAAAATGACCTTTTACAGTTTAAAACGTTTCGATACGACCTATAGTCGTTTCGATACGGTCCCCCTTTTTACACATAACGACTCTTTCTTTTTTAGTGTCTATTTCGGTATAAGGCCTCGTGTTCCGATACAGGTAGTTGTAGAACTGCATTTATGAAGGGAAGAGAGAGCCCCAACGGCTCTATTGATGACCTCAAGCACCCAAACGACTAGAAATCAATGAGAAGGTATAAAAGCAAGCCTCAAAAGTACCGGCAACAACTATTGAACCTCAAAGCAACATCCAAGAAATCAAATCCAAGCCCTAAGCAGTTATTGTCAAATTCTTGTACCCAACTCTTAGAGTTCTTGATGTAAATCAAATTTGAGAGTTTGGGGAGTGTTTGTATTCTATTTGGGCTATATTTATCTTGTGAGAGATCAATTGTAATAGCCAACATATTCTTTCTAAAGTGAGAGTCTCGTGGTTCAATCTTTGGGTAGAAAGATTGAACATTTGTAAAGGTTGCCTCCTTAGCCTAAAAAAGAGAAAGAACAAATTAGTGGAGAGTTTGATGAAAATCCTTAGTGGGAGCTAAGGTAGTGGATGTAGAGCTTGTTTAGAACCTTGGACCACTATAATTGCCTTGTCCATTATTTTAATTGTTCCTTTTACTCCCTTCATTTTTTAAAGTGCCATTTCACTCTCTCTTGGCCATATCAATTAATTCGATCCACTTAACAATTGGTATCATAGCCTACCTCTTTGAAGGCTTCACAACCACAAAAAGAGATCCTAGAAGAGTGTTGATCAATTTCCAAGTCAAGTCATGACATCTACCTCTAGGCCAAGCATGTATGAGTCACAATCTATCACGAAACCACCATTCTTCAATGGAGATAACTATCCTTATTGGAAGAACCGAATGCACCTCTTCATCAATTCAAATGATTACACCATATGGGATGTGGTAGAAGATGGACTAATCATTCCCATGAAGAGAGATGAAGAAGGAAGGCTTGTTCTGAAGAAGAAGGTGGAGATGAGTGAAAAGGATAAGAAGAGATTGAAAATGAATGGCAAAGCCTTGCACATGCTATTTTGCTCAATTGAACTAGAATTCTACTTCAAAGTGTCCTCGATCACAAGTGCCAAAGAAGTGTGACACACTCTTGAGACCACTTACGAAGGAACAAGCAATGTAAAGGAGACAAAGATCGAGATCCTCAATCTTAGTTACGAGAACTTCAAGATGGAGGCCAATGAGACCATAACGATGATGTTTGATCGCTTCTCCGTCATCGTAAATGGTTTAAAGGGCTTCAGAGAGATCATCCCCGAAGACAAGCTAGTCCGGAAGCTACTCTATTCACTTTCTGAATCATGGGATGGGAAGAGAACTGCAATCATCGAGGCAAAGAATTTGAAGACCTTGAAGCTTGATGAGTTGGTAGGATCTCTCCTTACTCATGAGATCATGAAACAAGAGAGAGAAGAAGAGAAGAGAAAAGAAGAGAGAAGAGTAGTCAAGAAAGAGGTAGAGAAGAAGAAACAAGGAGTTGCTCTCAAAGCCTTTCTACCACAAAAGGAGAGCACTTCTACTAGGGAAGAAGAGTTTGAAGAATTGTGTAATACCCTAAAATTGAGCCTAGTAGAAATTGAATTCCAATTTAAATTAAGCTTTATCCTAATTCAATTAAGGTAATTAAGGACTTAATTGAATAAAATTTCAAAACCGACATTACGATTTGAATGATCAAATCTGATGAAAGAAGAAATAGAGAATTGCATGCTTAAATTTAAGATTCCTTAGGTTGCCCTTCCACTAAATTAGACATTAGAGATAATTACAAGGGTGATTTGGACATTTCCTTGTCCAAATAAGATGACACTTAGTCATCTTTCTTAATCACTATGACCGAAAAAACTAGGAAATAAAGAAGAGAGAGATTTTGAGAGAAGGAAGCCATTATTATTAGCTTGGAAGCTTTGCATGGTTAGGAAATTTGTAACCCCCTCGTCCCGGTCCGGGCGTCTGACCGGTCCGAGTAGGCTACACGGGGATAACCGATGTGAAACCCGTTAAGGCTCCACTTCGGCTAACAACCCGAGAAAACTTTTTCATTTATTATTATATTGTCTAGATGTGTTAAATAAACCTATGTGTGAAGCGACAGCGGAAACAAGGCTCACAAGAAGCCTAACAGCAAACAGGGTCGAAGCCCAACCCTTGAGACCCTTTAGAGATGTCAAAAGCCCATTTTCAGGCCTGTGTTTCGAAACAGGCATTGCCCGTTTCGGAACACGAGCTCCAGTTTATAAAGCCAGACACCCGTACCGAAACGCATCCACCCCGTTTCATAACAGGGTCCCATTTTGCCTAGGCGTTCCGAAACCCGTTTTAGAACAGGCAATCACAGTGGCCAAAGTGTTCCAAGACTCGTATCAGAACAGGGGCTCACAGTAGCCAAACCGTACCGAAACGCATTCCGATACGGGTGGCCCTGGAACCACACCCATTCCGAAATAGCACAACCCGTTCCGAAACACCTGTAGTCTTTGAGTTTCCAAAATTAACTTTAATCATCTCTAAACGACCCCAACGCCCACAACGACTACAAGAATCAAACACAACATACAAACACACTCTAGAGGCATACACCCTATTACATTCATGCTCAAAACACACAAGGATACATGATAAGGACATGCATTTAAAAGATCAAGCATACACCACAAAAGAGACAAACATAGCATTTTTAGGTTTCATGCCTTAGCCAACATACATAAACATTCAAGGTAAGCAATAAAAGCATGGCTTACAATTCAAAACATGGCATCAACAAGCCATACCAACATCAACATAAATCCAAAGCATTCGAATCCCATTGCTTGACTATTACAATCTTTCAATTTAAAGTTCATACTTGAGCTAACCAAAAGCGACACTCGGAGGCCTTTCCTTGCCCTCGCCACCCACAAGCTACCGATCTTCATTGTCGAACAAAAGGAGCGTAAGCATAAAAGCTTAGTGAGGGTAAGCTCATAAAACAAACCTCGACAATGTAGGGTCCAAGCACGAGCAACAACCAAGGTAGAATGCATGAGTTCTTACCTTCGAACTACATGAGCCAAAATATTAGATGATGCATGAACATATTATCAAAATCATGTCATGCTCAAATAGTCCATAACCACTACATATGGAAACACATATATTCAACATATGATCAACATAATCCACAATCCGTATTGGCACCTAGCTATGACTCGAATATGCGGATAACCGTTGGAACTCACATCCAACCACAACCATTAGCTTACGGTGGGATTACACTCATCACCGATTCACGCAGAGGGGATTCTACTCATCCTCACGCCCCGTCGATGGGATTCCACTCATCACCGACTAACATATATATAAAGATTTCTGGGCAAACCCGTACTCCATCTTGATGACTACCATCACCAAGACCACGCGTGCATTTTGACTCTCGTGTGCACACTAAACATCCTAATGATCGATCATTGTACCCAAGCATACTAGTGCCAATACTAACACATTCCACAACCTTTCACAACATAATTTCTTACCAAATTCCGTGCTTAACACGTACTCACCATGATTTACCATCATGCACAACCACATTTCCATGCCTAGCATGTACTCACCATGATCCTCGGATCATGCAACCACCTCATAAATCCATTTCACATGTCAACACTACAAGTATATCATCAATACAAGTATCGCATTATATTTCATACATATGTATATCCCCATCATACCTATCATCAACATGCATATATCCACAATATACATACATCATGCTCACAAGCATAAGTCATTAAGCATAAACAACACAACATTCAAGTTCAACTAGCACATGCTTGCAACTAAAGCTTGGGATTAGACTACCAATCTAATCCCAACTCTAGGTGGGTTTACCAAGCCCGACCTAGTGTTCGCGTGCTCGAACCATAAAGTTTGAAACCAATTTTAGAGTCGTAGAACCACTCACCGACCACTCCATTTAGCACAAGTCGACTAGCCTATCAAGCATCCAAGTCTCCGGGTTCGAGCCTGAAGCTTCTCCATTGTTTTCTCTTGCTTCTAACCATTCAAAAACAATACATTAACCTCAAAATCAGCCACAAACCCATTGTTTAACACCAACATACAAATCCACTACAATTCTCACAATTCAAAGCCAAATTCATTCCCCAAATTCTCATTTTCGTACTTCCGCAAGAACCCAGCAAAAACCAGTAATATAACCATCCAAAGCACTCTTAAACATGTTCAAATCACTACCCAAACACAGTATAACCATCAGCCAACAAATCCTCACCCAAAACAGCCCCAAAACCTTACCAAGCACACTCCAAAACCCCCATTAAACCCAAATCCGGAAATCAAGTTAAAATAATATAAAAATCGAGTATGTTGAACCTCTTAGGTTACTATTAACTTATATATTAACAAAGAATCAAAAGCTCAAGCAATGGATGGTAAAATTTTCATTTTTTCTTCCAAAACCCAAAAACACAAAACACTAAATAATGGATTTTAATGAAAACTAAAAGTATAGGAAGAAAGAGGAAGTTGTGGACAAAAAGAATTTGTTGTTACCTTTGCAAAAGCTCCAGAAATGAAGGCAAGATTGGGTGGAATAGTAAAATGGGAGGAGGGGGGGGAGGTCACGTTCAAATGGAAAAATGGGGAAGAAGATGGTGAAAAGGGATTTTGTTTTTGTTTTATTTTATTTGGCATATTTCAAAAACCCCCAATATTACAAATTTGCCATTAATGAAAGAATGTTGTCAACTTTTAAGACACCAAAACCCAAAGAACTTGAGTTTAAATTAAAATCGGGTCCAACACATTAAATTTTATTATTATTATTTTTTTGAAAGTGAAACTCGAAATATTATTTTATTAATTACATCCACCCGACCCCGAACCCGAGTGTTACAAAATTTGACTTAGAAGTCAAAATAGAGAAGCTTGGTAAGCTCTTCTCCCGTAACCGAGTTGAATATGTGGTTAAATTTTCATTATTGCATGTATATATATGTAATTGAGGAAATAGTATAGGGACTAAATTGAGGAAATTGATAAATTGATGGAGTTGTATACGTAATTAGAAAAATTAATGTAGGGAAAGTTACTGAAAATTGAGTTTACTTTTGAATTGAAGTATTGGATTAGTGAAAATAATGTTAGAATTGGTGAACTTGAAGTTAGAACTGAAACTGGTCACCTTAAAAGCTTCATTGATGGTTATGGATTGTTTTGGAAGTAAATATAAAATCTGGGACTAAAATGGAACGTAAATAAAGACTGGAAATTTTAGTAAAATACAAGAAAAGTATTAGAGTAGATGCTAGATAGATTATAATGTATGAATTATAACTTAGAGAATGAATTAAATGACTAATTGATGGACTAGTTAAAAATGGATTGTTTTGGATTATTGAATAAATTGAGGATCTAAATGAATTAATAAGGGACTATTCATGACTTGAAATAACATAGGAAAAACAGGGTAAATAAGGGTTTAAAGGGCTAAAATAAACTAGTAAATATGTTAGGTTAATTAAACCCTAAAAATGGACTAAAATTGAATATGGGCAGTTTCAAAACTGTAAAATTGACTGATTTTAATAAATAAACTGTATTGATCTAGAAATGAGAAAAATGTAAGCCATATATAGTTAAATAGGTAATTTAATAAGCTTTAAAACGACATAAAGTAATCGAAATTATGACTTACGGATCAAAAGTTATAGGCAAAACACTAAAGGGTGTGCAGTATGCCCAAAACCTAAAAACAATTTAGGGAAATAGTGAACTTATGCGTGAATAAGTGTGATTTATTTAATAAATTATGTACTAACATGTTCCTTATATGTTGTGAATGGTTGGCTAGAGCAAATAATGGAAGAAATTGGAGAGAGTAATAAAGTTGGGCACCCAAAGGATAAGCTAAAGGGCATATAAATTCAAAACTAAGTTAGAAGTGTTGTGAGTGTAACCTCTCTTAGGGTTAGGACTTAGGTCCTAACCAATCTTTTTTATTTGATTATTTCCATAAAAATTGACTAATAAATATTGGTAACAAGGAAAGAATAAAAAGAATTAAAATTGGAAATTTGATTGATGTCATGATTGAATTGTGATTGAATTTGTTATGATTGCTCTTGTATGAGCTATGTGTTCTCTTGTTGTGTTGGTACTAAATTCATGAAATTAGATACTTGCATGCTGGAATTAAGACTTATACCTGAATATACATGTAATTGGAATAAGTGTTTGGTGATTGAAAGCTTCTAATAGCAATTATTCAAATGACCTAGATGATGGAAATGTTCATATGCGATGAACTGGATTAAATTGATTGTTAAGCTTTGTAACCCCCTCGTCCCGGTCCGGTCGACTGACCGGTCCGAGTAGGCTACACGGGGAAAATCGATGTGAAACACGTTAAGGTCCCACCTCGGTTAGCAACCCTAGAAAAATTTCTTTTAATTATGTCTTGTCTAAAAGCATATTTATTTCCTATGTGATCACGACAGAGGGGAAACCACGAAATAAAAGCAAACAATCCAAAACAACATTTTAAACAGCCCATTTTAAACTTACACAACAGGCCGTATCGATACACCAGATAAGGGTATCGATACGCCTTGACCAAGTCAACTGCCTCCAGTCAACCCAGGGAGACCGTATCGATAAAGCCCTTGGGCGTATCGATACACTCTCATCGGTCAACATCTCGCGGTCAACGATAGGCCTAGAGCCTGTACCGATATGCCAAAATCTCGTCTAAAACTCAGATTTCCAGTGAGGATTTGGCGTATCGATACACCCCCGCGTACCGATACGCTTGGCTTAAACTGAGCCTTTAAGTGCAAGACCGTATCGATACAGCCCTCAGGCGTTCCGAAACCCCCTGCACTGCAGCACACAAAACTTCAACTAAGGACTCGAAACCACGATTCTAAATGCAAATTGAGACATACCTAAGCACAAGCAAGCATGCAAACAACATTTATTGACCAAGATTCAGCATATGAGGCACCCGAAACTAATAAGATCCACACATCAAAGGAGGAATACATAGCATTCAAAAGAGTTCATGCTTCAAACATCCAAACATAAGGCACCCATAGACAAGGTTTATAACTCTTAACCACAAGCAGTTATGCAACCAAAAAAGACATAACACATCAATAACTTAGCATGCTCAACAAACAGAAATCACCTAAGGAGTTTGACACCAACTCCTACAAGTCTATACCCCATCGTTTAGGCATTATTACAAAATGCAAATCACACTTGAGCTAGTTTGAGAACTCCAAAAGCTCCTCCCTTGCCCACTTGCCTCCCGAACTCAAACGATCTGCATGTTGGAAACAAAGAGAGCGTAAGCTAACTAGCTTAGTTAGAGAAGCTATACAATTAAAAAAACATGCAGTTTTCAAAACACTTTTCATAAATGGAAATAAAACAATGGATGCACGAATGACTTTCTCATCAAACTACACATGGTTTGCACATGCACAACCAACATACACACATGGTGGGACTACACATCACCGTTTCGACTAGTAGTTTTCCAATGGGACTACACATCAAAGTACTTTCCTACTAGTCACTACCGGTGGGACTACACATCACCGTAGTTAAGATAACCATCACGTGAGGCTCAACTTCAACACGACTACACATTAACAACTATATAAAACAACTCAAGATGCACATGATAATCATAACACATAGCCATTCATCCACTCATAACAAAGCATAGGAGTAGTAACTTACACTCGGGTTTAGGTGAACCATCTAGGTCTCACCCAAACCCCCAAGAGTTTCATTCGAACACAAATCAAAGGTTAACAATTCTACTCACCGTTGCTACCCAAGAGAAGACCGAAGACCAAGCTCAAGACTCCAAAATCTCTCGATTCGTCCCCGAAGCTTCACCAACCAAATTTCTTACTTCTAATCATCCCAACACAATCAAAACAACCCCAAATCAGTCCACAATTCAATGTAGTCAACCCAGATCACAAACCAAGCACAAAACACATAATTTCAACTAAAAACCAAACCCAAATTCCACATTTCTGAGAAGCCCCTAAGCACACCCTAAATCCAATGATTCCAACACTTAAATTACTCCCAAAAGCCTCCAAAACAACCCTTACATATAGTCTAACCATCAACCATCACATTTCCACATAAAACACCCCCAAAACCCAACTCAAAACCCATCCAAAAACCCCTCAAAACCCAAATCCGGGAATATATATAAAACTCTTTAAAAACACATATATTGGACCTCGTGGATAGCAAACAACTCACACATCAATAACAAATTAAAATCTTTAGCTAAAGACCATAAAGGTAGCATTTTTAACCAAAATCCTCAAAACTTCAAATTTCAAAAACATGGACAATATTGAAAACCAAGGGTACTATCTTGTAGAGGAAGAGGAGGACAAACTAAAAATGTATTTACCTTTCAAAAATCACCCACAAGGACCAAAGGAGATGATGGAATAATGATTTGAAGGGGCTTTGGGTTTTTGACGCGAAGAGGAAAAATTTGATGAAGAAGAAGATGACTCTCTCCTTTTGCCTAAAAGCTCGTCTTTTTCAAAACTTTGAATTAATTAAATTAACGCCATTAATGAGATGACTAAATCCTCATCTCCTAAAATTCATGGGTTTTGGATTTGAAATTAAACAAGCCCAACGTAAAGTATTTGTTTTGAAACCCGAGGCCCAAGATATTTTTATTATTATTATTATAATCAGAAAATCAAAACCCAAAACATTATTTTAATATTATTTTTCACCCGACCCCCAAACCCGAGTGTTACAACTCTCCCCTACTTAAGGAATTTCGTCCCCGAAATTACCTGACGGAAACTGCTCAAGCATATCAGCTTTCCTTTCCCACGTGGCCTCTTCCACTCCTCTATGTCTCCACAACATCTTGACCAACTCTATGGTCTTGCCACACAACACCTTGCTATCAGAAGCAAGTATCTCAACAGGTTCCTCATTGTAACAGAAGTCCAGATTCAACTCTATTTCCTTAACTGGCATTACATGGGACGGATCTGATCTATACCTCCTAAGCATCGACACATGAAAGACGTCATGAATCTTCTCTAGTTCAGTCGGGAGCCTCAATCTATACGCAACGGGACCAATCCTCTCAACTATATCATAAGGTCCGATGAATCTTGGGCTTAACTTGCCCTTCCTCCCAAACCTCACCACCTTCTTCCAAGGTGAGACTTTCAAAAACACTTTGTCTCCCACAGAATACTCTACCTCTCTCCTTTTTAAGTCGACATAGGACTTCTGTCGATCTGAAGCTGCTTTCAAACGATCACATATCAATTTTACCTTCTCGGTGGTGCCCTTAAGCTACTCGGGCATCGGTACAAGTTTCTGCCCGACTTCGGCCCAACAAATATGGGTTCTACACTTCCTACCATACAAGGCCTCATAAGGAGCCATCTGAATACTCGACTAAAAGCTGTTGTTATACGCAAACTCCACTAACGGTAGGTGTTTCTCCCACGACCCCTGAAAATCAATGGTACAACATCTCAACATATCTTCCAACACCTGAATCACTCTCTCAGACTGACCATTTGACTACGGATGATACGAAGTGCTGAAGTTCAACCAAGTACCCAAAGCTCGATGCTAACACTCCCAAAATCTAGCGATAAATCTCAGATCTTGGTCTGACACAATCAACTTCGGTACCCCATGTAGTCTCACTATCTCACAGATATACAGATCTACCAACTTGTCTAAAGTATAGGTAGTATGAACTGGTATGAAGTGGGCACACTTAGTAAATCTGTCCACGATCACCCACACTGAATTCTTCTTCGAAGGAGTCAACGGTAGTCCTGACACAAAGTCCATGGTAATACGCTCCCACTTCCATTTTGGAATTTTCAACGGCTGTAACAATCCTGAGGGAAACTGGTGCTCGGCCTTGACCCTCTGACAAACCATACACCTACTTACAAACTCTGCCACGTCCCTTTCAAACCAACCCAATAGTACTCCTCTTTTAACCCTCGATACATCTTCGTGCTACCCGGATGCATAGCAAAAGGACTATTATGAGCTTCATTCAAGATCGTATGCCTCAACTCAGCATCCTCCGAAACCACTATCCTATCCTTGTAACATAGGATCCCATTCTCACCAAAACTATACTCGGTAGGCCTATCTTCGGCTATGTCTTGCACGTGAGGTGCCAAAGACTCATCTCGCAATTGTTTCTCTCGGATTAAATGAACTAACGAAGGCTTAGCCTGAAGCTCGGCTATCAAACCACCATCCTTAGACACACTCAACCTCGCAAACATAGCTCGCAACTCAATGACCACTTTTCTACTCAAGGCATCGGCCACTACGTTTGCCTTACCCAGATGGTACTCTATGGTGAGGTCATAATCCTTAAGAAGCTCTAACCACCTATATTTCCTAAGGTTCAACTCCCTCTGAGACATCAAATACTTCAAACTCTTGTGGTCGGTGTACACGGTGCACTTCTCACCATAAAGATGGTGTCTCAAAATCTTCAATGCAAACACTACTGCAGCTAGTTCTATATCATGGGTGGGATAATTCTTCTCATGAACTTTCAACTGTCGTGAAGCATATGCTACCACCTTACCCTCTTGCATAAGCACACAACCTAGCCCTACGTAGGATGCATCACTGTAAATCACAAACTCTTTCCCCGGTTCAGGCTGAATCAAGATAGGAGCTTCGGTCAAAGCTTTCTTCAATTTCTCAAACGCTTCTTGTCTTGCAACTGACCACTCATACGGTACATTCTTCTGTAGCAACTTAGTCAACGGAGCCGCTATTCTAGAAAACCCCTCAAAAAACCTCCTATAATACCCCGTCAAACCTAAGAAACTGCGGATTTCTGTCACTGACTTCGGTTGTTTCCAATTCATTATACCTTCTATCTTCTTGGGATCTACACTAATCCCACTAGCCGAGATCACGTGACCTAGGAAGACTACCTCCCTAATCCAAAACTCACATTTTCTTAGCTTGGCATACAACTGATTCTCAAGTAGGGTCTGAAGTACTAACCGCAAATGCTCATCGTGTTCCTCTTCGGTCCTAGAGTATACTAGGATGTCATCTATAAACACTACCACAAACCTGTCCAAGAACTCATGAAACACACAGTTCATCATATCCATGAAGGCTGCTGGAGCGTTAGTCAACCCAAAAGGCATCACCAAAAACTCATAATGTCCATAACGTGTACGAAAAGCTGTCTTCGGTATGTCCACATCCTTTACCTTCAACTGATAATATTCGGACCTCAAGTCAATCTTCGAAAATACAGAGGCAGCCCTCAACTGGTCTAACAAGTCATCTATCCTAGGCAAAGGGTATTTGTTTTTCACTGTTACCTTATTCAACTTCCTATAATCTATACACATCCTCATGCTACCATCTTTCTTTTTCACAAACAAGACCGGAGCACCCCACGGAGAAATACTAGGCCTAATGAAGCCTCTATCAGTCAACTCCTGAAGCTGTGTCTTCAACTCTTTCAACTCTTTCGGTGCCATTCTATACGGAGCAATCGACACCGGTGCAGAATCAGAATACGTCTCAATAGCAAACTCAACTACTCTGTCTAGAGGCAAGCCCGGTAGCTCTTCCGAAAAAACACTCGGAAACTCACACACTGTTCTGATGTCCTGAGGTCTCACCTCACTCATATCCGGATTCATTACATATGCCAAATAAGCCTGACACCCTGAACTCAACAACCTTTGAGCTTCCAAAGCCGAAACCACATTGGAAAAGAACCTGACATTCTCACCAACTACCACAACCTCAAGGTCATCGGTAAGCTCAAGGAGACTCTCTTGGTCTCGAAGTCAACCCTAGCTCTATGCTCTACAAGCCAATCCATGCCCAAAATCACATCAAAGCCATAGAAGGGTAACTCCATCATATCGACCGAAATATGTGGCCCTGAACCATCAAAGGACACCTCTTATACACTTTCCTAACTACCACTGTATCACCAAAAGAGCTAGTGACATTTACACCTACCTCTAACCAATCACATGGTAACCCTAATGACCTTGCGTGCTCACCCAATATATACGAATGTGTCGACCCCGAACCTATCAAAGAAAGCAAACTCAAAGACTGTAATGAGAAATTACCTGCTATGACATCAGTGTCATTCCCAGCCTCTCGCTGAGCATACACCCTAGCCGGTCCTCCTCCCTCGGGCTGGACTGCTACAACATGAGCCAAGTTCCTCTGACCCTCATTCCTTGGCTGAAAGTTTCCACGACCGCGCCCACGGCCTCTCTGATGCTCAAAGCCCTTAGCTGGAGCCGGTCCGCCCCTAACCGGGTGTGGGCAGTCACGCCTAAAATGGTCTCGGGAGCTACAGTTCCAACACACTCCACAAATACCCATACACTCGTGCGGGTGGCGTCTCCCGCACCTAGTGCACTCCGAAATGTGCCCAACAACTCCATGGCCCTGACGGCCCTGACCATAGTTACCACCCCTATGTCTCGAATCGGGCTGGTACCTTCTATCTCTATGCCTCATAGCCTGATCTCTGTCCCAGTTCGCATGTCTCTTTCCGAAATCGGACCCACTAGCACGTGCTCTAGAGCCTAGGTTCTGCTCTATATCCTTGGCCATAGAGACCAAGACATCAAACTCAGTGTAGTCGGAGGCAAGCATGTAGATCTTCACATCTGTAGTCAACCCATATCCGAAACGCTCACACCGCTCCCTCTCATTCGGGACCAACTCTGGTGCGTACTGGCTCAACCTCACAAACTGAACCTCGTATTCAGACACGGTCCTATTACCTTAAACCAAAGCCATAAACTCCCTTTTCTTTTCATCCAAGTACCGAACTCCAAGGTACTTCCTCTTGAAGGCATTCCTGAAGAACTCCCATGTGATATCTGCCTCGGCCGTACCAGAAGTAACAGTGGTCCACCAAGTATAAGCGTCCCCCTGAAGCAAGAAGACAATACACCCCAACTTACGGGTGTCCGAACACTCCATCTGACCCAAGATGCGAGTAGTACTCTCAAGCCACCCCTTTGAACACTCGGGAGATAACCCACGAAACTCAACTACTCCCAAGTTGCGAAGCCTCTCTAAGGGTAAACCTGTCCCCGCACCCTGAGGTGGTGCTGCAGCTTGCATCCCGGCCAAAGCTGTCTGAAAAGCTCCGGCTATGGTCTGAATCAAATGGGCCACATCTGCACCTGCCTGACCCTGGCCCTCTTGAGCCCCGTTACCTCCCACATTAGCCTCAACCTGAGGCCCATTACCATCGCCTCCAGCGTTTTCTCCATTACCATCGGGATCATGAGGAGTAGGAGGCACATCCTCGGGTGCCTGGTCACCCGCTCTAGGCCGTCCCCTCGGTCTCACCATAGCAAAAATAAAATCTAAGACAACAAACACACAACAACAAGGGAAACGTTAGGTTAGCAAAAGGGCAAGGACTCCGGTTCTCAAGCTCGTTAAACCAAAACAATTTTCCTTTTTATTTTTTACAACAATACCTAACAATGGGGAAATTGGACCTACTCTCAAGCAACAACAAAGTCATCACATCATGTATTCATACACCGTGCTAGCAACAGAATTTAGGCATACATGGTAAAACACCCATCGAGATGCAACAACACATAACACATTAACTCACCTCACTTACCTGCCTGAGGTCTCGGAAACCTCAGGCTCTGATACCACTAAATGTAACCCCCTCGTCCCGGTCTGGTCGATTGACCGGTCCGAGTAGGCTACACGGGGAAAACTGATGTGAAACCCGTTAAGGTCCCACCTCGGTTAGCAACCCTATAAAAATTTCTTTTAATTATGTCTTGTCTAAAGGCATATTTATTTCCTATGTGATCACGACAGCGGGGAAACCACGAAATAAAAGCAACCAATCCAAAACAACATTTTAAACAGCCCATTTTAAACTTACACAGCATGCCGTATCGATACACCGAACAAGGGTATCGATACGTCTTGACCAAGTCAACTGCCTCCAGTCAACCTAGGGAGACTGTATCGATACAGCCCTTGGGCGTATCGATACACTCTCCTCGGTCAACATCTCATGGTCAACGATACAAAACCGTACCGATACACCTAGAGCCCGTATCGATACGCCAAAATCTCGTCTAAAACTCGGATTTCTAGTGAGGATTTGGCGTATCGATACACCCCCGCGTATCGATACGCTAGGCTTAAACTGAGTCTCTAAGTGCAAGACCGTATCGATACGGCCCTCAGGCGTACCGATACGCCCTGCACTGCAGCACAGAAAACTTCAACTAAGGACTCACAACCATGACTCTAAAGGCAAATTGAGACACGCCTAAGCACAAGCAAGCATGCAAACAACATTTATCGACCAAGATTCAGCTTATGAGGTACTCGAAACTAATAAGATCCACACGTCAAAGAAGGCATACATAGCATTCAAAAGAGTTCATTTTTCAAACATCCAAAAATAAGGCACCCATAGACAAGGTTTATAACTCTTAACCTCAAGTAGTTAGGCAACCAAAAAGGACATAACACATCAATAACTTAGCATGCTCAACTAACACAAATCACCTAAGGAGTTTGACACCAACTCCTACAAGCCTATACCCCATCGTTTAGGCATTATTACAAAACGCAAATCATACTTGAGCTAGTTTGAGAACTCCAAAAGCTCCTCCCTTGCCCACTTGCCTCCCGAACTCTAACGATCTGCATGTTGGAAACAAAGTGAGCGTAAGCTAACTAGCTTAGTGAGAGAAGCTCTACAATTCAACAAACATAAAGTTTTCAAAACACTTTTCATAAATGGAGATAAAACAACGGATGCACGAATGACTTTCTCATCAAACTACACATGGTTTGCACATGCACAACCAACATACACACACGGTGGGACTACACATCACTGTTTCGACTAGTAGTTTTCCAATGGGACTACACATCAAAGTACTTTCCTACTAGTCACTACCGGTGGGACTACACATCACTGTAGTTAAGACAACCATCACGTGAGGCTCGACTTCAACACGACTACACATTAACAACTGTATAAAACAACTCAAGATGCACATGATAATCATAACACATAGCCATTCATCCACTCATAACAAAGCATAGGAGTAGTAACTTACACTCGGGTTTAGGTGAACCATCTAGGTCCCACCCAAACCCCCAAGAGTTCCATTGGAACACAAATCAAAGGTTAACAATTCTACTCACCATTGCTACCCAAGAGAAGACCGAAGACCAAGCTCAAGACTCCAAAATCCCCGGATTCGTCCCTGAAGCTTCACTAACCAAATTTCTTGCTTCTAATCATCCCAACACAATCAAAACAACCTCAAATCAGTCCACAATTCAATGTAGTCAACCCGGATCACAAACCAAGCACAAAACACATAATTTCAACTAAAAACCAAACCCAAATTCCATATTTCCGAGCAGCCCCTAAGCACACCCTAAATCCAATGATTCCAACACTTAAATTACTCCCAAAAGCCTCCAAAACAACCCTTACATATAGTCTTACCATCAGCCATCACATTTCCACATAAAACACCCCCAAAATCCAACTCAAAACCCTTCCAAAAACCCCTCAAAACCCAAATCCAGGAATATATATAAAACTCTTTAAAAATCACATATTTTGGACCTCATGAATAGCAAACAACTCACACATCAATAACAAATCAAAATCTTTAGCTAAAGACCATAAAGGTAGCATTTTTAACCAAAATCCTCAAAACTTCAAATTTCAAAAACATGTACAATATTGAAAACCAAGGGTACTATCTTGTAGAGGAAGAGGAGGACAAACCAAAAATGTATTTACCTTTCAAAAATCACCCACAAGGACCAAATGAGATGATGGAATAGTGATTTGAAGGGGCTTTGGGTTTTTGACGTGAAGAGGAAAATTTTGAAGAAGAAGAAGATGACTCTCTCCTTTTGCCTAATAGTTCATCTTTTTCCAAACTTTGAATTAATTACATAAATGCCATTATTGAGATGGCTAAATCCTCATCTCCTAAAATTCATGGGTTTTGGATTTGAAATTAAACAAGCCCAACATAAAGCATTTGTTTTGAAACCCGAGGCCCAAGATATTTTTATTATTATTATTATAATCAGAAAACCAAAACCCGAAACATTATTTTTCACCCGACCCCCAAACTAGGGTGTTACAAGCTTATTGATATGATATGTATGTGTTGTCACTAGATTTTCACCCCACTAATATTAAATAATTTAAAATAATATAAAAAACTTTTTTCCCTTAAAATAATAAAAGGCCCACCCCTTCTAAAATAAATAAAGAAAAACAACAAAAAACTCCCAAAAGGCTATTTTTGTAAAAACCATTTAAAAAAAAACCAAACCCACCTTGAAATAGAAAATCCCACTTTTTAGAAAACAATTTTGAGTAAATAATACTAATAATCATAAAATAAATGATATATAGTAATAAATGTAGAAAAAAAGGGAAATAAAATGACAGCAAAAGATAATAAATGTAAAAAAATAGCAACAAAAAAGGAAAAAAATAGCAAAAAAAGGGGGAACCAGCGTGCGTCACGCGCCTAGCGCGTGTGTCGCACGCGCATGGGCTGGTTCCATAAAAACTCTTGTTCGACGCGCGGCCTGGAGCCGATCGACGTCCACCAGCCATGGCTGCTGCCACCGTTGGTGCCAGTCGATGTGTCTCGCCGCCGCTAACCCAACGGCACCAACGCTGCTCGCCTCCGTCCACTGTAGCTGTCGAAATCTGCAAAAAAGAGAAAAAGTGGTCAAAACCTAGGCTCGAATAAAGGGAAAATTCGATCCTGAATTTGAACCAAATCGGGATATTCTTGAGGGGTTTTTCTGAGGATCAAGTCTTGTGTCGGATTTAGGCTTCAATTTGGGGATTAAATCCCGATTTGGATTGAATTTTAAGCTGAAAATTCAACTATAACCCCCATAAACCCAATTGTTCAACACGCTTGATCACACCAAAAATAATCAAAAAAACTTAAAAAAAGAATTCCGAAAATTCTTAATAAAATTCTCAAAGGTTGCTGGAAATTTTGGAGGTGAAGTTCGAGCTTGGGGGCAATTTTCCGGAAGCAATTGGGTGCGTTTCGAGAAGTTTATATTCGAGTTCTTCGTTCTTTTTTCGGTAAATTTCTTCTCTTTTCTTTTAGTTTTTTTCCAGTAATTTTCATACTTGTTCTTGGTTGAATTTTTGTGTTTGTATTTTTGTGGATTTTAGGTTGTGTTCTTGAAGTTGGAAAATCGTTTCGCGATTCCGGTAATGTTTTCATTCTAAAATTTTAATTTTTTTAGTTTAATCTTTAAAAGAAATTGCATGCTTTAAAAATGTTGTTTAGGAGTTTTTGATCTTTAAAAATAAAATAGTTGAACCTTAAAAGTGTTGCTTTAAAAATGTGAGAATAAAATTGAGTTAATGTTGTTTTTAAATAAAAACTAAAATTTATGGATTAAATTAAAAGGATAATAATTCATGGGTGGAAAGTAATAAAAGGGGCTTGATTTGTAAAAAATAATAAAAGAGTTTTCTTGAAATTTAGTTTTAATAATAAAGGAGGTTAAGTAATTTTATTTAAGAAGTTTTTTTTTAAAAAAAATGTAAATAAAGATGTTTTTTAAAAAGTAAGTAATAAGTTTTCGAAAAAAAAAACAAAAGAAAATAAATTTTAAAAAAGGTTTTAAATAAAAGTTTAGAGGTTAGGAGAAATAAAGTTTGAAAAAGTATAAAGAAAAATATCTTTTAAAATAAGGTTTATTTTAGAAATTCATATTTTAAAGAAAAACCAATAAAAATGAAAAAAAAGTCTTAAGAGAAAAAAACTATTTTTTAAATGGAAATAAAAAATAAAAAATAAAAAACTAAAAAATGTAAAAAGGGGCAAATGAATGGTCTTGGTTTCAAAAGTAGAAAAGAATAAAGTTTTTTTTAAAAAAACGAAACAATAAAATGTAAAAAAAAGCACAAAAGAAAATTCAAGTTTCTTGTTGGTTCTCAGAAATAGGTCAAAACTTAGGACTAAGTTCTAAAAGCTTAGATAGAGACGTGTTTGTAGTAAAATTTTCTTCACAAAAAATAAGACTCACTTAAGCAAACTTAAACCTTTATCTAGGAATAAAAGACTTAGATTTTTTTAGGATTTTTAAATAATCAAACTTAGAATAAATATAAAATGCTCAACGCATTGAACTTTCATGTTGCTTGAAAAATGAACTTAATTTAATGCCGTGTCTTATCAAACAAGAATGACGGATTAGCGCCAGAAATGTTGGCGGTGATTAAAGTTCATCTCCCGGGTGATAAGGCCATTAAAATAGTTTGATATTCATTAAACAGACAAATAAAGTCAAACCTTCGTGAACTTGCAAATTCCAGTTTTGAAAACGATTTTAAAATCAATTAGGTACCAATTTTGGGCGTCGCGGGGGTGCTAACCCTTCCCCACGCATAACCGACCCTCGAACATGTTTTCCGATTTTCATAGACCAAAATCGTTATTTTATTAAAACAAAATGTTTTATTAAAATTACCCTGTTTTAAAGTGATCCAATCACACCTTTTTCAAAAATATTGGTGGCGACTCCGTGTTTTATAAGTTTTCAAAATGTCGAAGCTCGAAAGGGTTGTGACAGCTTGGCGACTCCGCTTGGGACGTGCTTTTGTTTTTTTTAAAATAAAAACAATAGATGGTCATGCCACAAATTGATTTTAAATGGTTTTCAAAAAGGTTTTTTTTTTTAAATTGGAATTTGCAAGTTCATAAAAGGTTTAGTTTATTTGTCCGTTTAAATGAATATAACTCTATTTTACGCATCTAAGACTTAATTCCAAGCTCTATTCCCGAGCTTTGTCCCGTTCGTTTAAGTGGGGGAACACGCTTTGCTCATTTAAGAATATTGATTCTTCGTATGAGCCTAGCAAGTACTTTCGGGACTCATTCCCTTGTCTTCGTAAGGATATTAATTCTTCGAGAAGGCATCGGTGTTGAGTCCTCCTGAGTTGCAGTTGATTCGTTTGGAGCCTGTAATGGGTGAGAATTGAGGGCCTTTCCACCCTTAGTAAGGGACATCAATGACAGCTCGGGTACCTTTTTAGAACCGAACCAAGTTTGAGAATCTAAAGCCTACCCCTTATAGAGCCATGCGAAAAGCCTAGGGTGTTGAGTCGTAGGAATAATCCGTGGAGACATGTTCTGAAATGTTGGAATGCCGACCCAAAATTATTGTGCATTTAATTTGTTTTTGACTGTTTCATTTCCCTTTTCTTGCTTTATTAATCTCTGTTCCCTATCTTGTTTGTTTTGCATGTGCATCATTCCATATTTAGAAGGGGTTGATTCTAGAAAATTGTTCAAATTATGGATGGAAAGCTCTTAAAGAATGAAGAGAACCAAGCATGTGACAATGTTGGCAACTGAAGCTGCAGCTCTTCGTCAGTACATCAAGCCCATTGGAGAAGTTGGACCAAGGCTTATGTGGCTAGTAGAAGAAATCAAGGAATTAGGTGTTTAGGCTGAAAAATATTTGTAATTTGAAAAAAAGAAAAAAAGATATAATAAAAGCTTTCGTATTCAATAAAGAGTTTCCTTTCATGAGCAGATTTTCAATGGAATTAATGGCCCTTCGACTGCATTCATGCACTGTTTTGTTTGCTTTGTTGTTTGCTTATGTGAATTCATTTATGTATACATTCATTCATGTCAAAAACTAACTTAATATAAAAACAACCGAATATTCAAAATTGCTAAGACAACTCATAAATACAGTACACAAGCCCAAACTGAGCCATGAACCCTGAAAGGTTAACAACATTGGAGGCAAACCAAAAGAGCACTCAAGACAAGTTGGAGAAAATGAAGGTTGACTTGAAACAACAAATTGAGTCAGTTCATTAAAAGACGACCAGTTCAATAGCTGCCATGCTAGGGTTCAAGGATCCAGATGCAGTTGAAGAAGGAGGAAACACTGGTACAATTCCATGATTCCCATGAATGACCTTTAGGAAGGAGATTACTGCCAAAGCCAAAACACCAATCCATGTTGTTGAATCCTCTACTCATGTTCCAAATGGAGAGGCTAATAATTACGAGGTACCCGACCTCGATGAAATCACCAATAAGATTCGAATTGAGAAGAAGTGGGAAGATAAGTATGAAAAGTTAGAGAGGGGTGATCAAATCCTTCCAGGGTGGAGTTGCTCATGGTGGAATGGATGCCAAGGATTTGAGCTTGGTAACTGATTTAGTTGCGCCACCAAAATTCGAGATCCCATACTTTGAGAAATATAATGGGACCACATGTCTATCGACACATTTAACTATGTATTGTATAAAGATATCAATGTACCTTGACAATGAGAAGCTGCTCATTCATTGCTTCCAAGACAACTTAGTAGGTTCTGCTGCACATTGGTATTCACAATTAAGTCGGGTGAACATCGAATCATGGAAGGATTTGTCTAAAGCCTTCAATGAACAATACAAGCATATTTTAGACATGGTTCCAACTCGTTTGGTCTTGCAAGGGATGGAGCAGAAGCATCATGAGAGTTTCCGACAGTATGCACAAAGGTGGAGGGATGTAGTGGCACAGGTGAAACCGCCGTTGCTAGAAAATGAGATCACCCCGATGTTTGTGGAAACTCTAAAGGGTCCTTTTTATGATCCCATTTTCTAGCAACGATGGTTTCAAAGAAGTTGGACATGCTAGAAAATGAGATCACGACTGAAAATACTCAAGCACAGGTGCTCCACCGTTGCTAGAAAATGAGATCACCCCATGCTACGAAGAATTTCGCGGAAATGCTAATGAGTGGTGAACTGATCCTAGCAGCTATGAAGAGTGGAAATTTGGACAGTGGGGAAACAAAGAAAACATATTAGAAGAGAGATAATGAAGTCAATACTACGAATGTCTACAACCCCAGCTATTCAACAAGTGTGGTGTTCAAAAAGCCCAACAACTTCAACAAACCCAACACCTCAGCTTCGACGGTTGCAAATGCCCTAACAGGAAAGCGAAGATGTCAAGGAAACTCGAGACCCTACTTTCCTCCCATCCCAATAACGTATGCAGAGTTGGTCAAATCACAGATGGTGCTGCCAAGACATGTCCCTCCGTTCTCACCTCCTTATCCACCGTGGTACGATGACAAGGCCCAATGCGAATACCATGCAGGAGTAAGGGGGCATACCATTGAGAACTGCACTGCATTCAAAAGAGTGGTAGATGATTTAAGAAAATTGGGCATGCTGTCATTCGAAACTTCTGAAGAAAAAAGAAATCCGTTGCCAAACCACCAGAAGATCGGAATAAATGCCATTATAGAGGAAGAAGCTCACACCAACAAGAAGCACGTTTCCGAGGTTAAAGCATCTATGAGATGGGTATGGACCCAGATAGTCAAAGCTGGGGTGATAGAAGGAAGGTTTGAAGAAGCAACGAATGAAGGATTGTATTGTGAATACCATCAAAAGGAGGGGCATGAAATTGAAAATTGCCTGGCGTTTAAGCAGGTAGTGCAGAAAAAAATTGACTGTAAAGAATTAGAATTTTATGTGTAGAAAGAACAGAGGATGTAAGTCTGTGCGTCAGAGGAATCATCCTCTAAAAAGGTTTATACAGGGATGAAGCCTTTGGTGATCAAGACCTAGGTAAGAGTTAGCGAACAAGCTAGGAGTGTGGCTCCACGATTGGTTGTGAAGGCACAAGCCTCATTCCCATATAAGGACAATAAACAAGTCCCTTGGAACTATGCCTGTGCAGTGACGAATCCGAGGAGCTCTACAATTAAAGAAGGAAGAAAAGAAGAGCCTGTTAATGAGGTAGGTCATTTCACAAGAAGTGGAAGACTCTACTCGGCACCAGAAGTTGAAGATGGAGATGCAGCGCAGAGAAAGGCTGCTAACCAACAAGATAAGAAAGGAGAAAAAGACTACTTCCAAGAGAAAACACCATTGATTCATGAGCCAGTGAAAGAATCAGAGGCTCAAGAGTTTCTGAAAATACTCAAGCACAATGAATACAGTGTGGTGGAGCAGCTACATAAACTTCCGTCTCGAATTTCTATGTTGTTGTTGCTACTGAGTTCCGAGGGTCATCAGGATGCTTTGTTGAAAGTGTTAAACATGACATTTGTGTCAAAGGAGATCACGACTGACAAGATGGACATGTTGGTCAATAATATTGCAGTTAATAATTTCATATCATTTAGTGATGAAAAAATACCCGCGGAGGGAAGAGGATAATGCAAGCCCCTCCATATTTCTACGAGATGCAAAGGATATATGCTACCAAGAGTTCTCATTGACAATGGATCAACTTTGAATGTTCTCCCTTTGGATATGTTGAAAAGGTTTACTATTGATATCTCTCACATAAGAGCTTATCAAAATACAGTACGAGCCTTTCGACGGGACCCAAAGGGACATGTTAGGAAAGATTGAAGTTCCAATACAGATTGGGCCATCAACATTTGAGGTAGACTACGTGGTTATGGATATAAACCCTAGTTATAGCTGTTTGCTTGGGAACCCATGGATTCACACAGTAGGTGCAATACATTCTACTCTTCATCAGAAGTTGAAGTTTGTTATTGATGGACAATTAATTATGGTTGGTGAGGAAGAAGAAATCATTGCATCGGTAATCACTGATGCACCATACATTAAAGTAGATGAGGGGGTACTTGAGTGTCATTTTAGAACGTTGGAGTTAATCAATGCAACCTTCGTCACTAAAGGTAGCAAAGTGCCAGAACCAGAGCTGTCAAGTTGTGCAAAGATGCAAGTGAAGCAAACACTTGTAAAGGGAGCCAAGGTTGGATTGTGATTTAGAAGGAACCATTAGGGAAGGCTTTACTCATTGGAGATCCCAATAAAAAAGGACCGGTTCGGTTTGGGCTTCAAGCCCACCAAATGTGAAAGGAAAGCAATGTACAAAAAATAGCAAGAAAGAAGGAAGGTGAAGTTGAGTGGGAGCCAATAACGTACCCACCCTTAAGTGACACTTTCAGGGCTGGAGGGCTCCTAGACCCTAATGCACACTCTGATAAGGAGGAGAAAGAAAAGTATGAGTTATGAGAGGTTTTTGAGAATTTGAGCATCAATGTCATCACAGACGAGGAAGAAGAGGAAAACAAATATCTGTCCAAGATTTGCCCCAGTGCTGAGCTGAAGAACTGGACCGCTGAAGTAGTTCCTGAAGTTTTTAAGACTGCCTCAGAGTAATTCTCGAAACCAACTCTTTTACCCTTAGGCCCTTGGGTAATTAGAGATCTTATGTAAAAAGGGTCTATGTCAAAACCATGATTCTTATTTCAATAAATATACATATTTTCCCAATAGTATCGTTTGGAAAACTTTCTTCCGCAACACAAAACCGAAAAGCAAAAAGATCATAAAAACCAAAAAGAAAACCTCTTTTAAAAAAAACACATAACAAATCATATCATTTCATCCATTCATTTTCTCTTGGTATATATATTTTCTCTCTTTTATTTATAGGTTTTTAGATATCAATGGTACAAACGATTCTGATTCAGATTCAGATTCCGAAGTCGATTTGGAGTTACCACTATGTTTAGAGGAAGTTGGGAGTGTTGATGATGAAGAAGAGTATGGCTTGCCTGATGATCTGCTTAGAATGGTAGAAGGAGATGAAAAGCAAATTCAGCCCCACAAAGAAGAGTTAGAGGTTTTGAATCTTGGAACCGAAGAAGAGAAGCGTGAAGTAAAGATTGGCACCACCATCTCAGTTAAGACGCGACAATGTTTGATTGAGCTTCTGCAAGAATATAAAGATATTTTTGCCTGGTCATATCAGGATATGCTTGGCCTTGATACAAATATTGCTATGCATAGACTTCCTATAAGGGAAGGATGGGAACCAATAAAGCAAAAGCTCAGAAGAATGAAGGCTGATACACTTTTAAAAATCAGAGATGAGTTTAAGAAGCAGTACAGTGCAGGATTCCTCGAGGTAGCTAAATATCCAAAATGGGTGGCAAACATTGTTCTAGTGCCTAAGAAGGATGGAAAAGTAAGAATATGTGTCGACTACAGGGATCTTAATAGAGCAAGCCCCAAAGACAACTTTCCACTCCCACATATCGATACCTTGGTAAACAATACAGCGGGTCACTCCCTTTTCTCATTCATGGATGGATTTTCTAGATATAATCAAATAAAGATGTGCCCAAAAGACATGGAAAAGACTACTTTTGTAACGCTTTGGGGAACCTTTTTCTATAAAGTAATGCCTTTTGGATTGAAAAACACAAGGGCAACTTATTAGAGAGCTATGGTTATTCTTTTCCATGATATGATGCATAAGGAAATAGAAGCTTATGTGGATGATATGATTTCCAAATCTAGAACTGAGGAGGATCATCTAGCGATCTTGAGTAAGCTTTTTTAAAGATTGAGAAAATTTCAGTTAAAGCTTAATCCTGTCAAGTGTACATTTGGGGTTACTTCTGGGAAATTGTTAGGCTTTGTTGTAAGTAGAAGAGGAATTGAAATTGATCCTGATAAGATAAAAGCCATACAAGAGTTTCCACCACCCCAAACACAGAAGCAAGTTCGGGGATTCTTGGGAAGGTTGAATTACATAGCCCGTTTCATCTCCCAACTAACGAATAAATGTGATCCAATATCCAGGTTGCTTAGAAAGAACAATTCAGGGACATGGAATGAAGAATGCCAAGCAACTTTAGAAAAGATCAAGGAGCAGTTAACTAATCCTCCAGTGTTAATGCCACCTATTTCAGGAAAACCGTTAATACTCTATCTAACGGTGTATGAAAATTGAATGGGCTGCGTATTAGGGTAGCATGACAAAATTGGAAGGAGGGAAAGGGCAATATATTACGTAAGCAAGAAGTTTACTGACTATGAAACAAGATATACTCCGATTGAAAGGGTATGTTGCGCTCTGGTATGGGCTACTAAAAGGCTTAGGTAGTATATGTTGTGTCATACCACATGGTTGATCTCATGGTTAGATCCGTTAAAGTGTATGATGGAAGCTCCAGTCCTATCAAGAAGAGTAGCACGATGGCAGATGTTGCTCTTAGAATATGATATTCAATATATGAATCAGAAAGTATTAAAAGGAAGCACCATAGCAGATTTTCTTGCAAGTCATGCACAAGATGATTATGAGGCATTAGATTTCAGTTTCCCTGATGAGGATTTGATGTGTATTATAGAAAATGAAGAGTCACCAACATGATCCTGGGTCATGCATTTTGATGGTGTTGTAAATGCTCTAGGACGAGGTATTGGAGTAGTTTTGGCTTCACCAGAAGGAGATCATTATCCTTTCACTTGCCGTTTGAAATTCTTCTGCACTAATAATATGGCACAATACGATGCGTGCATATTGGGCCTAAGGGAAGCCATTGCCAGGAAAATACGAAATTTGAAAGTTTATGGGGATTCAACGTTGATTATCTACCAAATACGTGACGAATGGGAAACAAAAGATGCAAAATTGATAGAGTATTACAAGTTGGTCCTTGAGTTAACTAAAGAATTCGATGTGATCACTTTTAGGCATCTCCCAAGAGAAGATAATTAGATGGGTGATGAGTTAGCTATTTTGGCTGCCATGTTTAAAGCAAGTGAGGGTTCTGAGATGATGCCCATTAAGTTACAAAACATGGAGTCCCCAACTCATTGTTACAATGTAGAAGAAGAAACAGATGGTTTGCTGTGGTACCATGATATCTTGCAGTACATAAAGCTTTAGTAATACCCAACATAGGCTTCAGAAAATGAAAAGAAAATGATTAGAAAAATGGCATTAGGATACATTATTTAATTGAAAACTTGAAAAACATGGAATAAGTAAACATTGTAAATTTATTTGCAAAAACAAACTTGAAATCCTAAACAATCGTTCTCACAACTAATCACAACATAACCCAAACCCAAGAAGAAATTTAGAACATATTGGCGGCAAGAAAACCTAATCTATGCCTAAGGAAAACCTCTATCTCCTTTGAATTATAGTTACAATGGGTATATACATGCATTAGCTAGGTCTAGTCCTTCTTGAAGTAGAAGTCTTCAAAGTAGCTTTTTACATTAAATGTGCCTTTAAACTCTGACTTCTTTGAGTTGAATGTGGACTTTATCACGTTGCCTTGCTCCGCAAGTAATCTCGAGATCCTTCTTTTGCGGCTCTACCCGCTGCTACAGACGTCAGAAAGTTGAGTGAACAAGATAGAATCAGGATTTTCTGCTCTACAGATCGCACTCCGGTTCTCCAACTCCATAGTCTGCTGTCTTGGGCGGTAGGTTGGCGGCGACAACTACTAGGTAGCTGCTGTCTCTGTCTGGATCTCCGTCAGTACAACTCTTAGGTTTGCTGCCTCAGCATAACGTCCTCAGCTCCTCTTTCCCTCTGTCAGCCTCTAGAACCTGAAATTAAAACTAAATTAAATAACATCGTTTCTTCAGCAAATAAAAGATAATCACTAAAAACATGGCAAATTAGAGAAATGCTGTAAAATGCAATGCATGGTCCTAACTATGCCTAAAATGCACTAAAAAACAACAATAATATGAGATGGAATGTGCATTAAATATAGAACTTGTGGACACTTTACAATATGCATATCGAACAACGGTACGAACATCTACTGGGGCAACTCCGTTCTCATTAGTATATGGAATAGAAGCCGTGCTACCAATTGAGGTTGAGATACCATCGTTGCGTGTCTTGATGGAGGCCAAGTTAGACGGAGCAGAATGGGTTCAGGCAAGGTATGCCCAATTGAATCAAATTGGGGAAAAGAGACTGAAAGCCGTATGTCATGGTCAAATGTACCAAAGGAGAATGATAAGGGTTTATGAAAAGAAGGTTCTCCCTAAAGAGTTCCAAGAAGGCAGTCTGGCATTAAAGAAGAAACTGCCAATTCAAAGTGATCCCCGAGGAAAATAGGCGCCTAATTGGGAAGCAACATACATTGTGACAAAAGTTCTTTCAGGTGGAGCATTGATTTTAGTTGAGATGGATGGATATGAGTTCCAAAACCCGATGAACTCTGATACTGTTAAGAAGTATTATGCTTGAAGAAAAAAAAGAGAAAAAAAGAAAATGATATTCGGATGATGACGTGGTGGCAGAAGTAAAAGCTTATTAGGATATTCCAATAGCTTATCGAATTCGGGATGATAGCGTATCAACTAGGATTTGTGATTTATCTCTTTTATTTAATTTAAATATTTTTTAGGAATTATCTCTTAGGATTTATCTTTTGTAATTTGAAATTATTATCTTATCTCTTATCTCTTAGTATTTTTAGGGTTTTTGAGGACTATAAATACCCCATTGGGGTAAGCCTCAAAGGATCTCATATTTTGTTCTTCACTTGTCTGTACTTGGGCTTTTATAAAATTTCTTTTCTCTTTCAGTTTTTATTTTCTTTACTTTATTCTCTTTTGAAAATGATGCTAAGCATGGTTAATTCAATAATCATGCAAAGCTAAATTTTTTATAGCAAAAGGCGGTAGCGATGACTCGGTTTCAATGTGAGAAATGAAAAGCACTTAAAAACACTTCGGGTTTTACTTGTCTCTATTTTCAAAAGCTAAACTTCAAACCAAAACAATTTTCAAAACAAAAGATTGACTTTATTCGAAATATGATTTTCGGTTAATATGTGGGAGGAATGATCGTCTATTGAAGCACATTCGACTTCCTGGGAACACACTTAGTAAATTGATTACTAAGGGAAAATATAGACCGAAACCATTGTTATTGAAATAACACGTTCGAGTCGGTTTTTATTGGGCTTAAAATTAACTTTGCCTACAACATTGTTGTTGATTAAGATCAAGTTCGGATATCGATATCAAATATAGAACTTGGGTATTCGGTATACAAAATGAAGTCACAAGGATTGAACCTTGTGGACAAGTAACCGACGTAAATCCTAAAGTGAAAAACTTTTTCTAATGATCCAAAGAAACTAAGTCAAAGTGAAAGCCAAAGTCTAGTTTTTAGATATTAAATTTATTTAAAACTATTTCAACCATTATTTTATTTATTACCTTTCTTACAATCAACTCCCCTTTCACTTTGATAATACTCAATTCACTTCTGCGCTTAGAGATCAAACGAATATAATCAGGAAGTTTCTTAGTCCCTGTGGGATCGACCCTTACTTCTCTTTTACTACATTTAAATTAAATTCATTTATTTATTTATTATTTGAGAAGAAGAAATAATTTTTGACGCGTAAACGACGCGTGTCAGAAAAAAAGAAAAAGAAGGGTTCAAAATGAAAACCCACAAAGAGCGTTTTGAAACCAAAGGAGGGTCTAGGTTGAAAACCCGTAAAGGGCGGCTCAGATAATTTATAAGATAGTTTTTAGGGCTCCACAGGTTATGCATTGTATTCAAAGTTTCCTTGACAATGGTGGCATCCAAGATTACTTCTGGCGCTTGATAGGAGGAGTTTGGACTGTTGATATCTGAATACTTGTTTCCCTTTCTTTTTATAAACCTTTTTGTGTTTGCCACAATATTAATAAAATTAGTTTCATGGATTTTTCTTTATTTTATGTTTTCTTCCCTATCATTATTAGCATCTTGCTTTTTAAATAAGTATCAATGGATTTGACAATCATTTAGATATGCAAAAGATTTTTGAGCATTACTTTGAGAATGTTTTGGAAATACATGGACTATGAAGTGTTTCATAATTATTGTTTGGGGAATGAGATGTTAAAATGCTTGAAGTAGAAATAAAGCCTTGTTGCAAAATTCTCAAAAAGGAAGAAAAGCCTTATAAATGTCTTGGCGCTTAAGTAGTGTTTCCTAACCACCGAGCTTTCTTACATGATAATGAGAGCAGTCTTTCAATGTCGAAACTTGACTTAGGAAATTTGTCCTTGAATACGAAAATATTGACTAAGAAGACAAATGATGATTAAATGTCTCCAATGAAGTAAAGAGTAATATGTAAAGATAAAGACAGTCCTTCCAGCTAAGAGTGCAAATTTTAGTATGCAAAAGATCAAAAATGAAGTAATTACCAGAGTTGTTCATGACTCATGGGTGAATTGTAAGGCAAGGGAGAGGGCCCTATCCCAAGGAATGGTGGATGAAGTTGGAAAGCCAGGAAGAATTGAAAGAGAAGTGAAGCTAGCCTTCTTATCTATGCAAGGTTTGGAGGGAGTTCATGTTAATCGGGTTGCCATCGATAACCAGAATTTCATTAAATTTAAGAAAATAGTCTAAGAAAAAGAAGTTTTAAAAAGGAAAAAACTTGTAATGCATTCATGTTTAGGAAATCCCCAGGGGCATGCACATCATAATTGTATTGCTTGTCGCATTTTGCTTTTTTCAGGTACATGGAAGACCTGTTCAAACGAGAGTTTGCTTATTCATCCAAGCATAGGGAGGATAAAATTTTCAGAAGAATCTGCCTATTTGTTTGAGCATTTGGGAGGATAGAACCTAGCTCAGCTATTCAGGCATTTGGGAGAATAGAACCCAACTCAGCTATTCGAGCATAACGAGAATAGAACTAGCCTATCCGTTCGGGCATTTGGAGAATGGAACCCAACTTAGCTATTCGAGCATAAGGAGAATAGAACCAACCTATCCGTTCGGGCATTTGGAGAATGAGACCCAACTCAGCTATTTGAGCATAAGGATAATAGAACCAACCTATCCATTCAGGCATTTGGAGAATGGAACCCAACTCAACTATTCGAGCATAAGGGGAATAGAACCATCCTATCCGTTCGGGCAGTTGGAGAATGGAACCTAGCTTAGCTATTCGAGCATAGGGAGAATAGAACATGCCTATCCGTTCGGGCAACAGGATAATGGAGCCAACCGGAAAATCGGTGAAAATTAGTGCCTTTTGGTCATTTCTTTATCTCCGTTGTATAGAGATAAGCAAAGAGGGGCAGTTGTTGTCACTAGATTTTCACCCCACCAATATTAAATAATTTGAAATAATATAAAAAACCTATTTCCCTTAAAAGCCCACCCCTTTTAAAATAAATAAAAAAACAACAAAAAACATCCCAAAAGGACCATTTTTGTAAACAACATTTCAAAAAAAAAAAAAACAAGCCCACCATGAAATATAAAAGCCCACTTTTTAGAAAACAATTTGAGTAAATAATAAAAATAAAAATAAATGATATATAGTAATAAATGTAGAAAAAAGGGGAAATAAAATTACAGCAAAAGATAATAAATGTAAAAAAGAACAAAGAAAAACAACAAAAAATAAAAAGAAAAGAAAAAGGGGGGAACCAACGCGCGTCACACGCCTAGCGCGTGTGCCGCACGTGCGTGGGATGGTTCCTTGCAAACCCTTGTTCGAAGCACGACATGGAGCTGATCGACGTGCACCGGCCACGGCTGCCTTCACCATTGGTATCGGTCGACGCGCCTCCCCGCCGCCGACCCAACGACACCAACGCCGCTCGCCGCCGTCCACTGTTGCTGCCAGAATCTACAAAAAAACAGAGAAAAATGGTCAAAACCTGGCTCGAATCAAGAGGAAATTCGATTATGAATTTGAACAAAATCGGGATATTCTTGAGGGGTTTTTCCGAGGATCAAGCCTTGTGTCGGATTTAGGCTTCAATTCGGAGATTAAATCCCTATTTGGGTTGAATTTTAAGTCGGGAATTCAACTATAACCCCCCTAAACCCCATTGTTCATCACACTTGATCACACCAAAAACAAGCAAAAAAGCTTAAAAAAGAATTCCGAAAATTCTTTAAAAAAATTCTCAAAGGTTGCTAAAAATTTTGGAGGTAAAGTTCGAGCTTGGGGGTAATTTTCCGGAAGAAATTGGGTTCGTTTCGAGAAGTTCATATTTGAGTTCTTCATTCTTCTTTTCGGTAAAATTCCTCTCTTTTCTTTTAGTTTTTTAAGTATTTTTCATACTTGTTCTTGGTTGAATTTTTGTGTTTGTGTTTGTGTGGATTTTAGGTTGTGTTCTTGAAGTTGGAAAATTGTTTCGCGATTCCGGTAATGTTTTCATTCTAAATTATTTTAGTTTAAACTTTAAAATAAATTTCATGCTTTATAAATGTTGTTTAGGAGTTTTTGATCTTTAGAAATAAAATAGTTGAACCTTAAAAGTGTTGCTTTAAAAATGTAAGAATAAAAATGAGTTAATGTTGTTTTTAAATAAAAACTAAAATTTAAGGATTAAATTAAAAGGATAATAATTCATGGGTGGAAAGTAATAAAAGGGGCTTGATTTGTAAAAAAATAATAAAAGAATTTTCTTGAAATTTAGTTTTAATAATAAAGGAGGTGAAGTAATTTTATTTAAGAAGTTTTTTTAAAAAAGAAAAAGTAAATAAAGATGTTTTTTAAAGTAAGTAATAAGTTTTAAAAAAATCAAAAGAAAATAAATTTTAAAAAAGGTTTTAAATAAAAGTTTAGAGTTTAGGTGAAATAAAGTTCGAAAAAATATAAAGGAAAACATATTTTAAAATAAGGTTTTTTAAAGAAAAACCTTTTAAAAACATGAAAAAGAAGTCTTAAAAGAACAAACTCTTTTTGAAATGGAAAAAAATGAAAAAAATGAAAAAACTAAAAAATGTAAAAAGGGGCAAAGGAAAGGTCTTGGTTTCAAAAGTAGAAAAGAATAAAGGTTTTTTTTTTTAAAAAATGAAACAATAAAATGTAAAAAACACAAAAGAAAATTCAAGTTTCTTGTTGGTTCTCAGAAATAGGTCAAAACTTAATACTAGGTTCTAAAAGCTTAGAGAGAGACGTGTTTGTAGAAAAATTCTCTTCACAAAAAAATAAGACACGCTTAAGCAAACTTAAACCTTTAACTAGGAATAAAAGACTTAGACTTTTTTAGGATTTTTAAAAAATCAAACTTAGAATAAATATAAAATGCTCAACGCATTGAATTTTCATGTTCCTTGAAAAGTGAAATTAATTTAATGTTATGTCTTATCAAACGGGAATGACGGGTTAGCGCCAGAAATGTTGGATGTGATTAAAGTTCATCTCCTGGGTGATAAGGCTGTTAAAATAGTTTGATATTCATTAAACGAACAAATAAAGTCGAACCTTCGTGAACTTGCAAATTCCAGTTTTGAAAGAGATTTTAAAATCAATTAGGTACCAATTTTGGACGTCGTGGGGGTGCTAACCCACGCATAACTGACCCCGAACCTATTTTCTAATTTTCGCAGACCAAAACCTTTGTTTTATTAAAACAAAACATTTTATTAATATAACCATGTTTTAAAGTAATCCAATCACACTTTTTTCAAAAAAGATTGGTGGCAACTTCGTGTTTTATAAGTTTTCAAAAAGTCGAAGCTCGAAAGGGTTGCGACAATATGCTTCTTGAATTGTTTAAGATCATGAAAATAATACGCATGATGCATGAGCACAATGGAATTAGAGATTGTTCCTATTCGAATGAAACATAATTATGGATTAAAGATTTGATTATTCATGTTTAGTAATTCTTGTGATGCTTATCAATAATGGTTGATTAAAGTGAATCAAATTGCAAAATTAAGGACTATAAAGACCTTAGTTCTGGTGATTGAAAGCTTGTTCGGTGATGTATTCACCTCCTGTTAGATACCACGGGTATCATCTTGATAGGTACTTTGAGTACCGACTTGATTGGGTGTAGTAGGCACCTTCTTGGTAGGATACTTTTAAGTACCATCTTGATTATTGTGACTCGAATACCTTAGAATTAACTAAGTACCAAGGCAAACCTAATTATATGAAACTTATTGAATATCATTGAAACTAAGGTTAATAAATGAATAAATTGACCTTTGTGAAAGCATGTGCTATGAATTGAAACTATGTGGTTTAAATTGAATTATATGTTGCCTTAATTGCATATGATTTGAGAAGTTAAATTACATGTAAATGGTTCCTATTCGAATAGCTTTTGATATATCTATCATTGAGATTGGTTTATGTTTGATTGATTCAATTAGGCTAAGTCTGAAATTCCTTGCTCCTTAATCTACTGTGATCGAATGATTGAATGAGTAGACTATCTAGGTGAAACTTCACTTAAATGATAATTGGCACACAACATTAATAATCTTGTAATATGAAAATTAATCATTACCTCGCTATGTACGTCAAAGTACTTATCACTCTTGTCCCTTATTCTTCCCAAAAATTAGGTTTTAGAGACAAAAGCTACTCAACCCCGATCGAAGCATTATACAAGCGAAGAACCAAAAGTATATCTTGCATTGTTTATGTTTTACTCCTAGTGGGTGGCTTAGTTTCATGCTTGGTAGTACAAGTATTTTGCATCATGCTTGTCATTGAACTCTATTTAAGATGTGTGTAAGGATGACTTTGGATGATATCATTTTGTTTACCATGAGTTGTAAATGTTAAGTCTCATGGTATTTTAGTTAGAGGCTTGTTATTGTTGTGTTGTAGATATACCATGGTTGTAAATATTAACAATGGTCATGATAGCCTCTTGTCATATGATCATAGGAATATATAAATATGAATGGAAATCCAAATGATCAATTTGGAATATTTTGAGAAGTTCAAAATTGCCATGGCTATGTCTAGATTAATTAAATGATCTTTGATAGTCTTGATTAATAGATTGTATCAATTAAATGATTGAAATTAATTTACAAGTTATAGAAACTTGTCTATTCGATATGAATCATAATATACCATGCGTAATTATAACCGAATTGAGTAGCAATTAGAATTGACGAATACAACTTGAAATTGTTAATAATATGAATCGACTAGTTGACTTATGAAATTGGTTTAGAAAAAAAATTGGTTTCCTAGATTCTTATGTAGAATATCGCAATTGGTATTGATAGTTAAATGAATAAGAATAATTTAATTGAAATTTTTAATTGGCCCACTAATTTTGTATGTCCTGATTTGTTTTTCCGAATCCTGACACTCTTCGCTCCTAATTCGGGCGTGGGGTGTTACAAATTGGCTATGATAGCCAAAAGATTCTCAAGGTTCATGAAGTCAAATCGTGGTAGAAAGTTTTCAGGAAGAAAAGACTTCAAGAACAAGAACAAAGAAGAAGAGAAAGACCAACTCATTTGTTATGCTTGTAAGAAATCGAGTCACATTCGCATTGGTTGTCCTCAACTAAAGAAGAAGAGCTTTGAGAAGTAGAAGAAGCTCAAGGATCAAGTAGCAACTTGGAGTGATGAGGAGTCATTATCCGAGGATGAGGAGCATGAAGTGACCAACCTTTGCCTCATAACCCTTGAGAAGGAATCTATGGTAAACTTTAACTCATCATCTCTTACTTATGATGAACTATATGATGCCTATGTTGAGTTGCAAGAGGTTTATGATGAATTGGTTGAGAAATATAAAGAGTCTATTTTGAAAAACAAGAAAAATATTTCCGATTTGATATCTCAAAATGAGTCTCTTTCAAAAACCAATTCTGAATTGGAAAAGAAAGTTTTATACTTGATAAATCTTTCAAATGAGCTTAAAAAGAAAAATCTTGATGTTGAAAAACTTCTTTCTGATTTCCAAGATTATCACACTAAGGAAGTGGATAATCTTAAAACTTCTCTTGCTATTGGGAAAAATGGTTTTGACAAGGGTTGTTCTTCAAAAACCTAATATGTAAAGAGAAAGAATTTTAACTACAAACAAAAGTGGCTCTCAAAAGCATTATAGAGCTAAAAGGATTAGAAGTTTATGGGTTCCTAAGGAACTTGTAGCTTCTAACAATATTGTTGCAATATCATCTTGGATTCCTAAGGGAACCAAGTTTTTGGGAGCTAACACTTATGGACCCAAAATGATTTGGGTACCAAAATCAAGGAACTAATCTTTGTTTGTCGGGGGAGCATTGCTACAAGACCAAATCATCAAGTCAAAACACATGGTACCTTGATAGTGGATGCTCAAGACATATGACCAGAGACAAGAGTAGATTCATAGAGCTCAAGCCAAAGCATGGTGGAGTGGTAACTTTCGTTGACAACTCCAAAGGCCATATTGAGGGCATTGGCTATATTCGTAAACCCTCATCAATTTTTATTGAAAATGTATTGCTTGTCAATGGTCTTAAAAATAATCTATTGAGTATTAGTCAACTTTGTGACAAAGGTTTTGATGTTCATTTTGATAAAAATGGGTGTAAAATTGTGAACATTAAAACAAATAAAATAATACTCATTGGTCATCGCATAGGAAACATTTATATGGTGCATTTAGATGACATACATTCATCCCATGCATGTTTAGTTTGTATATGATGACAATGATGCATGGTTGTGGCATAGGAAACTAGGGCATGCTAGCATAAGTGTTTTAGAAAAGTTGGTTTCCCAAAATCTAGTTAGAGGTTTACCCAAACTAAAATTTTCATTAGATAAAATATGTGATGCTTGCGCTAAGGGTAAACAAAGGAGAACCTCATTTAAACCCATTAATGATGTTTCAACTAGTAGGGTGTTACAATTAATCCACATGGATTTATTTGGGCCTATTAGAAATATGAGCTTAGGTGGTAAGTCATATGCATTTGTTTTGGTAGATGACTTCTCTAGATATACTTGGGGTTCTATTCTTAAGTACTAAGGATGGGGCTTTAGAAAATTTTATCACATTTACAAAACTTACCCAAAATGAACTTGATCTTAAAATCTCACATGTTAGAAGTGATCATAGAATTGAGTTTCAAAATATAGGTTTTGAAGATATTTGTAATGAAAATGGTATTAGCCATAACTTTTTAGCTCCTCGCACTCCTCAACAAAATAGGTAGTTGAGAGGAAAAATAGAACTTTAGAAGAGATGACTAGGACCATGCTTTGTGAAAACAATTTACCTAAGAATTTTTGGACGGAAGCCACTGATACAACTTGTTATATTATTAATAGAGTAACGATTAGGCCTATTTTAAAGAAAACACCTAATGAGATTTTGAAATCCAAAAAGCCTAACATTAGCTATTTCCACCATTTTGGTTGTAAATGTTTTGTTTTAAACAATGGAAAAGATAACTTAGATAAATTTGATGCTAAAAGGGATGAAGAAATATTTTTGGGTTATTCCTTAAATTCTAAAGCCTACCGGGTATTTAATAAAAGAACTTTTGTTGTTGACGAGTCTATACATGTTGTTTTCGATGATAACCTCCTTCCGAGGAAGGAATCTTGTGTTGATGATGTTGTAGGGATCATTGAAGCTATTGTTGGAGGACAAACATCAAAGGTGGATGAGATTCCATCTAAAGAAGAGGAAGCACAAAATCCACCTCTTGAATCCTTGAAGGAATTAGCTCTTGAGAAAAAGGAGGTGACATACCCAAGGGAGTTCAACTATGTCAAAGGTGGTGAAATCTTGGGTGATCCATTCAAGGGGGTAAATACTAGATCCTCTCTCAAACTTATGAATCATGTTGTATTCATCTCATGCATAGAGCCTAAAAATATCAAAGTAGCATTAAAAAGATGATTTTTGGATATTGGCTATGCAGGAGGAACTTAATCAATTTGAGAGAAGTAGAGTATGGACATTAGTTGATAGGCCTAGTAATCAATCTACTATAGGAACAAAGTGGGTATTTAGAAACAAACTAGATGAGAGTGGTAACATAGTGAGGAACAAGGCTAGGCTTGTTGCTCAAGGTTACACTCAAGAAGAGAGAATTGATTTTGATGAAACATATGCACCCGTAGCTAGAATGGAAGATATTAGGATGCTTCTTTCATTTGCATGCTATCATGATTTCAAGCTTTTCAAATGGATGTGAAAAGTGCTTTTCTAAATGATTTTATAAACGTAGAAGTGTATGTTGAACAACCATCGGGTTTTGAATATTCACAGTTTCGAAATCATGTTTTCAAACTAACTAAAGCTCTTTATGGTTTAAAACAAGCTCCTAGAGCTTGGTATGAAAGGCTTTCAAACTTTTTGATTCAAAAAGGTTTTGAAAAAGGCAAGGTGGATACTAAACTTTTGATTAAAAGATATAACAATGACATCTTAGTAGTTTAAATATATGTTGATGATATTATTTTTGGTTCTACTAATGAATTTTATTGCCAAGAATTAAGCTAATGCAAGGTGAATTTGAGATAAGTATGATGGGAGAGCTCTCATTTTTCTTGGGGTTCCAAACCAAGCAAAGGAAAGATGACATCTTCATCAATCAAGCAAAATATATAAAGGGCGTGCTGAAGAAGTTTGGCTTGGAGAACGTAAAGTCTCAAGCTACTCCAATGAGCTCATCAATAAAGCTTGACAAAGATGAGGGAGGTAAGTGTGTTGATTATAAGCTTTATAGATCTATGATCGACTCTTTGCTTTACCTTACCACAAGTAGACCAAATATTATGTTTAGTGTTTGCTTGTGTTCTAGGTTTCAAGCTAGCCCTAGAGAATCACACCTAGTTTGTAACACCCCAAAATCCAGTCTAGTCAGAATTATGTTTAGATTATCAGAGTATTGATATTAGAATATTAAAATATCATATCTTTGTTATGATATTATAGTAAGAAAGACACAAATCTGAACCATGCCTTTAGATTTCTTTGTGAATACCTATTTGATGTTTATGAGCTAGGTGTTTCGAAACAGTCAGACACGTACCGAAACGATCTAGGTAAGGTGTTCTGAAACTATTAAAGGCGTATCGATACGGTGTAACGGTTTTAACGACTTATTTGGACTTTTGTTTACCCGTACCGATATGCCCTCGAGCGTATCAAAATGGTACCCTGCAGAAAACAGGGTAGTTATCCCAAAGTCAAAAGTTGCAGCCCTTAAGTGAGTCACCTACTTGCTTGGCATCTCCTCACATGTTTCTAAGCTGAATAAGTGGTCGTTTGTCAGCATTTTGATGTGAATTGATGGGAATAATTAAATAGAAAATCTTTGGGAGAGGAAATGTTCTTATTGGTTCTTGATGAGGTGTGTGGGGCTTGGTAAACCCTTAAGCAAGGTAAACCTTTTATTGGTTGCTAGAAAGGTGGGTATAAGACAAACCTTGTATTCTTATAAATTGATAGACTCTCTAAGCTATACCAATGCCAAAACCCATCTTCGTTCCAAAAGATCAAAATAAGCATTCTTTCTGAAAATACCACCGTTTCCAAGTAATGTCTAATCCAAGTCAAGAAATCAAATGAACTGGAACAAGGAGGAGTTCCTTGTAGTCTTTGCCAAGGTGAACACCCAACAGAGCAATATCAAGGAAGATCTGGAGCTTGTTCCAATTGTGGTAAGACGGATCATCTCGTCCGAGATTTCCCCAAGAAATCTTACAAGAAGAATCGCCGTGTAAGTGCAAAATGAACTTGGCCAGAAGGATTAGGAAAGACGAATTCTTCATCTCCAGAAGATTCTGATCTCGAAGAGTGCACTGATGAGCAAGTCGAAGCTGCGGGTAAGAATTCGAGGACAAATTCTTTTCTAAGGGGGTGAGAGTTGTAACACCCCGAAATCTGGTCTAGTCGGAATTAGGTTTCGATGATCGGAGTATTTATATTAGAATATTAAAATATCGTATATTTGTTATGATATTATAGTAAGAAAGACACAAATCTGAACCAAGCCTTTAGATTTCTTTGTGAATACCTATTTGATATTTTGAGCTAGGTGTTTCGGAACAGTCAGACAAGTACCGAAACGATCTAAGTAAGGAGTTCCGAAATGATTAAGGGTGTATCGATATGGTGTAACGGTTTTAATGACTTATTTGGACTTTTGTTTACCCGTACCGATACGACCTCGAGCGTATCGAAACGGTACCATGCAGAAAACAGGGTAGGTGTCCCAAAGTCAAAAGTTGCGGCCCTTAAGTGAGTCACCTACTTCCTTGGCATCTCCTCACATGTTTCTAAGTTGAATAAGTGGCCGTTTGTCAGCATTTTGATGTGAATTGATGGGAATGATTAAATAGGAAATCTTTGAGGAGAGGAAATGTTCTTATTGGTTCCTGATGAGGAGTGATGGGCTTGGCAATCCCTCAAGCAATGGAAACCTTTTTATTGGTTGTTAGAAAGGTGATTAATAATTCCCAAATCCTTTAAATAAGAAGAGAATGAAAGGATTATTGTTTTTAATTTTCCCACCGAGCTTAAACCTTCCTTTAGAAAACAAGCAAGCTCCTTCATTTTCATCTTCAACCTCAAGCTTAAAGCAAGCACCTCCATTAAAGACAAAACAAAAGCTTTGTCTTCCTTCGTTTAAGAGTCTCGTTTAATTCATTCAAATACGAGAAGGAGAATTTAAGCATCGATCGATGATTATCAAACCGTAAATCCTTAACCGATTAAGGTGAGTGTAGTAGCTTCTCGAGAATGGCTAGGTGTCATCTCGAATCTTTGATTATCGTTTTACTAACTATTGATTTATAAAGGGTTTTACATGAAGCATTATTATAGCCATGTTGGTAAGTATTGCATCTATTTATTAATTATAACATTGCTATCATTGTCATGGAAATCATGGAAGCATCGACATGTAAGAATCATTGACATGAATTATTGTTATTGTTTATTGACATGAAATGATGTTAAAGAATCATGAATGTTGAACTATTGATATTGGACCTTGGATTCGATGTATTGGATATAAATGGCATGCCATAGAATTCATGAGCTCATTGGTACGGGTGGACTACGATTGATATGATTTGGCGAGGCGAAGGGATGTATTGTGTATTGGTCTTTGGCGATGTCAGTGGGATGACCATTTTTTTATTTGGCGAGGAGTGGAATTCATGTATCCATATACCATGAAACGATCCAAGGGATTTGTTGTTTATTGACAATGTTTACTATGAAATCATGATTTTGTTATTGAAGACATGATACTATAATTATTATTGAAGCATGATAATTTGACATACATAGCATTCATTGTGTTTGTGACTACCTCACTAGGCAAAGTATGCCTAATGCATTCCATTGCATCCATTTAATAAAGGTTATTAAAAGGTTAAGAGTTTATCGCACCGATCACCGCATCGCTCATCGGTAGCACGCTCCGACCCAGTTCTCTATCGGGTCGGGAAGGGGGTGTTACATAGTTGCCATTAAGAGAATTTTTAGATACCTTAGAGAAACACCTAGTTTAGGTCTTTGGTATCCTAGGGATTCCTCCTTTAACCTTCATGGTTTCTCCGATGCGAATTATGGGGGATGTAAGATAGATAGGAAATGTACCTCCAAAACATGTCAATTCCTAGGTAGCATGCTCGTATCTTGGTTCTCTAAGAAACAAAATAGCGTAGCCTTATCTACCACCGAAGCGGAGTACATATCCTTATGGAGTTGTTGTGCTCAAGTTTTTTCGATGAAGCAACAACTCTTAGATTATGATGTTCAAGTAGATACCATACCCTTTAATTGTGACAACACTAGTGCCATTTGTCTCACTAAGAATCCCATCCAACACTCTAGAACCAAACATATAGAAATTAGACATCGTTTCATTAAAGATCATGTCTTGAAAAATGATGTGGTTTTAGATTATTTTGATACCTTGAACCAATTAGCGGACATATTTATCAAAGCATTAGATAAAGAACGTTTTTCAAACCTTAGGAGAGAGTTTGGTTTAACCAGCCTTCCTTGACCATTTTAGGTCCAAAATGACCAAAAATGTGCTAGAAATTATTTGATGCTCATGCTTGTGTTGATTTGACTCCTTTTGCATCTATGCTTGTTGTTAAGGGAGTATGCAACTGTCACACCCCTAGAGTTTCACATCGTCGGGCACGTGCGACCTTAGATGCCTTTGACGCTACTTGGTCGACTCGCGCACCTAAGTCGGCCTTAACCACGCCTTGCGAGTACTCCTGCTCGATAACGACTCAGACAAGCCCTCAAGGCTTCGATGGATGCGGAAGCGCTTTAAGATACTCTTAGCCACTCGAGAGAAAACTAGAAGAAAAGAGAATTAAGAACAACTTAAAGAACAAGCAAGCTAGAGTAAATGCCTCAGAGTCTTATTAATCTCTCTCAAATGAGAATGAATGGAATGAGATGATTACAAATGAGGAATGAGTTGTTTATTTATAGTTGAACTCCCTCCTAATCAATGGTCCATATCGATTTATATGGATGGCCATGATTAGTCCAAATCATTACAAAACCACCTATCTATGGAAAGAGTATCAAAATCCTATCTAATTACATTCACTAGTAGGAAACTTTCCTCGGATAGGTCCCCACACCGAATATGGCAAGATTCTTCCACAATCCTCTCTGATATGTTGTCTCCTGCCATGTTTACCGAATCAATGTGGACAGGCTCTCTAGCATTCTCAAAGTGTTGGGCCAAGTCTGGTAGTCTTGGAAAGCCCGATGTCCCAAATGGAACCTTCTCATCGGATGCTCGCACCACTATCTCGGACCAAGAATTTTGGGTCGTGACACAACTGTTTTAGTTCATATAACATGCTCATATATCATTTACATGCATTTAGGCTCGATCTAACTTGGCCTTTTGGACTTAAAACTGCCCAAAATGCATTTTTTGGCAAAGGTGTATCGAAGCATGTACATTTGTTTCGATACGGGCTCGATCTAAGTTTGTTACTATAATGGATCATATCAAAACGAGCTCCTCGCATTTCGACACGGGTTAACAGTGTTGTTTCGAAATAGGGTCTACCTGTATCGAAACAAGTCTTGTACCGAAATGGCTCGAAAGCATTTCGAAACCCCCATTCCAATACGCCAAGTGGCGTATCGATACGTGTTTGCACATATTGTTTTAAATAGCCTTAAATGACTATCCAACTTTAATTAAAACACAAACTCTCTTTTTCTTTCAAAACCCAAGCCGAAAACCCCTATAAAAATCCTCAAATATCTTGAGTTTTACACCAAAACCTAATTTTTTAAGGTTTTTAATCTACACATTAAGGCTAAAGCTTTGCAAGCAATTTGGTGCATTAATCATATCTCATTCATCAATTATCCTATATCAAGGTATAAACCCTTTTCTTTTCTTTTTTTAATTTTTGTTTAATTTTCTTCAATTTTTTACTCAATTTTTGTATAGAATATATACTTATATTATGGGTTTTGAAGTTTTTGTAAAAATTCTTTAAAACTCAAAATTTTTTGTTCAAATATAAAAACTACATCATATATTTTTCTTTACTGTTTTTGGAAATTCTTTTTACCAAAAATTTATTTTATATTTATATATGTTTTAAACTATATTGTATAGTTTTTTATCAACACCTTGACTATTGGATTGCCTATTGGATTGAATTTGGTTGATTTACACATACATGTATTTTTTTCTCTTGAATTGTTTTTCAAATTTCGAATATGGGTTTAGGAATAGAGTACGATCTAATGAGGCTGGTGGAAGTTCTAACATTGATGACGATTCCTCTCGTCTCAACCTCACTCTACTCTATCAAAAGAGTCTTCGAAACAAAGATTCCCATACCAACTTCAAGCTCTTTCAAGATCATGTAATCTATCGTGAGCGTGTTGTTTCTATACCCTTTTTGGATTTCGTACCTTTTTAATTTTGTTATCTCACTTTATTGAGGCGTTCGTGTTTCTTACAATTTTTGAGCTTACCCGGTACTTTGTACCGTAACATGGCTCTCCTCTTTTATGCCAATGTCCGATGTATTCACAATGCCGACCATTCTCACGTGATTGCCAATGAATCCTACCTCATGAGGAAGAAGTTTCAGGTTGATCCACAAACCTTGGTCAATGTTTTTGGGTTTGAAGATGAGGGTATTTCGGATGAAAACTCGTTGGGACATACTCTTAGTGGCTCTGTTACGGCCCTTGATGTTCATGATAGCATCCTTCATCTCATGGTCTCGTGGTGGTTTTGTCCATCCGGAGGAAAGTTCTCCCATATTAGGCAAGTCGACGATTTTTGGATTCGTTGCTTTCGCGAGGAACATCGACCAAATCATTGCAAAATCATGTTTGTCGAGATGGTGCATCTTGTCCAAAACCGTAACTCGGATCTTGTCACTTCCTTCACTTATAGAACCACCTTGAGCTACTTGTTCTCAAAGTTGGGGACCGATTGGTCTCTTAACTTTTCGGAATCTCTCAAGGATCCCATCGATGAGCGCACTCTTCTCCGTTGCGAATTTTATTTCATTGATGGAGAGTGGATTCGTGTTGAGCATCCTCCTCGAGTTGCAGCCCCCGAACCTCAACCTCAAGTTGCTCCACCAAACAATGAAACTCTAAAGACTTTTCTCACCGAGCAATTCAATGGCTTGCGAACCCACATGGACTTCAGTTTTTCCGCTATTGATACTCGCTTCACTTACTTTGAGAGACGTGTCCAAAGTGTTGAGAATCGACTTACTTCGGTTGAAACTCAACAAGCATCGATGGACATGTCTTTTACCGGCTTTTATGGTGAGTGCAGACAATTTCGAAGGAGCACCACCAATGATGAAGATGAAGATGACGATGAGCCTTGGATCTTTGCATCTCATTGCATATCATCTAGTTTAAGATTTCCCTTTTTATGCACCTATCTATGTTTTTGTTTTAAGACCTATGCTTTGATCTGTTTTAAGTATTAAGTTTGGATATTATGTTTGGATATTTTGAAACTTTTGCTTTGGTTTATTATGCTTAATGAAAATATGTTGCTTTAATTATGCTTTGTCTTGTGCTATATTGCTCTATATCTTGATTATATTCTTCATTCCTTCATTGATTTTAATCTAACAAAAAGGGGAGAAAGGTTAAGCAATTTTTTTTAAAAATCTTTTCAAAACCTAGCTTCAATTTAGGGGAAGTTTACTTATAATTTTACTTTGGTTTTGTTATATCAAAAATGAGAGATTGTAAAACCAATGTTTGATTTTGATATAACAAATAATCTAAGGACCAAATTGCAAAGTAAATAAATTTTTAAGTACTCAAATGACTTACATTTGAAAATTAAGTTTTAGACTTAAAATGTTTGGAAGTCAAGACTTAAACCCCATAAATTTTTCTAAGTGTTTCAAAGCAAAAATACTTTCGAAACACCTCAAAAGTGTTTCGATACGTTTTGCCACTGGAAACGACCATTTCGATACGGACTAAACTGTTTCGAGACAATGGTTTCGAAACAGGCTTGCCCGTTTTGATACATCCTTCATTTGGGCTTTTGTTTTTTAAGTAACGTTTCAAAACGACTCATACCCGTTTCGATACATGGTTTAAGTATTTTCAAATTAGAGCATTACATGAACTAGCCATTACTTGTTGGAACCGAATTTTTGAAAATTGGTTAAGTGTTTCGATACACCCCTTTGGTGGTTTCGAAACAACCTTTTACAGTTTCAAAACGTTTCGTTACGGCCTATAGCCATTTCGATACGATCCCCTTTTTATACATAAAAACTCTTTCTTTTTTAGTGTATGTTTCGATATAGGGCCTTGTGTTCAGATACAGGTAGTTGCAGAACTGAATTTATGGAGGTAAAATAGAGCCCTTACGGCTCTATCGATGACCTCGAAATCAATGAGAAGGTATAAAAGCAAGCCTTAAAAGCACAAACAACAACTATTGAACCTCAAAGCAACATCCAAGCAATCAAATCCAAACCATATACACTTATTGTCAAATTCTTGTACCCAACTCTTAGAGTTCTTAGTGTAAATCAAATTTGAGAGTTTGAGGAGTGTTTGTAATCTATTTGGGCTATATTTATCTTGTGAGAGATCAATCGTAATAGCCGACATCTTCTTTGTAAAGTGAGAGTCTTGTGGTTCAATATTTGGGTAGAAAGATTGAACATTTGTAAAGGTTGTCTCATTAGCCTAGAAAAGGGGAAGAACAAATTAGAGGAGAGTTTGTTGAAAATCCATAATGGGAGCTAAGGTAGTGGATGTAGAGCTTGTTTAGAAGCTTGAACCACCATAATTGCCTTGCCCATTATTTTTAATTCTTCCTTTTGCTCCCTTCATTTTTTAAAGTACCAATTCGCCCCCTCTTGGCTATATCGGTTAATTCGATCCACTTAATAGATTGTAAATCTTCTGCCCCTTTTCGATGCCTCTATTTATGCCCCCATACTAAAAATTAGGTTTAGGGTTTAGAGTTAGGGCTTAGAGAATTTGGGGTAGGGTGTATTTTTAAGGTATAGGTTGTAGGCTTTAGGATTTAAAATTTAGGGTTAGGAGTTGAAATTTAATTTTTTTTAATGTTTTTTAGTGTTGGAGCTTAAAAAGGGCACCAAAAAGGGGCAAGGGATTTTTATCCATAAAAAAACTAAAATATGGAGTACAAAACTATGGACTTGCAAAAGATGTAAAACAACTATTAATATGTTGAAATTTATATTGAGAATAACACATATATCACCAACATAAAAAAACTAACACCACCAACATAGTGTAACTACTAAAAAAATCTGGGTTCATTTAAGAGTTTGTTTTGGAAAATCTAATTTTATTTGAAAAATGGGGGAAAAGAGAATGAATGACGCCACCGGTCATTTGGTTTAGGTAGACCAAACACCTAAGGATAATTAGAGAAAAATAAGTTTGAGTTCGGGATTTGGTTACACGTGAGGAAGAATTAGTACCCCGCGGCGCCCAAAATTAGTACCGTGTTAATTTTTGTGTTGTCTTTGCAAGAAAAATAAAAAAATTGAGTATAATTTGACTGTTAATTCCTAAAATGTATGCATGACTATTTAAGGAGAATATTTCCCTATTTATAACAACCGAGAAAAATGATGCCCGAATATCTCGAAACATCACTTTCTAATCGGTTCCAAAATAATTTAAAATGTCCCCAAAAATAAAAGTCAAGATGAAATGATGAAAAAGCACATGTAGACAATATAAAATATGGTGCATAAAATATAAATTACTTAGTTAATAAATAATACAGAACAGATAAAGTATATATACCGAATATGAAACTCTATAAAATACATATATAAATAATAGAAAAATTGTAATATATATATGTATATTCACCAATATACACACATTATAATATAAAACTATATTTATATGTATATACACGTGTAAAGCTAATATATAATGGACTAAAAACTATAATATACCATAACAAAACGAATCCATATATAGTTGAAAAAGATATTATTAAAGATAATATATGAAAAAAAACAAGATTTAACACTTAATAGAGGTGGCAACCGGGTCGTTCGGATTGGGTCGGGGCATTTCAGGTCGGGTTGATTTTTAGTTCAAGTTGCTTTCGATTTAAGTTTGATTTGGGCCGGATCGGGTCTAATTCATATTTAGTTTGGGTCAATGTTATTCATGGTCGGGTCTGGTATCAGCCGGGTCAATATCAGATCGATTAATTTACAGGTTGGGTTAATATTTGATCGATTGAATTTTTGGGTCGGGTCAATATCAGATCGATTGATTTTCGGTTCAGGTCATATCAAATCGGTTTCTTTTTAGGTCGGGTCAATATCAGATTGACCGATTTTCAATTTGAGTAAATATATGAATATTGTCTTTTAAAGGAAAAAAATGATATTAAACCATTAAACTATTACAAAATGTTGTTGTTAATAAGTAATATCATACAAAATGAGAATAAAACATACATATTTGAGCAAATTAAATTTGGGTTGCTTTCGGTTTAGGTTGATTTTTTATTCGGGTTGCTTTTTCGATTTAGATTGATTTTGTAATGACCTGGATTTCAGAATTTGAGGGTTAATTTAACTTGAAACGTGGGATTCGTGTTTGGATCGGGAGTTTGGGCATTTGAACATCCACGAGACCCTTCGTAGGTAAGAAGATAACTTACCTCATTTTTGGAGAGAGAAGAGGGATGGACTCTTACATTTATACAGCAAAATAAGAACACATTGTCATTTGCTTTTTCCACATCTCTCTTTGTAGAAATATATGGTTTGATATAGTAATTGAAAAATATTTTGGACTAAATAGAAAAGAATTTAAAGCATGCTTTTCGTCAAAACAACTTGAAAATAAGTTTGAGTTTTCTTTCAAAAGGTTTTGGCAATGTTTGAAACATTTTTAAGTAGCCAAACCAGTGCTTTTAATGTACTCGTTTCGATACAAGCATAATCTGTATCGATACGTTTTGAAACTGCCAAAACCCGTTTCGATACAAGGCCTACCCGTTTCAATATGGACAAGGGTTGTTTCGAAACATCCTTTGGTGTTTCGATACGCCTACGCGTCATACATCCCAACGGTCAAAACCCCCAACAACTATTTCCCAATGATATTTTAAATTACAGGCGTTTCGATACAGGACCAAGCATTTCGGAACATGCGTTTCGATACAGCCTATGGTGTTTCGAAATAGGTTGCTGAATCAGACCCAATGGCTAGTTTTGAAGAAGGGTGTTTCGATACAGCTACTCGTTTATCGAAACAGACATCACCAAAACTACATTTATGGTGGGAAATAAAGTCTTCAACGGCTCCAATTCAATTCAAACGGTCCTCAACGACTACAAACTCAATTGAGAGTATAAAAGGGACCTCTAAGCATCAATAGAAGGCAAATGCTTCAATTGTCAACAACATTATGATGAGAAAATTGTCTTAGGGGCTTAATTGTTTATTCTTTGAATAGACAACACTTGTGAGCCAAAATTGTCATATTTTCTCAAGTGTTTAGGTTTGGGTAAGAGCTTAAAGAGTGCAAACAAATACCTATCAGAGGGATTTTAGTTTTCTTATTTTCTTTCTCTTGGAAAGAGGGTTTACTCAAGCTTTGGTCTAGAAAGCTTCGAGTGTGTAAGGGTTTCCTCCTAAGCCTAGAAAAGGGGACGAATCAATTAGTGAATTGATTGGGAAATCCTTAGTGGGAGCTAAGGTAGTGGGTGTAGGTGCTTGTTCGAAGGCCGAACCACTATAAATTCATCGTGTCATTTATTTTTGGCTTCCACAAATCAATCACCCAAAAATCTAACTTCTCCACCTCTTGGCTAGCTAAATCGGTTGAAGGAAATCGAGCTTATCAAGCCTAACAATTGGTATCAGAGCGATGCTCAATTGAAGGGGATTAACATCTTATTGAGGCAATTTGGAAAGCTCGACACAACAATTCAATCAACTGGTCAAATGGCGCAATCCATCGACAAGCCACCATTCTTTGATGGGACCAACTACGCTCATTAGAAGATTAGAATGAAGTTCTTCATCAAAGCCAAAGACTACAAGCTTTGGGATATTTTTGAAGAGGGTCATTATGTGCCACAAAGAGTAAAGGCAGAATGGAATACGGATGATCGCAAGAAGATGAAGCTTAATTGCAAGGCTTTGCACATCCCTTTTTGTGCATTTAGCCCCAACATCTATGAGAAGATGTCCTCTTGCGAAAATGCCAAGGAAGTATGGGACAAGCTTCAAGTCACATACGAAGGAACAATTGAAGTAAAGGAGACCAAGATCGATCTGCTCAACCTCAAGTATGAGAACTTCAAGATGGACCCGGATGAAGACTTCACAAAGATGTTCGATAGATTCTCCACCATCACAAATGAGCTCAAAGGCTATGGAGAAACCATTCTAGAAGATGAGCTTGTACGAAAGCTTCTCTATTCTCTTCTCGAGTCATGAGACTCAAAGAAGACCGCCATCATCGAAGCCAAGAATATCAAGACTTTAAAGCTTGATGAACTCATGGGGTTTCTTCTCACTCATGAAATTATGAAGAAATGAAAAGAAGAGGAGAAAAAGAAGGAAGAGATAAAGAAGATGGAGAAGAAGAAAATCCTTGAGCTTGTCATCAACACTAATGACATGGCTCTCAAGTCCTCCAAGTGCAACCATGTTGAATCAAGTGAGGAGGAAAATGAAGAAGAAAATATGGCCTATCTTTTCAAAAAAGTTTGCCCGATTCATGAAGGGAAAAATGAATGAATCCAAGCATGAATCGAGGAAGAAAGAGAAGGAAAGCTCTTCAAGCCAGAAGAAGAAGGCATATGTAGCTAATTGGAGTGATGAAGACTCCACTGAAAATGAACAAGCCAACCTTTGCCTTATGGCCATCGAAGAAGATTCAAGGGTAACTTCTAACTCATCAATTTCAAATTCATATACATTTGATGAGTTACAAAATGCTATGATGATTTGCTTTTGGAATTTAAGGCATCATTTTCTAAAAACAAAAAATTGCTTTCATATTTGAAAAAGGAAAATGCTTTGCTCTCCAAAAAAAATATAGAGTTTGAAGCAAAAATTAAAGATTTTGAACTTAAAGTTTTAAATTTAAAAATTTTGCTTCAAACGATGGAAAAAGGTCATCAAAAAGAAGTTGATGATCTTAAAAAGGAGAAAGATTTGATTTTCAATGAACTTCAAAAGAAAAATAATTTGGGAAAATCAAATTTTTATGTAAGACAATCTAGTGCCCTTAGATTTTTGAATGATAAAGTTTTTAGAAATATTTGGGTCCCAAAAGGACTAAGTATTTCAACTAAAAAGGATAAAATTTAAAAATGGATTCCTAAGGGGAGAAAATTATGTGCTACTAACGTTTATGAATCCAAAGCAATTTGGATACCAAAAATTACTTGATTGTCTTGTTTAGGTGTGATGGAGAGTGATCAACAAGTCCAAATTTGAGGGGGAGCTTCAATGCACACAAAGAGAGCACTTGAAGAAGGAAGGCTTCACATTCTCCCTTGGATTCAAGTGTGGTAAAATTAGTTGAACTTATTTTTATTTAGTTTTATTTCTTTTATTCCAACTAGTTTAATCATATATGTTGAACTAACAACATTTGATGCTTTGAGTAAGGGGGGGCCAATTTTGAAACCAAACTTTTTAATTGTGTCAAATTTATTTTAACCTCCTATGTTATTTTGAGCTTAATGTCTTTCAAATTCTTTTTGTTATAACAAAAAGAGGGAGAAATGGTTTGAAAAGTTGATTTTTCAAGAGAATAAGGGGGAGCTTTAACTTCATTTAATTTTTTAAAATCTCTTATTCAAATTTTTAAATACTAAGAGGGAGAATCCCAAACAATTTTTCAAGTTGGTTTTATTATATCAAAAAGGGGGAGATTGTAGAAATATATGTTTTGATATAATAATTGAAAATTGTTTTGGACTAAATTGAAAAGAATTTAAAACATGCTTTTAGTCAAAACAACTTGGAAAGAAGCTTGAGGCGTTTTCAAAAGGTTTTGACAATGTTTGAAACGTTTTTAAGTAGCCAAACTAGTACTTTTAATGTACCCGTTTCTATACAGGAATAAACTGTATCGATACGTTTTGAAACTGTCAAAACTAGTTCCAATAAAGGGCCTACATATTTCGATATGGACATGGGTTGTTCCGAAACATCCTTTGGTGTTTCGATACGCCTACGTGACATACATCCCAAAAGTCAAAACCCCCAACAACTATTTCCCAACGATATTTTAAATTGCAGACTTTCGATACGAGACCAAGCGTTTTGGAGCAGGCATTTTGATAAGGGACCAAGCGTTTCAGAACATGCATTTTGATACAGCCTATGGTGTTTCGAAACATGTTGCTGAATCAGACCCAACGGCTAGTTCTGAAGAAGGGCATTTCGATACAGCTACATGTGTATCGAAACAGACATCACCAGAACTGCATTTATGGTGGGAAATAAAGTCTTCAACAGCTCCAATTCAATCCCAACGGTCCTCAACGGCTTCAAACTCAATTGAGAGTATGATAGGGACTTTGAAGCATCAATAGAAGGCAAATGCTTCAATTGTCAACAACATTATGATGAGAAAATTGTCTTAGGAGCTTAATTGTTTATTCTTTGAATAGACAACACTTGTGAGCCAAAATTGTCATATTTTCTCAAGTGTTTAGGTTTGGGTGAAAGCTTAAAGAGTGCAAACAAATCCCTATTAGAGGGATTTTAGTTTAGTTATTTTCTTTCTCTTGTAAAGAGGGTTTACTCAAGCTTTGGTCTAGAAAGCTTTGAGTGTGTAAGGGTTCCCTCCTAAGCCTAGAAAAGGGGACGAATCAATTAGTGAACTGATTGGGAAATCCTTAGTGGGAGCTAGGGTAGTGGATGTAGTGCTTGTTCGAAGGCCGAACCACTATAAAATCATCGTGTCATTTATTTTTGGCTTCCACAAATCAATCACTCAAAAATCCAACTTCTGCACCACTTGGCTAGCTAAATCGGTTGAAGGAAATCGAGCTTATCAAGCCTAACACTCTTATTTGACCTTCCACCCAAGAACCAAGAGATAAAGATTCAATCTTTTTGCTTTGAAGTGTGATTTTCAGAATACAAGTTAAAGGTGTTGAAATCTACATCATGGGATCTACATTTTGAGGTGAAAATCATCAAGTTTTGTGGGGTTGAGGAAGAAGAACGGGATTGGAGGTTTTGGCTCAATTTTTTGTTGTACAAGTATTCCTTTAGTCTCTTTTAATCTCCCAACAATGTTGTAACTCATCTTACAACAATTTCTTGTAGTTAAAGAAGTGGGAAATTCTTCCAATGAGCTTGGGAAAAATAAAGCTTGAAGGCTTTGGTTGAGGGTTCTTTTCCAGTGGTATCATCAAGGTTAGTACACTACTAACTCATATGCCTTCATGGGCATCATAAAATAGATTTATTGTTGCTTGGTTTGATATTTTGGTTGCTTGAGTGCTTAAGACCCTTTTAATGGCTAAATCCGAGATTGGTGTTGAAATGATGTAAAGATTGTAGAAAACCACTTAAACTACCTTCCATAACTTGTAGGTTCGATTTGAGGGTTTTCATGAAGGTTTAGGGATGTTGGGGTTGATTTATGAGTTTCAGAATTCGAATTCTAGGCTCGTGTATCGATATTAGATGAACCAGTATCGGTACCTCGTGCTTTGAGTGACGAACTTCAACATATTTTGAAGGTTGTATCAGTACAGGCTTAGGCCGTATCAGTATCCCTGTTTTACTCAAATTCTAGTAGCTAAAATGTGTACCGGCATGCTTGAGGGCGTATCGGTACCGTTGGGGTATCGGTACACGACCCCCGTGTACCGGTACGGGGTGTTGGTAAAACCCCTTTTGTGTATGAACCAGGTACAGGTACGCTTAGAGTGGGTATTGGTATCCAGAGCAGCGTATCAATACTCTCGAGTGGGTATCGATACTCAATGAGAAATCTGCCCGAAAAGTTGAATTTGAGTTCGAGGGGCCTATAATTCGAGGAATATTGCCCAATGGGCTTCTAATGTGATAAATAAATAGTAAAATTGAGAAAGTGAAATTTAACCTTCATGTATAGGAAAAATGATTAATAACTTGGTCAATGTAGGGTGACTTGATGGATCATGTTGTGTGGTAGATGTGTCCTTACTATGTGCTGATATGGACACCTAGATAGTTGAGTCATCTTTGATTGATGGGATCCAGATACCCAGCGAGAGTGTTGCCATACCATGGTAAGTGGCTTGAATGAGTGATCTGATGCTATGTGACTCCAAAACTCATTCGTTGATACTCGATGAGAGATTCCGAGTATGGATGCGTGATCTGAGGTTATGTGGTATCGGGTCTCACCACGAGTGTATGATCCCAAGGCTACGTGACACCAGGACTCACTTCAGGTTCGTCTTTGTACATATGATGCTTTGTGAGTATATGTTCTTATTGAATGCTATGTGTTTAGGCGGTTATGGTAGTGCCATTATTTTATGCCTTGATATCATATCCACTTGTTTGCTCTTATTTATGATTTGCGTGAAGCATGGTTGAGTGGAAATGTATTCACTGAGCTTCGTTAGCTCATCGTTCGGAATCATTGTTTCAGTTCGCAGGTCACTAGGTTGATCGTTGCTTCATAGAAGCACCATCGGAAGTAGGATTTCAGCATCGACTTTTGTTAGAGTACAATTTTTGGATGTAATAGGCTATGTATTCGTATGACATTATGTTTTATCTTGTAACTCTCATTTTAGATTTTTGTGGTATAAGTCAAATGTTCTAAATACTTGATTTAACTTGGACCTCATATTTAAATGTTTTAAATACTTATTTTGATTTAACTATATTTGACTCAATGGATTTTATGGAAATTGATGTGATTTGGATACATTAGGTCTAAATTTTGCGGTAATGGGTTGGGGCCCAAATGTGACATCCGAGTTGAGTGTGTTACGGTTAGTAGTATCAGAGCCTAGGTTTAGCCGGTTTTAGGATGTCTCTGTGGTAGTCTAGAGTAGTAAATAGGTGTCTAACGAGTACATGCCCATAAGTCAAAGTCGTACTTGGTTTAAGCTGAAATTTGATGGTGTAACCTTGTTTCTTTACCTTGTGCGGAAAGCTTATCATGCCTAGAGGAGCGCATGGTTGGGATGAGAGTTGGGGTTCTCACGAGGAGGACTTTGATGATAAGTACGTTTCGGACACCGAGGAGGAATCAGGGGAGGAGAGAGGGCACATGTCCATGTATTTTACCCACTTGCACTGTGCCATTCATTGTATCGCAATGTCCATCCCTAGGCCCTCGGCTATGCCTCATGAGACACTGGTAGAGAGGCTTCGCTAGTATGTGGTAAATGATTTTCTTACCTCGGAGAAAGGTTACCTGATTTAGGATCAGTGGCTGCGAGATATGCAATGGATTTTGAGACATATGAGCTTCGGAATAGAGGAAAAGTTGGCTTGTGTCACTTTTCTACTAAAAAATAATGCATGGGCATGTGGGAGACCATAAAGTTGGGTTGGCGTCCCAAACAACCCACTTGGGAGGACTTCTTTGAGGTGTTCCAAGGGAAGTACATTGGTGACGCCCACATTGACAACTTAAGGGATTGGTTCACTCATTTTGTATAAGGAAATCGATGTGTTTCAGTACGAGCAAGAGTTCCTACAGTTGAGCATGTTTACCCCAGAGTTGGTGGTGACCGAAAAGTTGAGGTGTTAGAGGTTCAGAAGTGGACTGAGGAAGGAGATCCAGATGTACCTGACCGTCAACCCACCGACAACATTTTCTAAGTTGGCCTCGAGTGCTAAGGCATTATAGCAAGTAAGGGGCGCGTGGCTTGGACAGTCTAGTGGGCAAGGAGGTTCTGGTGGAAGGACCTAGAGATTTTCGGTAACAACTCCCAATCTTCTTTGGGAAGGAACTAAGGTTTTTGAGGATCTAATAGAGGAGCGACAAGTGAAAGTGCGAGGTTTGATCATTGATCAGAGTCGATTAACTTGAAAGGTCTTCAACTTCGGCATTGGGGATGAATTATGGGGCCTCATCAAGGAATACATTTGTACCCATACGCAACTAGTATGGACGCCAACATTAGGGGAATGTCGGGAACCTCTAGAGTTTGCTATGGCTGTGGTTCGCGAGACCACTTCTTGAGGGATTGTCCGAAGGTTGCTAGCACTACTCTAGTTTAGGCTCAGAGGACCTATTATCCAGCTCAGGGGGATGAGATTTTGCGAGAAGAGGTGTAAGCCACACGTCGGGACATCATAGTGGGGGTACATTCTAGTCTACCGCTAGGGCTTTGGTGAGACATTATGCAGTTAAGGCTTGGGAGGTGTGCAAGGCTACTAACGTCATCTTAGGTACATTTACCTTGTTTTCAGTTCCCATTGTTGCTTTAGTGGATTTAGGGTGTACCTACTCATATACTCGTAATGGGATATCTCATCAGTGGGGGTATTCCGGCCGAAGATCTTAAGGTCGAGTACGAGTGACTGGTCCTTTGGGGTATGGTGTTTTGGTAGATAAGGTTTATCAGAGGTGCCTCATAGAGGTTTAGGATTCAGTGTTCCCTATAGATTTGATGGTGTTACCGTTCCAAGAGTTTAACGCTGACTTAGGGATGAATTAGTTATTTGAGAATGATGCGAGTTTCGGTTGTAGAGCAAAGAGTCTTAAGCTTCAGGGTTCAGACGAGTCTAAGCTTGTTGTGAGAGGTGAAATGAACCATTGTTTTCCCGATGTAGTATTAGCCTTGGCGGCACAAAGGTTGATTCAACAGGGTTGTGAGGTCTTCTTGGCTCATATTACGGATACTAGAGTTGGGAGTCAGATTCTCGAGAGCCTTTGAACTGTTAGAGAGTTCGCCGATGTGTTTTCGGAGGAGTTACCCGGATTACCTCCAGATCTTGAGCTAGAGTTTTGGATTGAAGTGAAGCCTGGTACGACATTGGTGTCCATTGCACCGTATCTCATAGAACCGAATGAATTGAAGGAGTTAAAGAATCAGATTTAAGAGTTGATGGAAAGATGATTCATTCAATCGAGCATCTCACCTTTGGGGTGTACCGTTCTTGTTTTTCAAGAAGAATGATGGTTCAATGAGGATGTTCATTGACTATCGCCAGCTCAACAAGGTAATGGTGAAGAACCGTTATCCTTTTCCAAGGATTGATGATTTTCTGACGAATTGAGAGGAGCACATGTGTTTTCAAAGATCGACTTAAGGTCGGGATATTATCAGTTAAAGGTGGTGAAAGAGGATGGTTAGAAAATTGCCTTCAGGACGCAGTATGGTCATTACGAGTTCTTGGTAATGCCTTTTGGGATTACCAACGCGCCAACAACTTTTATGGATTAGACGAACTGGATTATTTAGCCCTACCGAGACCAGTTTTTGGTGGTCTTCATCGACGACATCTTTGTTTATTTGAGCTCGGAGGAGGAGCTTGACTACCACCTTCGTGTTGTCCTTCAAACCTTAAGGGAAATACAACTTTACACCAAAGTTAGTAAAAGTGAATTATGGCTTTCTGAGATGGCATTTTTGGGCCCCATTTTTACGGCGGATGGGATCCAAGTTGACCCTTAAAAGATTCAAGCTGTGGTGGAATAGAAATCACCTAGGAATATCTCGAAGGTCTGTAGTTTCCTATGACTTGCCGGATATTACTGACGGTTCGTCAAGGGCTTCTCTATCATATCGACACCTATGACCAAGTTGTTGCAGAAAGGAGTTTCGTTTGAGTGGAACGAGAAGAGACAACAAAGCTTTGTTCAATTGGAGACTTATTTGACGGAAGCCTCGGTTTTAATGCAATCCGAGAAAGGAAAGGATCATGTGGTCTACAGTGATGTTTTGTTGAGTGGTCTTGGTTACGTTCTCATGGAAGAGGGTAAGGTGTTTTCTTATCTTTTGAGGTAGCTTAAGCCCCACGAAAGGAATTACCTTACGCACAATTTTGAGCTTGCGGTAGTCATCTTCGCGTTGAAGATTTGGAGGCACTATATGTAGAGAGAAAAGTGCTACATCTATATAGATCGCAAGATTTTGATGTACCTCCTCACCTAGAAAGAGTTAAATTTGAGGCAAAGAATATGGATTGAACTGCTAAAAGACTATGATTGCATCATAGAGTATCACCCCGGTAAAGCCAATGTTTGCTCGTTTGATGATGACCGGGGATGGTGGGTTGTTAGCCAAGCTTCACGTGAAGCCTACCTTAGTGCAAGAGATCAAAAGGACACAAGTGTTTGATGGAGAGCTTGTGACAAAGATAGAATTGGTTCAGCGAGGTCAGTTGTCCGCTTTTGAAGTACGAGATGATGGGAACTTGTACATCAAAGGTTGGTTATGTGTCCTAGATTTATAGGATTTGAGGCATCGGATTCTATGTGAGGTGCATCATAGTCCGTTTTCTATGCATCAAGGGAGCAAAAAAATGTATCAAGACCTTCGACGCTTCTATTGGTGGCCTAGTATGAAAAGAAACGTATTCGAATTTGTGACCAGTTGCTTAGCTTGTCAACAAGTTAAGGCCAAACACCAAGTTCCTTTGTAACACTCTCTACCTAGTTTGGAAGGAAACCGAGTTTGAAGATGTTACCAGAACAAAAATTAGAAATACAAAACACAGTTCATAACAATTTTTTTCTTGAACTAACATCAATCATTGTTCATATAACTCAATTATAACATACCAAACATTTACTTTATATAAACTACCAATTAGGTCATTTGAACTAGTACGAAAGCAATTTCATATATCAAGCATAGATGAAAGACATATTATCTATCTTATTGGACTCTATTGAAATATGCCTCAAATATTAAAGCAAGATCATAACAATTAGAAACTCAATTTTTAATACCATTAAGGTATGATCTATTAGGAGTCCTATCTTTTTTTTTTTGTTAAACTACCCCTTTTTATAAATCACATACGTTTTAAGTATATCTCAAAAGGTATCCTTGTTAGTTCATTTTTTATACAATATTTGAGACAAGGGTAAGAAGGGTTCAAGTGGAATTATTAACCATATAATTTGGCCAACCTCAAAATCATGATAATGAAAGGTTATATATATAAATCAAGTCATTTTATGAAAAATATATTACCAATATTGTATTCTATTAACTTATGAATACTAAGATCAAAGTCTCGTGCTACAACACCATTTATCAAACATTTTCGTACCTCTAATAATTTCATGACATATAATCATATATACATCCTATGCAAAATTAATATCCTAGAAAATTAACAAGCCATACAATTAACAATCATATTACATCCATAGTCAAATGTTTTACAAGGATTGACTTATAACTAAGAAACCTCAATTCGAACACTAAAGGTATCATAAAGACAATATATATATATTCCTTCAAACGTTAATAAAAAAATTTAATTTTAACTTCAAGATGCTCTATAAGGTCTATGATTTTAACCAAGTTATAAACATTCATGTTATCTATATTTTATTTAAATTACAAACCTATATTCCAATTCATATCGAGGCACAATCCAACCAAAATCTTTACTCAAGCATTCACATGTCACAATCACACATGTAATTTATATAACAACCATTCAAACATCATATCTAACCTAACTTGGTCAACAACAAGACATTCGAACACTTCTCTAACATAGCTTAGCTAACAAGCAACTATTCAATTACCATATTAAACAAAACTTAGGCAACAAAGAATCAGAAAGCATAATAAGCCATTACAAATAAGGATGATTACTTAAGAAACTTATACACATATGAAATCAAAAGGTTGTCCAAGTACACTATGCATATTTAACATATATGTGCCACCAACTAGGAGTTCTTTAAATGAAAAACATAAACGATACATAGAAATCTTGGAGAGTGCCTTGCAACCTCAGATCACGATCAAAACAAAAAGCTTCTTAAATCATGTAAATGCATGACAATCCATATATTAGTCTTATATAGCCTAAGTGAGGTAGTGTGTAACTCCCCCAATCATACCCTAGTATTTTTTTAAATTCATTAGCCAAACAACAAATTTAATTGAACCGAATTAACCTTTAATTCGGCTAATAGGGACCTAATTAGAAGGAATGCACAAACTGAAAGATTAAATCAAGATGATTAAATTAAAACTAATGTTAAACACCAATGGTGGCATGGTAAATAAAATGAATTCCTTTTATTTCCCTTAGTTGAAAAGTTACTAAAAGATTAACTCAAGGGTGAAATAAAGATTTCTCAATTCCACTACAAACCTTAACATAGTAATCTTTCTCCTTCCTTCTTCTTAGCTGAATAGAGAGAGTTTGGGGAGAGGGAATCACTGGAGTAAATACAAGAAAATCTAGAGAATTTGTCTTGCATGTAGCTGATTTAATTCTAGGAATTTAAGCTAAAAGCCATGTAAGTGTTCTTATTCAACTAGGAATCGATTGTTATATTAAATTGTTTATATAAACTGTTTTAATTCATTTGTTTACTGTATATGTTGATTTTAGTTCTAAAATTGTGTTATATGATGATGAAATACATGTATCTAGCTTTGGATGTATGGAAAGAATCGAAAATATATCACTAGTTGATGATATATGTTGCCTGAATGCCCTAGGTGACCATTTTGTTAAAACATGTAAAGTGATGGGGCTGGAAATCGTTTATGGAAAAACTTATGTAAGAAGAAATTGTTTAAAATGATGTTTACTGTTAGTTGAGGTCTTAGATGATTAAAAATGCTGTTGAAATTGCTAGAAAATCTGTTAGAATCAAGACTAGTCACCAAGGAATGTTAGACTGCCTTAGGGACTGTTTTGAGTAAATTGAAAGCTTTAGGGACTGAAACAATGTTAAATGAGCTCAACAAATGATGGTTGGAAATAGTGGATTTGTGAAAGGAATGAAATATAACTTTAATGTGGCTAATAATTAGCTTAATTGGATGTTTAAAGTAACTAGTTGGCAAGATAAGTGAATCTGGGCCAATCTAGAAATTTTATAAATTTGTGGACTGTTGTGATCGGTTGGAGGACCATACTGAATTTAAAATAACAAGGTAAAAATAGTGTACACTCTGGTTATAAACGATAAGTTATAATAATAAAGGACCTAGGCTTAAAATGCAATAAAGTGCCTTGTAATGACTTTGTCAAATTAGTCCCTAAAAAATGTCATGTCTATAAATGCAAGTTTGTATTAATATAGAAATGGGAAAAAATATAAGACATACATGGATAAAAATATAGTTGAATAAGCTTTCTAACAAGGTAAATTAATTGAAAATCTAATCTGTAGATTAAAGGTTATGGCCAGAATAGTAACATGTGTACAAACTGCATCATTGGAAAATAGTTTTGAATGTATGTGTTTCTGATTGCTTGAATAAATTTATATGGTTGATTTAGATGCTGAAATATTTTTTTTATATGTATATGAGGAAATGTAGATCAAGAAATTGAAGGAAACTTGAAAGGGGCAAGGGTTGATCAACCAAATAGGAAAAGCAAATGCATATTTATCAAGGAAGAAGAATAGAAGAAAGCTCGGAGTATGTGATGTAGTTAACTTAGGGTTAAGACTAGTGTCCTAACCACTATTATATATGATAATTTATAGTGTTTTAAATTGAAGCATAAAATGAATTTAATTCTGGTTTGGTAATTAAATTAAAGGGAAGATGGAATAAATAGAAACCTAAATGCATGTTCTATGTTGATAGATGTTTGTCTTGTAGGGGCATGGTTTAGTTACTTACCTTGAAATGGCTATGTGATTGACTAAATGAGCATAAAATAAGTGATATGCTACCGTCAATATATGTGATACATGATTATGCGAAAATTCTTATATGGTTCCCATGTGCTGAAAATTAAGAATTGGTGTATATGAGATTGGTTCTACCTACCAACAACAAGAAATGTGATATATGACCTTGTTGTTTGTGATTGTTCATCTTTTGTAATGTGTTTGCTTAACATAAAATTCATTGAAAGTCCTTGGTTGACTAGTTGGTATTAGGTAGAACGACATGCCTTAGAGTCTAGAGCTCCTCTGACCTAGTACTGTATGTACTCTCTGTATTAGTGTTATTGGCACCCAATGGTTCTAATGCTTTGAGCATCCTCTGTTAATATTATGACCACCTTGAGTGGGTATATGAGACACTTGATGCATTGTGCATCCCCTATTCGATATGTTATTTTTTTTAGACTCGATTACCTATTCCCACTAATCTACCAAGGAAAAACATTTAAAAGCCCCTAAATAAGACTTGTCATATGTTAAATGAAATGTGTAAAATGTTATATATCTGAGTCATATGGAAATGTATTCACACGTTAATAAAGATTTATGAAACAATCTAGTTGTTTGAAATGAGTATGATTTACATATACATAGGGATAATAATCTTAATCTAATGGAATGCTTTGAACACGAGCTATGCTTGAATGCTTGGATCTTGTTTGATCAATGTGATTGTCAAATATCAAATTGTCTATGTGAATTTGTTACATGATTACATTTCTATGATTGATCTTCGGTATGATATTATGTGTAACCCCCTCGTCCCAGTCTGGACGACTGACCACTCCGAGTAGGCTACATGAGGAAAACCAAAATGAAACCCATTAGGGCCCATCTCGGTTAGCAACCCTAGAAATTTCATTTAGTTATTATCTTGTCTAAAGACATTCATACATCCTATGTATGATACGACAGCGGAAAGACAACAAGCGATGCTAACAATCAAGCAAGCAATTTAAAAGAGTCTTTTTCAGTTTACACAGCAGTACGTATCGATACTCTTGAAGAGGGTATCGATACGCCTTGACTAGGTCAACAACCTATGGTCAAACAGGGGAGACCGTATCGGTACACGGGTTGACTGTACCGATACACCCTCGACGGTCAACTTCTCACGGTAAACGATAAGAAATTGTATCGATACACCCTAGTCCTGTACCGATACGTCAAATTCTTGTCAAAATCTCAGATTTCCAGAGAGTCTTTGGCGTATCGATACACCCCCGTGTATCTGTATGCTAGGCTTAATGTTGAGTGGATCGAAAGATCGATATTTACCAAGAGGGGGGGTGAATTGGAAATTTGAAGGATAGTAGTGGAAATTGGCAAAATAAAATTGAAGAACAAGGAATTTAGAGTGGTTCAAGTTCCAAATGAACTCTACATCCACTACCTTAGTCTCACTAAGGATTTGCAACAATTTCACTAAATTGATCTTCCCCTTTTCTAGGACAAGGAGGCAACCCTTTACAATATCGGTTGATTTTTCTACCCAAAAATCAACCCAACCCTCACACAAGAGAACAAAGGAATTTGTAGGCTAATTAGGTATCTCTCAATACAAATGATAGCCCCAATACAAGCACTCAACCCAATTTTACAAAATATGAATGAAGAACACAAATTGGGATTTTACACAAATTTGGGATTTTTGCTCTAATGCTTGAATTTGATGTTTGGATGTTTGCTTGAAGTTCAATAGTTGTTGCTGATGCTTTTGGATGTCCCTTTTATACCTTCTCATTGATTTCTAGCCGTTTGAGTGGTTGGAGAAGTAAATGGAGCCGTTGGAACCCTCTCTTACCACCATAAATGCACCTCTCCAGCTACGAGTATCGGTACTCGGGAATGGGTATCGATACCTGTCTCAGAAAAGAAAGAGCCGTTGTATGCAATTAATAGGGCGTATCGATACACACGTAAGCGTATCGGTACGGGGTATCGAAACGGCAAAGGCCGTATCGATACCTTTTTCTGAACTTAGCTCACTGTCAAAACGCGTATCGATACGGGGGTTAGGCGTATCGATACCTGTCAACGGCCTTTTAAAATTTGGTTACCAACCAACTGACACCAACGGTCATATTTTTAAACCGACTTAAATGCTTTAAAATTCTTTAAACCAGTATCGATACTGGTGTTACCGTATCGATACACTCTTTCAAACTCTTTGAAATTTAACACAGGGCGTATCGATACGAGGGTTTTCCGTATCGATACGTGTTCCGACAGTAGCCAATTTTGGCAAAAAGGTATCGATACTCCTCAATGGGTATCGATACTCTATGACGATTTTCTATAAATTTGGCTTGGAACACTTAGAAAATATTTTGAGTTTGAGTTTTACAAATCAGTTTTAAAGTGTTGGTGTTTCAAAACTTGTTAAGAGACTTGTAAAAACAATTTTAAGTTTTTCAAATTGATCCTTAAAGATCTAGTTATATCAAAATCAAACATAGGTTTTACAATCTCCCCCTTTTTGATATAACAAAACCAAAACTTAAAATTTTGACACTTTTGAATAACCTTTACAAAGTAACTCCCCCTTATAAGCTTGGTAACCTTTGAGTTAAAATCAAAATATTTTAAAGATGTGAGCAAGTTTCTTCTCCCCCTTTTTGTTAGATCAAAAATTGCATGGAGACAATAAAGTGCATAATGAAATCAAAGGTATAATAATAATAAGCAACATAATTTTATTCATCATAGCATGAGAAAATCCAAACGAAAACAAACAAGAAATCAAAGCATAGGTTTTTAATCCTAAAACAAACTTAGTCCTAAAAATAGAAACATAGGTGCATAAAAATAGAAAATCCTAGATGATTATGAATGATATGCAAGAAGAGATGTCTAGGCATTGTCTTCGTCGTCTTCATCATCTTCATCATCATCGACCATAAGCTCATTGCTCCGCATGCTATTACGCCATTCATCATGGAAAGCGGCAACGGAGATATTCAAGGAATTGTGCTCGCTTTCAAGGGATGTAAGGCGATTTTCCATACCCGTCATCCTTGTATCGAAGGTGGTTTCCATGGAGGTTAGGCGAGTGTTCATGTCCGTGCGTAGCCCGGTAAATTGCTCATTGAGATATGTCATGAGAGCATCCAAATTGGGCTGTGGGACTTGAGGAGCCGGAGGATCTTGAGGAGCTTGTGGTTGTTCCAATGCGGCTGCGGCCTCGGGTGGAAGTTCGGAAAGACGTAACCAACTTCCATTAAAGTAATGGAACTTTCCCCGAGCAAGGGATCGCTCATCAATAGGATCGGTAAGAGTAGATGCAAGATCAAATGAGCAATCAATATCCTTTTTCATAAAATAGTAACTTAAAGCCGTACCGTAAATAAAGGATGTGATAAGAGGGGTTTGGCGATTTTGAACATGATAGGCGATCTCATCGAACATGATTCGAGCTAGGTTTGGGCGCTTTCGTTGACGGAAACAACGGATCCAAAAATCATCCACTTGACGGATGGTAGAGTATTTGCCACCGGAGGGACGTAACCACCAAGACACCATCAAATGTAGGATTCGATCGTGAGCATTGAGGACGGTTACGGAACCACCGAGAACATGGCCCAAAGCATTCTCATCATTTAAGCCTACATCCTCTAACTTAAAAACCTCACAAATCCCTTTGACATCGAGAACAATTTGCTTCCCCATGAGATAAGAGCGGATGGCAACAATTTCCCCATTGCGAGAAATAATTTTGGCATTAGAATAGAAAATTAAAACCAAAAGACGATAGTAAATATCGGGGATAGAAAGAAACTCCATGAATTTCCAAGTGCGAAGCAATGGAAGATATTCAAACTTGAAGCGCTCGGAGTCGAGAAAAGGAATGGAGACTACCCTTTCCGCACGAATTTTGTAGTTCTCAAATTGGCGAAAATAGGGAAGACCCGCGGAAGTTTCAAAGGATTGGTTATAAATTGTAACATAATCCGGGCGTGCAACCATTCCGGGAGTTGAAGATTCACCGGCATGAGTAACTCTCGGTCGCTTCCTCGAATGTTCTTTAGGTGCCATAATCTAAAAGAAAATTAAAGAAGGTTTCTTCAATTTGAGTAAAAATCAAGGTAAAAAGATTTAAATTTTTTTTTGAAAAGCAAAGAGATTTAAGAAAAACAAAGGGTAAAAGAAAACAAAAGAGAATTAAAAAGAAGAGATTACCTTGAAGGAAACTTTGAAGATTGAAGAAAAACTTGAGAGAGAGCACAAAACTTTTCTTGATGCAAGAATTCTTTTAGAATTGAGTTGAGTGTGGAAAATATGAAGGAGGAAGGGCCTTTTTATAGCCAAAAACGGCTAGGGTTTGTTAGGGTTAAATAGTTTTAATTTTGGTAAAATTAGATCTCATTTAAGACTGATTTAATGCCATCTGCGCGATAGGGTATCGATACTCCTGAGGGGGTATCGATACGGGGATAGAATTGTCTTTTCTCAAAAATGCCCGTTGGAAAGTCGTATCGAAACGGTGGGGCCCGTATCGAAACGACTTGTATCGATACGATTTTAAGCGTATCGATACCTGTGAAGCGAGGAAAAAAAATCTGGAAAACAAGATGAAGAACACGTATCGATACGCGTATATCCGTGTCGATACCATATGAAGCGAGGAGAATTCTGGGAAACAAAATGAAGAACACGTATCGATACGCGTATAGCCGTATCGATACCATATGCCCAGAATGACCTATTTGGTTCTACGAACAACCAAAGGCTCGAACTTAACACCTCCTAAAAGTATGCAAATGATGAATGAACAGTTCTAAGCATGTTTTAACAGAAACATACTCCCCCTAACTATAGGCATGGATAAGATTAGGAGTTTAAACACATAAACATGGCAATTTCACAAAATCAAGCATTTTAAGCACAAAAGAGGTCCTAAAAGGTCAAGATGGGCTAGCTAGACCTAACTCTCTCCTAAGGGACCAAAAACGCTCTTTGTCTAAGGGTTTTGTAAGAATGTCCGCTAATTGATTCAAGGTGTCTACATACTCTATAACCACATCTTCCTTAAGGACATGATCTCTAATGAAATGATGCCTTATTTCTATATGTTTGGTTCTAGAGTGTTGGATGGGATTTTTAGTTAGGCATATTGCACTAGTGTTGTCACATTTTAGGGGTATGGTTCCAACTTTAATACCATAATCTAAGAGTTGTTGCTTCATCCAAAGGACTTGAGCACAACAACTCCCTAAGGATATGTACTCGGCTTCGGTGGTAGATAAGGCTACACTATTTTGTTTCTTTGAGAACCAAGATATGAGCATACTACCTAAGAATTGGCAAGTTCCCGAAGTACTTTTCCTATCAATTTTGCAACCCCCATAATCCGCATCCGAATAAGCATGTAGGTTGAAGGTAGAGTCTCTAGGATACCAAAGGCCTAAACAAGGAGTGTCTCTAAGGTATCTAAAGATTCTCTTAACGGCTATAAGGTGAGACTCTCTAGGACTAGCTTGAAACCTAGCACACAAGCAAACACTAAACAAGATATCCGGTCTACTTGCGGTAAGGTAAAGCAAAGATCCAATCATAGAACGATAAAGCTTAGAGTCAACACACTTACCTCCTTCATCTTTGTCAAGCTTTGTAGATGAGCTCATAGGAGTGGCTTGAGGCTTTGCATTCTCCAAGCCAAACTTCTTGAGCATATCCTTTTATGTATTTTGCTTGGTTGATGAAGGTGCCATCCTTCTTTTGCTTGATTTGGAGTCCCAAAAAGAATGAGAGCTCCCCCATCATGCTCATCTCAAATTCACCTTGCATTAGCTTAGCAAACTCTTGACAATGACATTCATTAGTAGAACCAAAAATTATATCATCAACATAAATTTGAACTACTAAAATGTCATTTTTATACATTTTTATGAAAAGTGTAGTGTCCACCTTACCTTTTTCAAAACCTTTTTCAATTAAAAAGTTTGAAAGCCTTTCATACCAAGCTCTAGGAGCTTGTTTTAAACCATAAAGAGCTTTGGTAAGTTTGAAAACATGATTTGGAAATTTTGAATCTTCAAAACCCGGTGGTTGTTCCACATACACTTCTTCATTTATAAAACCATTTAAAAATGCGCTTTTAACATCCATTTGAAAAAGCTTGAAATTATGATAACATGCATATGCAAGCAACATCCTAATGGCTTCCATTCTAGCTACGGGTGCATAGGTTTCATCAAAATCTATTCCCTCTTCTTGAGTGTAACCTTGTGCTACAAGTCTAGCTTTATTTCTCACAATGTTACCACTCTCATCTAGTTTGTTCCTAAAGACCCATTTAGTTCCTATTGTAGATTGATTACTAGGCCTATCAACTAATGTCCATACATTACTTCTCTCAAATTGATTTAACTCTTCTTGCATAGCCATAATCCAAAAGTCATCTTTCAATGCTTCTTTTATGTTTTTAGGCTCTATGCATGAGATAAATGCAACATGGTTCATTAATTTAAGAGAAGAACGAGTGGTTACCCCCTTGGATGGATCACCCAAGATTTCACCATCTTTGACATAGTTCAACTCCCTTGGGTAGCTCACTTCCTTTTCCTCAATAGCCAAGTCCTTCAAGGCTTCAAGAGGTGGATCTTGTGTGTCTTCTTCTTTTGGTTGAATCTCATCCTCCTTTGAAGTTTGACCTCCATCAAAGGCATTTATGATTCCTACATCATCAACATCACAAGAATCCTTCCTAGGAAGGAGGTTATCATCGAATACAACATGAATGGATTCTTCTACTACTAAAGTTCTTTTGTTAAATACTCGATAGGCTTTAGAGGTTAAAGAGTAACCTATAAAAATAGCTTCATCACTTTTTGCATCAAATTTACCTAAGTTATCTTTTCCATTATTTAAAACAAAACACTTACACCCAAAAGGGTGAAAATAGCTAATGTTAGGCTTTTTAGATTTTAAAATCTCATAAGGTGTTTTCTTTAAAATTGGCCTAATCATTACTCAATTTACAATATAACAAGCGGTGTTTGTGGCTTCCGCCCAAAAATATTTAGGTAAATTATTTTCACAAAGCATAGTTCTAGCCATTTCTTGTAAAGTTCTATTTTTCCTCTCAACTACCCCATTTTGTTGAGGAGTTCGAGGAGCCGAAAAATTATGGCTAATACCATTTTCATTCAAAAATTCTTCAAACCCTAAATTTTGAAACTCGGTTCCATGATCACTTCTAATGTGTGAAATTCTAAGTTCAAGATCATTTTGGGTTAATTTTGAAAATGTGATGAATTTTTCCAAAGCCTCATCTTTAGTACTTAAAAAGAGAACCCAAGTAAATCTAGAAAAATCATCAACTAACACAAATGCATAAGATTTACCACCCAAGCTCATAGTCCTAATTGGCCCAAATAAGTCCATGTGAATTAATTGTAAGCATCTACTAGTAGAAACATCATTAATAGATTTAAAGGAAGACTTATTTTGTTTACCCTTAGAGCATGCATCACAAATTTTGTCATTTGAAAATTTAATTTTGGGCAAACCTCTAACTAGATTTAGAGAGACTAGTTTTTCCAAAACACTAATGCTAGCATGTCCTAGCTTCCTATGCCACAACCATGCATCATTTTCATTTTGAGCAACTAAACATGCATGGGATGTATGAATGTCATCTAAATGCACCATGTATATATTTCCTATGCGATGACCTATGAGCATAATACTATTTGATTTAATGTCTACAATTTTACATCCATTTTTATCAAAAAGAACATTAAATCCTTTATCACACAATTGACTTATGCTCAATAAATTATGTTTAAGACCATCGACATACAAGACATTTTCAATGAGAATGGTAGAGTGATTACCTATGGAGCCAATACCTTTAATGTGGCCTTTGGAGTTGTCACCAAATGTTACTACTCCTCCACTTTTTGGCTTTAAATCCATGAATCGACTCTTGTCTCCGGTCATGTGTCTCGAGCATCCACTATCAAGGTACCATGAGTTTTGACTTTGTGCTTTGGCCTTGTAGCAATGCTCCCCCTACAAACAAAGATATTAAACCTTGGTTTTTGGTACCCAAATCATTTTGGGTCCATGAGTGTTAGCTCCCAAAACCTTGGTTCCCTTAGGAATCCAAGATGACATAGCAATAATATTATTAGATTTTACAAGTTCCTTAGGAACCCATACACTTCTAATTCTTTTAGCTTTACTATGTCTAGGGTAGCTACCTTGTTTGTAGTAATTAGTCCTTTTCTTAGGTTGGTGTGTTCTAGATGATTCTCCTATTTCATGTTTGACACTTCCAACATTTTTTAAGGACTTTTTGAGCTCATTTAGCTCACCTAACACCTTTTGGTGTTCACTATTGCATTGAGATAAAAGATTATTAAGATCACCATTTTCATCTTGAAAGAATTTAAGTTCATCTTTTAATCCTAAAATCTTTTTCTCAAATTTAGAATTAGCTAGAGTGAGTGAGTCATTTTTCTCATTTAGCTCTAAAATGATTTTCTTGTTTTTAATGACCGACTCCTTAAACTTCTCAACTAATTCATCATATACCTCTTGTAACTCATCATATGCATCATTTAACTCTTCATATGAAAAATCTAAAGTAGATGAGTTAGAGGTTACCAAGGAGGAATCTTCCTCAAGTGCCATGAGACAAAGGTTAGCCACTTCTTGTTCGTCATCCTCCGATGATTCCTCATCACTCCAAGTAGCAAGTTTGGCTTTGAGTTTCTTCTTCTTCTCAAAGCTCTTCTTCTTGAGTTGAGGGCACTCCGAACGGATGTGGCCGGGTTGTTTGCACTCATAGCAAATGATGGGATCCTTTCCTTCTTCTTTGCTCTTGCTCTTGAAGTCCATTTTTCTTTGGATTTTTCTACCCCGGTTGGACCTCATGAATCGTGAGAACCGTTTGGCTATCATAGCCAATTCTTCAAGTTCGTCCTCATCACTAGATGAGCTCTCATCAAGTTGTGAAGCTTTAGCCTTGAGAGCTATTCCCATCTTCTTTTTCTTTTCAACTTCAAGTTTCTCTACTCTTTTCTCTTCTTTCTTTTTCTCATCTTCCCTTCCTTGCTTCATGATCTCATGAGTAAGGAGAGAACCCACAAGCTCATCAAGCTTTAATGTCTTCAAGTTCTTTGCTTCGATGATGGCGGTTCTCTTCCCATCCCAAGCTTCGGGAAGTGAATAGAGTAGCTTCCGGACAAGCTTGTCTTCCGGTATGATCTCTCCATAGCCCTTTAGCCCGTTGACAATTGTGGAGAATCGATCAAACATCTTTGACACCGTCTCATCGGGCTCCATCTTGAAATTTTCATAACTAAGATTGAGAAGTCCAATCTTAGTTTCTTTGACATCATTGGTGCCTTCATAAGTGGTCTCAAGTGTGTCCCACACTTCTTTGGCATTTTCAATGGAAGAGACCTTTGAATAGATGTCCGGACCGAAAGCACAAAAAAGCATGTGGAGAGCTTTATCGTTGACTTGAATCTTCTTCCTCTCCTCTTCACTCATTTCGGCTTTCTTCTTCAACACCATCTTGCCTTCACCATCTTGCTTCAATGGAATGTATGGCCCATCCTCAATGACATCCCATACAAGGTAGTCACTTGACTTGATGAATAGCCTCATTTTGTTCTTCCAAAAGGAGTAGTTGTCACCATTGAAGAAAGGAGGCTTGGTGGTTGATTGTGACTCGTACATGCCGGAACCGGAGGTTGAAGCCATCTCTTGATATTTTGATGATCACACTCTTCCAAGGATCTCCTCTTGTGGTTGTTAATCCTCAAAGAGTTAAGCTCTGATACCAATTGTTGAGTGGATCGAAAGATCGATATTTACCAAGAGGGGGGGTGAATTGGAAATTTGAAGGATAGTAGTGGAAATTGGAAAAATAAAATTGAAGAACAAGGAATTTAGAGTGGTTCAAGTTCCAAATGAACTCTACATCCACTACCTTAGTCTCACTAAGGATTTGCAACAATTTCACTAAATTGATCTTCCCCTTTTCTAGGACAAGGAGGCAACCCTTTACAATATCGGTTGATTTTTCTACCCAAAAATCAACCCAACCCTCACACAAGAGAACAAAGGAATTTGTAGGCTAATTAGGTATCTCTCAATACAAATGATAGCCCCAATACAAGCACTCAACCCAATTTTACAAAATATGAATGAAGAACACAAATTGGGATTTTACACAAATTTGGGATTTTTGCTCTAATGCTTGAATTTGATGTTTGGATGTTTGCTTGAAGTTCAATAGTTGTTGCTGATGCTTTTGGATGTCCCTTTTATACCTTCTCATTGATTTCTAGCCGTTTGAGTGGTTGGAGAAGTAAATGGAGCCGTTGGAACCCTCTCTTACCACCATAAATGCACCTCTCCAGCTACGAGTATCGGTACTCGGGAATGGGTATCGATACCTGTCTCAGAAAAGAAAGAGCCGTTGTATGCAATTAATAGGGCGTATCTATACGCACGTAAGCGTATCGGTACGGGGTATCGAAACGGCAAAGGCCGTATCGATACCTTTTTCTGAACTTAGCTCACTGTCAAAACGCGTATCGATACGGGGGTTAGGCGTATCGATACCTGTCAACGGCCTTTTAAAATTTGGTTACCAACCAACTGACACCAACGGTCATATTTTTAAACCGACTTAAATGCTTTAAAATTCTTTAAACCAGTATCGATACTGGTGTTACCGTATCGATACACTCTTTCAAACTCTTTGAAATTTAACACAGGGCGTATCGATACGAGGGTTTTCCGTATCGATACGTGTTCCGACAGTAGCCAATTTTGGCAAAAAGGTATCGATACTCCTCAATGGGTATCGATACTCTATGACGATTTTCTATAAATTTGGCTTGGAACACTTAGAAAATATTTTGAGTTTGAGTTTTACAAATCAGTTTTAAAGTGTTGGTGTTTCAAAACTTGTTAAGAGACTTGTAAAAACAATTTTAAGTTTTTCAAATTGATCCTTAAAGATCTAGTTATATCAAAATCAAACATAGGTTTTACACTTAAACTGAGCCCCAAAGTGTAGGACCATATCGATATGGCCCTTGGGCGTACCAATACGCCCTGCACTGCAAGGCTCAATTTAGCTGCAAAACGGACCAAAACTCAACTCTACATGCTTTTTATGACTCCCAAACCACAATCATACACTCAAACAACATTTGACAAGCAAGATCGATCATGCGAGACTACTTAAACGAACTAACATGGTATACATCTCATGATAGGCATTTGGGTAGAAAACTAGCTTAAGACATGCATGACTTTTCCATTTCATACAAGGCAATAAACACACACTTGAGCATTTCATAACAAGGTTTCTCACGCTTTTTGACAAACATACAAGGATCCATGGCAAAAGGTCCTAAACCCTCAACACGCATAGCATTCAAGTAACAAGGTAAACATGGTTTGCGACTCACGACATAAAAGCATAAACATATCCAACATAGTATCAACAACTCAACATGCTAGAACATCAACAAAATCAAACTAAGGAGTTTGACACCAACTCCATACAAGTCTAGTACCCCCATCGTCTAGGCATTAATACAAAGGCATAAATCATACATGAGCTACTTGAGAACACCATATGCCTCCTCCCTTGTCCATTTGCCTCCCGAACTCTAACGATCTACATGTTGGAAAAAGGAGAGCGTAAGCTTGATATCTTAGTGAGCGAAGCTCTAAAACTCAACAATCATGCAGTTTCAAAAACACTTTTTTTAAATGATAAGTAAACCATTGAATGCATGAAAGGTATCACGATAATACAACTACATGGTTTGCACATGCACAACCAAAACACACACGGTGGGACCACACATCACCGTTCGACAAGTAGCTTTCCGATGGGACCATTCATCACCTTACTCTACTACTAACACTACCGGTGGGACCACTCATCACTGTAGTTATGAGAACCATCACGTGAGGCCCGACATCAACAACGGCTACGCAACAACAACGAATGTAAAGCAATCCACAATGCACAAGATAGCACCACAATTAAACACGCATCAACACATAACCATTAAAGTAGGAGTAGTAAACTTACACTTGGGTTTAGGTGAGCCCTCAAGGCTCCACCCAAACCCCCAAGAATCCCATTTCGAAAGCAAAACAAAGTTAAACGTTTCCACTCAACGTTGCAACCCAAACGGAAGTCGAACACCGATCTCAATTCTCCAAATTCCCCAGATTCGTGCCCGGAGCCTCTCCAGTGGTTTCCCTTGGTTCTAGTCAATCAAAAACAACAATTTACTCAATCATTCAACCCCAAAATCACTGTCACAAACCAAGACACAATTCCAAGACCCATTTACCACACTTTCAACCCATGAGCTAACACAACTTCTTCATTTTCGTATACCAAAACTACCCAGCAGAAAACTACAACTTCTGAAGCTCAAAACACTTCCAAACTTCCTCAAAACACCCTCCTAATATCGCTATAACCCCAACCCATCTCTTTTTCACAAAACCACACCAAAACATAAAGTTTGACACCTTTAAAAATACCCCCCAATCCCAATTTCGGGATTCTTAACAAAAATCAACCAAATTGAGATATAAAGTACCTTAGGGTTAGGTTAACTTATAATTTAACTCCACACATCAAAACAAAACAAAAATCCACTAAAGTTTCATGCTTTCCTTCAAAAACTTGAACAACCCAAAAACCTTGAAAGAGGATTTCTATGAAAACTAAAGTCATGGAAATGTTGGAAATAGTGAGGAGAATTCAAAAACGTGCTTACCTCGAAGAGAACACTTGAAATGAGGGTGGGATTTGAGGGAATAGTGTTTTAGGGGATAAGGGGGGTTTAATGTGAAATGAAAAGGAAGAAGAAGATGGATAGTATTTCAAAAATCCCCTTTTTCCTCAACTTATTTCCTTTTAATTGAAAATTACAAGCTTGCCCTTAATGAAATCAAACCCTTTCAATTTAAACCAAAGCTTAATTAAATTTTAAAACGAACCCACGACTCGAACCGGATTTACCCGATTAACATCCGATCCCTAAACCTAGGGCGTTACAACTCTCCCCCACTTAAGGAATTTTGTCCCCGAAATTACCTAACTGAAAGAGATAAGGAAACTGCCTTTCCATATTCTCTTTTCTCTCCCAATTGGCCTCGCCCACCCCTCGACGTTGCCACCTCACCTTGACCAACTCAATTGATCTACCACGCAACACCTTGCTATTTGAGGCTAAGATCTCCACCGATTCTTCATCATATGTCAAATCCTGATTCAATTCGATCTCTTCCACTGGCATTACGTGACACGAGTCTGATCTATACTTTCAGAGCATCGACACGTGGAATACATCACGAATCTTCTCTAGTTTGGTCGGGAGTCTCAATCTATAAGCAACGGGACCAATCCTCTCAACTACCTCATAAGGCCCAATGAATCTCGGACTCAACTTACCTTTCCTACCAAACCTCATCACCTTCTTCCAAGGTGAGACCTTCAAAAACACTTTTTCACCCACGACATACTCTATCTCTCTCCTCTTTAAGTCGGCATACGATTTTTTTCGATCTGAAGCTGCTTTCAAACGATCGCATATCAAATTTACCTTCTCGGTGGTGCCTTTAAGAAAATCGGGCACCGATACTAGCTTTTGTTCGGCTTCGGCCCAACAAATCAGAGTCCTACACCTCCTACCATACAGAGCTTCATACGGTGCCATCTGAATACTAGCCTGATAACTGTTGTTGTATGCAAACTCTACTAACGGTAGATGTTTCTCCCACGACCCGTGAAAATCGATGATACAACATCTCAACATATCTTCCAACACATGAATCACTCTCTCAGACTGACCATCCGACTGCGGATGATACGAAGTACTGAAGTTCAACCAAGTACCCAAGGCCCGATGCAAATACTCCAAAACCTAGCTATAAACCTCGGATCTCGGTTTGACACAATCGATTTCGGTACCCCATGTAGTCTCACTATCTCACATATGTACAGATCGTCCAACTTGTCTAATGAATAGGTGGTATGAACATGTATGAAGTGAGCACACTTAGTGAATCTATCAACTATCACCCACACTGAATGTTTCCTCGAAGGAGTCAACGGTAAACCTGACACAAAGTCCATGTTGATACGTTCCAACTTCCATTCCGGAATCTTCAACGGCTGTAACAACCCTGAAGGAAACTGATGCTCGGCCTTGACTCGCTGACAAACCATCACTTACTCACAAACTCAGCCACATCCTTCTTCAATCTAACCCAATAGTACTCTTCTTTTAACCCTCTATACATTTTCGTACTACCCGGATGCATAGGAAAAGGACTGTTATGAGCTTCAATCAAGATCGTACGTCTCAACTCAGCATCTTTCCGGGACCACTATCCTATCCTTGAAACATAGGATCCCATTCTCCCCAAAACAATAATCGGTAGGCCTATCTTCGGCTATATATTGCACGTGAGGTGCCAAAGACTCATCTCGCAACTGCTTCTCTCGAATCAACTGAACTAATGAAGGCTTAACCTGAAGCTCGACTATCAACCCACCATCATTTGACACGCTCAATCTCGCAAACATAGCTCGTAACTCAACGACCACTTTTCTACTCAAGGCATCGGCCACTACGTTTGCCTTACCCGGATGGTATTCTATCGTGATGTCGTAATCCTTAAGAGCTCTAACCACATACGCTATCTAAGGTTCAACTCCCTCTGAGACATCAAGTACTTCAAACTCTTGTGGTCGGTATACATGGTACACTTCTCACCATTGAGATGGTGTCTCCAGATCTTCAAAGCGAACACCACTGCAGCTAACTCTATATCATGGGTGAGATAGTTCTTCTCGTGCACCTTCAACTGTCTCGAAACATATGCTACCACCTTACCTTCTTGTATAAGCACACAACCTAACCCTACGTATGATGCATCACTATAAATCACAAACTCTCTCCCCGGTTCAGGCTGAATCAAGATAGGAACTTCGGTCAAAGCTTTCTTCAACTTCTCAAACGATTCTTGCCTTGCATCTGACCACTCATACGAAACATTCTTCTGAAGCAATTTAGTCAAGGGAGCCGCTATCCTAGAAAATCCCTCCTCAAATCTTCTATAGTATCCCGCCAAACCTAGGAAACTGCAGATTTCTGTCACTGACTTCGGTTGTTTCCAACACACTATGGCTTCAATCTTCTTGGGATCCACACTAATCCCCTTAGCCAAGATCACGTGAACTAGGAAAACCACCTCCCTAATCAAAAACTCACATTTGCTTAGCTTGGCATACAACTAATTCTCTAGTAGAGTCTGAAGCACCAACCGTAAATGCTCATCATGCTCCTCTTCGGTCCTAGAGTACACTAGGATGTCATCTATGAACACTACCACAAATCTGTCTAAGAACTCATGAAACAAACTGTTCATCATATCCATGAAAGTTGTTGGAGCGTTAGTCAACCCAAAAGGCATCACCAAAAACTCATAGTGCCCATAACGTGTACGAAATGCCGTCTTCGGTATGTCCACATCCCTTACTTTCAACTGATAGTACCCAGATCTCAAGTCGATCTTCGAAAACACGGAAGCACCTCTCAGCTGATCAAGCAAGTCATCTATCCTAGGCAAAGAGTACTTGTTCTTCACTGTCACTTTGTTCAGCTGCCTATAATCTATAAACATCCTCATGCTACCATCTTTCTTTTTCACAAACAAGACCGAAGCACTCCACAGAGAAATACTAGGCCTAATGAAACCCCTATCGGTCAACTCCTGAAGCTGTGTCTTCAACTCTTTCAACTCCTTCGATGCCATTCTATACGGAGCAATAGACATTGGTGCATAATCAGAATGCGTCTCAATAGCAAACTCAACTGCTCTATCTAGAGGCAAACCCGACAACTCTTCCGGGAAGACACTCAGAAAATCACATATTGTCCTGATGTCTTGTGGTCTAACCTCACTCACATTCGGATTCATTATATAAGCCAAATAAGCCTGACACCCCAAATTCAACAGCCTCTGAGCTTCAAAGGCAGAAACAACATTGGACAAGAACCTGACGTTCTCACCAACTACCACAACCTCGAAGTCATCTGTAAGCCTTAAGGAGACTCTCTTGGTCTCGAAGTCAACCCTATCTCTATGCTCTACGAGCCAATCCATGCCCAAAATTACGTCAAAACCGTAGAATGGTAACTCTATCTTATCGACCGGAAACATGTGGCCCTGAACCATCAAGGGACACCTTCTATAAACTTTCCAAACTACCACTGTATTACCAAAAGAGCTAGTAACATTTACACCTACCTCTAGCCATTCACATGGTAACCCTAATGACCTTGCGTGCTCACCCAAAATGTAAGAATGTGTCGACCCCTAATCTATCAAAGAAAGCAAACTCAAAGACTGTAACGAGAAATTACCTGCAATGACATACGTGTCATTCCCAGTCTCTCGCTGAGCATAAACCCTAGCCGGTCCTTCTCCCTCGGGCTGAACTGCTACTACATGAGCTAAGTTCCTCTAACCCTCGTTCCTCGGCTGGAAGTTTCCACGACCGCGCCTACGGCCTCTCTGATGCTCAAAACCCTAGCTGGAGCCGGTCCGCCCCTAGCCGAGTGTGGACAATTTCGCTTCATATGAACTCGGGAAGCATAGTTCCAACATGGCCCAAAGGTACCCGCACACTCGCCTGATAGTGTCTCCCGCATCTAGTGCACTCCGGAGTGTGCATAACAGCTCCTTGGCCCTGATGGTCCTGACCATAGTTACCACCCCTATGCCTCGAATCGGGCTGGTACCTCCTATCCCTATGCCTCTTGGCATGGTCTCTATCCCAATTTGAACGTCTCTTTCTGGAATCGGACCCACTAGCACGTGCACTAGAGCCTAAGTTCTGCTCTATATCTTTGGCCCTAGAGACCAAGACATCAAACTCGGTGTAGTCGGAGGCAAGCATGTATGTCTTCACATCTCTAGTCAACCCATACCGAAAGCGCTCACACCGTTTCCTCTCATTAGAAACCAACTCATGTGCATACCGGCTCAATCTCACAAACCGAACCTCGTACTCAGACACGATCTTGTTGCCCTGAACCAAGGCCATAAACTCCCTCTTCTTCTCATCTATGTATCGAACTCCAAGATAATTCCTCTTGAAGACATTTCTGAAGAACTCCCACATGATATTCGCTTCGACCATACCCGAAGTAACATTGGTCCACCAAGTATATGTGTCCCCCTGAAGCAAGGAAACAATGCACCCCAACTTACGGGTGTCCGAGCACTCCATCTGACCCAAGATGCGTGTGGTACTCTCAAGCCACGCCTCCGAACCCTCAAGAGTCAACCCTCGGAACTCAGCTCCACCCAAACTACGGAGCCTCTATAGGGGTAATCATGTCCCCGCACCCTGAGGTGGTGCTGCAACTTGTACACCGGCCAAAGCTGTTTAAAAAACTCCAGCTATGGTCTGAATCAAATGGGTCATGTCTGCGCCTGCTGGACCCTGACCCGCCTGTGCTCCAACACCTCCAACATTAGCATCGGCCTGAGGCCCATTACCATCACCCTCGACTTGCGCACCAGCCTAAGGCACATTTCCTTCGCCACCTACCCCATTAACATCAGGAGCATGAGGAACATGAGGCTCACCCCCAGGTGCCTGGTCACCCGCTCTAGGTCGCCCCCTCGGTCTCACCATATTAAGATAGAATCTAAAACAGCAAACACACAACACACAAGAAAAACGTTAGGTTAGCAATGGGAACATTTGACTAACCCTCAACCAAAATCAAAAGGTCGTTAAAACATGCTTCCAAACATCGTACTAGCATGCAACTTCAAGCCTACATAGTGAAAAACTCATCGATACAAAGCAACATCATAACACCTCAAACTTACCTCACTTACCTACCCGAGGTCTCGGAAACCTCAGGCTCTGATACCACCAAATATAACCCCCTCGTCCCGGTCTGGACAACTGACCGATCCGAGTAAGCTACACGTGGGAAACAGAAATGAAACCCGTTAGGTCCCCATCTCGGTTAGCAACCCTAGAAATTTCTTTTAATTATTATCTTGTCTAATGGCATTCATACATCATATGTATGATACGATAGTGGAAAGACAACAAGCGATGCGAACAATCAGCAAGCAATTTAAAAGAGTCCTTTTTAGTTTACACAGCAGGCCGTATCGATATGCCTTGACTAGGTCAACAGCCCATGGTCAAACAGGGGTGACCGTATCGGTACATGGGTTGACTGTACCGATATGCCCTCGACAGTCAACTTCTCATGGTCAACGATAAGAAACTGTATCGATACACCCTAGACCCGTACCGATACGCCAAATTCTCGTCAAAATCTTAGATTTCCAGAGAGTTTTTGGCGTATCGATGCACCCCCGTGTATCGGTACGCTAGGCTTAAACTGAGCCCCAAAGTGTAGGATGGTATCGATACGGCTCTTGGGAGTACCAATACGCCCTGCACTGCAAGACTCAATTTAGCTGCAAAACGGACCAAAACTCAACTCTAGATGCTTTTTACGTCTCCCTAACCACAATCATACACTCAAACAACATTTGACAAGCAAGATCAATCATGCGAGACTACTTAAACGAACTAACATGGCATACATCTCAAGATAGGCATTTGGGTAGAAAACTAGCTTAAGACATGCATGACTTTTCCATTTCATACAAGGCAATAAACACACACTTGAGCATTCCATAACAAGGTTTCTAATGCTTTTTGACAAACATACAAGAATCCATGGCAAAAGGTCCTAAACCCTCAACACGCATAGCATTCAAGTAACAAGGTAAACATGGTTTGCAACTCACGACATAGAAGCATAAACATATCCAACATAGTATCAACAACTCAACATGCTAGAACATCAACAAAATCAAACTAAGGAGTTTGATACCAACTCCATACATGAGCTACTTGAGAACACCAAAAGGCTCCTCCCTTGTCCACTTGCCTCCCGAACTCTAACGTTTTGCTTGTTGGAAAAAGGAGAGCGTAAGCTTGATAGCTTAGTGAGTGAAGCTCTAAAACTCAACAATCATGCATTTTCAAAAACACTTTTCTTAAATGATAAATAAACCATTGAATGCATGGAAGGTATCATGATAATACAACTACATGGCTTGCACATGCACAACCAAAACACACACGGTGGGACCACACATCACCGTTCGACTAGTAGTTTTCCGATGGGACCACTCGTCACCTTACTCTACTACTAGTCACTACAGGTGGGACCACTCATCACCGTAGTTATGACAACCATCACGTGAGGCTCGACATCAACAACGACTACGTAACAACAATAGATGTAAAGCAATCCACAATGCACAAGATAACACCACAATTAAACACGCATCAACACATAACCAATAAAGTAGGAGTAGTAAACTTACACTTGGGTTTAGGTGAGCCCTCAAGGCTCCACCCAAACCCCCAAGAATCCCATTTCGAAAGCAAAACAAAGTTAAACGTTTCCACTCACCGTTGCAACCCAAACGGAAGCCGAACACCGATCTCAATTCTCCAAATTCCTCGGATTCGTGCCCGAAGCCTCTCCAATGGTTTCCCCTGGTTCTAATCAATTAAAAACAACAATTTACTCAATCATTCAACCCCAAAATCACCGCCACAAACCAAGACACAATTCCAAGATCCATTTACCACACTTTCAACCCATGAGCTAACAAAACTTCTTCATTTTCGTATACCCAAATTACCCAGCAGAAAACTACAACTTTCGTAGCTCAAAACACTTCCAAACTTTCTCAAAACACCCTCCTAATATAACTATAACCCCAACCCATCTCTTTTTCACAAAACCGAACCAAAACACAAAGTTTGACACATTTAAAAATACCCCTAAAACCCAATTTCGGGATTCTTAACAAAAATCAACCAAATTGAGATATAAAGTACCTTAGGATTAGGTTAACTCATAATTTAACTCCACACATCAAAAAAAACGAAAATCCACTAAAGTTTCATGCTTTCCTTCAAAAACTTGAAAAAACCCAAAAACCTTGAAAGAGGATTTATATGAAAACTAAAGCTATGGAAATGTCGGAAATAGTGAGGAGAATTCAAAAACTCGCTTACCTTGAAGAGAACACTTGAAATGAGGGTGGGATTTGATGGAATAGGGTTTTAGGGGATAAGAGGGGGTTTAACGTGAAATGAAGAGGAAGAAGAAGATGTATAGTATTTCAAAAATCCTCTTTTTCCTCATCTTATTTCCTTTTAATTGAAATATACAAGTTTGCCCTTAATGAAATCAAACTCTTTTAATTTAAACCAAAGCTTAATTAAATTTTAAAACGAAACCAGGACTCGAACCCGATTTACCCGAGTAACATATGGCCCCTAAACCCAGGGTGTTACATTATGTACATGTTTTACTAATGTTTGAGATGATACCAAAATATGTTAAGTATGCTACTTGATTATGCATGAGACTAGCTAGATTGTACTTAAATGATTGGATACCTAGTTAGGTGATCCTTGATTAATGAGATAATACACTTAATGAAACAAAGGAAATCTAATAGTTCTAGAAGCTACCTCACTAAGTACTCATTGTATTTATAACTCTATTATTTCCTTTTGCCCAAACCAACAAGATAATTTGATCGAAAGCCATCCTGATCCTGTTCCAATAGCATCCACAAGCAAAGAAATCAAAGTATGCCTTGTTTCATCTTTTTGGCACTCCTAGTAGGTGGCTTAGTATCGTGTTTAGTCATCCAAGTTGCATGCATATGGTTGATTTTGTGTATGCATATAGATGTGTACAAATCTATGTATAGATTGATATGTAAAGGGATAGGTATGTAAATAGGTGCCCTATGGATATATGATCATTTTGGTTTGTATATAAGACTTATATAGTTGGTATGAAGTAGTAAACCAATCGTGTTTTGAAGTATGTAAAACTCTTTGATATATGTGTGTGTGTGTGTGTGTGTGTGTGGTTAATGCTTGGTTATGTTTATTGCAAATGTTATGTATGGAGACTGATTTTTCCAAGCTAATCAAATGCTTAGAGTGAATAAGGTAACATGTATAATCACATGGAATTTGTAATGATTGGATAGGCATGTATAGCTTAGAGAAGGCAATGTTCGTATGGTATATAAACCTTAGAAAGTGTATATGTTGTTAGATATGATTATGAGATGTAGATCGATTATGATATTCGGATGAGTTTAGAGTATTTTGATAAGAATTCATGGATTCTCGTGTATGCCTATACCAGGATAATTCAAAATGGTTGTTAATATATGATGGAGTTAATATATGCTTAGTTCGACTAATTGAGATAGGAATTGTATTTAGCCTATTCAAGTGAAAAGAAATTGAGTTAATCCTTAATGTGTTCAAATGATTGTAAGTTTGGTATGCTAAGATGATTCGATTGATATGTATGCATTGGTATAAGATAGAATTGGTTGGATAAGCATGTTTATGGTAATTGGAAGTTGTTTGTTGTATAAGTATGTTTTTACCATATGAAAGTGAAAGTTTTTGTTGGCCCACTATTTGTTAGACAAGATTAAACTAAGTAAAGTGTTTAAGATGCTAATTTATTGAATGTCACGCATTAAGTGTTTCCGTTACCTTGTCCGCTGAGCGTCGTAACGTTCTTTGCTCCTAACTCGGGCGAGGGGTGTTACATAAAATGGTAATTAGAGCTTTAGGTTATAGGTCCTAAAGCTTATATGAATATATCATGCATCATATAGGTTTAAATTAAGCCACATGGAAGTCTTATACTTAATTGCTTGTGATTATGCTTTCCTAATCTCAATCTTGTTTAAATCTTGGTGGTATGTTCGAAACAAGAATAGCTTGGGACGATGAATGTCCTCGAGGTTCATCAAATGAGGGAGGAAGTGTAAGGTTCGATCAGAACCTTCCCAGGCAAACCGAGCCCACAAGACCGACTCAACCCCCTGAAGAAGTCTAGCCTCAGCAGGAAGCCCCTGCTATCCAATCAGTTCAGAGAGAATGTCTCCTGAGTATGATGAAGATGTTTGATCACCTTATGACGAAGATTAGCCAAGACCATCTTGTCCCCCTGCTGCTACAACAAGTAGAGCCACGATTGACAAACTCGCTCAACACCGAGCTTACACATTCATGAGAGCAAACGAGGAGAAGCCCGATGAGGCTGAATATTGGCTCGAGCGAACCACTCAAATCCCGACAAAGCAACTACAATGCTCAGATGAGCATAAGCTTGAGTGTGCGGTCGCTCTTTTGGCAGATGAAGCACTAAGTTGGTGGGAAACCACGACATTGACTGCCCCGGCCGAGTAAGTGACATGTAAATTCTTTGTGGAGGAATTCAACTAGAAATACATCAGAAAACAATATCTAGCTGATAGATGGAAGCAGTTCTTGTACCTGAAGCAGGCCAACTGTCCCATCAAACAATATGTTACAAAGTTTTGTAAATATTGCAAGTACGACTCCAAATATATCAAGACCGATGCTGATAAGTTCCGGATGTTCATAGATGGATTAAACGATGAATTGAATCCGACATTTACCGCCTTGAACATCAAAAACTTCCAAACTCTGGTGACTCGAGTCATTTCCACTGAAGCCAAAATGAAAGTTGTGGATAAAAGAAATGGCGGCTACCGAACTGAGAAGAAAAGAAAAAGTGACGATAAGTCTAGTTGGCAATAAAAGAAGGCTAAAAATTAGAAGGAAGGGTCTTCTACTTACCCTCCTACCCCCAAAAGTAACTTCACACCGAGACCCCAATCGGTGAATAAACTGGTTGTCTCAGTTGTGTCTGTTAACAACACAGGAAATTCTGAGAAAGCTCTGACCTGCAAGCACTGTTAGAAACAACACTTCGGTCAATGTCGATATCAATCCAATATCTACTTTGTGTGTGGTGGTGATGATCACTACATCAAAGATTGCCCGAGAAAGTCTGATAAGGCTCCTACTAGAAACTCTACTAATCTGAGCCCTGCACCTTCCAACAGAAACAAGAATTTGAGGCACAATAACTATTCAAAATGCACCCTTTCCCTGTGATCTCTATGTATTACCTAAATATGAATTTGACTTCGTACTAGGCTTAGATTGGTTAAGTAAACACCAAGCATGGATCGATTGCCAAAACCGAAGATTGTACCTCCAGGGTTTAGGGAAGAAATCTATTCTATTGATCGATCAAAAACCAACCTCTATTTTTTCTTCCATGGTGTTATAAGATGAATATGATTTCGGCTTATCCTCTATTTTTTAGTTCTGAATTCATCGATGTCTTTCTTCCTCTGACTCGCGAAGTAGAGTTTGAGATCGACATTCAGCCCGATGTCTATCACACCTTATCGGATGGCACCAATTGAATTTAATGAGTCGAAGAAGTAACTCCAAGAGTTACAAGACAAGGGCTTCATACGACCGAGCACATCTCCCTGGGGTGCTCCGGTTCTATTTGTGAAAAAAAAGATAGCTCGATGCGGCTCTACATCGACTATCGTAATTTTAATAGGGTAACTATCAAGAACAAATATCCCCTGCCAAGAATTGTAGATGTTTTTGATCAACTCCGAGGAGCATCAGTTTTCTCTAAGATTAATCTCCGATCGGGCTATAATTTGATGAAAGTGAAGGATGAAGACGTTCCAAAAACTACTTTCCGTACTCGATACTGTCACTATGAATTCCTCGTTATGCCTTTTGGGTTAACGAATGCTCCTGCCGCATTTATGGGCCTGATGAACCGAGTGTTCAAGCTCTATCTCGACAAGTTTGTTATTTTTTTCATCGATGACATTCTTGTCTATTCTCGGAAAAAGGAGGAACATGTTGAACACCTCCGAATCATGCTACAAACTCTCCAAGAACGCCAATTGTTTGTCAAATTCTCCAAGTGCGAGTTTTGGCTATTAGAAATTGCTTTCTTCGGTCACATGATCTCTACCGAAGGAATCAAAGTCGACCCGAAAAAGATTCCAGCTATTCTGGAATGGCGACCTCCGAAGAATGTTGGTGAGGTTCGCAGTTTCCTTGGATTAGCCGGTTATCACTAAAGGTTCGTTAAAGGCTTTTCCACGATCGCTTTACCACTAACCAAGCTCCTCCGAAAGGGTCAACCGTTCGATTGGTCCGAAAGTCAACAACGAAGCTTCGACCAATTGAAGCAAGCATTAACTCATGCCCAGCTTTTGATCCAATCTAAGCCGGGTAAAGAATTCACAGTCTATAGCGATGCCTCTCATTCGGGATTGAGTTTTGTTTTAATGCAAGGTGAAAATGTTGTAGCATATGCATTCTAATAGTTGAAGCCACGTGAGCTCAATTACCCGACACATGACCTCGAGTTAGCTGCCATTGTCTTCGCACTGAAAATTTGGAGACACTATCTATACAGTGAAAAGTGTCACATGTTTATGGATCACAAAAGTCTGAAGTATCTCCTTACTCAGAAAGATCTCAACTTGAAACAAAGGAGGTGGATGGAGTTGTTGAAAGATTACGATTTAGTCATCGACTATCATCCCGAAATAGCCAACGTGGTAGCAGATGCTCTCAGTCGAAAACTGACTCTCGATAAGCCATTCCAAATCCTTAAGTATTCAAACGTATTCATTCTTGTTCCTTAAGAAACCATTTGAACAACACCTTGCAAGACAAGAAAGTGTTCGAATGTAATCTTGTATGGTAAACATCAATTCAAAAGTTTCCTTGTAAAATAAGTAATCTATTCTAATCATTTTCTCGTAGCTTCCTTGGCTATCAACGTTAATTTCTGACTTACTAAGGCTCATAAATATATGTGTGAACTTCAAGTTCAATCTATCCTCATCACAAGGATCAAAGAGCTTCAGCAAGTAGATCCGGAACTTCAGAAGATCACTTCTAAGCTTGAATCCAATTCCGACTTCTCCATTAAATCAAACGGTCTCCTCTATTTCAAGGATAGAGTCTGTGTTCCTGACAACAAGGAATTACACGAAGAGATATTACAAGAAGCCCATTAGAGTTCTTTCTCGATCCACCCTAGATCGATTAAAATGTACAAGGATCTCAAACCTTTGTATTGGTGGCCCAGAATGAAAGCAACTATCAACGACTTTGTGTTGAAGTGTTTGAACTGTCAGCGAGTGAAAGTCGAACACCGAGTCCCTACCGGATTGCTCCAACTACTTGAATTTCCTAAATGGAAATGGGATCAAATCACAACAGATTTTTTATCCGGTCTTCCTTGTTCTCTGAGAAAATATGATATCGTTTGGGTAATTGTCGATCGATTCACCAAATCTGCCTATTTTATCCTGGTTCGTATGAAAAATTGTTTAGAAACCTTGGTTGAACTGTATATTTGGGAAATCATCCATTTACACGGAGTTCCTACTTCAATTGTCTCCGATCGAGACCCCCAGTTTATGCCCTGGTTTTGGGCCTAGATGGTTTAGACATCGGATCGGACCGGTCGAGAACGGTTCGAATCGCGTAAGATGATTTAAGGAAATCAAGGATCGGGGTAAAATAAAATTGTGATAAAAATTGCTAAAATCCTCTAAAAATATGTTGAAGAGGTTGGTCAGGTCAATTTTAAAAAATGGATTTCGGAAATGGGACATTTTGAGTAGTGACCAAATTGTAAAGTTTCAAAACTGGGAAAAATGTAATTTTTAATATGAAAGCCAAAATCTTAGAATCTTTAAGGGGCTTTAAGTCAATTTGACATTTTCTCAATATGACATGTGTTTTAAAAGGCTTTTAATTAAATAGATTTAATTGGGTTTATATTAATTAATTAATTAATTAAGTTAGTTAATGTGAGATTTTCAATTACATAACTACCAACTCTTTCTCATTTTCAGCCAAACACTAATTCTCTCATCTTTTCTCAGAATTCTTTCTTCCAAAAATTCTCTCAACATTTTCTAAGCCATTTTCAAGATATCTTTCCTAATTCTTCAAGATTTTGCTAAGGAAAACTTGGCATTCATTGAGAGAAGCAAGGATTGGAGGTAAATCCCGTTCTCAACCTCTAATCTAAGTTATTTATTGAAATTCCCAAGATATTTGGCTTCTAAATACTATTTTTGGTTGAGTTTTCATTATGGTTTTGATTGGAGATCAAAATCTTGTAAAAACATGGTGAAAATCTTAATTTTCAGACTTGTTGACTTAAGCTCTATTTTGTGTTGATTTTAATTGAGTTTTAAGTTGAATTATATGTTAAATGATGTGTTGATAACATAGATCCCGAAATCCTTCATATCCTTGAGTTTCTTGGTTGTTTTAAGTGGGTTTTTGAGGTGAAATGGTGGAATCTTTCTTGCTGGAGGTATATGGTTGGGTTAGGTTGTTTGTTAGATGTGTTTTGATGTTTATAATGCTTTGGAAGTGATGTATGTTGGCTGGGCTCGGTTTAGAAAGCAATCGATTGAGTTTTCGGTTGTTTTGGATGGGTATTTTGGTGTAGTTTGGGTGAGCAACGAGTTTGTGAATTATTGCTAGTGTTGGAATGCATTTTAATGCATTTAGATCTCTGTTTTGATGATGTGAAAATAAGGGATCTTGATCCGGAAGAAAACGAGGTGTTGTTGGAGGCTCCGGAAGAGTAAATTTCGTGACGACGAGCAAGGCTTCGCGTATCGGTGAGTGGAAATGTAATTTCCTGCTTTGTAACGCTTTGAGCGTGGTCTTGGGAGCTTAGTGTAAGTTTGATACACTTAGCTAAGCTCAAGAGTAAGTGGTTCAGAAATCCCTCTCTTGGAAATGTGCTATGATTGATGAAATTGCACTTGAATTAAGTGTGGATTTGTTTATTGTTTTTAAGCATGTTTAAGCATGGTTTAATACTGGATTTTAATGCCATTATGTTAAGGATGCACTAGGTAAGTGATCCTTGGTTTGCATGTGTTGAATGCATATGATATTAAGCATGGTATGCTTGTGGAAATGGCATTGTGGTTATGCTTGTGAAACTGTGGATTAATGAGGTTAAATGATTATATTGGCAAGTGATGAAAATGCTTTTTGGTTACTTTAATCGGATATAGTTAGCCGGCTATATGATTGGGTGCACTGTGAATAAAGTCGCCTTGGATGTCGAGGGGTTGTGATTGTGCCGTAATCTCCATCCAAGTACCCTAACAATTGAGGTTAAGTTCACAACGGTGAATGGTTAGTCCCGTGTGTGAGTCTTATGTATGTGTCCCATACTCTCGTTAGTGGAATTATACAACTACCGATGAGTGATGTTGAGGGGTTGTGATTGTGCCATTAAACTCCATCACGGGTGTTGAGGGGTTGTGATTGTGCCATTGATCTCCACCATGTGTAGTCCGGTAGTATGTATCAAGCGTGAGGGACAACACTTGTAATTCGCGTATCCGATTGTGTCTTGAGTTGAAATGGTTTATGGACTATCACTTGTGAGCCAATATAATGTAATTGAATAATGTGAAGCATGAGATGCTTGTAAATAATGCAAGAATGCATGAGATGCTTGGTAAAGCATGAGCAATGGTTTAATTGTTGTTTTAAGTTGTTGCATATGAGCATGTGTTTATAAAATGCATCGATGTCTTGAGAAGACATGTTTTATGAAAAGGCATGTGATGAAAGTGGTGGTTTCGCAAGCCATGTGAAATGCATTGATGAATGTTGTTAGCGATCCTCACTAAGCTATATGCTTACGCTCTTTTGTTTCATCAATGCAGAGAATTGAACGTTTCAAGGCGGCCCAAGAGCAAGAGGATTCCAAGGCTTTGTTTAAGAGATGTATATGGTTCAACCTTAGTGTAATAAGTGGCAATGGGTGGGATTTCTACTTCCTGATTTTGTTAGAGATGTTTGTTGTTCCAAGCATGTTTAGTTTCTGATTGTGGACTTGTATTAGGCCTTTATGTGGCTCTATGGTTTGTTTGTGGTGTTTTACCTTTTCTATAGCTTGATATCTTAAGCATGCTAGAATAGCTAAATGTCATCATGATGTGAAGTGGTTGATGAGTATGATTTGCTGTTTGATGGTGTTTAAAAGTCCATTACATAGATTATATATTGTATGCATGTTTTGAACTAGATTGGATGTGTTTTTGTATGTTTAAATGAAGTTGGATGAAGCCAATCTGGTACACGTATCGATACACGGGAAAGCGTGTCGATACGCTAAGGCAAAATGAGGCATTTATGTACAGGGGTATCGAAAAGGATTGCCCGCGTATCGATATGCCTAGGCCAAGTTTGAAGGTCGTACTGATACGCAGGGAAGCGTTTCGATACGCTCAACCCTTCTTTATCTATTGTCTTCCCGCGTATTGAAACAGGGCCAAGTGTATCGATACGGGTAGTTAAGTTTCAGTTAAAAGTATCTTTTAAGGTTTGGAAATGTTGCATTTTGGTCTCTGAATATTGGGTGTGCAATTGAATGAGTTTGCATGATCCGTTCGAGCTGAATGTTGGAATGTTACATGTCTAATTGAAGATTGGTAACTTTAAAATCCTGAAAGTCCCTGTATGTTATGGAATTTACACTTTAGTCCCTAAAAGTCAAATGTATGCAATTGAACCCCTAATTGAACTCCGATCGCTGTGCCGTTTTCACCTAATCGCTTTGCTGAACTTATAGGTTAATAATATGCATCTAGAGGAGAAAAAAGAAAAAAAGGGGTTGGTAATCGAGGTTGACTTTAACGAGTTGGCTTCGGTTTTCCCCGTCTAATCTTCTTATTCGGGTCGGGCTCCTAGGCCGGGCTAAGGGGGTTACACTGGAGAACTCTACAACGAGCCCTCAACACTAAGCTAAATCTGAGCACAGCTTTCCATCCGTAAAGTGACAACTAATCTGAGCGAGTGATTCTAGTTCTTGAAGACATGCTTAGAGCTTGTATTATCAACTTCGGAAAGAAGTAGGAAAAGTCACTACCATTGGTAGAATTCGCGTACAACAATAGCTTCCAATCTTCGATTCAAATGGCCTTTTTCGAAGCGTTGTATGGTAGAAGATGTCGAACACCCCTTTGTTGGCCTGAACTTGGTGATAATAAGGTGTTAGGACCTCAATTGTTGGTACGAAGCTCAGTCCTCTTTCGTAGGACCTTTTGAAGTGATTGAGGGAATCGATCCGATAGCTTATCACCTTGCACTTCCAAGCGAGTTTGATAAGATGCATAACGTATTCCACATTTTAATGCTCCGACGATACCGTTATGATCCATCCCAGGTTCTTGAGCCAGAAGAAATTGAACTGAATCCTGACCTATATTATGAGGAAGAACCAATCCGAATCCTTGATAGAGAAATCAAACGACCCTGAAACAAGAACATATCTCTTGTGAAATTTCTATGGAGGAATCATAAGGTCGAAGAAGCAACATGGGAAACCGAGGATACGATGCGAAAGCAATATCCTCACATGTTCAGTTCAGGTAAGAATTCGAGGACGAATTCTTTCTTTTAAGGATGGGAGAGTTGTAACACTCTCAATCATACCCTAGTATTTATTGAAATTCATTAGCCAACAAATTTAATTGAACTGAATTAACCTTTAATTCGGCTAATAGGGACCTAATTAGAAGGAATACACAAACCTAAGTATTAAATCAAGATGGTTAAATTAAAACTAGTGTTAAACACCAATGGTTACATGGTAAATAAAATGAATTCCTTTTATTTCCCTTAGCTGAAAAGTTACTAAAAGATTAACTCAATGGTGAAATAGTGATTTCCCAATTCCACTACAAACCTTAACATAGTCATCTTTCACCTTCCTTCTTCTTAGCCAAATAGAGAGAGAGTTTTAGGAGAGGGAATCACTGGAGAAAAAAACAAGAAAATCTAGAGAATTTGTCTCGCATGTAGCTGATATAATTCTAGGAATTTAAGCTAAAAGCCATGTAAGTGTTCTTATTCAACTAGGAACCGTTTGTTATATTAAATTGTTTATATAATCTATTTTAATTCATTTGTTTGTTGTATATGTTGATTTTAGTTCTGGAATAGTGTTATATGATGATGAAATAAATGTATCAAGCTTTGGATTTATGAAAAGAATCGAAAATAGATCACTAGTTGATGATATACGCTGCTCGAATGCCCTAGGTGACCATTTTGTTAAAATCTGTAAATTGAAGGGGCTGGAAATAGTTTCCGGAAAAAAATTATATAAGAAGAATTTTTTAAAAATGGTGTTTACTGTTAGTTGAGGTCTTAGATGATTAAAAATGTTGTTAGAATTAATGGAAAATCTGTTAGAATCAAGACTAGTCACATAGGAATGTAAAACTACCTTAGGTATTGTTTTGAGTAAATTGAAAGCTTTAGGGACTGAAACAATGCTAAATGAGCTCTGGAAATGATGTTTGGAAACAGGGGATTTGTGAAAGGAATGAAATATAACTTGAATGTGGCTAATAATTAGCTTAATTGGATGTTTAAAGTGACTAGTTGGCAAGATAAGTGAATCTGGGCCAATCTGGAAATTTTATAAATTTGTGGAATGTTGTGATCTGTTGGAAGACCATACTAGATTCAAAATAACAAGGTAAAAACAATGTACACTCTAGTTATAAACAATAAGTTATAATAATAAAGGACTTGGGCTTAAAATGCAATAAAGTGCTTTATAATGAATCTGGCAAATTAGTCCCTAAACAAATGTACCGTCTTTAAATACAAGTCTGTATTAATCTAGAAATGGAAAAAAATATGAGCCATACATGGATACAAATCTAGTTGAATAAGCTTTTTTCACAAGATAAATTAATTGAAAATCCAATATGTACATTAAAAGTTATGGCCAGAATAGTAACAGGTGTACAAAACTGGCAACACTGGAAAACAGTTTTGAATATATGTGTTTGTGTTTACTTGAATGATTTTATATGGTTGATTTAGATGCTGAAATGTTTTGTTTATATGTATATGAGGATATATAGATCAAGAAATTGAAGAAAACTTGGAAGGGACAAGGGTTGATCAACCAAATAGGAAGAGCAAAGGCATATTTATCAAGGAACCAGAATAGAGGAAAGCTTGGAGTATGTGAGTGTAGTTAACCTTAGGGTTAGGACTAGTCTTAAAACCACAATTATATATGTTAATCCATATTGTTTTAAATTGAAGCATGAAATGAATTTAATTTTGGTTTGGTAATTAAATTGAAGGGAAGATGGAATAAATGGAAACCTAAATGCATGTTCTATGTTGATAGATGTTTGTCTTGTAGAGGTATGGTTTAGTTACTTACCTTGGAATGGCTATGTGATTGACTAAATGAGCATAAAATAAGTGATATGCTACCGCAAATATATGTGATACTTGATTCTGGGAAAATGCTTATATAGTTCCCATGTGCTGAAAATTAAGAAATGATGTATATGAGATTGGTTCTACCTACCAGTAACAAGAAATGTGATATATGATCTTGTTGTTTGTGATTGTTAATCACTTGTAATGTCTTTGCTTAACTTAAAATACATTGAAAGTCCTTGGTTGACTAGTTGGTCTTAGGTAGAACGACATGCCTTAGAGTCTAGAGCTCATCTGACCTAGTACTGTATGTACTTTTTGTATTTGTTTTATTGGCACCCAATGGTTCTGATGCTTTGAGCATCCTCTGTTAATATTATGAACACCTTGAGTGTGTATATGAGACACTTGATGCATTGTGCATTCCTTGTTCGATATGTTATATTTTTAGACTCGATTACCTAGTCCCAATAATCTACCAAGGCAAAACATTTAAAAGCCCCTGAATAAGACTTTTCATATGTCAAATGAAATGTGTAAAATGTTATATATATGAGTCATATGGAAATGTATTCACACGTTAATAAAGATTTATGAACCAATCTAGTTGTTTGAAATGAGTATGATTTTTATATACATAGGGATAATAATCCTATTCGAATGGAATGCATTGAGCATGAGCTATGATTGAATACTTGGATCTTGTTTGGTCAATGTGATTCTCGGTTATCAAATTTTCTATGTGTATGTGTTACATGATTACATTTCTGTGATTGATCTTTGGTATGATGTTATGTACATGTTTTACTAATGTTTGAGATGATAACAAAATGCGTTAAGTATGCCACTTGATTATTCATGAGACTAGCTTTGTAACACCCTAAAATCTGGTCTAGTCGGAATTGGGTCCGATGATCGGAAAGTCTATATTGATGAAGTCTAAATATTGTATCGACTAGTGAATTATTGATATCGAACCCTAATTGAGCTAAAAATATTGTCATCGGACTCTATTGAATAATATTGAACCTATATAGTGACTAAATTGAAGAAAGTGCAAGTTGGGGAGCAAATCCGTAGTATGGAGAGAGTTGAGGGACTAATCTTGCAATTAGCCCCACCTCTTAAAAGTTACCTACGTGGATTTGTCTGAGAGCTTTCCTTCAAATCAAGGAAAACTAAATAGCCTAAAACTTATATTGATGAAACAAAGGAATGAGGCAACAAAAGACTTACCTGAGAATTCTAAAGCCAATACAGTCATCTTCTTCATCTTCATCAACTAAGCAAGCACCTCCATTGGAGATAATTTTAAGTTTGGCTTTTTCTTCATTTTATCGATATCGAATCGTTGCTATCGATCGGGTAAGCTATAATCCTCAATCGGTTATTGGATTCCATGGATATATCGAGCTTAATTTCAAGTTAGGGTTTTGACTATCCATGGATATTCCATCGTTGTTGTTGTTATCGGAATCGTTGTATTGATTTTGATATTGAAATATCGATCCTAAATGTTTTCTATTGGTTTTCTAGCTCAAGAAGTGGAGAAAGAGGTTTCACCGTCTCCATCGAAAGCTAAAAGCAAGAGTATTGTCATTCGAGAGCCTTGAAAGCATCAGAGTTTCAAGGTGAGTGTAGTCAAAGTCTCGGGTTTAGGCAAAAGGCCCTCCCGAATCATTATTCGATAAATTAGATTACATCGCTAACATTGTCATTGAAGAAATTGCATTGGATGGTTAATCGGACACCTTGGTAAGTGTCGGTAAGTTTTTCATTGAACATTGGTCATAGTTTTGGTATCGTTATTGAGCATTGTCAATGTATAGAGATTGTTATTGAAATATTGCTAAGAAATCATCGATTATTGTCATTGGCATTGAACCATGAAAAATTGATTATAAGACACATTGGCTATCGATAATTATTGAAATCATTGATCATCGAATACTCATTGATTACTGATATGAATATGAACATTGGAACCTTGGATTGGAAAGGACATTGGATACAATTAGCATGCCATAGAATTCACGAGCTCAGTGTACGGGTGGACTACGGTCCTAAGGCTATGGTCTATATTGATTTGGCGAGGCAGGGGGATGTGTATTGATATTGGTCATATTGGCGAGGCGGAATGATCAGACCATTCATTGATTTTTTGAGGCGTAGGAATTCGCGTATCCATTTTCTTGATTCAGTCCAAGGATTAATGATGAAATGAAAATGCTAAACATTGTATATTGATGCATAGCTTTGACATTGATAAGCATGAGATCATGTATATTGATATTTGATATAATGTTGTTTTTATTGTTTATGACTACCTCACTAGGCAATGTATGCCTAACATGTCTCATCTCATGCATTTTCAGGTTCAAAGATCGAGTGTCTGAAGATCGGATTTGGCTAGGTAAGACAAGTCACTACAAGCCTTAAAGTAATGTATTTTGATCCTAAGAACTCCTAGGAAGGTGGAAAGTAGTTGAACTAGTCAAATATGCCCATTTTGTTATGTTTGTGGTGTGCATATTTTGTAACTTGGTTAATGGCCCTATATGACCTTTTTGGTTGGTTTAAAATGGCATAAGAATGCATATTTAGCTCAAAAAAGTAAAAGCATAGTAAATGGATTCGTATGATCATGAAATTTGGCATGCCTATAGTTTATGCTATTGAAATATTGTGTGTAAAGTTTCGTTGCATTTGGACATTATTCCATAGGTCAAATTGAGTAAAAACCAACAAAAATCTGTCATTACAGGTCAGGCCGTATCGAAACGGGTGACGGCATTTCAATACGGATAAGCATAATTTAGCCTGAGGAATAGGGTGTATCATAACCGTTCATGGCTGTTTCGAAACATTTTGTCTTAGGATTCCCTTGTTTCGATACGGGTTTATAGCATATCGAAACGGGTCAAAGTCAAAAGAGGTCAACCCGTTTGGATACAGGTCATTCTCATATCGATACGGCCTAAAGAGTAAAGTCAACAAAAGTTGACCATCGTTCACCTGTTTCAAAACAGCCCTAGGGTGTTTCGATACGGGGTTAGTTAATTAGTTAAGGACTCATTGAACAGATTGCTAATATCACAGTTTGGTCACCGAACATTGTAAGGTTAAATTGAATAAGTCAATGATCTCCAAATCTTATGAAATTTTGCAGGGATGATATTAATACAGTGAATTTCAGTCTGATAAAATCAATTACATTGAAGGGCCCCTAGTTTTTCAAAATTACAAATAGTCCCTAAAACTTGTAATAGTTGCGAGTTAGCCCTTGGATGATTAATAATTGCTTAATTGAGTAAATTGGACTAATTATTTGATGGTAATGATTCATTGTTTGATGTGGTTTGAAATTGTTAGTAATAGAATTAAATTGTACTGCATTGGTTTATGTATTGATCACCGGTTTCAGTTTTCGACCCGGTTCTCGACCAGGCTGAGAAGAAGGTGTTACAAGCTAGGTTGTACTTAAATGAATGGATACCTAGTTAGGTGATCCTTGATTAATGAGATAATACACTTAATGAAACAAAGGAAATCTAATAGTTCTAGGAGCTACCTCACCAAGTACTCATTGTACTTATAACTCTATTACTGCCTTTTTCCAAAACCACCATGATAATTTGATCGAATGTCGTCCTGATCCTATTCCAGTAGCATCCACAAGAAAAGAAATCAAAGTTTGCCTTGTTTCATCTTATTGGTACTCCTAGTAGGTGGCATAGTATCGTGTTTAGTCATCCAAGTTGCATGTATATGGTTGATTTTGCGTATGCATATAGATGTATATAAATCTAAGTATAGATTGATATGTAAAAGGCTAGGTATGTAAATATGTGCCCTATGGATATATGATCATTTTGGTTTGTATATAAGACTTATATAGTTGGTATGAAGTAGTAAACCAAACATGTTTTGATGTATGTAATACTCTTTGATATGTGTATGTGTGCGCGCATGTGTGTGTGTGTGTGTGGTTAATGCTTGGTTATGTTTATTGCAAATGTTATGTCTGGAGGCTGATTCTTCCAAGCTAATCGAATGCTTAGAGTGAATAAGGTAAAATGTATAATCACTTAGAATTGGTAAATGAATGGATAGGCATGTATGGCTTAGAGAAGGTCATGTTCGTATGGTATAGAGACCTTAGAAAGTGTATATGTTGTTAGATATGATTGTGAGATGTAGATCGATTATGATATCCGGATGAGTTTAGAGTATTTTGATAAGAATTCATGTGTAAGCTTATACTTGGATAATTCAAAATGGTTGTTAATATATGATGGAGTTAATATATGCTTAGTTCGATTAGTTGAGATTGGAATGGTATTTAGCCTATTCGAGTGAAAGGAAATTGAGTTAGTCCTTAATGTGTTTAATTGATCGTAAGTTTGGTATGCTAAGATGGTTCGATTGATATGTATGCATTGGTATAAGATAGAATTGGTTTGATAAGCATGTTTATGGTAATTGGAAGTTGTTTGTTGTATAAGTATGTTTGTACCATATGAAAGTGAAAGTTTTTGTTGGCCCACTATTTGTTAGACAATATTAAGGTAAGTGAAGTGTTAATGATGCTAATTTATTGAATGGCATGTGTTAAGTGTTTCCGTTACCTTGTCTGCTGCGCGTCATAACGTTGTTCGCTCCTAACCTGGGCGAGGGGTGTTACATAGTGACCTTAAAATAACAGAGCATTATGCTAATGATGAAGAATGGAAAATTCAAGGAATAAAATTATAAGTTAGCAATAGGTGTTTATATCTTAATCTTAACATATACATGGTTTAATTATTGAAAACTTTATCGTAATTCATAAATTGTCTTATCGAGGCTTATCAAAAGTTCTTATCAAATTTCTTATCAAAGCTTTCAGTGACCTTATTTGATTCTTAAAAAAATCTGTCTTTTAAGAACATTTTCCTTGGATCACATTTGGACATATGTAATGCAACGTTAACAAAGAACTTCTCAAAGATGCCATGCTTGAATGCCCTTCCCCAAATTGCTCTACTTGAGCCTTATGTAAAAATGTTACATGCATTCTTACTTACACATTCCATATATCAAAACATAAAATTAGGACTCAGAATGACACTGTGTCATCCGAGGCAATGCAACTACACTCACCTTATATTCCAAAGTTACGGAATACCTTAACCTCAACCACATCTTGATACTTATCCAAATCCTTTCCTAGCTTTCTCATAGAAACATCTTCCTTATCAACACATGTACCTCAAACAGAATAACCAACCATTAAAACACACACACACATACATACAAATCAGTTTACATGCTTTCTTATGTACTCAAAAGAGTCCACATTTTCACATATACACATATTTATCCCAAACAGTCCATGGCATCTATAAACATTCAAAAACAGTCCCTATTTGTTAATAAAACAGTCTCCTATGCTTTTAATTTACCCAAATCAGCCCTTAATTCATTTCAAATAGTCCCTAATATGTTCATTTATATACAAAGCAATCGAACTACTTATATATACTTACATACATGCTCAAATCAGTCCATTTTAAACTCAAAATTAGTTCTTAATTATTTACAAACAAATCCCTTGTTTTAAATTACTTAAAACAGATCCGATTTCACGCTACAAAAATAGCCCCCTAAACTGTTTTACAAACAGTCCGAATCAGTTTCCAAATCCTACATAATAGTCCCAATATCTATATTTTAACACACACACTTACAAAACAGCCCAATAACTTATATATTTAAGCAAAACAGTCCTTAACATTGGTACATACATTTAAACACATCAAAACAACCCTTAATATATTTGTATACATTCAAAACAGTCCCTTACACTTATAAAACACCCTCTCCTTATTTTATCAATCCAAAATAGTCAATATTTGTACTCACATATGCAAAACAGTCCTTAATTCTTATATACATATTTACATACTCCAAACAGTCCACAAATGTTTATATCCAAGCCTAATCAATCCATTATGCTTGCATACATATTTACATGTGATACATGCATGAGAGGGGTGAAACTAATCATCTTGGAAAAGAAGTTAAAACTGTTTTGCAAGTCAAAAACGTCAGTCAACTTGCGACCCTTTTTTGGATGGGACCCTTTTTTAAATTCATAACTATCCAAAAATCTCGTATTAATCCCGTATAGGAATTTCTGCATGCACTGTCTTCCGCAAGTTTTAAGAAGACATGTCGTACCAAATATGCCTGGATCCCATCCAAAAAAGGGTCGCAAGTTGACTGACGTTTTTGACTTGCAAAATAGTTTTAACTTCTTTTCCAAGATGATTAGTTTCACCCATCTCATGGATGTATCAACATGCATCAAAATAGTCCAAAAATTCATTTATTTACATACAGAGCATTCCTTAATCATATAAATTTCCACATACATCTTTAAAGTAGTCAATTAATTTCCTATATTCTTAAAACAATCACAATTAACTTATATCCTTATTTATACATGTTTAAACGGTCCAATAACATTTAAATCTATAGCAAAACAACCCCAATTGAATTTATAACAAGCAATGATTCCCAATTCATGTTCAAGAATAATATTCACCATCACTTTAGGGCATGCTCGAATGGTTTCTAAATACCTCATCCTAGTTCCCTTAAGCATCACAATTACATAACTATGAAATACACCAAATTTGTATAGTTTCAATCTAATTTCTCTAACATTTCTAACATTCCCTTAATACATGTATACATCTCTACAATTAAGCAAGAATTTTCACTTGAATATGAAGAAAGAACAAGATTACCTTTTTCTAAGACTCCTTTCAAAATCAAGTCCAACAATTTAGCTAGTATAAACCAAGGATTGCAAGCTTTGTCTCACTCTTCTCTCTAGTTCGACTATGGGGAAGGATAAAGGAGAAGATGATGAACAAATTTTGTTCATCCTTAATTTCCTTACAATTGTCGTGAGTCACTTCCCTTCCACCACACTTGCCTTGTCCTTGATTGGAAAAAAGTACAAGTCCCCCAAATTAATGAATTTTTGCATGAAAACATCAAGTTCTAGCATGGATTCAGTTGATTCCTTTTAAATGTGGTCATCCATTATTTTATGATTCTAATTTGGTTCTAAGGCTCCTAATTATTCATTCTATAAGCAATTCAAACATATTTGAATTTCATTCAAACTAGTGTCGAAGCTCTAGCCTACATTTTGGGGTATTACATCCTTCAGGCTTGCTTCAACCTATCGAGATTCCATAATGGAAGTGGGATTGGGTGACCATGAATTTTGTGATGGGTTTACCATTGAACCAAAGGAAACATGATGTTATATGGGTTATAGTATATCGGTTGACCAAGTCTGCTCATTTCTTGCATGTGCGTATGGATTTTACGCTTGAGAGGTTGGTACAGTTTTACATCTAAGAGATTGTGAAGTTGCATAGAGTGTCATCATCGACCATATCGGATAGAGATTCATAATTCAAGGCGAGGTCGTGGAAGAAAAAACATGAGGCTTTGGATAAAAAGTTGCATTTCAACACCGCCTTTCATCCTCAGATGGATGGTCAGTCTGAGCGTGTTATAAAGGTTTTAGAGGATATGCTTCGTTGTTGCATCATTGAATTTGAGGGAAGTTGGGAACAAAAATTACCGCTTGTGGAATTTGCCTATAACAACAACTTTCAGTCGAGTATCAAGATGGCTCCTTTTGAAGCCTTGCATGGGCGCAAGTGTAGGACACTGTTATGTTAGACTAAGCTCAATGAGGGGGGGATGATGGGATCATAATTGAATAGGCAAACCAAGGAGAAGATTCAGATTATCAAAGAGAGGTTGCAAGCTGTTTATAATTTCCAAAAAGCTTATGTAGATCTGAAACGCAAGCATGCATAGTATGAGGTTGGTGACAAGGTGTTTCTCAAGGTGTCCCCGTGGAAAAGGGTTATCTTTTTTTAGCGTAAGGGCAAGTTGAGCCCAATATTCATTGGACCATATGAGGTTCTCGAGAGGTTTGAACTCGTGGCTTACCGGTTAGCCTTACCACCAGAGATGACACGCATCTATAATGTCTTCCATATTTCTATGTTAAGACATTATCGTTCTGATCCTTCGCAAGTTATCACATTTGAAGAGATTGAGATCAATTAAGATTTGACATATGAAGAAGAAATCGACAATTTTTTTGGATAAAGGCGTTAAAAAGTTACGCAACATGCGTATACCTCTAGTAAAAATGTTGTGGAGGAACCCCGAGGTCGAATAGGCTATGTGGGAGATCGAAGAGGGTCAGTTTAACCTGAAAAGTAGGTTTCGCATTTGGACCGGGAGTTTGGGCGTTTGAATGTCCATGAGAGCCTTTATGGGCATCTCTTTGTTGTTGGGCATAAGTCTTGGTCATGGCATACTTGGCTAGGAGGTCAGCAAGGAACTCAGGGAAGGTTGGAAGTGAGTGAGGGTTGTGCCTTCGATTGTTTTCTTCATGGCATGGTCCCTAGTATTAACATACTGTCAAAGCATTGATTTATGCTCCTTAACCTTCTCCAACTTCTGGAGGATGATCTCCTGGCATAGATACATTCGAGAGAGAACTTCCACTAAACTGGCTGGCAATTAGCTTGTCTATTCAGCCTCTGGTATCTTGGCATCAAAACTTGGTATGGTCTATTGGCATAATTTCCTCTGCTAAAAATCAAAGAAACCTTTCAAAACATAAAAAGAAATAAATCAGAAAACAAAAAATATAAAATTGAGATACCTAAGTACTGAAAAGAAAATAACTCTCCTAAACTATTTACAATGATCAGACTGGGTTGGCAAAAACATTATTGAACACCTACAAGGAGAATGGTCTCCTTGGCATTAATCTCACTTCCTTCCCAGTAGTGCTTCAGTGTGTTACCCTTGGTTGGTGGATTGTAGGTTGTGGCAATCTTTTGTTTGAATAACAATCATAGAAAGCCAAAGAATTTTTTACCTTTGAGTATGTCGAACCCTCGATTGCACAATAAAAGGGAATATTTTCCTATGGTAGCTTTGAACAACCACTTTAGGAAATTGAAGTATCTTTTTGTTGTAGGTCTCGAGAATCTTTGATCAAACTCAGCACCCGAGTAGTGCTTAGGCTCTGCTGCTCTTTTTCTCCTTTGATAACGAGGCATGGTTGAGGTGATCTGACAACGATTTCAGTTCCAACTTGAGTGGCTCCTCAATGAATGGTTTAGGTGCTACGATCTTTCTGCCAGCTAATTCAAGTGGCTTAGATATATCAAAACAACTTACGACCTCTTCCAGCAAGGTCAGTTCTTCAGATTCTTCACTCGGCATATCCTCTTCATCCAATTCTCTGGCATCATCCTTAGTGCCTGGAAAAGTTGTGCCATGTCCTCATCGAAGATAGGTTCCATGATCTCGAAAGCTTGGCATTCCATAGGTTTATCAGCACACTCAAAAGCTTTGAAAATGTCAACAATAATATTTGCTTGTTTTACCAAGGTAGGGTTGCAAATGCTGGATCCACTAGTTTTGCTAAGGTGGTTATGGCATACGACTGTTGTCTGGCATCAGATAGAGGTCTGACATCAGATAGCGATCTAGCATCAACAATTTTTGCATCTCCTTTCTCTGCTTCATTAGGATCATCTACTAGCATCAACTTCTCATCTTGGCAATTGAATAATTGTTTGGCAGATGTCTCAGTCTCGCATTGTTTGCCACTTTGAAGAGTTGCTACCTTGCCCTTATGCCGAGCATTTTCCATATCGCTTGGCAAAGTTACTAGAGGTTTGGCATTAAGTGTGTTGGCAATTTGTCCTATCTGAACTTCCAAGTTCATCACAGATGGGGCTAAACTCTAGACAGTTGCATCATTTCGCTCCATGAAAACATTCAAAATATCCTCATCGGAAGATGTTTGCCTTGGATGGAAATTGTTATGGGCTCTCTGTGGCATGGCATTCTGCTTGAATCCTGGTAGTGCATTATTGTTTTGTCGCTGAGCATTAAATTGATTATCACATTGGTTTTCCCAAGCAAAATTTGGGTGATGCTTCCAACCTACATCATAAGTATTGAAATGTGGGTTAAAATTTTGATTGTAATTACCAACAAAAATTACAGATTCATGATTAGATGTGCATTCATCCTCATGATGATCCTCTCCACAAATGGTGCATAATGGTTCTAATGGCTAGACTTCTTGGGATTCGTTACTCTTTTGCAAAGTTTTCACAATGATAGTGAGATTAGAAATCTGGGCATTGATGGATGTTAATGCATCAAGCTCCAATTTTCTGTCAATTTTTGTGCCAGTCCATAGTCTGGTAGTGGGATACTCAAAATCGTTGGCAAAAATCCTCTCAAGGATGTCAACTCCCTCTGTGTATTTCTTGTCTAGCAATGAACCATTTGCCGAAGCATCAACAAAACTCCTGGCATGATCATTTAGTCCGATGTAAAAAAATCTCTATTTGGGTCCAAGCAGAGAATTCCATGCATGAGACATCTTCTCAACAGGTCTTTGAACCGCTCCCAAATATCGTAGAAAGTCTCGTCATCAGCTTGCCTAAAGGTGACGATTTCACTTCGCAACTTGGCACTTAATGTCGGTGGCTGAAATCTCAGCAAAAATTTCTGGCATAAATCTGCCCATGTAGTGACTGAACCTGGTGGAAATGAATTTTGCCACAAATTTGCCCTATCTCACTAGGAAAATGAAAAGAGCTTCAGCCTTATTGTCTCTTCACTCACATCAGGCTGACGGAATAGTTGGCAAACCTCCATGAATTGCTTCAAATGCTCCATTGGGTCTTCATTAGGTGATCAATCAAACAGGCCTAAATCCAATAGCAATTGAATCATTATCGGTTTAAGCTTAATGTCACACCCCGAAAACCGGTCTAGTCGGAATTAGGTTCCGGTGACCGAATATTTTGTATCGATTGTATAATTTTTTCTATCTTAATTGAAACAATAAAGGTTATACGGGTTAATTTATAATGATTTATTATTATTATTATTATTAAAAAGAAAAGAGGCCATGGGACCCACGGCCAACACCTTCAATTTGAAGGAATTGTCGTGGGCAATTCCCACGTAAGGGAAACACATGGCAAATGCCAAATTCATGTGGCATTTCTTGCCACTACGAGGCACAAATAAAGGGGAATTAAACCCAAATTATGCCACTGCTCCAAGCAACGTGGAGCATGAAAAATCTATAATGGTCGGTCAATTTTGGCTATAAATAAGGGACTTTGTATGAAAAGTATTGAAGAAAAATAAGGAACCAAGGAACGATTCAGTTATAGGATTGGTAAGCCCGAATTTTCGGTTTAGCGATATCGAATCTCTACTAATGTTGGGGTAAGTTCGAATCCTTAGTTAGTTTAAGTTTCAGTATCGAATTTAATTAATATTTTCTTTTTAATTTGATATTGTTTTATCAATTTTAACTGATTCTTATTAATTAACCTAATTCAAGAGGTCGATAAGAAACAACCGCAAAAAACCAAGGATAAAAGAGTTAATATTCAAGATCCTTAAAAATACCGGGTTATCGAGGTGAGTGTAGTCGGAGTCTCGAGAGTTGGCTAGGTGCCATCTCAAATCTTTGATTTTTGTTTTGCTAATCATTTCATTGAAGGTAATTTCATGAAATGTAAATGCATACGACATTATTGAAAGCTATGTGTGTGTTAAGTAAAGAGTAAGTACTTGGTACTAGTTAATATGTGTAAATATGCTTATGATATGCTATTCGTATGTGATTTGTGAAAATGACATGAATATATTATACGATATGGAGCTAAGGCTCAAAGTGTGATATTTGATATGATATGATATGATAAGTGCTTATTGAGCTATTGATGTTTGAACCTTGGATTCGAGAGTATTGGATACAATCGGCATACCATAGAATTCATGGGCTCAGTGGTACGAAGTTTATACAGTGTAGTAGAGGGATGTGATGTGTGCTGGTCAGAACGATGTAGTGGAGGATATTGGACCATATTTGTTCTTTGCTGGTGTAGTGGTGGAATTCGTGTATCAAAATACGGTTGATTTGATCTAAGGATATTGATGTTGTGATACTATGATAATGGTCTTTGATAAACATGTTTCCCATTGATATTATGTTATGTGGTAAGTGGGTAAATCATGTTGTTTGTTGAACCATGTTAATAGCTCAATGAATCCATGTCTAGAAATGTCATCGAATTATGATTTTTTTAGCATGTCATGTTCATTCATTGGTTATGACTACCTCACTTAGACTATATAAGTCTAACGCATTCATTTGCATAACATTTTAGGTTAAGAAAGTTATTGGTTCGAGATCATGATCTATTAAAAAATCGGCAACTCACCTCGAGCTTAAAGTAAAGTATTTTGTCTCTATGAACACCTAGAATGGTGTCAAAGTAATTAAACTAGTTGATTATGATGCTTTGGGAATCGTTTGGTACATAAATTCGAATTAAAAATAGTTTTGAATAATTTACAAAATGGTCACTAAATATTGTACCTCTAAACGGATAGGTAAATGATCTGCGTTAGTAATGAAATTTCACATGCTAATAATTGGTAAGTTTAATTATAGTATGATAATATGATTTTTGGATAAGGATCCCTAATTTGTAAAATTTATGTTTTAGTCCCTAAAACTTGTAAAAGTAATAAATTGATCTTGACCGAGTAAACATTAGTTAGAATTGGAATGATTGGTCTTTCTGATATTGTTGAATAACAATTTCTAAGCGTTGGTATTAAAATATTGATTAAAATGTTTAAGATTTATGTCTCCGGTCTCTGTTATGTTTTCCGATAACACTATCCAACCCAGTTCTTTACCAGGTCGGAAAGGGGGTGTTACACTTAAAGTAAACCATATTTACCTCTGGCATGATCAGTCCTGCCATCAAATCATCTATGGTGGGTGCTAGATGTTCTTTGATATATCGTTCTTCACGTATCTGAGAAGCAATAATAGGAGCTGGCGGTATAACAACATGTATTGTCGGCATCTGCTGGTTGCTGGCATTGATTATTGCTCTGTCTAGCTCACCATTACCGTCACGAGCCTTTTCTTGACGTTCTCTTCTTAACCTTCGCAGGGTTAGATCATCTTGTAAGTCTTCCTTCACAGTGTTGCTCCTGTACATATACCAAAAAATAAACATAAAAAAAACAAGTAAAAACAAAACAGTCAATTTCGTTGCAATCCCCGGCAACGACACCAAAACCTTGTTGACGTAATATTGCATGGAAAAAGATTAAGTATTCAGTATAAATAAGAAAGTAAAAACAATGCCAAGAATACGTCTTTTACGTGCAAGTATACACGGTCAGCAAGTAATATAGTAGTGAGTTGAATATCGTCTCCACAGGGATTACCTAGGACTTAATTGCTACGATTAATACTTGTTAACTAGAAAATAAAAGTTATGGCAATTAATTGAGGGAATAAGTGGAATAAAAGAATTAAGGAAATAAAGATGATAAAGAGAATTTAAGTAAAGTTAAGATTACGGTAATGAAATGATAACGGTCTGGTAAACAAAGGGTGCAAGAATGATAACAAAGATTCAGCATAAAATGTCTGAATTTTATGCTAGCAATGTTGGCTAGTAATAATGCCCTGCCTTGGCAATGTTTTTCGAGAAGATTCAAAGTTGGCATTGCCTCTCTCGATGGCAATGCCCAAAATTAACCATGCAAAAACTCTTATATCTCTGTAGTGATGTTTTTCATAAATCAATTTAAGTAAGTCTCAATCTATACTTCTAAGGGGTAGACTCACTTCCAAAGTAAGTTCATCTACTTGAACATCTTCTCTCGAAGCATCTCACCTTAGTATCCAGCAACTGATTGTTGCCACCCAAGTCAGTTAAGATATTGAGGAGCAATAGGCCCACAATGTCATCTCTTGCTTGGAAAAGTATTTAGAAAATAGTAATGCCAGCTCTCGCTTGGCCAGACAGTTAGAAAACAGTAAAGCATGCCAGATAAACGAACAATGCCAGGGTGTTTGAATTATTAACAGCTAAACATAAACCACATCAAAGATAAGTTTGAAATGATTCTTAAACACAAGAAAGAATTACAAAAGATCAACAAGAATTAAAGCAAAGAAGGAGGTCTCTTGATACAGACCTTCAATGGATTCCCGATGTCTCATGAAATCTTTAAGCCTTTGATCTTGTTGTCTCTGATTCCTCCTTCTCCATTGTTGCAGACCTCTTCTCAAGTTCAAGCCTTCATCTTTTTCATCGTCTTTTCTCCTTCTTCAATTCATTGTTATTGTTTGATCGATCTCCTCTTTAAATAGGCTTGCGTAGAAGCCCTAAGATAAGCATTTGCGTTTGAAATTTAAATCCGCCAAGGATAAGGGATGTGATCATCTTATTCTTTGTTTGGAGTGCAAGGCTGGTCATGTGATAAGCTGATCAGGTGATAACTAAGGCTGACATCATCATGCCGTCGTCGCCTTGGAAACCAAGCTTGGCATACTTCTGCCAATAGAACTTGGCACCAGTTTACCATTATTTTTTCAAAGAGTAATCCAATTGCTATCTTTTCGCGTCCTGGTGTAGTCCTATTTTTTGGGGTTTAATACCTTCTTGGCATAGCATCAAGTTCACTTCTCTTCCAACCAGTGCTTGGAATTGTTTGGTCCATTTGTGCCAGCAACACTCGGCATTCACTGTAGCATTCCTTCTTGCGTTGCTTTTCTGTGCCAAACCTACAAAAATTGCTAACAAAACAATCTTTCATACTGGCATAGATAGAATTATTAACTCCTTATGTAAATGCATGGTTTTAACATCCTAATGCAACTAAATGTACCTAAAAACAACCAAAAACATTGTAAGATTTACATTAAAAACAATACTTTTGGAGAGGTAACACAAACATAACAAAAACACGACCTTCAGGCTAGAAAGGTAATGGTTCCTCGCGCCCATTAATCACAAATGGGTTCATCTAGAACCACGAAGCTTCGAGACTTTTGCTCGAAAACCAAGGAATACGTCCTGCTCACACGACCAACCACTAAGGGTAATATTTAGTAACTAGAAAGAGAGTAAGTATAACAAGTACGAGGACAGTTAATCTCATTCCTCACTCACCATCCATGGTAAAACCTTAACTACAAGCACATACGAATCTGCTTACTTAAACATTTCAACATCAACCTCTAAATCTTACCATAACACTTATTCAACGAAAATCAAAACCATGGTACGAACGAGAAATAAGATTTCCATCAATGCAACAACTGAAACCAAAACAAACACATGTACCTAACATATCCTCGGTGGCAAAGATGTCATCTCTGGACTGATTGATAGACTATCTAGAAACAACACGAGCATTGACTCTAACAGTGGGTCTCATAGTATGTCTACCCTGATATCCAGATGATACTCTAGCACCGCCTTTAGCAAAACTCTGACCATGTTGAGAAGAAGTCAGCCACTGAGGCTAAATTGGTGTACCTTCATCCATCACTGGGTAGTCCTTTTCCATGTGACCTGGTGCCCGACACTTAAAGTAAACCCTCTGAAACAAGAAGTATGTGCCAAGGTGATGTC